>OX038885.1:21263950-22492700 GCA_943789525.1 Agriphila geniculea | reverse complement strand
ATAATTGTGAAATTTTATTACGCATAGATAATGTGACAGCTATATCTTGCATCAATAGAATGGGCAGCATTCAATATAGACATTTAAATACTATTGCAAAAGATATTTGGAAGTGGTGCGAAAAGCGGAAAATAATAATTTTTGCATCTTATATAAACACCAAAGATAACTGTGAAGCTGATTCACTTTCAAGGAAAAAGTTTGAAAATACTGAGTGGGAATTAAATAATTATGCTTTTGAAGAAATAGTACATAACTTAGGTGTTCCAGAAATATATTTATTTGCTAGCCGATGTAATGCAAAATGTCCCACTTATGTAACATGGAAATCTGATCCAGAAGCTTTTGCTATCGACGCTTTTACAATTTCATGGAAAAATAAATTATTTTACGCTTTTCCACCTTTTTCATTAATTGTAAAAGTAATGCAAAAAATAATAAACGATAAGGCAGAAGGCATAGTTGTTGTACCATATTGGCCGTCACAGCCCTGGTTTCCATTGTTTCAAAAGTTAACAATTTCTGAAATAATTTATTTTGAACCTAATATTAACTTATTAAAATCTCCTTTCAGGACAACACACAACTTGCACAGGACGCTGAAATTAGCTGCCGCGAAGTTATCAGGCAAGCATTACTAAAAAGAAGCCTGTCCCAAAAAACTGTAGAAATTATGTTAGCTTCACTGTCAGAAAATACATATAAACAGTACAACGGATGTATCAAGGCATGGTTATTATACTGTAATAAATATAAGTATGATTATACTAATGTTTCTGTACCAATAGTGTTACATTTTTTAACTGATCTTTTTGAAAAAGGAGCTAAATATGGCACAATAAATGCTTATAAATCTGCCTTATCGTTATTATTATGTAATATTTCTAATGATCACCGAATTAAACGATTCATGAAAGGAGTTTTCAGATTAAGACCCACTAGACCTAAATATAACATTACATGGGACCCAAACATAGTGTTAAACTTTTTGGCAGAAAAATGGCCGAACGAAGATCTTAATCTGGAAACTCTTTCTAAAAAGACTTTGACTCTGCTGGCATTGGTAACAGCTCATCGTATGCAAACTTTTTCTTTAATTAAACTTAATAATATTGACACTCTTGCACCCACGGAAATTATTATAAAAATCCCTGATTTGATCAAAACTTCTAAGCCTAGTGCATTCCAACCTTTATTAAGATTACCTTTTTATGACGCACGTCCTGAAATATGTCCAGCAAGGTGTATTCAAGCTTATATAAATAAAACAAATTTATTACGCAAAGACACTTGCGACTTTCTTTTTATTAGTTACAAACATCCTCACTCAAAAGTCACATCACAGACACTAAGTAACTGGTTAAAAAACACTCTTCATTGCAGTGGAATAAACACTGAATCGTTCACAGCGCATAGTACACGTCATGCGGCGACATCCACTGCCAGCAGAGTAGGAGTCAACATCGACGTAATTAGGAAAACTGCTGGATGGAGCGAATCTTCCTCAGTCTTCGCCAAATTTTACAAAAGGGAAATTGTCCCAAGTACTGATCAGTTTGCTAGATCAATATTGTCCAACTTTGATTCTCAATGAAAACCTGCAAAAGAAAAGAAAACACATTTAATTCGTTATAATTTGATTATTATAATTTGTTAATGTTATAATATGTTAATGTTATAATATGTTAATCTTACTTTAAGAACTGTTTATGAAATTAAGTTTATTGTCATTTATTTAATAAACACATTATAAGTTATACTCACTTTGTTTCAATGACTATTTATAAAATAGCTGTATTTTGGGGTACCTTGTTACATATTTTTATCTATATCTTTAAACATCCTACACTATGTTAACCATAAATCGCAAAGAATGAAGCTGAGAAACATAATTGAGAATCAAACGAACTTACCAAGTGAAGTTCGATCACAATTATGTGATCAGCTTCATTCGACGCGATTTATATACACCCTCCCTGTTATGCGTATACCTGAAAAACAAATGCATTACTCCCTGCCCAGTATTAGATAAAAATATGGAACAGTTAGCTTTGAACACAAATGATCGAAATCGGCAAGCAGTGCCATAAGTAAACTAGGTGGGGGTAACCGGTAACGACCACAGAGTAGTGAAAAATAGCGGGAAATCGATGTTGCCATTAAAAAAAAAAAAAAAAAAAACTTTAAAAACCGTGCAAGGCTGACGCTTGGGGGCGCTACTACACTATGTTAACCATAAATCGCGTCGAATGAAGCTGATCACATAATTGTGATCGAACTTCACTTGGTAAGTTCGTTTGATTCTCAAATAAATATTAAAAAATACAACTGCCTTCCCAAAAACGAACTAAAAAATAAATAACAAGTCTCTTTGATCAAAAATTGTTCTACAAAACGGTCCCCCGACTGCAATGATACTTGTGATTTAACTTTTTATTTCGTTTTTGGCAGGGCAATCGTGTTTTTTAATATTTTTTTAATTTATTTTTGTTATACCGTCTTGTGTTGTTTGGTATAATTGGAGGTGTTTAAAGAGGTCCTCACCTCGTTAAGTTAAAAATGTAAAAAAATATATGTTATTATTTATTTTAGTAGCTAAAAACTAAGCTAAAGCTATTATGTAAATACAGATGTTTGAGAATAAACAGAAAACTTCTCATAAAAAGTAATGAAAACACTATAACAAAACAATCGGCAACTTTATCATACCAAATGGAAACAAATTGAGATTAATGTATGATTATAAAACGAATGCCAAAGCAACAAGTGTGCTAAGTGAGAAGAATCGGATAAGGGGTGCCTCTAAGAATCGTCTATATACCTAATAAGTAGAAACAGAACCACCCTTTACGACCTTTCTCAAAGCATATAGAAAAATAAACTTTAACACGCTACAATAAAGTTGAGTTTGCTTTAAAAAGTGTGAACAAGAGAGAGAATTTCTTGACATAACTGGGTTATTCCCATTTGTGTTCAGAACATTCATTATTATGTATTTTTCGTTTGGTCCGCCAGATGGTACGCGAATCTCTGATGGACTTGTTTTCAAATTACAGCTAATTTATGGTCGTTAGGCCACAATGAGACGGTTAAGATTGCGCGTGGCAAAATTAAGAGGCGTACTTAATGAGCTACGGGAGTTGTTTGCAGCGTTGGAGAAGAAGTGTAAAAAAGCAATGGTTAATCGTGTGCTTTGAATAGCTTACTTTTGCTTGTTTTAAAAGTGACATTTTTGAATGGCTATAATCGTTAATGCGTGAACATAAAACATTACAAAGGTCCTACAAATGGACAACTTTTCAAAAATATAACATGTCGTTTTTACTTTGTATTATGAAAGTTGATACAAAATTAGGGGACACTAATTTTTTATTCTAACTTTTATTAATGGTTTTTTGTATAAATCACTGTTTGAAATCTTACTGATTCTAAAAGAGCGTATCCTAACATTCCCAATTTGGACTAGATTTAAGTTTTTTTTTTATTAACGTAAAAAGTACAGATCTAAAAATTCTGAAAACAAGAATATATGAGCTTAGAACACTAAAATCTCGAAATGGATTTCTAATTTTAGAACTTCTCAAAATGAAATGTTGTCCATTACGTAGGACTTTTATGCTTTTTATAGCAAGCAAGCCTTTTGGAATTTTCTTGGTGGCGTTTATGTGAGTTTGTTAATTCTACTTTACTTGTAATGGGGAACACTTCTGTATTCTTTTTAAATAATTTAAAATGTCATATAGACCAATCTTCTATCATGACTGTTTGCATAGTCATCGAAATTCTAACTTACCTACTAACTGTTCAATAAATCATAAGCATTATTGTACCAGTCAATTTCCATAACATTTGTAAACTAACCATCCATAAATATTCCAGAGCATGTATTCAATTCTTCCGAGAACTTAGGGATTCGTTTAGGTATTCCTTCCTACGCACAGAGAACAGAACTGGCAATAAATAAAGCAATTTGTGGGGGAGTGTCGTTTTATTTTGGGGGGAGAGAGCCAGATGTTCAACTGTTCGTGGGTAATACGTCGTCATGATGAGTGCACGCCTTTTTTGCGGAATCTCTCGCGTGTTTTGCTTATTCACCGTTCAGGGACTACCGCCACGAGCGAGTTAATCGCGGCGATATTGTCGTCTTGTCTCTTAATTCTTTAATAAGTTTACGAGATGTTATTGACCGTCGAGCACGAAGGGCGAGCGAAGCGTCTCCGTTTCAACTTGGGCAAAAATGCTTTCGTATGCCCGGCGGATGTCCGGCTGTTTTCCTCTACAAGTTGCATTTTGCAATTGATTCTGTGAAATTTAGTGAGCATATTCGTAAATTTTTGGATTTTTTTGTCAATACTGGGGTTCTATTACAAAAATAACGTACGCAATTGCGTAACGCAGTCACTTGTCCGCAGTTCGTTGGTTGTAGTTATAATAAACATTTTGAATTTGGCTATCATACCCCATTTGATAGACTATTGAACGAACAATGTCGGATACGCTAGAGAAAAACTGTCAAACTCACGCAATCACTTCGCAATATTGCATGCGAAAGTGATTTGTAATAGGAAACAATCAAAACGAAGCACGGACGCAGCTGCGTGTATCGATTAAACTTTTCGTAATAGACCCCCAGTTTTTCGAAATTTTTCAAAATGGCGGAGATAATGTGAGGGTTGAAACCGCAAACAAAAATAATATATCAGCTGTTTCAAAAAATGTTCACGCAAAAACTTCAAGGGGTCGGAAGTGTGAGGGGGGGTGGCGAATAATTTTAAGGTATGCAAAGACAGACTCTCGAGGTTCACAGCTTTCAGAGCCACTAGTTATTATACTTATAAAGTTGCAAATCTGTTAACCTTTTTTATCGTGCATTAACTACCATCTACACAATGTAAAATGTACTGTAATTCTGAAAGTGTCTCCACACGGAGCGGCCGATAGTATAGCGGCGGGGCGGTGGCGTAGCGAACAGCGGCTATGACGAGTAAAACGTCAACCATTGCGCGCTGTCTCAATGTTAGCCTTTCAGCTCGTCCTCGCTACCTCGGAGTGGTTGCCGAGATGCAAGATTGACGCGGGTGATGTTGAGGCCGAATGGTCAGCGATTTCGTAGCTCAATCGCCCTTGCCTATCATCGAACTCCGATCAACAAAACAATACTACAACTACTCACTGCGCCTAGTTGCGGGTCAGTCAACGGTCATGCAGCCGCGATAATACGCTGGTGATTATAATCGTAGTCTCGAAAAGGTTACCCGAAGATTAGCATACTCATCGCGATTCTCTCGCTCGTGGAGGTGAAGCCTTACAGCTGAGGCCTGAGGGTCCGTGGATCCGTGAGAGTTGGAAATTGCTCTGTCAGATAACTTTTAACAATGTTGAAATGGTTTGGCACTGTTGACGTTACGTGGCTAAGTAAAGTATTCTCTTTTGAACAAGAATCTTATATTCATGTCATATATAAGGTTCTTGCTTTTGAATCATTTCGTGATTCTTCTTCTTCTTCTTATTTAAGTTTGGCAATCTACTCTCCTCTTTAGGGAGTAATTTTTGCCAGTGTCAAGTGTTGAACAGTTTAGTGGTAGATTGTTTTAGTTTACATTAAAATGCGGGTGCATCGCATTCCAATGCTGCTTGGAGCATTTGGCACCAAGTATATCAAACCAGTTTACTCGGTAAGGTCAGCCGAGGTAGCCACCACTACAATAAAAGTCTCAGCTTCACACAACCAAGATCGCGCCTATTTCAATTATCCCACATATTGTTCAGTTGCGTAGACACTTGTACCACATAACTGCACCAATTTTAAGACACAATATCCACTATGAATCAATTTGCGAATTATTAAAATAGTCACCAAATCGAACCCGACAAAATGGCGCCAAAAACACCTAACGTGATTCAATATGACGACGATATTCAGTGTTGTGTAGGTAATGTGTGATATACACAAGTCGATTTTCCAGGCGACTTACTAGTCAATTAGAATAGAATAGAATAGAATTATTTATTTGCAGTAAATAGGGTAGGTATTTTACAATAATGTTGGTCGTCACTTGTTAAGTGCTTAAAACCTATTTAGCCATATGAGATAGCATGCAAATATGGGATTTTCATTGTTGATTTTATAAAGTTGATGTTATAAAATTTTAGTCGACTAGCGCTTTTTATCGACAATCGCTTATAAAATCGAATCGCAAACCTAATTTCAATGAAGTGGCAATTAGATTTTACAAGTGACTGTCGATAAAAAGCGGTAGACGACTAAAATCGACCAGTATTCACCTGAAAAATCGACCTGTGTAAACGCCCCATTATTTATAAAGTTTTAATTAATTTACTATTAACGTAATCAAAAACTTACTGTCAGAATCATCACACGGGATGCACGTGTAACAAATATTCATGGAACTGACATTAGCTCGTGATGAGGGTTAACTGAAGTTTGGTAGCCATCAAAATTTACACAATTGTGTACAAAATTGCCCATTACATTTCAAGGCTTGAGAAGGTATGAATAATATACAGGGTCATTTTGTATTCACCATCCAAATTGAGGATGTGTTCAGTCCATTAAACTGAACAACTTTCAGGAACACATGGCCAAAAATGTAAAAAAATATCGACTATCCATACAAATCAAAGAGATCACGTGATCAATTTAGTATGGGATGACCATCATTTTGTGCTGAAATTCGACACGTGTTTCTTAGAGAAAGTTGTTTAGTTTCATGGACTGGACACATCCTTGAAATTTGGATGGTAAGTTCAGAATGACCCGATATCGACAGGGCTGCTTGCTCAAGTTTTTTTTTTTAATATGTTTCAATTTAAAGAAAATCTATTTTTTGAATTAAAGTTTTACAAATACGGCAGTTTTCCTTATGCGTAGATAAGGAAGAGGAGCCATTACATAACCCAACGCGCAGTCCAAACGTGGATTGGTGGGTCAACAATAAAATTGTGAGAGAAAAAACGTACTTCGTAAAAAAACACATAGCAAAATTGCTTGCAAATTATTGTAAAGGGAATCTATTTTTGTTAAAGAGGTGCTATGATAAATTAATGTAGTAAAGGTATCAATTGAAATCTACTCAAGACCTATTTTTAGTAGCAATTGTTAAGTTTACACAAACCGTGAGATGGCAAAATTTTCTTTAGTATTCAAGAGCTGTGCTAATTTTGTGATTCTTATTTATGTTACCGAATAACTTATACCCAAGAAGCTCCGTGCTACAATCTTAAAGTATTTATAATAGGAACACGTTTTCTCACCTCCATAAACTCCTAATGAAATTTCTCATTCAAAAGTTCTCTGTACTTCTCAACTTGGAAGTGTTATTTGCTTAACTTTCGACTTGTTTAGATTTCTTCCTGTGCCTTGTAATTGTACTTCAGTTCTAACGTAAAAGATTTTAGCTATATTTATTCAAGATGTTGAAATGTTTTATTGTAAAGTATTTCAAAAACGTTAATGCTAATGGATTTCGTAATATACATACAGTAAAATTATATACTAATTCATAAATATACACATCAAGTTTATCTAGGGAAACAGGTGTTATTTTCATACAAACGAGGTAACTTTGAAGCCTTGGTTTTCTGCCAGGGATGTACCGTGCTGTAATCTGATGATGGCCATCCAGGCAGTGAATGGAGTAGATTCAGATCGCTATACACACCCAACTGATCTGATCAGCATTCTAAAAGATTAATGGGTCAGAGTTCTCAGTTTGAGGATTTCCATACATTTTCATGCTATTTTCGCGGTTTTTTTTTAAATATGTCCATTACGTTTTTAGAATGCTGGTCAGATCAGTTGGGTGTGTATAGCGATCTGAATCTCCTCCATTCACTCCCTGGATAGCCCTCATCAGATCACAGCACAGTACATCCCTGGCAGGAAACCAAGGCTTCAAAGTTACCTCGTTTGTATGAAAATAGCACCTGTATCCCTAGACAAAGTTGATGTGTGTACATTGTTTGTTTTGTTCACGGTTGGACATCTCATTATCGTTTGTAAACATACCTACTTTAATTTATGTAACAAGAAAAAAGAGACATATATTTGAACCACAAAGTATTTCTGATCTACTGGGTCAAAAAGGAGTAATTAAAAAATATTTATTTATCATAATAACAGCCGTTATAATTTTAGTAATTAATGGAACAAAAGTATTTTATTCTTATGAATTCTTTGAGCTGAAGTAGAATCACGAAGATACGCAATTAGTTTTTCATGAAGTTTTCATCTTGCTTGGGTAAAAAAAAAATAAAGATTTGTTGACTATTTTAGCCAGCCGCAATGGTAGCTTAGTTTTTTTTTTCGGAATTGGACTGCTTCAAAGCCTCCGTATTCAAAAGCATTGCACTATTGTGTTCTAGAATTTTCGGTTCTGCGATGCTTTTACAATGTTCCTGTTTGTTCTTCGTATTCTCTGGTATTTATGAGCGGCATTACACTTTTGTGTTCGGTTGTACTGTTGTTACTTGTGTCCAGATTAAAATATTATCTGTTTATTTTAAAGTAAAAATAATGCTAAGTTACTGCAACGCCCTTGAACTCTCTTGAATTAATTCGGCTTCAGTTTCTATTGCGCCTATCTATAAAATAAGACTTGGTTTAAAACTGATTTTTTCTCTGTCTTCTTTTCATCAAATAGGAGAGACAGCATCTCTAAAGAAAGAGAAAAAAAACAGGCCAAGTGCGAGTCGGACTCGCACGAAGGGTTCCGTACCAAAAAACGGCAAAGAAAATTACGTTTGTTGTATGGGAGCCCCCCTTAAATAATAATTTTATTCTGTTTTTAGTATTTGTTGTTGTAGCGACAATAAAAATACATCATCTGTGAAAATTTCAACTGTCTACCTGTTGTCGTTATTAATATCGAGCAAAAAACGGCGAAAAAATCACGTTTGTTGTATGGGAGCCCCCCTTAAATATTGATTTTATTCTGTTTTTAGTACTTGTCGTTATAGCGGCAGCAGAAATACATCATCTGTGAAAATTTCAACTTTCTAGCTATCACGTTTCATGAGATACAGCCTGGTGACAGACAGACAGACAGACAGACGGACAGCGGAGTCTTAGTAATAGGGTCCCGTTTTTACCCTTTGGGTACGGAACCCTTAAAAGTAAAGTGAGATAAATCATTATAAGAAAATTTCTTGCAATGGAATCCGGTGCGAAGGACCATTTCGAAATTAACTTTAAAACCATTAAAATTAACTTTTATGTAAAAACTGTTTGTCGATTATACTTGATTTCAGTATTTATGTTATAAAAAGGCCTTCATATGATAACAAAATAACAAAAAGCTCCCATTTCAAGAACGCTTTCCACAAGGAATATTTATGGCGACATCTGTTGACAGGCGTATTAGCAAATAATTAGACGGAGGACAAAATTTATGCCAAGGATTTCACTAAGAGGCTTTTTCAGACCTAAAACGGAGGGAAACATTAATGCTATTGTACAAACGGAACGTTCCTCTGTTTTCTTCGACAATTTAAACAAATACGTAACCAAAAAAACATTTTATGAAATGGTGGTAGTTTCAGTAGATTCTCTCTCTTTTTAGCATTAAATAATTCATATAATTAAATTATAAATCAACATAAAATAATTAAAATTTTTGTTAAATTTTAATTTCTGAACGTCTAAAAAAATTCATCGCTTGAGGGTAGGCTCACGGGTAGCTTCAGTCCCCCGTGACCACGGCAGCTGCAAAGGTGCCGAAACGTCGGGAAAACCAAAAATCAAACCAAATACCAACTAAATACCAAAGTACATTCAATAAAACCGCGCTAGTATCCGTTAAAAAGTGTTTTATTTCAAATACGTAACCATTAAAATATACAAACATAACGACGACTTTAGAAACCTATGGTATTATAACGAAACTTAATTAAAGGAGAATCTAAAGATGAACTAAAATACTTTTTAGCGGATACTAGAGCGGCGGTTTTATTCAAAGTACTTTGGTAATTAGTTGGTATTTTTTTTGATTTTTGATCTTCCCCACATTACGGCACCTATGCAATCTCCCGTGACCATGGCAGCTGCAAAGGTGCCGAAACGTCGGGAAAATAAAATATCAAACCAAATACCAACTACTTATCAAAGTACTTTAAATAAAACCGCGCGAGTATCCGTTAAAATGTGTTTTACTTCATGTCTAGTGAGCGCGTAAGCTTGAGAGGTGAATATGAATAGAATCTACAGAATTAATAATTTTATTTTTCCGGAAAAAATAGCTTTCCGGTATTTTAATACTCTCCAAACTTCCCAAAACTACCTTACCGATAAACCAGTACGCTTTCATATCACTCGAAATTCTAACTCAAGTTAAAATCATGTAACGACACCAATTTGTATCAAATCTCACATTCCCCTTGTCCACAGATTTTTGGGTTCTCACGTTGATTCAAGTAGATAAATGAGGTCGTAGATCACAGCTTTCGCCTTGATTTTAGCATATCTAACAGCCTGGCTACGCAAAGCGTGCGAATTCATAACATGACGTGTGATGCCAATCTACCACCATAGTGTAAAGAAAAATAATAGTGGGAAATCACCAAAGAGCGCGCGCGATGCCGAAGGGTTGCGGCAATCGCGGCAACCACTGCCCGCTATCTCGATGTCGGCCTCTCAGCTTGTCGCGGCGACCGCGCAATGCTGTGCATGCATGTCCCACAATAAGTACTTCCCACCACGGTCGCGACCGTTAAAGCACCCATTACACGGTAGGTTTTGCTGTCAGTTTAACCACAGTCACGGGTTGTGACTGACGATTAACCTACCGTGTGATGTAGTGACTGATGGTTGCATGAAGTTGATTTCTTCTTTCCATCAGTCAATCAGTCAAACGTAATTCATGACTGATGGAATTTGACTGACGCTTGCATGACCATGTAATGGCTGCCTAAGAGTCGACATCAGCCATTTTTAATCTCCCCACTACTGCTGGGGTACAGGCCTTCCTTATAGGTGAATAAGGAAGATGAGCCAAAACCCGCCATGCAGGCCCAATGCGGATTGGTGGATGTTAACGACTGCAAATGCAGCCGTTAGTGCCTTTTGAAGCACGAAGGAACTCGAGATAATACATTTTTGGTCACCCGTCCCATGAGCAACCCTTGCAAAAGTTGCCTAATCGCAGGGTCAGACATTAAACCACTGCGCCACCAATGACCGTTAAGAGTAACCACCATTATATTTCTTTACATACACTATGGTACCATTTTGTGTGACCGGGCAATGAAGAGAGAATCCGCGCGTTTTGTTACGCTAGTAACTGTTACAATACTAATTTGGTCCGGTTTGGTCTGAGAATGCCTATACGTAAAAGTGTGTTAAACGGCTCTTCTAATTAGTTTATAGTGTAGTTAAATTAGCAAAAAGATTGGAAGTAATTCGTGTAGTTGTAATTTTTTATGTAATCATTAGAAGACATGAATATAAGTTTCCTCTGAGTTTGCATCATTCCTGTTATGTACGGAACATCGTTTAATGTTAGGTATTAACATAGTCCCAATATTATTTTAAATATAATACCTATAATAATAATTTTGATCCATGTTTTGTTACAATTTTAATTACCTATCATTGCATACCTAGCTTGCTTAAATCAGATAAATAATAACCGAGATAATTGGCAAAATCTAAACCTAAGAGGCGCCACCTTTTTGACGTCGTAGGTACTTGTTCCACTACTTTTGCGTTGCGCGCGCGTTACTAGTCATCAAATCAGTTTTTGTCACTCGCTAAAGTAGTGGAACAAGTACCTACGACGTCATAAATGTAGCGCCTCCTTGGTTTAGATAGGTATTGTAAATTATTTTGGGAACTTTTTATTTGATTCAAGCAAGCTAGGTATGGAATGATAGGTAATTAAAATTGTAACAAAACGCGGAAAGAAACTGTTGTTGCTAGTATTATATTTAAAAAAATATTGGGACTTTAAAGTTAATACCTAACATTAAAATATGTTCCGTACATAACAGGAATGGTGCAAACTCAGAGGAAACTTATTCGTATCTTATAATGATTCCATATAAAATTACAACTATACGAATTACTTCCGATTTTTTTGCAAATTTGACCTACCTAATTTGACTACACTATTAAATTTTGTGCCTAAGGTGCTGTTTATGGATTCTAACCCTAACGCTGCCATACCTAAGGACGCAGATAAGACTTAAATTAAGCAACTTCAGAGTACACTTACTTATTCAAGAAAATCTGTTGGCAAACTCATCATAAGCCCGAAGTACATATTGGGCCAACGCCTGGCCGCGCGCGTTGGGCCAACGCGGCCAAGGCATGTCGCTGTTTACACATTGGTTAGTGATGGACACTGAAAAAAACATCGATGTTTTTTTCGATACAAGATAATAAGATCGTCTCTGTATACTAAATAATTTTAAAAATAGTTATAAAGTATTTAAGTTTGATTTATAGTGTGATTCATGCAAGTATACATGTAATACATGTGCTCTAGTGTTATCTAAAGAAGAAAAGCTACAGTTGCAGTAAATCTTCACAAAATAATTTTGAGGAACGATACGGTGAATATATTCCATATTTTTTAATTGAAGCATCTGAATTTAAAAATACTTTTTAGTGACAGTAAACTTATGCTCTGACATGCAATTAATCAACCTTTTAATACGTATGTGGTCGAAAATCATGATTTTTACTGATTGAACTACGTTATTTTTATTCGAATGCATGTAAACACAAGTCAGCTGACCAATTCACGAAGCCACGGACCAATCATCAATCAGAATTTCAACAGTTCAGCTACTCGCCAATAGATGGCCCTATTCTACTCCATCTAGCGGAAATTTAAAAAAACTAATCAATTTCATCTGTGCTATTTACTACTGCCATCTATGAACACCTACAATTAAGTGAAATTTGTTGGAGTAATAACCAGGAAGCAATAGTTCAGCTACTGCACGATAGACAGCGGCTCAATTAAATCTCGCCTCTTCGTTTGTTGCACTTACAATAAATTATGGACCACGACAATGTAACTCAACGTAACAAAAACTATAAAATAAATGTTCCTGTTAAGAACTCATTCGAAAAACTGGCAGATGAGGATAGTGAAAGTAGTGAGAACTCATTCCTATCTACTTCCACTAAATTAAATAGAAGCTGTCCCGAAACACAGACTAATATTAGCGACAGAATAAGTGAATTAGAAAGAAAAATTCTTAAACTTGAAGAAAAATTGCAAATAGCAGATAATGAAATCGGAAACTTACTAACTGAAAACAAGACACTTACCAAGGAAATCCATAACTATGAAGTAAGAATCCAAAAGCTAACAAGTGTATGTAAATCTACACCACAAAATAAAAATGCAAAAAAGAAAGGAACAAACCTAAATAAAACAAAACTAGATTTCTCTTATCGGGACGAAAAATGTAATAATAATAAATCATGTTCTGATGATAACCCCGAAGCAGCGCTATCTAGCCAGCATACAAACACTACAGCGGACTCAATTATCGACAAAAAAAAGAACGGTTCCTCAAAGAGGTCAACAGATGTTGCTTCAGAGAAAAAATCCAAGAATAGACTATGTATAATTAGCACATCTAAAAAACATAACATGATAAAAAATATTGAACAATTTGACATGGATAAACATTAAAGTTATTGTCATCACCTTATAACTAATGGAGGTGTAATGGAGTTATTCGACTGCTCGAATAAGGAATTAAATAACTTTAACAAAAACGACTATTGTATTATATTGATTGGTGAATCTGACTTTAACATTACCAAAGATTATACACAGTTAATCTACAAGATAAGAGAATTCGCTCAACAAATGCAACATACCAACATAATTATAGCTGTGCCTACTTATATATGCGGTGCCGTTATTTACAACTGCAGGGTGGAAATATTTAACAGTCTCCTAAACCTTGACGTGTAGACTCACAAATATGCATATCTTATCGACTCTAACCGACTGTTATCATTTGATATGTTCTCTCCATACACAGGCAAATTGAAAGCAACAGTCATGAAATGCATACTTAAAGAAATTATCATTACATTTCACACTGAAGAAAATATAGCTTTAACAAATGACTTGGATAAAACGAAAGTAAATGACGACGAGAGAATAAATTCAAAATTTTTTCGTTTATAATCACATCAATATTTTTCATCAAAACATATGCAGCTTACGTAGTAAATCTAACCTGCCAACCCTTCATATAGAAGAACTCTACGCGGATGGACGTGATACCGATGTGCTGTGCTTAACGGAACACTTCATGCTCAATGAGGATAAAACGAACATATCAATATGTAACTACAAACTAGCGGCCTCCTACTCAAGGAATACTCGAAGAGGTGGTTCCTGTATTTTTGTACGCCATGGACATGAATTCAAGACTGTTGATATTTCAAAATATTGTGTTAAATGTGTATTTGAATGTTGTGCTGTGGAACTTTTATTTGTTAATACGATTATTGTCTGTATCTACAGGCCGCCTAAATCTGACTATGATCTATTTCTAGAAAAATTATCACAAATGTTAGATTATTTAAGCCACTGTAAAAACAACAAAAATTGTCCTGTGCGGAGATTTTAATGTTGATAGACTAAAAAAATCTCGAATGTCTATGGATTTTGAAAACCTACTTCTTAATTATAATCTTAAGCTACAAATTAATAAACCTACAAGGCCTATCAGCAAAACATGTCTAGATAATTTCGCTACAAACATCTGGCGTTGTAAATCTGAGGTGCTGGATCTCAACCTATCAGATCATACTGCACAATTACTTACATTTCCTGTTAATAAAAAATGTACATTGAATTCTTGGCGCATAAGAAAAAGAGATATGAGTAGTGAGAATTTAAAAAAGTTTTATGATGCCATAGGAAGTTTGAGCTTTTCCGATGTATATAAACTAACTGATGTTAACAAAGCTTACAACTCACTATATGAGACGATACGCATGTTCTACGACCTTTGCTTTCCTTATATATTTGTTAACATAAAGGCTAGAAAAAGACCGTAGTGGATTTCTCGAGGAATAAAGCTATGCAGTAAAAATAAAAGAAGGCTACTTTGGAACTATAGAAAATCACCTACCCTGGCAAACAAAGTACTAATTGGGGATTATTCTAGACGTCTTAAAAAAATAATTAACTTGACACAAAAAAGTCAAAATAACTTCACCATTAAAACAGCTAGGAATAAATCCAAAGCTACTTGGTCTGTTATCAATCAAAATAAAAACAATTTTCCACCTGAGACAATTAAAGAGATTTCCTCCAATGGCCAAACTATTACCAATCCCTATGACATAGCAAATGTGATAAACAATTATTTTGTAGAGCAAATTAATTCTACATCAAAAGTGACATTGAAAAACAATAAAGTTGACATTAAAATGCAATCCAATCCTAGCTCTATTTTTTTGACACCAACTAGTCCACCCGAAGTACATAAGATTATACTATCCCTAAAAAACACAAATAGTGTGGGCTACGATGATATATCTACCGCCGCAATTAAATGTTGTGCCGGACATCTTGCTTCTCCGTTAGCCCATATAATAAACTTGTCTCTAAGCCAAGGAACGTTTCCTGAGGCCTTTAAACTGTCTATAATTAAACCTATACATAAAAAGGGTGATACTAAAGATATAAAAAATTATAGACCTATCGCTCTCATAGTAATCCTATCAAATTTTTTTGAAAAAATAATATATAACATAGTCTACTCTTTTCTTGAAAAATTTAATATTTTTTCTTCCCAACAGTTTGGCTTTCGTCGAGGTAAATCCACAAACTTAGCTATTTTTAGCTTACTGAAATTAGTGACTGACTCTATCGACAAAAGGGAAAACATTTGCGCAATATTCATGGACATGTCAAAAGCTTTTGACTACGTTGACCATGGCATTCTCTTGCAAAAGCTCTACCACTATGGAATACGAGGCATTGCGTTAAAGTTGTTTGAATCTTACCTTAGCAACAGAAAGCAACAAACTGCTATCAAAACTATTTGCAAACATACTTTAATAGAAAAGGAACATATTTCAAAATGTAGAGATGTAGAGTATGGCGTTCCTCAAGGGACAATTATAGGGCCTCTATTATTTTTAATATATATTAATGACATGCCAATATCCATTGAATATCCTATGACATTATTAAAATGTAAAAATAACTTGACGTATGAAAATTAAATTACAATGACATTAGCAAATATAATTAAATGGCTTGACATGAACAATCTGAATTTAAATATTGACAAAACAAAAATTATGCATTTTCGACAGTACACTCAAGCACCAAAAGTGACAGTACGTCACAATGGTACTACAATAGAACCTGTCACCGAAACAAAATTCTTAGGTGTAAACATAGACTATCAAACCAATTGGCTCAGTCATACCAATGATTTGTGTACACGCATTAATAAATTTGTTTATGCACTAAGAACTCTATCTAGAGTAGCTAATATAGAGACAGTTTTAACTGCTTATAATGGATATGTCGCTTCTATCTTGCGTTACGGAATTATATTTTGGGGCAACTGCACAAACAAGGAAGTGATATTTAAAAGCCAAAAAAAATGTATCAGGGCTATCAAATCCTTAAAACGAAGGGATAGTTGCAAACCACATTTTATAGATTTGAAGATACTTACAGTACCATCCCTCTACATATATGAAACTGCTATGTTTGTCAGGGGAAGTCCGCATCTCTTTCCCACAATATCCACTGGCCAATTGAAAGTAAGCAAACGTCATGGAAATACATTATGAGCACCGGATAGAAATACTGCGTTGAAGAGGAATAGCTTTTTCTGTATGGCACCTAAAATTTATAATAAAATACCAAAAAAACTGAAAGAGGCTAACTTAACTACTTTTCGCAGGGAATTGTTATCATTATTAATTAGAAAAGCTTATTATACCCTGACAGAATTTTTGAATGATAAGATATAGTGCCTATTTATGTTCATAACTTCATTGATTTTTATTGATTATGATTGATTGATTATCATTACTGACTTCTAATTGTTTTCTTTTTTATTATTTTAATATTGTTGACATTTTATTGATATAGTTTTTTTTAATTGTATAATTTTTTGACATGTTTTTTTAAATATTTTATTGAAATACCTATTCTTTAATCGTAATTAATTTCTAAAACTAAGATTTGTACGCCCATTGTTGGCCGAACATAGTGATACATTATAATTTTCCATACCAGCTGTATAACATTTAACCTATGTTTACAAATAAATGATTTGTATTTGTACAATACATCGGTTAGTTGCATCGATGTTATATCGATATATCAAAAAATACATCGATGTTTTCCATACATCGATTGTTTTTTCTGTAACTTACCAGCTAAAAATAATGAAGTTAATGTTAACTGTAATTTGACAGATGGCTGTGATACATTGCTACTTTTCTTTGGTTAGTTTTTAGGTGTGCTAAAACGAAGAAGCAATGTATCACATACATCTGTCAAACTACAGTTAACATTAACTTCATTATTTTTAGCCGGTTGGTAGACTCGCTGCACTGTACCTGTAACCTTCTGGCAACACAGATTTTTTTCAATCTTGGCTAGCTTGGGACTTCGAAGATAATAAGACAAAAAATATTAATGTTTTAGTAGGTTTGTCGCTGTGTCGCTGTTTACACATTGGTGTGTCGATCAGTCTGCACTGGCTCTCTAACAAAGATGGACGTGGAATGTCTTGCAGCCGCGGCAATTTATTTACATATACCTTCTATTATTTATTAAATGCTTTACTCAACTTTATGTTTTATTTATCTAGCTTAGTACCGTATTTTGTTTTGTTTTTATATGATATATTGTTTGTTATAGAAGTGCGTTTAGTAAATAATAGAAGGCAATAATATAGAATCCAAAGAATATTATGCTTTGGATTCCATATTATTTATTCATTTCAGTATTTAAAACCCCACCCGACTTCATAATACGTTGTTTAATATTAGATATGCGTACAAACTTTCGAGTTAGTTATTAAGCAGATTTGAATATTTTATTTCTTGCTTTTTAGAGCCGTTTATTTTCGAAGCCGTTTTTGTTTGGTTATTTTTAAGGTTTTTAAAGGGGGTTTTGTATTTTTAAAAACTTTTTTATTTTAAACTTTTTTGTAGTAGATCTATTTAGTGACGATGTTATTTAAGTTACAATAGCCTTATTTCAACGGATTATCACCTTTTACAAAATATTGTTTTCCCGACGCAGGGGCTTTAGTTGTTGAGAAGTTCTCTTTGCTATCAGCTCCAGTTCACCATAATATGTATTATGTTATAACGAACATAAAAAGCCTAGCAACCAAATTCAAATACCTACTTAATCGTATCGTACCAGTGAAACACGTAGTATTGAATAAATCCGATGATCATCTATGGTCTTCATCATCAGTTTCACCAAAATGGTATTTTTCATATGCAAATGCACAAGCTACTGAAGAAAATACCAAAATCGCTATAGGTGTGCCTATAATATTTGAAGAGTTCCCTTGATTTCACCAAGATCCCATCATCCGACCCTGACCTTATATCAATGGGACCAACTTGGAAGTATATGCTTTCAAACAAAAAAAGAATTTTTCAAATCGATCCAGCCGTCTTCGAGTAACATACATAAAAACAAAGATTCTGATGAACTAAGACCCTTCTCTTTTTTTGAAGTCGGTTAAAAAGGCGCCAACGTGTGAACGCTGCGCCAACGCGCGCGCCAAGATCCTTTGATGTGTGCACGAAAAACCGACAATACTCGGTTCGCCGGCCAACGTTGGCACCAACTCTCAACGAACGCCAAGACGGTCTTTACACGTTGGCCCAACGCGCTCGGCCAACGCGTTGGGCCAATGTGTACAGCGCACTATAAACACGAACTCTCACTTTCTTGAGGTCTCTTGATCAAACTTTTTTTATAAAAAAAAAACAAAAATAACTTACGTTACGAAAACTTGCCTTTTGATGAAATATTATATCTTTTATGTCCTTACCTGAAAAAAGAGAATATTAATTAGTTTTATTTAATATCACATAAAAAAAAATAAAGACAAATGTAACAAATAATCACAATAATTGTTTACGTAGACCTTGTTTTAAGTTGGACTTTTATGTATTCGTTATTATTAAAATAATTTTCGTTAAGGTAGCAAAATTAAAGTAGGACTTAAGAAGCACTTTTTAGTATTTTAGGATGGTAATTAATTATCGTCATTAAAATGTCTATAAATGCCTACGTCGATTTTATTAATTGTGAGGTTTGTTCAAAATTATAAGTAGGTACTTTACGTATAATAATAATGAAAAAAAAAAAACATAAAATCATAAAAAAATACTGCTATTTACTTTCTTTCGATAATTGGTTTTTTGTTTAGGTCTACTAACAAAATAATGGCTTATCAGTTGTCAAAGACATACAATATCGATAACTCAATACTTTTAACATTATCAAGATAAACCGATAACTGCTAAGTTTAATAAATGAAACGAACGCTTTATGTTGCTGGTGATAGCGACTAACTACATTATGGAAACATTTGTAGATAGCAGTATTTGGTTCTTAACCGTCGATATGTCACAATGAAGTCCCTAAAAATGCAGTATCTACCTTTAATAGTATTACAAGGGAGCAAAATAATATTTTTATGGCGAGGGATTCAAAGTCGCCCTCGCCAAAAATATTTTGCGCCCGAGTCATATACTCTACTTTTCACCCCCTTTCTATGAGAAAATAAATAGGAGACTGTGTTTATGTAATTAATGAAAATGTTCTATACTTAAAAAAGACACGTGAAAAGTAAAAATAGTTGTACAACGTTGTTAGCTTCTATAGTTGAATCGGTTATTTGACTAACCCCTCAAGTCCACTTCTTGGGTGATTTCGTTTTTTTTGCTTATTGCAACCTTTGACCCAAGACACATCATGGTATTAAAGGAAATTCTTTAAATCCATCTCCTTCCATTAAAATTTCGAGTGTCATAATTTGACTTTATTTGAATAAGTCCTCAAGTCCAGGGACATGAGGGGTTACTGTAATAAATATGAAACATCATGGTTGTTTCTTTTTTAATTAAATTCTAAAACATTGCTATATAGCAATTTATCAAGTTTAATTGTCAAAAGACAATGGAATTTGACAGTTGAGTGTCAATCAAATGCTATATTCACGCGATATATATCGTGTTTCGGTGGTCATGCTAGGGTGGCAGGAACTCTTTAGAATAGTGAAATAGCATAATTTTTTTATGTTAAAATTTCATTTTTATTTACTAGGAACTCCCCTTTCTTGAATGCCTATATCATATTGCGTTTCGGTGTTCATGCTAGGGGGGCTGCTGGTTGTGTAAGGTGAGACTAGATAGAATTTTTAATGCCTTTTAAAACATACCTACATTTAGCTTGTCACTGAGTCTCACCCAGCACTATTGCTACTTTTTCGACAACATTAACCCACAGGAGTGATTAAATTACAATCCTTACTAATATTATAAATGCGAAAGTTCGTTTGTTTGTTTATTTGTTTGTTTGTTTGTTACGCTTTCACGTCTTAACTACCGAACCGATCATCATGAAATTTTACATACACGTTGCCAGTGGTACCGAGAAGGACATAGGGTATCTTTCATCTCGAAAAAAGTATTGTTCCCGAGGGATAGCATAAAACTTTCCACGCAGACGAAGTCGCGGGCGGCCGCTAGATAATTATAAAAAAAATACGATTTAAATAAATTTGAACCTCACCACAAAATCAGAAAATTTAAGATTTGTATCAAAAATTATTCAAGGGGCTTCCATGTTTCTCCTGTAAAATTTGCTTCAATGGACATGAGGGGTTGGTCAAATAACAGATTCAGTTATTGTTTCAGGAGTTAATACATTGTCACTTTCATAACTCGACGGAGAACTCATTATTTTAGCAAAATATAGAACAAAGTATGTACTAAGAGTAAGTACTAAGTACAAGAACACAGACTTAATTCGCAAGCTTATGTTTTTTTTTTAGTTTGCGCGGGTTATCGCGCGCGGCGACCTTGCCGCGCCGTCTATACAGCCAGTCAATACATAACAGCCGGCGGCGGCGTTCGAATTCTTTGAAAGATACATGTTCTAAATTCAAATCTCTTTTCCTCCCACTAAAAAGTTCTTACCAGAAAAGAGCTATTTTGGTCCCACTTATATAGGAACAAAGCATAATTTTTCGAATAGAAGGGATGAAAAAATTATAGCATGGTTTTGCTTTAATTTTATTGAACGGATATAATGCCGCTGCTATAAAAAAGTTGATGTTCAACGTTCCATGGAAACAATGAAATGAGAAACATTTGAATTTATTTGACTACCAAATTGCAGCGAACATCTCAAACGGCTTTATTATGCAATTACTCTCATTGTATCCTTTTAAAGCCCAAAAACCATTTTAAAACTTATCTCCCTCTGTCGCGGAAGATGTGTAACGGTGCTTACTCCCAAAGGAAAAGATAGCGTATGTTACAGATTTTAAGGTTATATTCCAATGAAGGTGAATCCAGGTTCCGATCCGATTATATTTGATGAGACACGGATTTTCCAGGCAGTTTGCTCGGTTTAGTGGCCTCTATGTCCTATAAATATACCCAGTTCTGGTGAGATTTGGCCTAAAGATATTTAAGGGGCGGACGTTTTCAATGAAATCTGATAGTACCGGTTTGGACGATTGAATCAATTAATTATATTAGAAACATGCTTATAGCACAAAATAGAGAGACTAACAGAAGTTTAGCTTAGTACTACGGGCGCTCGAGCATCGCACACACACAAAGACAGCTCTCGCCCCTGCTTCACGTACTCGAACTGTTTTGAGAGTGGTATGAGATTGCAGTTATACAGTGTCGGTGAGAGATGTCTATGTGTGCGTTGCTCGAGTGCGCAAGTGCTAAGCTCAACTACTGTACTCTCTCTATATTGTGCCCGAACATCGATATCTTCCTAAAAACTTCGGCAAATAGTACAAATACGAAATTCCTTACTTCGATTTATCCGTTTTAAAAGTCATCTATCGTCATAGTTACAAGCTGCACTGCAACGCAAGGCTGTTGTATGTTTATGATGAGTAAAAGAAACCATGTAAATTGTATTCTGTTTCGAATACCGACTTAAAAAAAATATAAATTGACTATCGAAACTATTATAAAATTTCTTAGGTATTTAGAATATTGATTATGTGTTTTTTTTTAAATTTGACACTTCTATCACTGATAAAAATAATACTATTACTTTTATTCAATGCGATAACGCGAAAAAATCCTTACATAAACTACAAGAATCAAATAAAACGTAAAATAACAGACGTCTATTAATTCCCTCACTAAAAGAAATAATTTGATAATTCCTAATTCCTTCAAAGTCAGCTTGAATAAGGTATGTGTTACCTATTCTATAATTAGCATTAAGTTACAAACTATAAGTTGAAAGTTTAAGAAACTATGTGCCAGAGTGAACCTTCGCGTGCGTAACTTTAATCTTCAGCGAGAAACCTTAGTTTAGACTCGTAATATTATAGCAAAATAATAAATAGTTTGGAGGAGCTCGATAGCGCAGTGGTTTAGCGCCTGGCCCAGCGATTGCGGAGGTTAAGAAACTTTCGCAAGGGTCGGTCATGGGATGGGTGACCAAAAGTTTATTATCTCGAGTTCTTCCGTGCTTCGGAAGGCACGTTAAGCCGTTGGTCCCGGGTGCATTTGCAGTCGTTAACACTTACCAATCCGCATTGGGCCTGCGTGGTGGGTTATGGCCCATCCTCCTTATATCCACCCATAAGAAAGGACTTTGCCACAGCAGTTGGGACATTAAAAATCCCTGATGGTTATTGTTAATTAAACATTTATCATAATTTTATAACGAAAAGCAATATCCTTTACTAATTAGTATAGCATAATGATACTTAATTTTTTTATTCATTGTAAAGGTATTCTTTGTAACTCTTTTATTGTTTCCATAAATCTATTACTTCTTCAAATATTTTAATAACAAATACAATATAAATACAGTATACTAAAATTAAGATCTTCTTACAAAATAATACGACAAATATAATAATTAATTATGACTCTTCAGTTTTTACCGAAGTTATAATGCTCATCATCGCCTTTGTGAGTGATACGAAGGCTCTTGTTAACAAGAGAGGAACAATGACCCTCTTAAGGCCTGATGGCGTTATTGTTTTACTTCTGACTTGATAGCTGAAAGAGAAAATTAATATTAATGTTACTTAAGAGCGTGTTTACGTAAACAATGTGTTGATTACTTTATTATAAAATGTTTCGCTTTAAAAATTCAAAATATGTGTATAGAATAAGTTTATTATTATAAATAGTCGCTTATGGCGGAGCTTGACTGAACGTATTCGATCACGTTTGCTAAGCAACGCTTGGTCCGGCCAGGTATTGGATGGGTGACCGTTAAGTGGCATTACAACAGAGCACTTCCGTGCTTCGGAGGGCATGTTAAACCGTTGGTCTCGGCTGTTGTCATCTGATAACAGTCATTAAGTCAGAGGCCTTACAGGCGCCTTGATAAACTCTAACACCAGAGTAGGCCACTAATCCTTATACGATAAGAAAGAAAGAAAGAATGCAAGAAGATCGTTAGATTTATTCTTAGACTATCTTTAGAAAACGCTGATACTGAAAGACAAAGGGCAATCAAGGCTGCCAAGTGAGACGGATATCCCACGCGAGGCATACGTGCCAAGGCATGTTCGCGATGTTGCCTCCATCCTGTAAACTAGGTCCCAAATCAAGTTTGTAAGGCGTGAAATACACAGAAGAGATGCGGCGGAGATAAGGCGCAGATACGGCGGCGATGCCGGCGATACGTGTATTTGATTGGCCGAAAGCATCCGAAAGTCTCACATCTGCACCGTATCGCCGCCGTATCCGCGCCGCGTCGCTTCTATGTATTTCACGCCTAATGCATGCCTCGCAACGCATAATTGTCGAGGAAGTTTCATAGAGACGTTGCTGATGCGTTGACGCCATTTTGTTTATAAATACAATATGTAAACAAATACAAGACTCTACTCGGTATGCGGTATTTTGTTCAATTTATTTGGAACTAATAAAAAAGCAACTTTATCGCTTAAAGTATGACTTTAAAATATTTAGTTTCTTAACTATGAAATCACAACATTTAGTAAAAAATATTTGTCATAATAGCAATGCATTTCCTTTAAACATTATTTAATAGATTCTTCGAAATATAAGACTGTAATTCTTCCCTACCCGAAATATTTGGAAACCGTAACACTCGTCAAATCGGGTAAGACCTTCGGATTAAAGGGCTCCATTAGAAATCCTTTTGTTGCGAAGGTCAGAGGCCGCCTTTTATTATAGCAGAGATATCTGATGTGGGGCCTCTTATTGCTAAAAGAATACAATACTCGTGTAATGCAATGAATTTCATATTATTGTAAGTATGTAGTTAGTTCTTTGAAGACAGGTTTGAGAATTTACGACTCGGAATATCGTTTGACTTAGACTTACATAAATTTTATAGTACGGGTCCATAACTTTAAATACGGTCCCATCCGGAAGAAAGAATGAAACTTGGCATGAATATAGCTTTCATATATGTGCTTCAATGTCGATATGGAAACACGCTGAGAAATTATTGTTTCTCCCCCCTCTCTCCCTTTTATTTCCCTCGTTCTAGTTTTCTTCGTTTTCTACAAAAAACGGTAGAGCCAAGGAGGTTACTCTTCAAAGACCAAATCATTATCGATAAATTACCTACAAAATGATATTAAATTTATAGTGGTAAGATTAATATTTTTTTTTATAGAGCCACCAACATAAAGAAAAAACTGGTTGGTGACTGACATATCAACGCATAGCCCAAACGCTGAGACTAGAGACTCTAAATTTGGCACATAGGTTCCTTATAAGGTCTAGGAGTGCACTTAGAAATATTTTTTTTTAAACTCACTCCCAAGGGGTTGAAACGAGGGTCCAAAGTTTGTATGAAAGTCCCGCAATTTCGAAGCTAGGATCTTTTCTAATTTTGTGTTTAGGCTGACGATTGAAAATAAACATAAGTTAATTTTCAATCGTCGAAAAACCCTGAGACACGTACACGTGTCTCAAGGTTTTTAAATTTTCTGTTCTCGAAGGGGTGAAAAGGGGGATGGAGTTGTGTATAGAAAATCCTCGAAAATTTTCGAAGTAAACACCATTAAATAAATTTATTTCTGTATTAAAAAAAATATAAATCTTACCACTATAAATTTAGTATCGTTTTGTAGGTAATTTATCGACGATGATTTAGTCCTTGAAGAGTAAACTCCTTGGTCCTACCGTTTTTGTAGAAAATTAAGAAAACCAGAATGAGGGAGATAAAAGGGGGTGAAGGGGAGAGAAACAATCATTTCTCAGCGTGTTTCCATATCGACATTGAAGCACATATGTAAAAGCTACATTCATGCCAAGTTTCATTCTTTCTTCCGGATGGAATCATAAAAAAGTTTTTTGTTCGTACAAGGACCCATACTATTAGCAATAATGGGGAATGTCTGAAAAAAATCAAATTGGCTGAATATTTTTTTATAGGTAGGAATAAGTTCCATTAGTAATAGAAAAAAAATTCAGAATTTTCGGTTGCGCAAAAAATTTAAAAAAAAATAATGTCTCTTCGACTTCGCAAATATAGGAATGTAACAGCAGAATGGAGATTATGCCTTTGCCATCACCTGCCACAACCACAACATGGTATTGAAAAAAAATTTCAACTCAAAATGTAAAAACTTTTTTTTCAATTCTTGTTGTCATAGTGGCAGGTGTTGGCAATGGTATAATCTCCATTCTGCTGTTACTTTCCTACATTTGTGAAGCCGAAGAGACTTTAATTTTTTTAAATTTTTTCACGCAACCGGAAATTCTGATTTTTTTACTATTACTAAAGAAGCTTATTCCTACCTATGAAAAAATATTCAGCTAATTTGATTTTTTTCATTCTTTCGCAAATATTATTGAAACATAATCTACAATAACAGTTTTTCTAAGAAATAAAAAGCAATGTAGATAAAGAAAATAAAACAATGCAGATAATATAACACTAACCTCATTAATACAAAACAACAACGGGCTTAGATAAAAGATAACAGTTTTAGAGCTGACCTATTGTAGAGCTTAAAGTAAACTTTGACAATAGAAGCCGGTAAAAACAAACAGTGTTTATTGATTTATCCAAAAAAGATAACATCTTGCCTTGTTAGTAATTTATTTATACTTAATTGCTGAAACTGAGGTTTCAGAATACATTGACGGTACCTTCCTTACGCTTAATCTCAAAATCATAGATAATAAATTAATATTTAACCTAAAGTTGACCACAATATAAAGCGAGTTCATTCCATAACACAAAACCGCGAACAATTTAAAAAAAAATTAGCCGCGGCCAAGTGCGAGTCGGACTCGCACACGAAGGGTTCTGTGCAAAAAAATTACGTTTGTTGTACGGGAGCCCCCCTTAAATATTTATATAATATTTATTTTATTCTGTTTTAGTATTTGTTGTTATAGCGGCAACAGAAATACATCATTTGTGAAAACTTCAACTGTCTAGCTATGACGGTTCATGAGATAATAGGGTCCCATTTTACCCTTTGAGTACGGAACCCTAAAAAATCACACTGACTAATCATAAGTACACTTTCATTTTTAGACTCCGCCTTATACAATACTTTAATTAATGCAATTCGTGAATTGTAGGTAATTAAAAATAAATCATTTACTAATAACAGTAAAAAAAACTGATTCACTGCAAAATAATTAATTACCTAATTTGATTTGGGCAATTTCCAAACTATTCCTCACAATTCACACACTATACGTAGATGTATGCCATCGATTTCGCAATCAAGGAATTACGAGTAACCAGTCATGGCTAAATAACTCGAATTATCCAATTAGTAAATTAATGATAATAATATGATAGCACGAGGTATCCATTAAGTATGTCTAATTATAAATGAGTTGAATGGCTAAAAAGTATAGATAGTTAATTTTGACGCACTCTTTCAAGTGACTGTAAAATGTTCGGATAATTTAATGAAAAAAAAACGATATCATTAATTATAGTGCTGTTGGTCATCAATAAATTAATAGTATTTATGCAACTGTACTATTGTGAAGGGTATTAAAAGACAAACGAGCGTGATAATAGTATCACATGAGTGTTTTAATACCTAATTATGTACAGTTGCATCCAAGACTTTTTTATTTTTATTTGGGAAACAAACAATATTTTAATAAAAACCGGCCAAGTGCGTGTCGGGCCACGTGCCATAGGGTTCCGTAGTTACCTTATACCATACCATATTTAATACCACCTATCATTTTTCATCTGCAAAAATAACTTTGTTTTTCACAGTGTTGGTATGAATGACAAAGTTATATTTGCGGTTTTGGAAAATGTGCTATATCTCAAAAACTAATTACTATATCTCGTTCAAACTAATTTTGGTTGAAAGTGTTTATTAAGGTCTACAGCATATATTTTTTTTAGATTTTTCACTCTCTTATTTCAAAAGTTAAAGGGGGGACACACACATTTTACCACTTTGGCGGTGAATATCTTTCAAACGGTTGACTTTGAGAAAAAGTTGTCTTAAAAACCTCAATGTCATTTTTAAAGACCTATCTACAGATACCCAACACGTGTTGGTTTGAAGAAAAAATTTTTTTCAGTTTCAGTTCCATGTATGGGGAGCCCCCCCTTAATCTTTTATTTTTCTT
Organism: Agriphila geniculea; assembly: GCA_943789525.1. Lineage (NCBI taxonomy): Eukaryota > Metazoa > Arthropoda > Insecta > Lepidoptera > Crambidae > Agriphila > Agriphila geniculea. Next base: position 22,464,874 of record OX038885.1, on the reverse strand, counting down.
ATTTTTGTATTAAATTCGTTAAGCGGTTAACAGAATACATCTACCTACCAAGTTTCAACAGTATAGTCTTAATACTTTCGGAATAAAGTGGCTGTGATATACGGACAGACAGACAGACAGACAGACAGACAGACAGACATGACGAATCTATAAGGGTTCCGTTTTTTGCCATTTAGGCTACGGAACCCTAAAAATGGACTAAAAACACCCATGATATTTATCTGCAACCATGATATGTATCATCTATAAAGGGATTTCACTTTGACTTTGACTTTCTTCCTCCTTCTCATATCTTCCGTTAATGTTAATGTGCGTTAATGTTGTACTGAATTTCATAATGTAACACATCGCGCGTAGGCGGCGCAGCGCAAACTCCTCTCGCTCGGAAATCGTAATGTTGGCAGAGAATTTAAAGCATGGGTGTAGATAAAAAAAAAAAACTCATAAAATACATTTAAGACTAAATTACACTACACTTAGCTTGAATAGAGTGAAAGAATTGGTTCCTAAATTATTATAAGTACAAAGTGAGTTAATGCGCAAAATAATAACGTTACACTCTTATAATAATAACACCTAGAACGATAGTTCTCTACAAAGCACACTGTCAAAAGTGAGGTAACTAAAACAGCCAAAATGGCTCCGTTTTTAGATTGTTATTCTACATTATTACCTAATCATACCGATTAAGTACAAAACAGTTATTATTTTCTTACATTTATAAGACTAAGTAGTTACTATATTATTGAGTTTCAGTTACGATTAGTTAACGTATGAAGGATATAAATTTGAAAACTAAGCCATTCTGGCTTGGTATTAGTTGCCTTACTTTGCATACGAGGATGCGGCTTCTAGGTGTTATTATTCTAAGGTTATACTTTGATTAATAACCGTAGACTGTAACTCTTTAAGTAGTTGAACTCACCATAATAAAAATTAGATAAAAAAACTACTTTATTTCTGAAACAACTGTTTAAGATTATCGTCAATGGAATGGAATAAAATCTGCGAAAACTTACTCAGTACAATGAAATTGTTTTACGTAATAGAATTTGAACCTTATGTCCATTAGAGAGGGCCAATATTGCAGTAACCGATTCATTGTTAATGGGGCGTGAATTGGAGCGAGCTTGGATATTTTAAGTGCCATGTGCCGGGTTTTGGCTTTTTAACCAACTTCAGAAAGGAAATAAAATGTAGGTACTCTAATATGTATTTTTGGAACAAGTCTTTTACAATTATAATAAATACTGACAACTATACAACGTGTTAATCAATTAACGCAGAATGAGAAAACCGTTTCTTCCTTAGAGCAACACGGCTTCCGTTGGAAATGAGCAGCCTCAGCGATTATTACTCTATTCGGACCATCAAAATAAGCAACTTTTGATAAGGGACCAACTCTGAAATCGCGAAAAAAAAATCTGCAGTTTCATACAAAAATTAATAACGAAAATATAAAAATGTATGAAGCAGCTGATTTTTTTTTCGCGATTTCAGAGTTGGTCCCATAGTAAAAGTTGTTCAGTTTGATGATTCGAAGAAACAGTTTTCTCATTTTGCGTTAATTTATTAATACGTTGTGTTGGTTGGATGGATAAGGTGGTTGAGACAACCTACCTTGTGAGCCAATGGGGATTAGTGTTACTACATTCTAATTTTAAAGCCACCCAAATTATTTTTAACCTCCTCTGGGGTCTAGTGGTTTGCCAACACGTGTAAGACGCAGCGGTCCCGGTTTCGATTTCCAGGAGGGGGTTACAATTTGTACTCGGTTTGGTTGGTGGTAGGGCTTATTTCAAGTCCGCCTAGCCAGGCGGCTAAGCTAGCCAGCTTAGCTACTACCATTTTACCGCTCATGGGTAAGACAACGTACTCATGCTGCACATAATACTCGTTGGGTAAATCTAACAAGCTGTAGACAGTCCAAGTTGGCGATGACCGCAGTCTCGCCACGGTTGACCTGTAGACTGCTCAGCCTTAATCGTCCAGACCTCCGAATAGTTGTAGGTACACTTACAGGTCACCTAGCTTTAAACCGACAACTATTCATCACGAATGCGACAGACAGTCTCCTATGTAGAGGATGCCTGGACGCAGAGGAAACAGCCGCCCACGTGATCCTGGAGTGCGTGGGTTTGGCCACACACCGGGCAGAAATCCTCAAAGATGTGAGGTCGCTCCTAGAAGCCTGTGAACGCCCCAGGAGGCTTCTGCGCTTCTGGAAGGAGCTGAGATGGCTTGACTAGCCACACCATGCTGTGTTCACGCATAACGGACCAAATGGGAGTCTAAATGCGGAGAAAAGAGCCCATCACCAATACCAATACCAATACCATTTTACCTATAACAAACTAACAATTGTTGTGTTCCGGCATTTAGAGTTAAGATCCTCAGTGGTGAGGATTCCAGGTGTAGTGTGCTGATACTTTAAGCTTTATCATAACTTAACATCAGGAGAGATGAAGGCCAATCACTATCCAGTTGTGGATATAAAAAAATCAAGACTATAATACAAAAAACCTTATTAGAAAGAACTTAATATTATCAAACCCCGTTAAACTTTTTCCAACAAGATAAAATATTAAGCACCGCAACTATCTTTAGAAATCAAGTGAGCTTATTTACAAACAGCGTTGCTAATGAGGTCCTGTGTGAAGTTTTAATACCATTAATGAGTTCAAAAGTATAAAATAAGTTAGCACAGGGTGCGACAAGCATTCCTGACCTGAATACCGAAGTTGTCACATCGCTGTGTAGTTGGAAAATAACTGTTAGTGGAACTTTCATAATGTCATTGGATTCGAGTCGTGTTGACTCTATGGAGCAGAATCAACCACAAATGTCGTGCTATTCAGAAACATACCAACATTTACAGGTAAATACTGTGATTTGTCACTAACTCATGTGTTCTAAGAGCTAGCCACAGAAACAGGTTTGCAATTTATAGAGCAACGAAATCCCTCTAGTTAATGTGCCATACTATCATTATTAATAGATCCGGGCGCCGCCGCCTGGCAGCTGTTCAGCGGTTGAGGGAGAGTTGGTGAAAAATTGAAGGTGTGCTTTTACAACCCTTTTGTTGCCCAACCATTCTCACCCCCACCGCTGAACAGCTGCCAGATGCTCGGAGCTATTAATAATGATACCCGTAGTATGACACACTAACTAGAGGGATTTCATTGTTCTATAAATTGTAAACCTATTTCCGTAGCTAGCTCTTAGTCAAATACGTACCTACAGCCACTTTTTGGTCACTTTTTAAATCTGTATTATTGTCATAACTCTACCCACTCTATTTACGATTCGAAACTGTTAAGATCAACAGTTTGATTATGAGATATATGAGATTTTTATAGTATTTATAACATAAATCAAAATTAGCAACTATAAAGGTACTTTTTGAATTTTAAATAACTTTATTGAAATTTAAATCATTATCATCAGAAGGAACTAAGAAATATATTAGCATTTAATTATAAAAAAGTATTTATTTATATTACAGAAACATCAATATGCACCGGACACTTCCACATCAGAACCTCCTGAGTACGAAGCAGTGAGTAGTACAAGCCATCTTGATATGGGCTTAGGGATCGATGAAGGCTACAGATTTGGAGAAAATGATCCTAATATCTACCCAATTATACTCGATAGAGAAGCTTACTTATCGCATAGCAGAGTGGGTGTAATCGACGATTCAAACAAGCCAAAAGCTGTCATTAGACCAACTGTTACACGCGAATTTGTGTCAACTACTGGTGAAAAGTTTGTACTCAGTCATTTAGTACAGCATCCTACACCGAATGGTGGAAATGTTATCAATGAATGTGTTAAAAAGCGTAAACGAACTCGCACCGCATTTACAGACAACCAAATTAAACATCTGGAAGACGAATACGCGTCAAACAGATATTTGGACCAACCACGGAGACAACAAATAGCAAAATCATTAAGCTTATTTGAAAGAACCGTAAAAATATGGTTTCAGAACCGCAGAATGAAAGAAAAGAAGATGATGCGTGAAGCAAATGAACAATCTGGAGATGAGGATTCTCAAAGAGATATCTTTCGACGTGAATACTATGCTGTTCCTACTGGTGGTTATTCAAATTCTCAGCCTACTTCATACGAAGTACCACAAATGTCAAATAATACTACTCCTAATAACAGCTATGGTTACGGAATGTGTCCTCCTACTTATAGTGAAGCTGTATCTTTCTACCCATCTAATTCACAACATTATTCAGCGATTATACCAGATACAACAAATATAGTGAATATGGGTTATAATGGTCAGAATAACAGTTTTGGTAAAGCAGTACCCAATGTACTAGGATATTCAACACAAAATGAAACTCTAAGGGCTGCAATGTCTACTTTAAATGTAGAAGATATTAATAGAGTATCTAATATAGTTATTGAGAAATATAGCTCACAAACTTTTGCTACAGACGAAGAAATAAGAAATGAAGTAACGTGTAGTGAAAAACTTGATAGTGAAGTTATATCTGATGATGTAATATCTAAAAACGAATTTATTAATTTAGATTCTTTCTTTCAATGACTTAATAATTTGTAACTATTTTGTGGACATTAATATATAGGTACCTACTATTAGAATTCTTTTAATTTATAGTGAACATGTTTTGACTAGAAATTAGAAAATCTCGTTTTCACATTTAATTTATATATTGTACAATATATTAATCTTCCCGTCCCATCCCGTCCGAGAATGGATTTGGTGTGAATCGTATTTTTTTCTAGTATACTATTTAGTATTGTATAAAAATAGCATTGTGAATGCAAAAATCTCAAATTTAAAAAGTATTAATCTTGTACGCTGGTTGTTAATAAATGGCCCGACAAGGTGGACCGACGCGACGATCTGGTGAAGGTCGCGGGAAGCCAGTGGATGCGGGCAGTGCAGGACCGATCGTCGTGGAGACTCTTAGGGGAGGCCTATACCCAGCAGTGGGTGTCATGCGGCTGATATGATGATGATGATGATGATGATGATGATGATGATGATGATGATGATGATGATGAATCTTGTGCAGATTTGATTTTTTTTACCTTGTATTTTTTAAATTGTTACTTTTTGAATAGTGATAATGTTTGTTAAATTTATATAATAAGTCTATGGTTAAATTGTATATTTTTATTTTACAATTTTAAGAAATATTTAAATAAACGTGTATGATTACAAAAAAAACTGAATTATTTTTGCATGACGGTTCTAATATTTCATTCTTTTTTTATAAAATTAAAAGTTTTTTTTACGATTTTAAGTTTGTAAAAATATTTAAAAAAACATGTATGATTACAAAAAACCCTTAATTATTTTTCGCGTGACGGTTCTAATGTTTCATTATTTTTAATTTTTTCTGTCCTGTAAAAAGTGGGGGATAGTAGGAACTTTTCAATTTACTACTGAGGGATTCACAATAATAAGCTTTGGCTATTTATTCTGAATCGTGGAGTTTTATTAAGATATTTAAACATAATGCTGTCACTTTTATTTTAGTGAAATGAAGATATAGTTAAACAAGACATGCAATGAGTATCAAAAGCTTGAGCGCAGCGAAAATTTTTCTATGTCTATGGTCAAAAGTAATATCGAAGCGATGTTGTGATTGAGATGGCGCTTTACACGATGTATAGCTCTGTCTCACAACATCACTTTGAGTTTGCTATAAGAGCTCAGAGGACGGCCTCTGGCCTAAAGAAGGAGGTCTTTGTTTTATTTGATAAACTTCAGTCTAGAAAAAAAGCAGAGGGCCAATGGGGATAGCAACGCAAAGCTAATTGTAGATGTCGCTGCGTACGCTTGTTCCTAAGACAGTAGACGTTCAGAACAAAATATATGGGAAAATTAGTATTTATTTAGTGATATTTTTATAACGAAAAAGACCCATTGACCCAAAAAGGATATAAAAGATTATTCTACAATACAAGTACCGAAATTGAAAGCCAAATTAAGACGTTTTTATTCTTACAGAATTTATTATTTTGTTAATATCCAGATTTTTCGTAAATTTGTAAGTGCCAACAACTTTACAGACTATTATACAGAATTTGATCATTTTAAAGTTATAAAAACGATTTTTAAAGTAAAAGTCTTTTGTTTTGATAGTTCTCGTGGAACAAGCGTACGCAGCGCAAGCATATTTTGACAGTTGCCTTCTCCATTACATAAAAAGAATCGCAGTGATCGGTCCATGTTCGTTCCATTCCGACACACTATTAATAAAGGCGGAAACATACTAACTCGTACTCGCATGAAGTAAAGAGACACATTGAAAGTGGGTAGTGTCACGACACAACAAGACACACAAATGTGTCTCTAAATGTATGAAACTGATATCGTTGGGTAACAGGATGAAAGTAACGAACATAAACAATGGTCTAGCGCAGGGGTCTCCAAACTACGGCCCGCGGGCCAGATCCGGCCCGCGAGCACCAACAATCCGGCCCGCGAAAGCAGGCCGGATTGTACCAATAATACTGTAATTTACAGTATGTTTGTACGGAGCTAGCTAGATCCTGGCCCGTGGGACTTGGTGGAGGAGTAAGTCTGGCCCTTTTGCTAAAAAGTTTGGAGACCCATGGTCTAGCGCGTCACGATTAAGTTACGACAAGCCACGTCACCTAAGTACTATGTAAAAGAAAGACGAACATCGTCAAATTACAGCGATTTGTTTTGAAGAAGGTCCTAACAGGTCCTTCGACAGAATTTATTTTAAATATTAAAATAACATTTCTATTTATTTACACGATAATCATAACAAAATAGAATCTACGAACGATAATCATAAATATTTATATTTATTTATACGATAATAATGAGATAGAAAAAAACATAAACGGACACAAAGAATAGTAGAAAATATGAAATTAGTTTAAAAAACTAAAAAACATCAAAAGACATACGAGGGGCATATAGTTTTATACTGGTCAGTTATACACCATCGTACCTATAGTTATTTTGTGACAACATAATTGAAGTCAAATATTTTTTATTAAAAATGCTTTGATTTGTAAGAATCTGGAATAGTGGAATAGTATAGTGGAACAAGTACCTACGACGTCAAAAAGGTGGCGTCTCTTAGGTTTAGATTTTGCCAATTATCTCGATTACTATTTATCTGATTTAAGCAAGCTAGGTATGCAATGATAGGTAATTAAAGTTGTAACAAAACATGGATAGAAATTGTTATTATAAGCATCATATTTAAAAAAATATTGGGACTTTAATGTTAATACCTAATATTAAGGATGTTGCGTACATCACAGGGCACGTGGCTGGCCCGACTAAATACTGTGCGGGTTATAATTTTTTAGCCCTGTGGTGCTATTTCTTAAGCAATATTTAATTGCAATAACACTTCCATAGATTTTAGTTAGCTGTTGTGAGAACATACCTAATGCTATCGGATTTTCATCTGCTAACCCAAGTAAAGCTAATGACTTTAATGCGATGTTGGCGTGACGTTGTCGCACAGGAAATAAGAGTTCAAAGCATACAATATTGTTAAAACCCGGTAAATGGTTTGAACTTAATAGATTTTTGAAATGTTTTAGAAATAACGACTCGTCGTTTTTTTATGCACAACGGGACAGTGCTTGGTCGTCATCTCACCTGATGTTAAGTGACGATAAGACCAAAGGTGGAATCGCACTACATCCGGAATCCTCATCACTGAGGAACTGGCTATCTTACCTCTAACTGCCGGAACACAACAATTTTTAAATTATTATGGCGTCAGACTTAGCTAAGATGATGGTAGCTAGCCAGGCGGACTTGTAATAAGCCCTACTACCAACCAAACCGAGTACAAATTGTACCCCCCTGGGAATTGAAACCGGGACCCCTGCGTCTTACACGTGTATGCGAACCACTATGGTTTAGATTCTAGACCATAGAGGCGAGGCGGTTAGAGGATTTTTTCAAACCCTCGACTTATCATAATCGCATTTGCCCGGATTGTAACTGTTGTATTGTTTTATTATAAAATGTTTATCTACCTATTTGTGAACCCCAAATTGAAGGTTTTATTTTCATTACAACTTGATCTGTTTTAAAATTTATCCGGATGAGTGGGGACTCATCCGGATAAATTTTAAAAAATATTGAAATACCTACAGCAACTTTTCTTTTTTGTTAAACAGCATGTGGTATTTTTGTCCAACAGTCAATCCTTACTGTTAATGAACCACTTATGAAAAGGTCATTAGTTTGGTACTTGCCTTTATTTTCAATACCTTTTACTAATGAGTTTAATGACTCATTTATATTGAAATAATATAAAAAAAAGTTTGGAAAAGGATGAAGACTCATTCACTGTCGAACGGTTAAAGTGATAAGATTTCGTTTTAATAAAAATAGCGTCGAATCGAAATTCCGAGTAATTGGCAATTTAATACACGACTTCAACTCAGAATTTTCCTAGTCAATTAACAATGACGTGTGGTAAGTACTCGTTTTGTTTGAGGTTCGAGACATTTATTTAGACAAAAGCATTTACATTCACTTATAAGTATCTCTCGTATGCACCAAATACAGCTAAGAAGAAAGAAACAAGAAGAAAGAAGAATGAAAGCTTTTTGTTTTATTTACGTTATAAAAATAATTGACATATTGTGTCTATCAAATAAAACATAGAAATAAATAAATTTAAAAAATATTAAAAACACGACTGCTCTGCCAAAAACTGACTAAAAAGTTAAATAACAAGCGTCATTGCAATCGGGGGACCGTTTTATGGAACAACTTTTGATTAAAGCGGTCCCCCGACTGCAATGACCAAACCCCGGATTTGCGGTAGCACGAATAAAATGACGTTTAATAGTGCGTAGACAACTTGATTATCTATTTGTGTAATTTATCGATAAAAAAAAATTAATTATGTAACGTGATATATAGACTTACTGTCGGAAAAAGTAGAAATTACCTACCTACATTAAGAGAAGTGAAAATCGTGAAATGTATAAAAAATAAAATTCACTGCAGTTTTTCTTGATGCAAAGATAGCAAAGTCAAAGTGACTGAAGTAGAATGTCAAATTTTTAAGAAATACATCCTCCTTGGTATAATACATAAAATAAATACAGACGAGATCAAAGAAGTTAAACTTCAAAAATATTTTCAAAACATCGATATATAAAAACATTTACGATAATTTGGTAATCACTAGCAAGTTTGTATTTCTGCCACCGCAAATCCGGCCTTTAGCAATGACACTTGTTATTTAACTTTTTAGTTCGTTTTTGGCAAGGCAGTCGTGTTTTTATTATCTTTTTAATTTATTTATTTTTATTTCACGCATTTTAGTGACAAATTACATAGTTTTGAATGGGCTCATTAAGGCCTTTCATTTGATGCCCATATTGTAATAATAATAGAAGAAAACATTTTTTTTTCACATTTGAAAGCGGCGTCGTACAGTCGCCATATTGATTTTTCTCAAAAAAATGATGTAAGGATTCTAACGATACCCCATACATCCAAATCAGTTAAATAATTTAGAAGTTATGGTGGAATAAAGAAACTCACATACCCACAAACATACATGAACCCTAAACACATATACACTCCTTTTTGGGCGTCGTGTAAAAATTGTGGGATGATGATTTGCCTTACAATTTTCGTGTCCTCATCTTCTTAATATATAAAATCGTAAACTGAATGACTGACTGATCTATCAACGCACAGCCCAAACCGCTGGACCTAGAGACTTGAAATTTTGCACACAGATACCTTATACAGTGTAGGCATCCACTAAGGAAGGATTTTTGAAAATTCCATCCCTAAAGGGGTGAAATAAGGGATGAAAGTTTGTATGAAAGTCCCTCAGTTTTGAAGCTAGGATCTTCAAATTTTGTGTTTAGGCTGACGATTAAAAATTAATAAATACGGGTCTCAGCGTTTTTCAAAATTCTACCCCCAAAGGGGTGAAAAAGGGTATGAAGTTGTGTATAGAAGAAAATCCTTCATTTTCGAAGTAAAAATTGTTTAAAAAACAAAAAACCGACTTCAAAAAACCTACCTCGAAAAAGCAAGAAATAATATTCGTAATAATAAAAACACGTCTATTGAAGTCGGGTGGGGCTAGAATACCTACAGATTCCTTTTTTTATTCTAAAAGCCCCACCCGACTTCAATAGACGTGTTTTTATTATTACGAATATTATTTCTTGCTTTTTCGAGGTAGGTTTTTTGAAGTCGGTTTTTTGTTTTTTAAACAATTTTTTATTTTTTTATTTTTAGTGTAGGTACCTTTTGTATTAGGTAGTGTAGGTATATTATTTAGGTAGAAAATTCGGCTCAGCCAAACGTGAGTTAATCGCGGAGAAACATACATACATGCGGGTCAAACTGAGAACCTCCTTTTTTTAAGTCGGTTAAAGAACTACACTTAAGATATTCCGTTTGCAACAAAAAAATAATTATCTTATTCAGTTCATAAACAAAGAAGTTATACGACTGATCATCGAGGTAGTTCACACAAAATCATACTATTTTCGTACTTTTTTCAAGATTACTTGAAAAGTACCGAACCGATTTCAAAATTTCAAAAAATGGGACCAACTTGGAAGTTTACCTAATGTAATAACGTTTGAATCATTTCAATCGGTTCAGCCGTCTTCGAGTAATCGGTGTACATACAAAAAACAAAAAAAAAAAAAAAAAAAAAAAAAAAAAAAAAAACGGGTCGAATTGAGTACCTCCCTCCTTTTGAAGTCGGTAAAAATCACTTAATTTATAATATAGGTTTATGGAAGAAAATTTAACGCAAAGTATATTGTTATTGTTAGTACTTCAACCCCTATGGCGATGAAATAGGGGTGAAATGGGTAAATAAACCTAAAAATAGATATGGATGTCGTTATTGGGGTTTTCTGGGATGACGATTGCAAAAATGACATTTATTTTGAAGTCCAAAACGGTGGACATGATTTGACCCCTCAAGGGGTGAAAATGGGGTTCAAATTTTGTATGGAAAAATAATATTGAATGGACATTACAACTTTAAACTTCGTAGGAGCACGTCTAAAAATAAATAAGCAAACATATTTTTTGTGATTTTGAAAGTAAACCCCTAAGGGGGTAAATGGGGTGAGTAAACCTAAAAATAGATACGGATATCGTTATTGGGGTTTTCTGGGATGACGATTGCAAAAATGACATTTATTTTGAAGTCCAATACGGTGGACATGATCTAACCCTCAAGGGGTGAAAATGGGGTTCAAATTTTGTATGGAAAAAAATATTAAATGGCCATTACAACTTTAAACTTCGTAGGAGCACGTCTAAAAATAAATAAGCAAACGTATATTTTGTGATTTTGAAAATCAACCCCTTAGAGGGTAAACGGGGTGAGTAAACATAAAAATCGATGTGGAGGTCGTTCTTGAGGTTTTATGGGATGGTGATTACGAAAATGAGATTTATTTTGAAGTCCAACACGGTGGATATGATTTAACCCCTAAAGGGGTGAAAATGAGGTTCAAATGTATGGAAAAAGAATATAAAATAGACATTACAACTTTAAAATTCGTAGGAGCATGTCTAAAAATAAATAGACAATCACATATTTTGTTATTTTGAAAATCGTCCCTTAGGGTGTAAATGGGGTAAGTAAACATGAAAATCGATGTGGATGTCGTTCTTGAGGTTTCATGGGATGGTGATTGCGAAAATGACATTTATTTTGAAGTCCAACACGGTGGACATGACACATCATGGACCTGTACCTGGATATGCACATCCAGGTAACGGGAACGAGAACAGGCACGGGCACAGGAACAGGAACGGGAACGGAAACAGGACGAGAACGGGACGGGAACGGAACGGGCCGGTACGGAAACGGAACGGGAAGGGAACGGGAATGAAATGGGAACGGAATAGGAACGGGAACGAAACGGAAAAGGAAAGGGAATGGAACGGGAAAGAGAAAGGGACAGGAACGGGACGGTAACGGTACCGGGGAAAGGGACGGAACGGAATGGAAATGGAACGGGAACGAACGGGAATGATACAGGAACGGAACGGGAACGAAAACGGGACGGGAACGGTAAAGGAATGGCACGGGAACGGAGGGGAAAGGATCGGGAACGGAATGGGAACGGAATGGGACGAGAACGGGACGGGAACGGGAACGGGAACGGGAACGGGAACGGGAACGGGAACGGGAACGGGAACGGGAACGGGAACGCGAACGGGAACGGGAACGTGAACGCGAACGCGAACGCGAACGCGAACGCGAACGCGAACGCGAACGCGAACGCGAACGCGAACGCGAACGCGAACGCGAACGCGAACGCGAACGCGAACGCGAACGCGAACGCGAACGCGAACGCGAACGCGAACGCGAACGCGAACGCGAACGCGAACGCGAACGCGAACGGGAACGGGAACGGGAACGGGAACGGGAACGGGAACGGGAACGGGAACGGGAACGGGAACGGGAACGGGAACGGGAACGGGAACGGGAACGGGAACGGGAACGGGAACGGGAACGGGAACGGGAACGGGAACGGGAACGGGAACGGGAACGGGAACGGGAACGGGAACGGGAACGGGAACGGGAACGGGAACGGGAACGGGAACGGGAACGGGAACGGGAACGGGAACGGGAACGGGAACGGGAACGGGAACGGGACCGGGAACGGGAACGGGAACGGGAACGGGAACGGGAACGGGAACGGGAACGGGAACGGGAACGGGAACGGGAACGGGAACGGGAACGGGAACGGGAACGGGAACGGGAACGGGAACGGGAACGGGAACGGGAACGGGAACGGGAACGGGAACGGGAACGGGAACGGGAACGGGAACGGGAACGGGAACGGGAACGGGAACGGGAACGGGAACGGGAACGGGAACGGGAACGGGAACGGGAACGGGAACGGGAACGGGAACGGGAACGGGAACGGGAACGGGAACGGGAACGGGAACGGGAACGGGAACGGGAACGGGAACGGGAACGGGAACGGGAACGGGAACGGGAACGGGAACGGGAACGGGCACGGGAACGGGAACGGAACGGGAACCGGATGGGAACGGGAACAGGACGAGACGGGGACGGGAACGGAACGAAACGGGACGGGGATGGGAACGGGAATGGGAAAGGGAACCGGAAGGGGTACGGGATGGGTACGGAACGGGAACAAGAACGGAACGGGATGGAATAGGAACGGAACGGGAACGGAACGGGAATGAAGCGGAAAAGAAACGGGTACGGAACGGGACGAGAACGGTACGGGAACGGGAACGAGAACGGGACGGTAACGGGACGGGAACGGGAATAGCATCGGAAGGGGTACGAGAACGGGACAGGAAAGGGACGGGAACGGACGGGAACAGAACGGGAACCGGAACCGGAAACGTAAAAATGACTGGTCAGATCCTGGTTGAAGGTTCTCTAAGGATTTTCTCTAACATCCACGCGGACGAAGTCGCGGGCAGAAGCTAGTGAATTATATTATCGGATGATATTGAATGATTTGCAAATTAAAGCATTACAATTTACTTTACAGAGTCGAGAATTGCATGCATCTAAAACTCATAAGAATAAATAAATAAAAAGTCAATAAAATAAGGAACTCCCATGTTTTTTTACTACCAGTGTTATCAAAATGTACAAATATAAATCACTCACTGGTGAAATATTTTATTTAAATGAATGTAAAAGGCTACCCACGAAAAAAGGTCAAAATAAAGAAAATAAAATAAAAGAAAAGCGCAAACGATTTTTGACCGTAATAACGAGTGAACATAATCGAATATTGGAAGAAGCTTACCGATTTGAAAAGAGTTGGGATGTAGAGACTATTGAAGAAATTGCAAGAATATTAAACTTTACTGAGAATAGTGTTCAGAAATGGCTTTTGAAAAGAAGAAAAATGTCTTAAAATATCATTAATTTTATTTGTTGATGAGAATTGAATTTTTTTTTTTCTTTTAATATTTTAACTTAGTGTGTTAGTTTTCATTGAAGTTTGTAAATACTGTCTCTGTCATTACTCTACCTAAAAGTAATTTGTTAATTTAAATTGTAATAAGTGCTTAATTATTTTTTGTAAATATTCTTGTAAAAATCTAACTTAATACCATTTAATTACCAAAATACTCACTATAACCACACTAGTATCCGTTAAAAATGTTTTATTTCATGTCTAGTCGCGTGTAAGCTTGAGAGGTGAACATAAAATTATTCTTAAAATTTCATTTCCTTAGACTTTTCCGTTTTTATTGTTCTATAAAAATACTTACTAATCTCATTCAGTTTGTATTTATGATAAATATTAAGTACTTTATTTGTCCCTACTTGAATATTAAATATTGCAAAAGAAATAAAGATTTTCATGATAAACAATATTGTTTTTTTATTATGAGTATAATGATGTAAAAAAACATATTGAAAGTTACCAGAATGTACTCTGAAGTATTTAAAACTATAAAACATAGAGTCTACTACGGATAAAGAATTCCGATAATCGCACGATATTCATCGTTTTATTTACCTTCACTCAATTTAGAAAACTAACTTTTCTATATTGGCTCATGACTGGGTGTTTGTAGTTCCACTGTTGTCTTTGATTTAAGGATCTTACTTTGGAATCAGAGTAATGTTTGTAATGTTATCCAATATATGTATTTTTGTCTAATATAAATAGGGTGGATAGGAGAATGCATCACACGATGCGGGCCCAATGCGATTTTTTTAACCTTATCCAAAACTTTTCAACGAAGCGAGCGTCATTCGGTTCTTCTTTTTAGGGTTCCGTAGCCAAAATGGCAAAAAACGGAACCCTTATAGATTCGTCATGTCTGTCTGTCTGTCTGTCTGTCTGTCTGTCCGTCCGTATGTCACAGCCACTTTATTCCAAAAGTATTAAGACTACATAGTTGAAACTTGGTAGGCAGGTGTATTCTGTGAACCGCTTTACGATTTTTACACAAAAATAAAAAAATAAAAATATTAAGGGGGGCTCCCCATACATGGAACTGAAACTGAAAATATTTTTTTTCATCAAACCAATAAAGTGGGGTGTCTATAAATAGGTCTTTAAAAATGACATTGAGGTTTCTTAGACTATTTTTTTTCAAAGTTAACCGTTTGAAAGATATATGCCGCCAAAGTGGTAAAATGTGTGTCCCCCCCCCTTAAACTTTTAAAGTAAGAGAGTGAAAAATCTAAAAAAAATATAAGTTATAGATCTTAACAAACACTTTCAACGAAAATTGGTTTGAACGAGATACAGTAACTAGTTTTTGAGATATAGCACATTTTCCAAAACCGCAAATATAACTTTGTCATTCATACAAACACTGTGAAAAACAAAGTTATTTTTTCAGACGAAAAATGATAGCGGTATTAAAATATTGTATAGTATAATGTACCTACGGAACCCTACTGCGCGTGGCCCGACACGCACTTGGCCGGTTTTTATTTTAATCGGGCACTCTTGACTGGTTGTGGCTGTCGATGGACAAGATTGCGTTTCGCCGTCGCCACTCGCTCTCAGGGCGGCCGCACTTTTGCCAACTTTCAGCATTGCGAAAACACTGTACTGCGGTCGACTGCGTAGTTTTTTTGTAGAGGTCGATCCAAGGAGTCGGAGAGCGGCCTCGTGGTCTCTTCCCCTCTGTGTGGCCTACGCCTCTCCATCGATTCTTCGTTTCTGGAGATATGCCTTAAGAACTTAAGTGTTCGTAACTGCACAATCGACAAAAACCTATCACGTATGTGAAGTTTTTGAGGATGGATAAGTTAGTGCGGAACGCTGTCCAGGGTATTTTAACAATCGTCTCCACCACGTTTGATTATCGCTTTTCGTTTTTCGTAGTAGGCCCTAATCAGGTATGCAAATAAGTTGAAACATGTGGTATAATTAGCACTTCATTTGTAAAAGCACCCTCTACCGAACGCGGCTGCAGACTGGCATAGTTACGTCACTTACGTGTACAAATTACTAGGTACTATGGGCAACAGCGTCGCTTAACCAGTTTGCAACAAAATTCGTGTGCGCGCGTATCGTCCCTGCACGAACTAAACGTACGTGACAGCGGGCGCGGCGTGCAAGCGATTTTGACCTTAGCAGTGGTTAAGCGACGCTGTTGCCCATGGTACCTATGCCAAGAGTTGAGGAATTTTCAACGAATTTCGTCGAATGGAAATTATAAATGTCCGTAATAAAACACGGCATTTAAGTTGAAATAGAGCTTATTTGAATATTAAAACGAATTTTTTAGTTACATAAAAAATGTGTTCATGGAATGTAGACAGCTAAACGGGCTATAAGTATCAAGAAAAAGTAATTTCCGATAGTTGATATAAATATTAATTTTCAAACAAAAACTATTTTAATAAATCATTCGACGCTTTCAGTAAAAAAAGAATAATATATAATATAAGTTTTAGCAGCTGAATCGATTTTCTTAAATATTTTTTCACAAAATTCCTCAATCAAATGTTGTTATCAAATACAACAACACAAAATGGCCGTTTCACACTTCCGGCCTAATTTAAAAATGGAACAAAATATGAATTAAATGGTCTTTCAACTATATTAACAGAAACTTTGTAACTTTTACTAACTTAATAGGCATGTTGACTATTTTTTTATTTTATATTACATAAATTACCCCTAATAAAAGAAACATTTGTATTAGAATTATTACGCTAGCATGAAAACTGACTGAGATATCACAGTTTGATATGCACAAAATTGGACTCACCCGAAAACGCTCCATACTAACGGCTACCAAGTTATGACGTCACGCCTTCCTACGTTGTATGCAACGCGTAGGAAATTTGTTCGGCAGCTATATTAAATATTGTGTTTATCAAAATGGTTTCTTTGACAAATTTGCTATAAATTTTACGGACTAATTAAATGCATTATTTATTTTAACAAATTTTATACTTTTTAAATGGACTTGTCCACCCAACTTTGAAGGGTCATAAAACAAATAATACGCAATATATAAAACCAAGAGGTATACAAGCTACTCCAAAAGTTTGATATGTTTACGATTTTTATTAGTATTTCGTTATTTTATTCATAAGTCAACATCCCTATTACAGTAACACTGTGTTATATTATCGTGTAATTATGTACTTCGCTTTTAAAAACAAAAGAAAATATGTATTATTTTAATCAAAAAGAGATACTTGTACAAATCAAATCAAGTTAATCAAAAAGAGAAAAGAGTTCATATAGCACCGTGATAGCACCTAAAAAGGAACGCGTTGAGTTGAAACCTCCTTTGTTAAAAATCATCTTTCAGAAAAGAACTCGGAAAAAGGGATATCGCTTACTGCTCACATGTAGCCCTGTAATCTATAGGGCGTGTAAACAAAAACGGGTGTCTGCAGATAAGGGCCTTTCCACAAACAGATATATCTCGAGCTGTCGTTTAACGAGATTAAGGGCGTTCGGGCCGTTGTAATTGAAAGAAGGATAATTGGCGATAAATACTATTTAGAGATAATTGCTTTTTTAGTTTACTTTATATGCAAATGATGTGTTGCACTAGTAGTTTGGAACAAACCGTTCATTATGATTAAAATCAACTCTATAACAAGTTTTCAGATTTCTGAGCTAACAAAAAATGATGTTTTTGACACAAAAAACGAAACAATTTGTTGTCAGGAGAATTCATAGAAAGTAAAAGCATTAAAATTTAGACAGTTAATTGTTTTATTTTTAGACACACATGCATGTGTGATGTTTGGTTTTAGATTTGAACGTTTATTTACCTAAAAGTGACGTAGGGTGTCATAACATAACAATGTGTTTTTTTATTGTAAAATTCATCGTTTATGTTCGGTATTGAGTAGGTTTGCTTTTACATACTTATATCTAGAATTAAAGTTTAAGGTGGTACCCTGAGCGAAAGTGGCGCCGCGGTGAATTTTATTTAATATTATAATTCTAATACACAATTCTAATAATGTTTATCATGGAGATTTTAGGGCCCACAGTCTAGTATTTTTAGACGGCGTCGTTACATTCCCTAGTAGTCACTGCTAGAAGTAGATAGAAAAACTGCTAAAAGTGATCGTTTTTGACACATTTTCTATCTACTTCTACGAATGACTACGAGGGCATGTAGTGATACCTTCTAAAAATACCCTAAAATCTCCACGATAAACATTATTTAAATCTTTATCTATTAATAACTTATTAAACAAAAACCTCTGAGGGCGCCACTTTCGGTCATACAACCGCCTTAATGTTAATTAGAATACAGTAAACTAATAAACGATCAGGTTAATCAGGTGTATTATAATACTACTAATTATTAACTTGTAAAATTTGATAATAGGATGTGATTTGATCATGAAATTAAATATTTTTGGATTAAGTATTATTATATGTGCTTTCGATGACAGTAGTACAGCGTGCGGAAAGTTGATTTTTTTGCACGCCGTACGTTTTTGTTTACAGTTTTTTTGTTTCTACTACAATTTCAGTAAATACATATAAACTGAAATATGGATTCGAAAGTAAACTACCAATAAAAGGAAATTTTATATTACAAATTAATTAATTTACTATACTTAACAATATATGAGTAATTTTATATTTCAATTTCTTTATTATTAAAATAGTTATAACTAATTTACTCTCTTTTTTATTTTATTTTAAATAATTTACTTTCGAATCCTTTTTCAAGTTTCTGCAGAATACCTACACTGATGAGTTTTAAAATAAACTATTCTTTCATAGTACCACTGACATGCTTTTCTGTAAAACCGATATCAGCTATGCTAGCGTCAATATCTACAGTTTTAATGTTATTCCATTAAGATTCCATTACGTTTATAACTTAAAAAATTGTTTATTTATGTTATCCGAGAAACTTTTTAAAAATAACAAGCAACCCACTGCAATATTAAAATTAGAAACTTGACCATCGAATGAATAGTTTAAATAAATCATTACTTCCTCTCCTTTCATACTGGTACAATTTATAAATAAAACCTTTAGTCAGAATTATCCATAAAACTGGATTTCAAAGAAAAGATTCAGATAAATAAAATATGTTTAGAAACTGCAGAACAGGAAAAGACGTACAGTCTCCCTAATCATATGGCCAATATTCTATACGTTTGAACGCTACGCTATTATTAAAGCTTAAATCATCATCATCATCATCATATCAGCCGCACGACACCCACTGCTGGGTATAGGCCTCCCCTAAGGATCTCCACGACGATCGGTCCTGCGCTGCCCGCATCCAGTGGCTTCCCGCGACCTTCACCCTCGCGTCGGTCCACCTTGTCGGGGCCCTACCCACGGAGCGTCGTCCGGTGCGCGGTCGCCATTCCAGAACCTTTCCGCCCCATCGGCCATCGGTTCTTCTCGCTATGTGTCCTGCCCATTGCCACTTCAGCTGAGCAATCCTTCGAGCGATGTCGGTTACTTTAGTTCTCCTGCGGATCTCCTCGTTTCTGATTCGATCACGCAGGGAAATGCCGAGCATGGCTCTCTCCATTGCACGCTGGGTGACCTTGAGCCTCCTTATTATGAGACCCATAGTTAGCGACCACGTTTCACTGCCGTAAGTCATCACTGGCAACACACACTGTTAATAGACTTTCGTCTTGAGACACTGAGGTAAGTCGGACGCGAAGATTTTTCGAAGCTTCCCGAATGCTGCCCACCCGAGCTTAAGCTTAAATATGATCATTCAATGATTAAATCACATGTCCCAAACATGTGTAAATGGGTAGTATTTAATCGGGTAACGATAAATTCCCATTTTGGGTACCTATCAAAAATACTGAATATAGAGGGCGACTACAAATGTTGAAAATGGGTGATTTTAAAATACAAATTGAATAAGTAACTAGTTTTCCAGGACGGGCGACCAAATTACTGTTTGGGCGTCAATCTTAAGGCATAATTTGGCATATTTTTATTTAAAAAAGGTGACTAGTTATCCTAATCGAGATGTCAAAAATATCATGTTGGGCAGCTTAAATCAGTTATATAGTTACCTACTTGGTATAATAGTTGCCCACTCAGTATTTTTGTCACTCGTTTAGAATTTTTACTGCTAACTTAATTTATTTATGTCTCACATGTAGTCGCTCGTTTTACATATTTTTGTAATCCATACTTTGTCGCCCGTTTAGTTATTTTGTCGCCCAAAAATTGAATTGCTGCTAGGTTTGTATTTAAGTATCCCATTAACAGTCCCCTTTAATTATTTCCAGTCACCCAATTAATTAGTTCTCTGTGTAAATCACAGAATTTGATGTATGGAATTGACAAGCTTACGACACGTAATTTTATAGTTTACTGCTTATTTTAAAGTTTTAATAGTAAGCGTAGCGTTCAAACGAATAGAATGTTGGCCATTTGAGTAGGCAGGTAACAGTAAAAAAGTATACTTTGGAGAAACAATTTATTCATTCAGTAGCTTATTAGGTTTGCATAGAATGTCAAATTCCTGAATCGATTTTGACCTTAAAGTTTACATCAAACCTGACAGTTTAGTTTAAAGGTGCTCCCACACCGGGAGCATTCACGTGTAATGTAACGTTACAGATTTGAGCATTACATCAGTGAAGGAGGTGAACCGAGCATTACAATGCGCACCTTGCAATGATACACATCAGTGAAGGAGGAGAAACACGCGAATGCTCGTCAGTCAGGGAGATATTATTGTAATGTAATGCTCAAAGACGAATCTATAATGTTACAGTACACGTGAATGCTCCCGGTGAGGGAGCACCTTTAAACTAAACGCAGTCCTACTTTTATAATGACTCGATTACGACAATATGTATTTTTTGTAAGTCCAACTACAATACTTACTACCTACGCAATTTGAATGCCTACTTAATTGCACTAAAAAAATACCCTCTTATTCTAAAACGTAGGAAAAAAGGAACGAGAAAGTCAATCATACACGAATTAGAATTTTTTAAATCTTAAAATTTTATAGACTTTTTATTCAAAAGAAATAAAATTATTCATGGCCTTTTTAAAATACTGAAACCTTTGTAGGAAAATGTCAAGCGATATTCACAGCAGTTCCTAGCCTTTGTTTCGTCCCAAGGGAGATACAGGATTGCAAATGGATAGGGTATCTTTGAAAAAACAACTCTCTAGGGTAGAAGCTCAGTATTGAAGTCTTATAAATATTTAATAGAACAATATTCCAATGTTGTAAGAGGGTGTCTTAGAAAATTGTTGGCTAATGTAAAACTATTAACCTGAATAAAAAATTTTTTCTTTAGCAATTTATTTCAATTTTGAAAGGTTTTTTTTGCTGTACTCCGTTCCACGAATTAGGCCGTGAGCACTTTGGACACGAATTTGCATCATACGGAAACGTATGATCCTGGTCGTACGAATTGAGTGCGCACACTGAATACGTTTTTCACCGTCAAATATGCCATACAGCACTCCCATAGCACTAAGAAGGTCGGGATTCTTCGTGCGATCCGTACGTGTTCGCACGTGTAAAATTCGTACGAAAACGCGTTCAAAGTGCTCACAGCCTTAAACTCTTATAGTACAGTAGCCCGTAGAATATTTAAATCACCAAAAAGGTTACCGTTTGCCGTTGTAATATAGTTATTTATTACGAAATTATAGATACTTTAACCCAAGTTTTACAGATCGCAACCCGCCATAACCTATATTTGTATATCTCTAAAAATGATATTTTTTTATTTTGCAAGGTTTACCACATGGTTTAGTTATTGTCCAGTTCTACAGCTTTGTTTGATTGCCACTGATAATAGTAAGACTATGGAAAGTGATCATACACAGATTTAAGACCAGATTAACTCCAACCATTTTCATCAGGTCTTAATTTTGTGTATGGCTGCTTTTTATAGTCTTACTTTTATCTGTGGCAATCAAACCAAGCTGTAGAACACGACAATAGCTAAACTATGTGGTAAACCTCGAAAAATAAAAAAATATCAATTTTGGAGACATATAAATATAGGTTACGGCGGGTTGCGATCTGTAAAACTTGGGTTAAAGTATCTATAATTTCGTAATAAATAACTAAATCACAACGGCAAACGGTAACCTTCTTGGTGATTTAAATGTTCTACGGGCTACTGTACTATTAGGGAATCACGTACTCGAAGCTCATTGGTTAATGCTCGTGGGTAGATTTAGGCTAGGCTGCTAGGCTATTTGAAGGAACAGCGCATTAACCAATAGGCGCAAAAAGACCTATTTTCTTCGGAAGCTCATTTCGTTGAATGGACTTTAGTTGTGGCTATTTCGTGCTAATATAATATGATCTTTTGAGCTTTTGAGAAAGTTTGTCGAAATAGGTAGCTTACAGCATTTATTTTATGCAACTGTATTGTCTTTTTTTCAATCTGTACCTTTAGCACGAACATCCATCGAGAAAAAAAAAACGCGCGAAAAGTACTCGATAGAGAAATTATCTTTGGAAAATTTGATTTCGCTTTTCGGTGGTAGATGGCATTGTACAAATTTCCCATACATAGTGACTCATCGAATGTTTTTAAGCGCGTTATTTTTTCGATAACTGTTTGTGCTACGTAAAACAGCATAATATACAAATATACTAGCTAGGTAAGCATCACTATGCTTAAAACTTTTAAGTCAACATAATCAGTTATTTTCACTACATAGTATAAAACAAAGTCGCTTTCCGCTGTCTGTCCCTATGTGTGCTTAAATCTTTAAAACTAATACGCAACGGATTTTAATGCGGTAAAATGATGATGAATTTAATGATAATTTAAAAGATAGAGTGATTCAAGTGGTCGGTTTATATGTACATATATGTATGTGTAATACATGGTGTCAAATTCCACACTACAGCAAAGCGAAGCGAAGGGCGGGTCGCTAGTGAACAATATTATCCGGTTATTCCGATCTGTTAACCCAAAGCATCCACCCTAAGGTGAATTCTGGGAAACGTACTATTCTGGGCAATAGCGTCGCTTAACCAGTTTGCAACGAAATTCGGGAGCGCGCGTATCGCTCCTGCACGAACTAAACGTATGTGACAGCGGGCGCGGCGTGCAAGCAATTTTAACCTTAGGAGTGGTTAAGCGACGCTGTTGCCCATGGTACAACCGAGAATTTACCCTAAGCTTCCACCTAGCCTAAGGTGAATTCTCTGACATGTTTCCCAGAATTCAGCTCAGGGTGAATTTTTTGGGGTAACAGATCGGAATAACCGAATTATCTTTGTGTCGTTTATATTTCTATCCTAAATAAATTGCTTATATTACTAAATAAGGACCAGTAATCAGTTCACCGAAATAGCGTGATTGAACAACATAAAAACCTTATACATTCGAAATTCACGCAAACGGAAAAAGGTAGCAAAAACACCGTCACTTTTGCTCTACACATCCGTCCATTTAGGGCGAGTCCTTAAACGCAGCGAATATAACAACTGAGCGATACGCGATGCGACGACCGACGTGGTTAATCATAATAAAATAGGATTATTTTTTTTACTCATTACTTTAAAGGTATGTTCAAGGTATAGAATTAAACAATTTCCACAAAAAATGAATCAAATTACATTTTAGACCTCCCATACCGTGGTCTCTCTGATACCCAAGTTTCTTGAAGATATTTGTTGTACATCTTCTAAATTATTTTTAACTCCTTGTTTTGTTGAATGTCTTGATCCGGGGTATGTCATATTTTGGAAAGAAAATCTCTTTCGACGCATAACTTAAAACCACAATTATTAACCCGTTGACCACGCGGCGACCTAGCTGGACTCGTAATATATTTTCATGTGATGCCGCAAATTGTGAATTAACCGCTATGCGGAGAGCATGTCGAGTGCAAAGTAAAAGAGACAATTCGCGCGTTGCATCGCCGTCGCTGGTTCATGTGGCCAAACGGTTACGTAGATATGTCTTCTACGTGTGTGAGATAAACGTTGCGTTTTTTTATGCACAACGGGATATTGCTTGGCCTTCACCTCACCTGATGTCAAGGGACGATAAGATCAAAGGTGGAAGCGCACTACACCCCAAATCATCATCCTGCCTGAGGAATTGGTTATCCTACCTCTAAGTGTCAGAACAAAAAAAATTTTGTTTTGCCGCCAGACTTAGGTAAAATGGTGGTAGCTAGCCAGGCGGACTTGAAATAACCTATACTACCTAAAAATCCGAGTACAAATTGTAGCCCCCTTGAGAATCGAACCAGGGATCGTCTTACACGAGTGGGCGAACCACTAGACTATAGAGACGCACCACAGAGACGTCAAGCCAAGGTTATTTTTTTTTACCACAGACGCAATCGTTGTTATCGTGGCCACAACTTTAGAGGTATCACTAATTTGATCAGCGCACTTTGCGGAAACCCTCTCAGGCTCACGCCACATAAATCCTTTTCATACTTCTGTAGCCGACGATACATAATAATATGATGAATACTTTTGTACGTGGCTACCTTTTTAGGGTTGAAAGAAAAGTGTGTCACGTTAACTGTAGAATTTTATGACAAAAATTAATGTTGTTAATTTATGTAAATATCGTTTAATACTAAATTTTTGAAGTACATAATAATATTAATTACAGTTAGTATTCCCTCATTCAAAAACACGTTTTATATTTCATTTCCACCATAAATAAATCACTATAAAATTAATAATCTACTAAACGTCACAGACACTTATTATTAATGAAAACTAATGTTTTTATATTTTTTATTATTTGTTTAGTAAGTCTGTATATTAATATGAAAATTAATGTAAATATTTAAGGTTAAACTACATTGGCCCGCCTAGCGATGTGTTTTTGCATACCTAGCTTTATTTCTTTCCATCTCGCAGTCTGTAATGCGGCCTCTACACTAGAAGGCGAAGTTTCTCGTTGTTGAAGTTACTCGCTCACTACTCGCTACACCTCCCACCCAACTTCGGGAGAACCTCAGTCGCTACACATGTTAGGCAACATGGAAATGGCAGCCACGTTTACACTGTGTTCTTTACCGGATCCAAGCATCATATTTTTATATATACGTTTCTTATATATTGGGTCCCGTTTTACGAACTCTGTTGAATCAATAGTAATAGCGTTTGTTCCTGTGACCAACCTCCCTCCATTCCTTTACTAAAACGGCAAAAAATACAAAAAACATAATCACGAAAAATACGTCTAGTCACAATGCTGTTTTCTTTTGACTGTAGTTAGCCGGTAGTGTATAAGCCACTTCGTATTCGCCCGACTCCATCGCCCATGATGAGCCGAGGATACACGAAGCTATTCGAAGTGCCTCTCTACACTCTCGTCTTCGCCCAACTTCAATCGACTTCGCGAGTAGAGTAGAGGCCGCATAAAACATGTCGCGCCAATTCACAATTAATGGGGAATGTCTGAAAAAAATCAAATTGGCTGAATATTTTTTTAGGTAGGAATAAGCTCCCTTAGTAACAGAAAAAAGATTCAGAATTTTCGGTTACCTGAAAAATTAAAAAAATAATTAAGTCTCTTCGACCTCACAAACGTACGAAAGTAACAGCAGAATGGAGATTATACCTTTTCCACCACCTGCCACAACCACAACAAGTATAAAAAAAAGGTTTTGACATTTTGTGTTGAAACTTATATAATTATATTCTTCGTTTATATATACGACACTAAAGTGTTGGTCACTGAGCAAGTAATTCACTACGTATTAGTTACAGAAGCTAGCACTTTAGTATTTTGTCTAAATGAATTTTGTAGCTGCTACAAAGATGTAGTTGAAAAATTTGTACTAAGTTATTTAAAGGTTACCCGTTCACATCCCACTAGATTATCCCCGCCATGTCCTCAGTCCCTCGTCCTTCCAAATTTAAATATTTATTCCGAGTTGAACCCTCATTTCTTTGTGAGGACACGCCATCTTGTTTCCTAATCACGTAGGTACCTTTGTTTGAAACTTTTATCTTTTTACATTACTTAATTACGACTAGAAAAAGGCATACCTTTCGAAATCGGTCCATAAATGCTGGCGGGCGTACTGAGGTAACAAACTAAAAAAAATATACCTAATTGATAACCTCCTCCTTAATTTTATTGAAGTCGGTTAAAAATAGATGATGATGACACAATAATAAGAAATTATGTGTTTAGCTCATAGACATAGAAAAATTTTCGCTGCGCTCAAGAAGACCAACAAAGCGTGGAAAAGAGAAGTTAACATCATACTGACACGGTCTATGTAAAAAAGAGACAAATAGGATCAAGTGACATGTGCCAATATTTTTTACAGTAAGAGGCCCTATCGGCCCGCCTTGCAAAGGTGCAATCACAATTTGCTTAAATATTTGATAATCTTAATCAGAATTTAAAATAAAGGTATCGTGGAGCCATGGTGTCTTGTGCTCTAAGTAATTGTGATGTAACAAAAAGAAAAAATCCAAGTAATCACACTTTTCACAGGTAAATAAGATATTGCCACACATTTCTCTAAAACTAAATTTCGCTACATTTATTCGTTTTTCGACGAAGAAAACAGTATGCAACATAGTTTATTAATTTCCTTTGCCATATATGGTCATATTTTATGTATATAAGTAATTTTTTCGTATCTCATATAAAATGTAGGCATTCGTTTTTCGATTCACCTGTTTATTAAAATTGTTGTTCTTTGACATTCTATTTCTATGGGTTCGAGCGTGTCGATCTATGCGATGTGCGTGTAGTGACAACAATTTCAATTTGTGTAGGGAAAAGTTGTAAAAAAAAAAATGTTTTTCTTCGTAAATTGATTGTAATGCTGTTATAGAATGTCCATCAGCCATTTTTAATGTCCCCACTGCTGGGCACAGGCCTTCCTTATGGGTGGATAAGGAGAACGGGCCATAACTCACCACGCGGGCCCAATGCAGATTGGTGGGTGTTAACGACTGCAAATGCAGCCGGGACCAACGGCTTAACGTGCCTTCCGAAGCACGGAGGAGCTCGAGATAATACATTTTTGGTCACCCATCCCATGACCGACCCTTGCGAAAGTTGCTTAACCTCTACAATCGCTGGGCCAGGCACTAAACCACTGCGCCACCGAGCTCCACGTTGTAGAATGACCTGACAAAACTTGAAAAGAGGTCCAAAAATTACCCTGTATGCTTTGAGAATGCGATATTAAGAAAATGAGAAAGTGACATTATGAGAACATTACATTATGCAAACGTTTTGTCATGTTCTCATAATGTCATTATATGCGCCGCGAGTCGCAATCTCCAGTAAATATCCGAAATCAGGAATTTGATTCCCAATCGCTTACATCTAATATTTTCGGGTTGAACTGCTCATAAAAAAACAAAATAAAAAAATAACTGTACAACACAGGGTTTGCAGAAAATTGAATTAACTAAATAATATTTTAAGCTCTTACAATACAAAATGAGATGAGAAATCCCAGGATAAGTAACTGCGTGCATAATTCGATAAAGCATACAGTAATATTATTATACCCGCTGAAATGATTAATTACAAGCAGTCGGTACGTTTCAGGAAATTTCAGAACGTGAGAATTTCCCAGTTGTAAGTCATGAGTGTCATTAATATTTACAAATGTTTCAACAATGAATAACAGTACTCGTAAAGTGCAATTTATGTAAGGAGCTCGATGGTGCAGTGGTTTAGCGCCTGGTCCAGCGATCGCGGAGGTTAAGCAACTTTCGCAATGGTCGGTCATGGGATGGGTGACCAAAAATGTATTATCTTGAGCTCCTCCGTGCTTCAGAAGGCACGTCAAGCCATTGGTCCCGGCTGCATTTTCAGTCGTCAACACCCACCAATCCACGCGTGGTGGGTTATGGGTCATCTTCCTTATCCATATCCACCCGAAGCAGCAGCGGGGACATTAAAAAACAAAAAACCGACTTCAAAAAACCTACCCCTAAAAAGCAAGAAATAATATTCGTAATAATAAAACACGTCTATTGAAGTCGGGTGGGGCTGGAGTACAAATCCCTTTTTTTATTCTAAAAGCCCCACCGACTTCAATAGACGTGTTTTATTATTACGAATATTATTTCTTGCTTTTTAGGGGTAGGTTTTTTGAAGTCGGTTTTTTGTTTTTTTAAACAATTTTTTATTTTTTGATTTTTAGTGTAGGTACCTTTTGTATTAGGTAATGTAGGTATATTATTTAGGTAGAAAAATCGGCTCAGCCAATCGTGAGTTAATCGCGGAGAAACATACATACATGCGGGTCAAACTGAGAACCTCCTTTTTTAAGTCGGTTAAAGAACTACACTTAAGATATCCCTTTTCCAACAAAAAAATAATTATCTTATTCAGTTCATAAACAAAGAAGTTATACGACTGATAATCGAGGTAGTTCACACAAAATCATACTATTTTCGTGCTTTTTTCTAGATTACTAGAAAAGTACTGAACCGATTTCAAAATTTTAAAAAATGAGACCAACTTGGGAGTTTACCTAATGTAATAACGTTTGAATCATTTCAATCGGTCCAGCCGTCTTCGAGTAATCGGTGTACATACAAAAAACAAAAGAAAAAAAAACGGGTCGAATTGAGTACCTCCCTCCTTTTGAAGTCGGTAAAAATGGCTGATGGTTAAAAATCTATAAGTGGTAACAATTGATCACGGCTAGAGACATCCAAGTTTCTACCGCTATCTAAACGCTGCTGGCACAAAATATTAATTCTGTGTAAACTAGACTAATAGGAATATTATAGGTAATTTTAGTAATAATAATAAATATTAGTTAACATCAATGTTTGCATTGCTCCGATTCCAATGTAGTTAAACAGCTAAAGTATTTGTTTTGGAAATCAGATACAACTGTGGAACTACAAACTAGTACGAACACCCAGACGGAAGATCGTTTTTAGTTCAGTAAAATTACGGGAGCCAGTATGACGAAATTGAAATAATTTGCAATAGCGGTCTTTCTTTTTTGATCGTTAGATTAAATGGCTAGCTGTCATTTTGTAAACGAATCTAACTAATTTTTACTTATTATTTTTTTACTTTACTGACTAAAATATTTATTTACTTGGTTGCTTTAGCAAAATTGCTAATTACATACTTTCTTTACTTTTTGCTTGTTATGCATCTATAATTTGATTGTAAATGTAAATCCAACAAAAAAGTAACAACTACGCTGTATTTTTTTGTATTCGTAAATATAGTTGGATTCGTACATATAGTGTTTTATAATCACATCAAAGTGAGATATGCAAATGCAAAATGCAGCTTATTAGCAATTAATGTTTTGTGAATCCGTAATTTTACTGAACTATTTCTAACCCGGGACTTGAAAGCTGGCGACACCTTGAAAACCAGCGTTAAAACCACTCGAAGACATGTTGTCAAAATTAATTTTGAAAGATGCGTTAGTATCATGGTTTTATGCTATACTAGCTATTACCCGCGAATTCCACCCACAGTGTATCCTAAAAAAACCGGCCAAGTGCGAGACCAAGGACTCGCGCACGAAGGGTTCCGTACCAAAAAACGGCAAATAAATTACGTTTGTTGTATGGGAGCCCCCCTTAAATATTAATTTTATTCTGTTTTTAGTATTTGTTGTTATAGCGGCAATAAAAATACAACATCTGTGGAAATTTCAACTGTCTACCTGTTGTCGTTATTAATATCGAGCAAAAAACGGTAAAACAATCACATTTGTTGTATGGGAGCCCCTCTTAAATAATAATATTATTCTGTATTTAGTATTTATTGTTATAGCGGCAACAGAAATACATCATCTGTGAAAATTTAAACTTTCTAGCTATCACGTTTCATGAGATACAGCCTGGTGACAGACAGACAGACATACAGACAGACAGACAGACAGACCGACAGACAGACAGAAATACAGACGGACAGCGGAGCCTTAGTAATAGGGTCCCGTTTTTACCCTTTGGGTACGGAACCCTAAAAAACACAGTTGTAGTATCCAATAATGTTGTATTCGACGACCTGAGTGGTGCAGTGGTCACCATGCCGCTTACCACGCAAGAGGTCCCGGGTTCGATTCCCGACCGGGCCAAAATAGAAATGATGAATTTTAATTTCTGTGACGGGTCTGGGTGTTACTATGTATAATAAGTTAAAAAAGTATATAAGTAGTATATCAGTTGTCTAGTACCCATATTACAAGCTAGTGGGGTTAGATGGCGCTGTGTGAAATTGTAAAAAAACAACATTAATCCAGGGATTGAACAATTTATGTGCCTAGTTTCATCCAAATCAGTTAAGCTGTTTTTGCGTGATTAATTGACAAACTTCAAAATTTTTTTTTTTGATAGATAATATTTCAAAAAAGGACTTTTTTACTTTTTGTTAACATAGACGTTCCGTAGACGAAGTTTATTTCTATTCCAACAAAACTCTATAAAATTTATCAAATCTTTTGTAAACTTCGTGGCAAAACACACTTCTTTTACAATCGTTATTTTTTAAACTGTATTGTATTGTATGTAATTCACATTGATATGAAAACAAATGATATTGTACAAAAAACATTTTACGATAAAATACCTTTTACCAAACGGCGCAAAAAAAGGTTCCCTTTTTTTATCAGTAAATGTATATCTAAAAAAAAAACCGGACAAGTGCGAGTCGGGCTCGCCCACCGAGGGTTCCGTACAGACCTACATCTATACATAAAATAAAGCTATAGAAAAGTTGTGTCGGTACAAAGGAAATATTTTGAAAAAAAGTAGTTGGTAGTTATTAGTTTTTTATATGAAAACTGTACTACGGAGAGTTCAAGCTTTATCCCAGGTTCTACCTACCGGAATTATGTGAAAAATTGCTTAGTTTATAAGTTGGACTCCAAGCTACCAAACTGTAAAAAAATACCATCAAAATCCGTTCAGCAGACTGCTATATATAGATAACCATTTGAAATCCTTTGTCGCCACGTAGAAAATAACCCTTCCAGGAATTACGACAAAGAATTGACCACGGGCGAAGTTTGAAATGGAATTTTGGAATGTGCTCGCTCATCAAGGCGACATTTGATACCTATATTTGTGTTTAATTGAAAAGTTCGCTCCATTTCTGAATTACAGGTGTGTAATGAGTTTTAATAGAAACATTGCTGGACAGACGCCGGCAATTTTGTATGAAAATCCATTATAACACGTTAGTAATGGATTTTTATACAAATATTGACGGCGCGGTTTAGGTCTGTCCGTAAACTCTGATTTAGCACGAAGAAGGTTGTCAAAATAATGTTCGAATTTCCAAGCATTTTTGAGAAAAAATAAAATAATTACAAACCCACCGCACCTGTATAAAATACAAGTACTGTTGATTGTCAACAGATGGCGCTGTATATCAATAGTACACTGTATAATGTTCTGTGAAATGGTTTTATCTATCGCAATGTTATTAGAGAAAATGGGTGTATTCCAACAGGACCCTTTGGTTGTGTGAAGCCGAGATTTTTATTGTAGTGGTGGCTACCTCGGCTGACCTTACCGAGTAAACTGTCTTGATTATACTTGGTGCCAAATGCTCCAAGCAACATTGGAATGCGATGCACCCGCATTTTAATGTAAACTGAAACAATCTACCACTGAACTATTCAACACTTGACACTGGCAAAAATTACTTCCAAGAAGAAAGTAGATTGCCAAAACAAAAATAAGAAGAAGAAGACCCCCTGTCATACAGCGTGACACACCGCCATGTTGCGAAAATATTTAGAGCCAAATTTATTACTTTTTAATTTTATTTTTAAAAGTAATTAACTATAACATTATTTGAAAGGATTTGAATAATTAATAATAATAAATATTGATATTTTTAAAAGAATTAGTGGCGTGATTAATCCAAAAGTAATTAGAAGTTAAACTATGACCGCGCATACCGTTGTTTCACCAAGATGATTAATAATTACGTATTTTAATGACCATATTTTATTATGATTTAATTACAAATATACAGTTTTCAGATTTATTCCTGTAAGTGTAGTATAAGACGCTATTACCTGCCAAATTTCATAGTTCTAGGTCATCGGGAAGTACCCTATGAATTTTGATTCCTTTGAGAGTATCGAAAATGCGTTTTTTGCGCCCTAAACGGCAGTATCTTTTTTTTACGTTAATTTAGAAGTTTGATTTTTTTACAGCTTCAAGGGCCCGTAGACCTTAGTATATGGTTTAAATTTCAATTCGATACCTCCACGCGTTTCCGAGATAAAGGGTCTTGACAGACAGACGGACGGACAGACAGACAGACGGACAACAAAGTGATCCTATAAGGGTTCCGTTTTTTCCTTTTGAGGTACGGAACCCTAAAAAGAAAACAAAGCAATCACGATGAAATCTAGGGCAGGTTATCCAGTGCGCAGATTGGCTAGTCAATTTTGTCCTATCTACCCTTTTATCTGAAAGCATTCTATATACACGCAAACACTATATAACTTTGCAAATTAAGCGCTAGTCAAGTTAATTGAAAGTTGATTTTCGCGTGCACGGTAATTTTTGGTATTTTTCATTAAGGTTGACTGTATTAATTTATTATGGTGCTGATGTTAAAATTTGTGAGTATTAAATGCATACATTTGATTTAAGAAGGTGATTAAATAACACCTTTAAATAATATAAGAAAAAGAATGTCAAACATGTCACCCCCCTCTCCCCACCGCTGGGGCACAGGCTTTTCTTATGGGTGGATAACATGTGGGCCATAACCCACCACGCGGGCTCAATGCGGATTGGTGGGTGTTAACGACGTTCACGTAATAATCATAATCATAATCATTTATTGTGAAACATAGGTACTTAGAGATGTTATAATACAATATAATTAAATAACGTACCTTCAACAACGTGCCATCTGAAGCACGAAGGAGCTCGAGATAATTAATTTATGGTCACCCATCCCATGACCAACCCTGCGAACTCCGAAATCGCTGGGCTAGGCGCTAAACCGCTGCGGCATCGGGCTCCCCATATTATACAATATACTAAACTATATAGTACGAGGCATGAAACTTGAAATCGGGTGGGGATTGCGCGGAACGCGTATTTTAGGTATGCGTAGCGGTGAGGGGCGCGGGCGGTGGGAGAGGGACGCGCGCTATTGGTTGCTCACATGAGCAAATGCGCGAACTGATCCCCACTCCGTCGAAAAAATTTCAAGTTACATGCCGCGCACTATACTAGCACGGTATAAAGTGGTATAAGAATAGTGTAACTTTTTTTTCATATAGTGAGGGAACGCCTATGTGTTTGCACAAATGCTGACAAGTCTGACGACAAGTACAACGGTACCTTACTGTCAGTAGATAAATGTTAGGTACGGCTCACCCTTTTCTTTTGACCCAGGGAAAATGCCTTCGCATACCACCCCCGCGCGGGGAACACGGGGTGGTTATGTGGTGCATCCCCTAAAAATCCTGGGGTGTTCTATCCGCGCATTGGACGAGGACAGCGGACCAGGATGGCAATCTTCATGTCTCCGCCCTGTGCCGGTTCCTTCGGACTCCGGCTCGTTTAACGTCTCCTACCTGAAGAGGCGCTCGGAACACTTGAGCGTCTCTCCTCCACAAGGGCCCTAAGTGGACGACGGAATCCCCGGTTCCGCCGCCCTGGCCCTTAAACACTACGGGGGAATGAGGTGCGCGTGGCGCCTCCTCGCACCTCCCGGCCGCCTTCTGCGAATTGGGTCCGCTAGCGCATCCGCCTCTCGGGCCCGTTCTGCAGGTATGGCTCACACGGCTGCGGTGGGCAGACGTCACCCCATCCCGCACCTCACCTCATAACTAAGAAAACAATACTTAAACGACCCTTGCCTATGCCAACGCACTGCGTTAAAGTTATAATGTATTACGTGTGATTGGTAGTTGGGACGCTGTGCGTCGGCGGCCACTGTGACACCTCATAGTTCTTCTTTCGAATGAGGATTAGTGGCCACCTCTGGTGATAGTTTATCAAGCCGCCTGACTTGGCTTAACGACTGTTATCAGGTGACAACAGCCGGGACCAATGGTTTAAGGTGCCCCCCGAAGCACGAAAGTTCTCAGTTGTAATGTCACTTTAAAGGTTACCCATCTGACACCTGAAAGAACTGAGCGTTGCTTAACAAACGTGATCGAGTACGATCAGTCTGTCAAGTTCCACCATGAGCGCTTCCATACACCTCATAGTAATATTTGTGAATAGTTTTTACCGAAAAACAAATCCTTGATAGATTTAAATAAGATTTTTAAGAAAGCTTCTTATACAAACGTATGTATAAATATAATAACGTTCACGTTATAAATACCAAAGGCGTTTCATCTAAAGGCACTCTTTAAGAATTACAGCATTTTCTTTTAAGGCCGCTACGAATTTTCTTTTTCGTGCTACTTCCAATTTTCCTCCTGGTTTGTCACAAACGCGTTATTTATTATTTGTAACGCAAGCAACCTCCACAGGGTCTGTTTATTAAATTATTCTGGTAAAGTCTTGTATAAGCTATAAATATTGTTCTGTGCAGTATTTTTTAGAAGTCAGTCATACACGAATAATCAAAGAGTAAAAAACTTTTACTAAAAACATTTTTTTAAATTTAGTAAATTTAATGTTCTATTTTAGTAGCTCTTATATTATCATTTTAACTAGGGACATACTGCCGACTTCTACCGTATCGTATAGATTTTTGCTTTCCGTGGGAATTTGTAAAAATCCTTTCTTAGTGTTCGCTTACATTGAGGTATCCTTGGGCAAAATTTAGAGTTTCTAGTTCCATAGTTTAAGCCAGTTGTTCCCAATAAGTTTTTTCAACGTACCCTTTAAAGAAAGACCTGAAACTCGGGTACTTGTTTTTACAAAAATCATAAACAAAAATGAAATAGATGTATGAGATGCAGGTTGCATTAACGTACCCCTGGGGGTACGCGTACACTGGTTTAAGCTATGCGCTGATTTTAGTGACAAACTATATGGTTTTGAAATGTGGCTCATTAATGCCTTTCATTTGATGCCTATAATGTAGGTAATAATTGAAAAAAAAGTATTTATTTACATTTGAAAATGGCATCGTACAGTTGCCATAGTAACTTAAAAAAACCGGCCAAGTGCGTGTCGGGCCACGCGCCATAGGGTTCCGTAGTTACCTTATACCATACCAAATTTAATACCACCTATCATTTTTCGTTTGCAAAAATAACTTTGTTTTTCACAGTGTTGGTATGAATGACAAAGTTATATTTGCGGTTTTGGAAAATGTGCTATATCTCAAAAACTAATTACTATATCTCGTTCAAACTAATTTTGGTTGAAAGTATTTATTAAGATCTACAGCATACATTTTTTTTAGATTTTTCACTCTCTTATTTCAAAAGTTAAAGGGGGGGACACACATTTTAGCACTTTGGCGGTGAATATCTTTCAAACGGTTGACTTTGAGAAAAAGTTGTCTTAAAATCCTCAATGTCATTTTTAATTACCTATCTATAAACACCCAACACGTGTTGGTTTGAAGAAAAAAAAATTTTTCAGTTTCAGTTCCATGTATGGGGAGCCCCCCCTTAATCTTTTATTTTTCTTATTTTTGTATTAAATTCGTTAAGCGGTTAATAGAATACATCTACCTACCAAGTTTCAACTGTGTAGTCTTAATACTTTCGGAATAAAGTGGCTGTGACATACGGACAGACAGACAGACAGACAGACATGACGAATCTATAAGGGTTCCGTTTTTTGCCATTTAGGCTACGGAACCCTAAAAAGTATAGCCAGTGTCACTCGGAATGATGTAAGAATTCTAACGATGCCTCATACATCCAAATCCGTTGAACCATTTAGATGTTATGGTTGAATAAAGAAACTCACATACCCACAAACATACATGAACCCTGGGGCCGTACCGGCTAACTTACGTGGCTATCGTAATCGCTTTCATTTGGGAGATGGATATGACACATTGCTACTTCCATTTGGTATAAATTAAAACTTATCATAGAACGGTAGCAATGGATCATATCCATCTGTCAAATGAAAGCGATTACGATAGCCATTTCAGTTAGCCGGTACGGCCCCTGAACACATATATACTCCTTTTTGGGCAGACGTGTAAAATGTATTTTAAATAGAGAAAGAATAGAGTAGAATAAATAGAGTAGCCCGCAAAAATAGACTCCAATGGGTTGCACCGTTGCATAGCATTTACCTCTATATTATTACACTGGACTGGCTGCTGTCAAACTGCTCTTGTGCCTATTTGATTTCCGCCATTTTGGCGCTGTAGGACGTAGTGTGAGCATAGCGTGAGGGACATGGTACTAAAGTCTGAAGTCTGAAGAGACCATCACGGCAACCATTTTCATTGTACACGTCAAAATTAGTTCTTTAGACTCACGCTAGTGGCTTTTCAAATAGGCACAAGAACTTTGCTGTCAAATCATACAGACAGCCAGTACAGTTAATGAGAAAAAAAATTTCATGTCAGTGGTTGCATAGGCTGGAAGTATTTGAATAATACTTACTAATATAAAAAAAGTATAATCTTATAGGTAACTTACTATTTTTATCCAATTTCCTACCTCAACTACAACACAAAGAAAAAACTTACATCAATTTTGTTAGGAGTGCCTATTAAGTTATTTACGGCACATTGCACACATTTATCAACCTTATACGTTAGGTAGAGAGTTAGGTAGAAAATTCATTACCTAGTTTATTATGCTTCAGTGCAAATAGCAGAGTAAGACAGCGAAATGAGGGGTCTCTTTGTATTAAACAAACCACGTGGAAAATTAGAACAACGGCAAGAAAAAATATAATAAGTATCTATGAAATGACTGCGGTGCCCGTCTAAAGATGTTGCGTATTAAGTTAACAGGACAATTGTTCCTGGGCTTATTTATTTTCTGTGGTAGAACATTTTGACTTGTTTTTGTGTACAATATTAGTTTACCAATCTCCGTTAGTAAAAGATAGCAACGCAATCAAATTATGCAACCGATCTTGTATTGTTGTTTTTCTAGAGTTTTATGTAGACTGCAAATCTGCTAATACAGTGCGGCGTTCAATGTACAGTTCTACACAATTCCTCAAAAAAATATAAAATTAGTTTCAATTAATTTGACAAATTTTTGGTGTTTTGTAAGTTGTTTTCACCGTAAATACAGGCGCCTGGAACAATTTTTCTACAGATCATACAATTATCGCCTGGCCATACAAAATAGCGACAAGTGGAGCGATTGCGCGATATTTCTCTGTAGAGCTGTAGACTTCGCTTTTGTGTCATTTTTGAACATTTTTAGAAATGGCTGAAATATGATTTACCCCATATCTGCGCCATTTTGAAAAATTACAAAAAACTTAATCGATAATAAATTATACATAACTAGCGGCCGCCCGTGGTTTTACCCGCGTAGTTCCCGTTTCCGTGGGAATATCGGGATAAAAAGTATCCTATGTATTAATCTAGGCTATCTACTATCTGTGTGCCAAATTTTAACCAAATCCGTTCAGTAGTTTTTGCGTGATTAAGGAACAAACATCCAAACCCACAAACTTTCACATTTATAATATTAGTAGGATTATAGAAGCTCACAAAATTTCACGAGAATCGATTGAGAAATGCAACCTTTAGAATACGAAAGCATTTTTACCCAAGCTGAAATGAAAACGCTTCGCTCGTGCTTCGCGCTCGCTCGGTCAATTAGTAGAGTTTCGCGGTCGAATTGCTCACGTCACATCGGACTCCCAATAGGCATGACGAATATTTTTATTAATTTTATGTTACACTAGCGGCCCGCCCCGGCTTTGCACGGGTGCAGTGCAATGTAGTTACTAATGTAAAACTGTGCTAATGTGGTGTCAGTGTGAAGTTATTTGATTATACTACAGGATATCTACATTATATACGATGTACGCAAGGGGTGTTAAAATATAATTGAAGTGTGTGTGTGTCTGTCTGAGGCCACCTAGCTCCCAAACTTAAAGATCGATTTTATTGCGATTTATGTAACATTTAATACTCATACTTAATAGTTTGGTAGGTATCTTCTTTTTAAATAAAAATCTATGTATGTTTATTTGTTCCTGGTTCCTGGCTAACATAACGTGACATTGCAAATTATGTCGGGTGCAACGTATGTTGTGCATTATTATCCGGCTCTCAATTTCAACACTTTACACCACATTCCTTGTCACGTTAGATATCTGATATTTGCTAGATTTTGCCACGTTTTATAAGTAGACTAATATTTCGTAAAATAGGTAGTGAAAATCAGGATAAAATCTTATACAACATGAAATGTCAGCTCGTGCGGTGACATAATTACAATCTCAGTTGAGGTGACAACCTGACAACTGACATTTATTTTTCTTAATCGTACAAATGGACTAAGAAGTTTTGATTCCGATATCGAAGTCAACCACCCTAAAAATAGCTTTCTACCCCTTTTCAACCCTGTTAGGGGATACATTTCAAGAAAATACGAAAAACAAATTTAATTAATTTTGTTAAAGAATGTCTATGCCAAATTTCAAGTCAATCGGGCCAAGGAATCGCTTTCTCCCATACAAACTTTGCCACCCTGTTTTACCCCCTTAGGGGTTGAATTTCGCAAAACCCCGTCTTAGTGAGCACCTTCACCCTAAAAGGAACCCCCATGCAAAATTTGAGACTCCTAGCACTTGTAGTTTCTGAGATTTCGTGATGAGTCAGTGAGTGATTTACTCTTTTATATATATAGATAATTTATTATATTAAATTTTATACTTTTTAAATGAACCTGTCCACCAAACTTTGAAGGGTCATAAAACAAATAATACGCAATATACAGGGTCACTGGAAATATGACGTATTCCTGTTAAGGGGTTATAGATGAGGTCAAAACAAATATTTTTTATTATATAACTTTTTCTCAAAAAATAAATAGTTTTTGAGTTAATTGAAATTAAGTATTTTTTTACCAAAAGTACGTTTTCAGACACAAAAATTTAAAATAAAAGATAACTACTCATTCGATTCCGGATTTTTTATTATTTGGGGATAGAAAAGAATCTGAGTGTTAATAATGACCAAAAAAAATTCATAAAATACAGGTGTTTATAAAAAATTCAATCCTTAAATGCATTTTTTATTTTTATTTTTTTAGATTTTTTAGAAATAGCTTCAAATATCTTTAAAAAAATCCTAGTAACTAAGCGTGCATAATATTTTAAAAACATCACCATCTATTCAGCTTTCAGTTGAGGTATAAAACTTAATAATAGCTTAAATAAAAAATGAGAAATTAAGACTTAACTAAATAGCAGTCCCATTTCATGTAGCAAAAATTTTCTACTTCAAGCGCTTCGGAGGTGGCCGTATTATCCTACTTATTCCATAAATGTGAAAGTTTTCTTGTTTGGATGATTGTTAATCAATCACGCAAAACGGCTGAACGGATTTGGATGAAATTTGGCACACAGATAGTTTATAAGCCGGATTAAAACATAGGAGGATACTATTATCTTGGTTAAAGGTTCCCTAGGGATTTTCTCAAATGTTAATGCGAATAAAGTCGCGGGCGGAAGCTAGTTTGCCATAAATGATCGTGCTTACTAAAAATACTTTCGTCCGAGTGAGTTTGAAACAGGATTATTTTCCGCCGATGAGTAAAAAATTTTATACAGACAGCATCAAAAATAGCCATGCATATCAGCCATTTTTAATGAACCGCTGCTGGGGAACAGGCCTTCCTTTCCTTTTGGGATAAAGCGGACGGGCCATAACCCACCACGTGGGCCCAATGTGGATTGGTCGGTGTTAACTCAATGTACCTTACATTGAGCCCTTGGTTCTGGCTGCATTTACAGTCGTTAACACTGAGCAACACACATTGGGCCCACGTGGTGGGTATGGCCCGTCCGCTTTATCCATCCACAAGCCAAAAGGAGGCCAGTTCCCCAGCAGCGGGTCATTGAAAATGACTGATATGCATGGTTATTTTTGATGCTGTCTGTATAAAATATTGACTCATCCTGTCCTCAAAATAATCCTGTTTCAAACTCACTCGGACGAAAGTATTTTTAGTAAGCACGATCATTTATGGCAAACTAGCTTCCGCCCGCGACTTCATTCGCATATACATTTGAGAAAATCCCTAGGGAACCTTTAACCAAGATAATAGTATCCTCCTATGTTTTAATCCGGCTTATAAACTATCTGTGTGCCAAATTTCATCCAAATCCATTCAGCCGTTTTGCGTGATTGATTAACAATCATCCAAACAAGAAAACTTTCACATTTATGGAATAAGTAGGATAATACGGCCACCTCCGAAGCGCTTGAAGTAGAAAATTTTTGCTACATGAAATGGGACTGCTATTTAGTTAAGTCTTAATTTCTCATTTTTTATTTAAGCTATTATTAAGTTTTATACCTCAACTGAAAGCTGAATAGATGGTGATGTTTTTAAAATATTATGCACGCTTAGTTACTAGGATTTTTTTAAAGATATTTGAAGCTATTTCTAAAAAATCTGAAAAAATAAACATAAAAAATGCATTTAAGGATTGAATTTTTTATAAACACCTGTATTTTATGAATTTTTTTTTATTCATTATTAACACTCAGATTCTTTTCTATCCCAAAATAATAAAAAATCCGGAATCGAATGAGTATTTATCTTGTATTTTAAATTTTTGTGTCTGAAAACGTACTTTTGGTAAAAAAATACTTAATTTCAATTAACTCAAAAACTATTTATTTTTTGAGAAAAAGTTATATGACAAAAAATATTTGTTTTGACCTCATATATAACCCCTTAACAGGAATACGTCATATTTCCAGTGACCCTGTATAAAACCAAGAGGTTTATAAACTACTCTAAAAGTTTAATATGTTTACAATTTTCATTAGTATTTCGTTATTTTATTCATAGTCGTGGAGCTTGGTAGCGCAGTGGTTTAGCCCCTGGCCCAGCGGTTGCGGAGGTTAAGCAACATTCGCAAGGGTCGGTCATGGGATGGGTGACCAAAAATTTGTTATCTCGAGCTCCTCCGTGCTTCGGAAGGCACGTTAAGCCGTTGGTCCCGGCTGCATTTGCAGTCGTTAACACCCACCAATCCGCATTGGGCCCGCGTGGTGGGTTATGGCCCGTCCTCCTTATCCACCCATAAGGAAGGCCTGTGCCCCAGCAGTCGGGACATTAAAAATGCCTGATGGACATTTATAGTCGTCATCCCTATTCGTGGCATCAGGACCCATATTAAAATTCGTTTTGAACAAATAGATAAGTCTGATACTTCAAAAGAAATCATTCTAAGAGCATTGTTTGTGTAAAGATTTTCGGTATTTGTTTAGTAAATAAATAAAGGATCAGTATACAGGAACTATCTACTTAGTATCTTCGGTGTTTGCTATCGACCTCACATATTGTGTGTATTGGAAATAGGCTGTTTATTTCCGAACCTTTTCCGTTACGTAATTGTTATTGTTACGCATTCACGCTTTTCCTCCACTATACTAAAAAAGTTTGATATTCATGAGTGATTTTTGCTCGGCCTAGACTGACCGATAAGATTATTTTGATTCATTCTAGTTTACCTTAATTTTTTGCATCAAAAGGGAAGGTTTGTGCCCAAAAGTAAAAAAAACCGGCCAAGTGCTAGTTGGACTCGCGCACGAAGGGTTCCGTACCAAAAAACGGCAAAAAATTATGTTTGTTGTATGGGAGCCCCCCTTAAATATTAATTTTATTCTGTTTTTATAATTTGTTGTTACAGCGGCAACAGAAATACATCATCTGTGAAAATTTCAACTTTCTAGCTATCATGGTTGGTTCATGAGATACAGCCTGGACGTGACAGACAGACAGACAGACGGACAGCGGAGTCTTAGTAATAGGGTCCCGTTTTTACCCTTCGTGTATGGAACCCTAATGAAAGCAATTTTTCAGAATTCAGAGCGATCGATGTACGAGTATGTAAAGATTAGACATTTTTGCTTCAAAATTACCACACTTTAAAAAAACTCTTCTGTGTAGGCATGTAGTTCCTGATTGATTGTATACCTATTACCTATTAAGATTTTTAATTTTAAGTTGTTTTTTTAAATTTTAACTTTAACCCTTTTTTTCATTTTTGTTTTGCCTTTTTATGAGTAGGTAGTTACCGTTTTGAATGTGCTGCACGTTATGAAAATTGAATGCTGTGTGTACCTGTTATTAAGGCCATGCAAAGGCCAAAGATAGCAAATGTATGTTTTAAGATTGTTTATGCATGTAATTGTTGGTATACCTAATAAATAAAAAAAAAATAAAGATATAAAAATTATCACAATTTTTAACCCAAAAAAACGTTAGCAAAATTCATCTACATAGGTTGTTAAATTCAGCACAATAAAACACAAAAAAAGTATTAATAATCGTCGGATTCACGTTCCGGCGTCTAATTGCCGGACTACACGTTAACGGTCGTGATTCCGCGGCCGGAACCGGGTTTACGGCGCCGTAAAAGTTGCAAAAATCTTCCGTTTTATTGCCCGGATTAAACATTATTGACTCGTAAAGTAGTATATTGGCCACAGGTTTAGTTCATTCATAATAGTTTTGGATTAATTTCTAAGGAAATATAGATAATAAAATGTCCATTACTGCGTAGGTATTAATTTTTGCGTAAACTATGGTTCTAAGAATTTAAAATGTAGGTTCTCTTGATAATTCCAAGTTTTGAATGAATGAATGAATGAATGAATGAATGATTTATTCGGCAACATGATTAACATACATTAAAATAAATTTAAAAGAAATGGCACCGAAAAGGCATTTACTTAGCATAATATCGCAGCATTCAAGAACGCCACGACGCTGGTCTTCCGCAAATGCCTAAAATGAATCAGAGAAACACTGCTACGCATAGACTGCTATTAACCGATCTATAACTGCATTACAATACAGCATCATTTTTAGAATGATACAAAATGTATGTCATTGAACGAATCGTTTTCTATTTTTATTTTTAATAGGTACATATTTTAATTGAGATAAATTTACAGATAATAATGAAATGGCGTACCGTCGGTTGGTTCTTGTAGTATGTAAATTACCTACCTTGTCACACCATTTCAGTATGATGCAATCCTCCTATTATGATAGTTCTATAATTACTAACCAATAAAGAAATTACCTACCAATCTGCCAATGAAGAAATAAACAATTTACCTCGGGTAATAATTAGGAACATTTTATTTCATGTTCATTACAACACAGCTCGTAAAATGACTAAAAATAAACAAATCAATAGAACAACATTGAAGATTGCGTGTAAACTAACATAAACGTTGTGGTACCTTTAATAAGGATAATATGTTATTTCTTATTTAACAATAGTGAAACTTTTCAGTAAATAATAAAGTTTACAAGAACAGGTAGACTAGGTAGGGACATTACGATTTTAAAATATGAACGGTAAGATTTAAATACAGCTACTTTCATGATCTTCATTTTTAGGGTTCCGTACCCCCGAAGGGTAAAAACGGGACCCTATTACTAAGACTCCGCTGTGCGTCTGTCTGTCTGTCCGTCCGTCTGTCACCAGGCTGTATCTCATGAACCGTGATAGCTATAAAGTTTAAATTTTCACAGATGATGTATTTTTGTTGCCGCCATAACAACAAATACTAAAAATAGAATAAAATAAATATATAAGGGGGGCTCCCATACAACAAACGTGATTTTTTTGCCGTTTTTTGCTCGATGTTAGTAACCACAACAGGAAGACTGTTGAAATTTTCACAGATGATGTATTTCTGGTGCCGCTATAACAATAAATAGTATAAACAGAATAAAATTAATATTTAAGGTGAGCTCCCATAGGTACGGAACCCTTCGTGCGCGAGTCCGACTCGCACTTGGCTGGTTTTTTAGTGGTATGTATGCTGAAACAGCTTTCATAAAGTAATCAGAATTTTGTTTTGTAGAATCTTGAAATCAAATAAAGTCCGAGTAAAAGTCTTCTTTCAATATTTAGTAAATTATTTAGAGAGACACAACTGCAATAAAGAGATTGTTGTCATCATCATCATAAAAAACCCGACCTCAACCCGAACTCAACTCAAATTCAACTCAAATTCAACTCAACCGCTGCCCACTTCTTCAAATGCATCGCTTACAATTTTGAGTCTTATGATGACACATTAATAGGGATAAGATAAGTTTAAGTTGATTTTGAGGAGAGTTCGGGTTGAGTTTGAGTTGAGTTTGGTTTGAGTTTGAGTTGAGTTCGGGTTGAGCTTAGAGAAACGCGGCTTTCGTCTCTAAGGGGTGAACACGGGGCGGATGCAGTTGCATCGACAAAATGTAACGGAGATTTATTAATATGAGCCAAAATTGTAAACGACGCTTTTCAAGGAGTGGGCTGTGGTTGAGTTGAGTTTGGGTTGAGTTCGGGTTGAGCTCCTTTCGTGTGTCGTTTGAACGTAGTTTCAATCTCCACTGGACCAGGCCTCCTTCACTCGCTCAAGGTCGCGCGATAAGCACCTACCGCTAGCCGTGCCTACGAGGGCACAAGTGAGCAGCGGGTCGCCACACGCACACGCCCTCCTGCGCGGCATCTTAATGCCTGCATAGGTATTGTCTCTTTATAGTTACAATTTCGAATCGCAATTACTATGCTTTGTACGGATGTCAAAATCAAAAAACCAATAAACAATTGGCGTTTTTCACATTA
The DNA here is from genome assembly GCA_943789525.1 of Agriphila geniculea. Taxonomy (NCBI): domain Eukaryota; kingdom Metazoa; phylum Arthropoda; class Insecta; order Lepidoptera; family Crambidae; genus Agriphila; species Agriphila geniculea. The sequence continues at coordinate 22,420,245 of OX038885.1, read as the reverse complement.
TGATGTATGCTACACAGTTCATTTAAAGGAAGACGACCCTAACGTTGCGTCGTCAGAAAAGGTAAGAGCACGCGATAGAAAGAGAGGCAACTACCATTAGCGCTGCGCGACCTGAATTGCACTTTATTGTGTTGGAGCAAAAGTTGTTATTTATTTAAATGACTATGCGGAATGCTGCTTCTGTACTTGTACTATTAGCTACTTTTTATAGTCTTACTATTATCACTGGCAATCAAACAAAACTGTAGAACACGTCAATAGCTAAACCATGGGGTGCCCTTCGCATCGCATAATTTCGATTGTCCTAAAGTCACTTGGCATAACTCGATTGGCATAATAATCACAAAGCATAGTATTTATTTAGCATAAATTTCGATACGCATAACCATCGAATTGCATAACTTTTAAAAAGCATAATATTTCAAAGCATAATAGTTACAATTCCTAATTTCAATTGGCATATTGTCAGTAAGCATATTTTGAAAGGCATAATTTTGTTATGCCTAATATACATAACTACTAATGTTTTATAGCATTATATAAAAAAAAAACATAACTTATTTGAAAACTAATTTATAAAAAAAAAACTTTAAATGTTGGTCACATTTAAAGTTTTTTTTTACCACTGGTGGGTTAGGTTAAGTCAGTGTTTAGAGTTTAGACCACTCTAACCTAAGCGGGTGGAGCTTAATAATGCTTGCATGCATGTTGAACGCTGCATGCTTGCTTGCATTGTGAATGCTTGCTTGCATGCATGCTTGCTTGCCGGGGGGTGCAGGGGGGCTGGCCCCCCTGCTCGGGGGGGTCGGGGGGCCTGAGGCCCCCCGCTATAAAGAAAAACTTTTTATGCACTAGGTAGGTTAGGTTAGGTTAGTGTTTTGACCACTTGCAGCGGAGCGAGCGAAGCGAGCGGAGCTCTATAGTGCTTGCATGCATGCTGCATTTTGCATGCTTGCCTGCATGCTGCATGCTTGCTTGCATGCTGCATGCTTGCTTGCATGCCGCATGCTTGCCTACATGCTGCATGCTGCATGCTTACCTGCTTGCCTGCATGCTTGCTTGCGTGTTGGGTGCTTGCTTGCATGGATGCTGCATGCTGGGTTTTTGCTTGCAGAGTGCTAGCCGGGAGGTGCGAGGAGAAGAATTGCTCATATTTTTAATGATTACTTATTCATAAAATATTTGAGTTCGAAAAAATATGCCTAAAGAAATTAGGTCTCTTATTACAATGCATAATAAGATTATGTCTTTTGATGATTATGCTTTTTAGACAATATGCCAATAAAAAAATATGCGTTTTGATATTTATGCCTTTTGAAGATATGCCATTCAATATTTATGCTTAACAAAATTCAGCCTTATGATATTATGCGTTTTGAAATTGTGCTATAAATTATTATGCTAAATGATGATTATGCCATTTAACAGTATGCGTTTTATGTTTAGGACTAATAAAGTTATGCGTTCCATTAGGTAATCAAACCATGTGGTAAACCTCAAAAATAAAAAAATATCATTTTTGGAGATATATAAATATAGGTTACGGCGGGTTGCGATCTGTAAAACTTGGGTTAAAGTATCTATAATTTCGTAATAAATAACCATATCACAACGGCAAATGGTAGGTAACCTTTATAGTGATTTAAATGTTCTACGGGCTACTGTACTAAAATTGCAAATACAAATAAATATCTAAGTTATATACGATACTAGCGGCCGCCCGCGACTTCGTCTGCGCGGAAAGGTTTTTTGCTATCCCTCAGGAACTATACTTTTTTTCGGGATGAAAGGTACCCTATGTCCTTCTCTGTACCCCTGACAACGTGTATGCAAAATTTCATGATGATCGGCTCAGTAGTTAGGACGTGAAGGCGTAACAAACAAACAAACGGACTTTCGCATTTATAATATTAGTAAGGATAATCCTACATGAATACAGTCTGAGTGAAACACGGGCAAATTTTTATTTTCACACTATTTTCCGTGTAATAATACTTAATAGATTTACAAACCGATAGCCTAAATTCTTAACTGATGACGTGCTCATGGCGGAACTTGACAGACTGGTCGTACTCGTTCACGTTTGTTAAGCAACACTCGGTCCGGTCATGTGTCGGATGGGTGACCGTTAAAGTGTCATTACAACTAAGCACTTCCGTGCTTTGGAGGGCACGTTAAACCGTCGGTCCTGACTGTCGTCACCTGATAACAGTCGTCAAGCCAAGTTAGAGGCCTTACAGGCGGCTTGATAACACCAGAGGTGGCCACTAATTCGAAGAGAAAGAAAGAAAGAATTATTAACAAGACCAAATTACGTTTGATTCAAAGAAAATAAGCTTTATTGTTACAAAGATAGCGTGTATTGTAGATACATGTAAATGTCATTTCAGGATGATGACTCAACTTTTAAAGGCTATAGAATGGCTGTAAAAGTTTTTTTTCAAAGGTAGCAAGAGCACTTACCGGAAATGCCCGAGTAGCAACACGGCTGCTCAAAATCAAAACACAGTAAGCCACATTTGGAAATTTTACAGGACAAGCATAAATGTGTTATGCTCTCTGTCAACAAAATCAAAACCTAGCAACACACGTAACACCCATTGTCTCATACTGTGTTTCTTTCATGCTATTTTGTCTCTTCATCATCATCATCATCATCACAGCCATTTTAATGTCCCCACTGCTGGGGCACAGGCCTTCCTTATGGGTGGATAAGGAAGACGGGCCATTAACCCACCACGCGGGCCCAATGCGGATTGGTGGGTGTTAACGACTGCAAATGCAGCCGGGACCAACGGCTTAACGTGCCTTCCGAAGCACGGAGGAGTTCGAGATGATAAATTTTTGGTCACCCATCCCATGACCGACCCTTGCGAACGTTGCTTAACCTCCGCAATCGCTGGGCCAGGCGCTAAACCACTGCGCCACCGAGCTCCACTTGTCTCTTACTAGGTGTAAATTTCTTAAAATAATTTAGGTTCTGGGCAACGTAGCGCTACGAGGATCAGATCAGGGGGGCTATTTTCGAAACACGATCGAGGTTCTGAGATCAAATTGTTATCGAATAAACGTCAAAAATCTGTTATTTTAGTACATTGAATGTGGTTGCCATGGTTCCCATTGTACTGTTTTGATATTTACTTGATACCAATTCGATCTCAGAACCTCGTTTGTGTTTGAAAGTAACCCCCCAGGTTTGTAGAGAGTTAGGTACTAGGTGAATCAGGAAAGTAAAAAATAACTTTTTTTTTCATGTTGTGCCTTACTGTGTTTTGTTTTTGAGCAGCCGAACATTTCAAAGTATTTTTTTCGTGAGGCCTCAGTTCTAAAGTTTGTGATTCTTACCCTCGGTTTCTGAGGTACTTTATCGGAGGTTTAATTTTATCGGATGGTTCCACATTATCTGGTTTTAAGTATAATATAATTTACTTTAAACCAGATAATGTGGACCCCTCCGATAAAGACATTTTGCTTTAAAGACGTTCTGTGAATTAAGCTTTTTGATCAAAAAGAACTATCGACATGTACTTAAGAAATCAGGTATTACTAGGAGATATATTGAAATATAATGATATATTGCAACATTGCAAAATTAGTAGAAAAATTTACTAGGTAATCGGAAGCAAATTGTAACCTTACAATTTTATTGATTGTTATAAATAAATTCAAGCTTTACTTAAATATGATTATTGTACAAGATGATGAATGCAGACAGTGTATGGTCAAACCTTAATAGGTTTTTGTGACACTGTTTTAAGAAATGTAATAATGTATTATTATTGTTTGAAACGATGAAACGAGGAGATCTGCAGGAGAACTAAAGTAATCGACATCGCTCGAAGGATAGCTCAGCTGAAGTGGCAATGGGCAGCACACATAGCGAGAAGAACTGATGGACGTTGGGGCGGAAAGGTTCTGGAATGGCGACCGCGCACCGGACGACACTCCGTGGGTAAGCCCCCGACAAGGTGGACCGACGTGAGGGTGAAGGTCGCGGGAAGCCACTGGATGCGGGCAGCGCAGGACCGATCGTCGTGGAGATCCTTGGGGGAGGCCTATAAAGTCATTTCGGTTAGATAGTGTCGGTACACCCGCAAGCACTTGTGTTCAGAGACAGGAATACCGGTAACAAACACAAACTTTCACTACGGCACTTCTATGTAAACTGCCAAAAGTGCCAAAATCCAAATTTACTTGCGTACGCCGCACGCGGTATCCATTGTTTATGCGGCAGCATCCTTTGTCAAGAAGCGGCACGTGCAAAGGCAGCGCGATAAAAGGGCGACACTATCTGAGCGAATGGACTTTACCAGCAGTGGGTGTCATGCGGCTGATATGATGATGATGATTATTATTATTGTTTAATTTAATACTTAAATAATAATAATAATAATTCATATTAATTATAACATGAACATAATACTACTATGTAATTTCTCTATGTACAAATATTTCTCCCCAAATAAGACAAAGTTAAGCTCCCACAAATAGCTTACGTTATAGGATCGTTAGATGCTATCGCGTCAAATTGACCGGGGAACTTTCGTTTGGATAGCACAAACACTCCAGAAAATTTAATCAACAAAGATACACACTAATATAGATAAACTTTATCAAGCTAAACATAAGGTTCAGTATCAGGAAGGATTTTGTGGAAACAATATTCCCAATTAGTACACTAATTTTCGACGTGTAATCAAATAAGTTATTTGAAAACGGTAAGCTAGCAAATACCTATCCAATTATTATTTTAGGCAGACATATTAACTTTATCATATTAAACAATCATTTTATCTTTTATATTTCTGTACTTAAAATAAGTTTTTATGTTTTGCTGCTTAGGAGTAATATAGCGTAAAAATATGTTTAGGAAAAGACTTGACCCATTTGTCTCAGCGATCAAGTATAGCACTTGGTAAGATTCGCAAAGATCGGATTCTCAATTCGCCGGAAAATAGTCATAAAAAGTTTACTTGATTAGCACTTGGTCGTATTCTTATTTACGTTATTTTTATTTATTTTTTTAATTTGTTAGGTTAGATATTTTTCTATTTCTCTTTTTTTATTAATATTAAAAAAATATTATTAAATAATTAATTTATTAATAAATGCAGACAATTGACTACCCCACATCATTCTTGGCTTGACAGGGCAGCCAAGTTAACCTATTATAATATTTATTACCTACGCAATGGGAGTACTATATTCTTAGATACGAGGTCATAAATGAGTCAAAGAATCTATCAAATTTGATAAGTTTCTTGCGCCTGATCTTCTTATCAGTTAAAAAGTACGGGTGGTAGGAAATTATATTAAAGACTATTCAAAAGCGCTTAATTACTAAGTTTATTAAGATAATTAATTAAATGGAAAAAATACTAGAATATTGACTCACGCCGGACCAATGCACTAACCAATTATGCTACCGAGTCGGTAGCATATTGGTTAGTCCCGTCCCATCCAGTCCCGTCATATAAAAATAGCATTGTTACTGCCTAAAATCTAAAGTTCAATAATTATACTAAGTTTAATTGAATAAAAATATTTTGACTTTGAGTCGTATAGAATCAAAACCTATCTGTTTTTTTATTAATATGTGGTATATTGCAAAAAAAAAAACAAAATGGCGGGATTTCGTATGAAATATTTATTTATTTACGGTCAATGACCGCATTTCATTTTTAATTTGTTGAACGGTCGATGACGTTTTGTGTCGCGACATCAATAAGTCATTTTTGATAACAAAACCGGCCAAGTGCGTGTCGGGCTACGCGCAGTAGGGTTCCGTAGGTACATTATACCATACCATATTTTAATACCGCTATCATTTTTCGTTTGAAAAAATAACTTTGTTTTTCACAGTGTTTGTATGAATGACAAAGCTATATTTGCGGTTTTGGAAAATGTGCTATATCTCAAAAACTAATTACTGTATCTCGTTCAAACCAATTTTCGTTGAAAGTGTTTATTAAGATCTATAGCTTATATTTTTTTAGATTTTTCACCCTCTTACTTTAAAAGTTAAAGGGGGGGGACACACATTTACCACTTTGGCGGCATATATCTTTCAAACGGTTGACTTTGAAAAAAAAAATAGTCTTAAAAACCTCAATGTCATTTTTAAAGACCTATCTATAGACACCCCACAAGTATTGGTTTGATGAAAAGAAATATTTTCAGTTTCAGTTTCATGTATGGGGAGCCCCCTTAATATTTCATTTTTTTATTTTTGTGTAAAAATCGTAAAGCGGTTCACAGAATACACCTACTTACCAAGTTTCAACTATGTAGTCCTATACTTTTGGAATAAAGTGGCTGTGACATACGGACGGACAGACAGACAGACAGACATGACGAATCTATAAGGGTTCCGTTTTTTGCCGTTTTGGTTACGGAACCCTAAAAATGATAGAGAGCCGATTTTGATCGATTCACAAAAAGATAAAACCATTCACTGAAGTAAAATGATCTAAAAAACTAATATTACAAGAAACAATTCACTGATGCAAATTTTATGATGCCACAGTCCAAAAATATACGTACTTCTAAAGCACTTTCCAACACAAATAAATAACTGAAATAGCCACAAGTAGCAGTTAATAAATTGAGTGAAGAACGAAGAGAAACAAACAAACATGTCGATTAGTTCCGCGAAGACCTTGCTCAAATGTAGATTTTTACGATTTATAAAAAGTTGTTGTAGCTGTGAAAAGAGCTTTTTGCGAAGAGTTTTCAGATCGGTGGATGTTAAGCAACTTTAGAAAAGGTTGATTATTGAATGGGTGACCAACTTTTTTCTATTTCGAACTATTTTATGACGTGACATCCAGTGATCTAGAAGTGCGAACGCGACCACCCTATAGGGTGGACTTTAGCCATTTTCATTATTTTAGTTTTTTACACGACTGCCAAAAAAAGGAGTGTATATATGTGTTCAGGATTCATGTATGTTTGTGGGTATGTGAGTTTCTTTATTCCACCATAACTTCTAAATGGCTTAACGGATTTGGATGTGTGGGGTATCGTTAGAATTCTAACATCATTCCGAGTGACACTGGCTATATGTTTTGTGAAAAAAGTCAATATGGCGACTGTACGACGCCACTTTCAAATGTGAAAAAAAAATATTTTTTTCTTCAATTATTACAATATGGGCATCAAATGGAAGGCCTTAATGAGTACATTCCAAAACTATATAATTTGTCACTAAAATGTGTGAAATACAAATTGATAAATTAAAAAAAAAAATTAAAAACACGACTGCCCTGCCAAAAACGAATTAAAAAGTTAAATAACAAGAGTCATTGCAGACGGGGGACCTCTATGAATAAAAATAATTCCACAAAACGGTCCCCCGACTGCAATGACACTTGTTATTTAACTTTTTAGTTCGTTTTTGGCAGGGCAGTCGTGTTTTAAATATTTTTTTATACTTATAAAGAGATGTAACACAGCAGTGAGAATTACAAAAGGTTAAGAGTAAGCTTATGAAGTTTTAGTTATTTATTCAAAAAGTTAATAAGTAGTGATCATCGTTATAATTTAAGACATTTGATAACGATGTATAGTTCACGATGTATATCAAAGTTAGTTAGTTCAAAGTTAAATTGCTTTATTCAAATAAACTTAATAATTAAGCACTTTTGAATCGTCTATATTTTCCTACCAACCGTTCCAGATTTTTAAAACTGACAAGAAGAACGGGCGCTAGAAACTTATCAGCTTTAACACTTTTAAAGCTGAAGTTTCAGTAATACAGGACTTTTAACACTTTTAAGTAATTTGATACCTACCAATGTAATAAAATGTACCTCTTAATCATTCATCGTCATCATCATCATCATATCAGCCGCACGACACCCACTGCTGGGTATAGGCCTCCCCTAAGGATCTCCACGACGATCGGTCCTGTGCTGCCCGCATCCAGTGGCTTTCCGCGACCTTCACCAGATCGTCGGTTCACTTTGTCGGGGACCTACCCACGGAGCGTCGTCCGGTGCGCGGTCGCCATTCCAGAACCTTTCCGCCCCAACGGCCATCAGTGGCCCTACCATGAGTTGTTGCAAACTGTTTACGTTACAGTAAACTATCGTTTTCTCTCTTTCACTCGTATTGACTGTGAGCAGTATATCCGACAGTTTACTGTAACGTAAACAGTTTGCATCAACTCATGGTAGGGCCACAGTTCTTCTCGCTATGTGTCCTGCCCATTGCCACTTCAGCTGAGCAATCCTTCGAGCGATGTCGGTTATTTTAGTTCTCCTGCGAATCTCCTCGTTTCTGATTCGATCACGCAGGGTAACGCCGAGCATGGCTCTCTCCATTGCACGCTGGCTGACCTTGAGCCTCCTTATGAGACCCATAGTTAGCGACCACGTTTCACTGCCGTAAGTCATCACTGGCAACACACACTGTTCATAGACTTTCGTCTTGAGACACTGAGGAGTCGGACGCGACGACTGCCCACCCGAGTTGGATTCGACGAGAGATCTCTTTCTCAAAGTTGGAATTACCTAACTGGACTGCCTGTCCTAGGTATACGTATTGCCCTCCTTATTGCAAACGCAGTACTTGCAATTTGGCGGTTTCGAGATAAACGCGGGAAACCTATTTTTTGATATCTATGCAACAAGTCTATGTTATATAACATTTTAAGTGTACCCAAAAATTAAGAAAAAAATCAAGCTTTCTATTGACATTTTTTCTTTTACTTTAACGGTGTCCTCTAAATAAAATGCGGAATACTGCATTTTTACCATTTTGGGATTGTGGGCATTACAGTATCACTAAGGCCAAATGCAGTATCTGTGTTTATTACTGCAAAATTACCTAGCACGTGTTCAAAACTGCGTTTCTAACTAGCAATTATGTACTATTTTAATACATGGTACTAGTTAAAAGTGTTGGCTTCAGATATTTAAGTAGTGAAGAAACAAAATAAAACGAATTTTTGGTAGGTAAACAAAATAAAACAAATGATTACCAGAAAAGTCGTTTTATACACTTTAAGACATCCGCGCGTACAGACATTTTTACGGATTACAATGAGTATTATTGGTATTGATTCAGATGTTATTTTAGAATTAATTAGTACCTTCCTGACATTTCAAGACCTATCCAGGGGCTGTTGTCACGGAAGGACTAAAGTAAAAAGGTTGCTCATATAAAGTTAATCAGAAAACAAGAACTAGCTACTGGATCTACCGCCAGTTCACAAATTGGGAGAAGAACGGGCGGAAGAAAACTCATAGAGGTTGTGTCGATCTCTCTTTTGATCCCTGTCTTTAACGAATTAACTGCATCTTTAGATCCCGCAGTTGGGATTTAGTACAGGATTTTAGTTTAATGAATTATGAGGTCCCAAGCTAATGGTACTCTCCAACCATATTCTCTATTGAAATTTGGATACTTGTTGATTTCATAGCCTCGCGTAGCATTCTGGGAATGAGTCTTTGGTCTTTGGCAAGGATTTGTGGTTTATCATTTTTAATGTAATGGATGGGTCCTTTTGAAGCATGTTCATACTCTGCAGTCTTGCTATCGCGCTTGTTCTTCATGTCAACTACATGTTCTTTAATGCGCGTCCCTATACTTCTCTTTGTTTGCCTGATGTAAGAGAGCCCACAGTCGCTATTTAGTTTATATAGACGCCTGCACCTTGAAAAGGGATGTTGCACTTCACAGGTCGTAAGAGTTGGTTTATCTTCCTCGGCGGCTTGAAGTAGATCTTGACAGCACTCTTCAGAATACCTCTAATCTTGTCAGTGACACCTTTCATGTAAGGTAGAATGGCAGGTTGTCGTTCTACTGTGGCTGGCTTGATAAGGTTTTTGTGATGGAGGCGTGGTACTGGCAGTTTGTTACTTCGCAGAACTTGCTTGACGTGCTGAAGCTGCTGAGCCTGACAGCTGTGTCAGGTGTAATTGTTGGTCACAGATCACGCTTACCCTCTAAAACAAAGATTTCCCTACGATTTTCTTAAGACTTAGTGCTAGGATTCACCATTGAGGTATCTATCTGTAAGTGTTGCTTTTCGATATACAGTGTGGCTCAAGATTTGATCAGAATTACTGATGAAAAGAATGTCAAGGTAGGCTAGTTTATTATGTGCCTCTAACTCCATAGTGAGTTGAATATGCGACCTACACCAGAACTAGATAGGTACCTACTTAAATAAAGAAAATTATAAAACTTACCAAAACCATTTGAACATTGAATAAACAAATTATAAGCACCACGACGTGGCTTGCTAGTGTGAAACGCAGCACTGTACCTTACGGCTTCGGTCTGTGCGTAGGTAGTATAACGTGTGTTAGGTAACCTTGCTACTCGCAAATGCAGCACTGTAGAATACTGCAAAAATACTGCATTTTAGTCTTAGCAGCGCAATAGTAGCTTTTTTATACGCCATACACTCAAATGCAGTACTGTCGAATGCTGCGTTTGTCTTTAGTTTCTATTACTTTTAAAGAATTATTTACTAAATGAAACTACAGTAAACGTATCAAGTACTGCACAACCTTTTAGTACATGCTGAATACTGCAGATCTTGTTAGCATGAGCAATACTTTTGTGCAAGTACTGTGTTTTGCGTTAAATAAAAAACATAGTCATAATAAAAAAAAATATGAAAATTATTTTATTTATATATAGATTAAGCCCACGAGATGTCATTTTTGCAAAAAAGTGAAAATCCCAAAAGTGTCGATTACTGCAAGTGCAACTAGCAGGGCAGCGTAGTGGTCAACAACTTCAAGTGTAGTGCTCCCAACATGAACTGGAGAGGGTACAACATGGCCATTTGACATAATTTTCGTTTTATCCATGTTCATCTTGAGACCCACTCTTTGGGAAGCACTACGGCGATCTTCGAGCATTGTGTTCAGGTCTTCCATGGTCTCAGCCATAATCATTGCCGTATGAGAAATGTCGCAGTTAGTAGATTTGGGTCCCTGTATGATGTCACAGGAAGTTCCTGGATGAGGCCTAATTCTTAGCAGAAGAGGTCGTGAGGCTGATTCAATGACCATGATGTTATAATGATATACCAATATTCTGTCAAACAGATCACACAGATTTTGTGGTGTGACAACAAAATAAAAACTCTTAACTTTATTTGAAATAAGAGCCCGAAACATTCGATTGTACAAATATATCAGTGTGACATCTTGATGGATGGAGGAGTATTCCGGCAACAACTTATTCTTCGACGGAAAGAATCACTCACTCACAAACACAAACTACACGCTCGTGTATAGGGTGTGGCGGAAATTATAACAAAAAAGTTAATATCAGCTTGTAGGTCGAACAACGATAAACATTTGTGTGAAAGATCGATTGTGCGCTACAGTACGTTTGTGCGAAAGAAATTTGTTACCTTAGCAAAAACTGATGAACGCTGACTCGACGATAATTTGTTCTCAAGTGATAGATACAGTGTTGCTAGTGTAAGATTTTAATTTGTACCAAAAAGCTTTTAATTTGTACCAGTAAAGTAAAAACTAAAATATCCTTAAAGTTTCTTACAGATTTTTTTTTAATCTTTGTCAGTCCCAGCGGCCAAAATCAAATTAAAGATAACGAAGGATTAACGTCCTGGGCCCTATTTAATAAACTTGACAATTTGTCACCTGTCATGACAATTTCATATCAATTGCGTCAATCAATTAGAAAATCGAACAAACTCATAGCTACACCGCAATGTAAACCAAATTGTCATGACAATTGACAAATTTTCACGTTATCATATAGGGCCCTGGTAAAAGAACATATTTTTTTTGCGATATATTTGTGTGATCCATATTTGTACGAAAGGACGCTTTTGCGACGAATTTTTGTGATACTACACTTAGTTATTATTGTAATCTTAACAATTTACTGAAACTAGTGGCTCTGTGAGCTGCAGACCACGTCACGTTTGTGACATTTTTAAACACTTTTCGAAATGGCTGAATTGACAAAAAAAAAACTATATAGTTATCGAACCTGCTCACAAAATTTCACGAGACTCGGTTGAGTATTATGCGACCTGTAGAGGTGAAAAGACGGACAGCCGGACAAACATACAAAAGCATTTTTACCCAAGCTAAATCGAAATGCTTCGTTGTCACAAATTCCACTTTTTTACCGACTTCAAAAAGAGGGAGGTACTCAATTCGACCCGTTTTTTTTTTGTATGTACACCGATTACTCGAAGACGGCTGAACCGCTTGAAATGATTCAAACGTTATTACATTAGGAAAAAATTCAAGTTGGTCCCATTTTTTTAAATTTTGAAATCGGTTCAGTACTTTTCAAGAAATCTTGAAAAAAAGCACGAAAATAGTATGATTTTGTGTGAACTACCTCGATGATCAGTCGTATAACTTCTTTGTTTATGAACTGAATAAGAGAATTATTTTTTTGTTGGAAAAGGGATATCTTATGTGTAGTTCTTTAACCGACTTAAAAAAAAGGAGGTTCTCAGTTTGACCCGCATGTATGTATGTTTTTCCGCGATTTACTCACGTTTGGCTGTCCCGAGTTTTCTACCTAAATAATATACCTACACTACCTAATACAAAAGGTACCTACACTAAAAATTAAAAAAAAAAAAAAATTGTTTAAAAAAACAAAAATCCGACTTCAAAAAACCTACCTCTAAAAAGCAAGAAATAATATGCGTAATAATAAAAACACGTCTATTGAAGTCGGGTGTGGCTTTTAGAATAAAAAAAAAAAGGATTTTGTACTCCAGCCCCACCCGACTTCAATAGACGTGTTTTTATTATTACGCATATTATTTCTTGCTTTTTAGAGGTAGGTTTTTTGAAGTCGGTTTTTTGTTTTTTTAAACAATTTTTTACTTATCTTTTTAATTATCTTTTAACCCATGAAATTGTCAATATTTTGTCACATACAGAGAAAATAATAACTTCTATGATTTAAATTTTTTAACAAAATCTTGATATTATGTCGAATTATGACCATGATAGCCAATTAGTAAAAAAAGTCCTTATTTTAGTTTTTATAGCATTAAAAAATGATCTTAAAACTGACCCTTTCTTGTGAGCAAAAAAGGGTGACCGGAGGCGCTGTAACTTAGCCAAAACTTATTTTTTTTTCGCTTATCGTAAATGGAATAAGTTAAGTTAGCATAGTGTTCAAACATTAGTACATAATATATCTTTTATTTACTTTAATTTTATTTTTATTTCTTATTTTTAACTAGTAATCAGTAAAAAAAGTCAGTTCAAATATTCACTTCTCAAGCTTACGCACTCACTAGACATGAAATAAAACATTTTTTAACGGATACTAACGCGGTTTTATTGAAAGTACTTTGGTAATTAGTTGGTATTTGGTTTGAATTTTGGTTTTCCCGACGTTTCACCAACTTTGCAGCTGCCGTGGTCACGGGGGACTGAGGCTACCAAAAAAAAATCATTGCTATTGAGGGTAGACTCACGGGTAGCTTCTTAGTACTAAGTACTTTCAATAAAACCGCGCTAGTATCCGTTAAAGATTGTTTTATTTCAAGTCAGTTCAATTTCGATGAGTCTATTCGTAACACCATGTACAAACCAACATATTGTCTTCCATTTGCCCGAAGAACATTCATCATGATATTAAAATATATCGTGAAGTAGCTTGTATAAGTGATGCTATGCTTTTACAGCACGATATTGATAAAGTTCATAATTGGTGTATAAGTAATAACATGTCCTTGAACGTCTCAAAGTGTGGTCTTATTACTTTTACAAAAAGGAAATTACCAGTTCAATATCCCTACAACATTAATAACATTCAACTAAATCGATTAAATCTAGTCAAGGATCTCGGAGTGTGGTTGGACCCTAAATTGAGTTATACATATCACTATGATAGTATTATTGCAAAGGCAAATAAGACTTTTGGCTTCATTTCAAGAACTACAAGACCTTTTCGAAAATCGGATAGTATTTTGTTGTTGTACTTTACCCTTGTTAGAAGTGTCTTAGAATATAACTCAATTGTGTGGTGTCCCCATTACAATAACCACATTGATAGATTGGAGGCTGTTCAAAGACGTTTCCTACGTCATCTTAGCTCGAAACTGGGCCTCAGGCGTAAGTTACCTACGTATGAAGCCAGGCTACAGCGCTTTGGGATGCATTCGCTACAGTCCAGACGCTCGATTCAGGACCTATCAATTTTGTATAAGATCGTTAATAATCAGTGGGACGCCATGGATTTGTTGAGCCATCTGTCATTTAAAACGAGCGGTAGTAAGCGAAAACCTAAATTATTCTCCGTGCCAGTCTGCAACAATAATGTAACCTATAATAACCCGTTGTTTCGAATCTGCAGAACTTATAACGAAAATGTTAACAATTTGGATATATTCTCGCAAGGCTTTTATTCTTTTAACACAACTGTAAAACAGCTATTTCATACGTAATGGGTGTGTAACCACTATTATCTATTCTGTGATATAACTGTGACTATTGATTATTATGATATTCTGTATTGTTATTGTCATGCATGAAATATTTTTGTCTCAATTGTATCTCTTTCTTTATTTAATTTTTTTAGATTATAACACTTGTCACTTTTAAGAATTACTGTTTTATGTAAACGTTGTGTACAACATTTATTGGAATTCAATTTAAATGTGAAACCTAATCTTAGCTCTTTAAAAATGTGTGAAATTGTATTCTGTAGTTGTGCCTTTAAATAAATAAAATAAAAAATAAAATAAAATGTGTCGGGTATTGTTTGCGAACGTTTCTACTACACCAGTTTGAGAGAATTTATGTGTTACATTCTAGTTTTTAGTTGTAAATCTGTATTTCAAGAAACTCAAATTAGTACCCGTCATGATGGGTATGAATTATAGGTATAGTTTATGAGGAGTATGGTTTACTGACAGTGTTGCCAGATCTCTTGATTTTACAGGAGATCTGTTTTTCTGAAATATCTCCTGTTCTTCTGTTTTTGTACATGAATCTCTTGTTTTTTTAAATAAAATAATTGCATAAAATGTAACGTAAAACTCGTCACATGAGTCATCACATTCTTTTCGCCCCTGAGATTTTATAATGGACCTTATGGTAAACAAATAAAAAGTTGAACTTGTTCACAAAGCACCCTAATAAGGCACTAAATAATATGCCAAAAAAAAAAGGTTGTGACTTGGTTTAGTAACTCAGTTGGAAAAGCATTGGACTCATTGACCTCTATATTATTAGGTACACTGGACTGGCTGCTGTCAAACTGCTCTTGTGCCTATTTGATTTCCGCCATTTTGGCGCTGTAGGACGTAGCGTGAGCATAGCGTGAGGGACATGGTACTAAAGTCTGAAGTCCGGAGAGACCATCACGGCAACCATTTTCATTGTACACGTCAAAATTAGTTCTCTCACGCTAGTGGCGTTTCAAATAGGCACAAGAACTTTGCTGTCAAATCATACAGACAGCCAGTCCAGTTAATAAGAAAAAAATTTTTGGCGTTTCAAATAGGCACAAGAACTTTGCTGTCAAATCATACAGACAGCCAGTCCAGTTAATAAGAAAAAAATTTTTGGCGTTTCAAATAGGCACAAGAACTTTGCTGTCAAATCATACAGACAGCCAGTCCAGTTAATAAGAAAAAAATTTTTGGCGTTTCAAATAGGCACAAGAACTTTGCTGTCAAATCATACAGACAGCCAGTCCAGTTAATAAGAAAAAAATTTTTGGCGTTTCAAATAGGCACAAGAACTTTGCTGTCAAATCATACAGACAGCCAGTCCAGTTAATAAGAAAAAAAATTTTTCATGTCAGTGGTTGGACTGGACTTCCAAAGGTCGCGGGTTCGATTCCCGCCTGAGAATATGATCTGGTGTGACTAAAATTTTTTATAGTATATTATTTAGTATGTATTGTATAAAAATAGCATTGTGAATGCTAAAATCTGAAATAAAAAAACACCTTATTATGCTTTGTAACAGTGAGTGGTAAGTTAAGTGTTTTTAGCTATAGTAAGGTAGTATAATTATTTTACAGGCCAAAAGGATACCTTTTTGAGTTTTTGGCGCCATTTTGTCGGGTTTGGTTTGGTTACTATTTTAATAATTCGCAAATTGATTCATAGTGGATATTGTGTTTTAAAATTGGTGCAGTTTTGTGGTACAATTGTCTATGCAACTGAACAATATGTGGGATAATTGAAATAGGCGCGATATGCTTGTGTGAAGCTGAGACTTTTATTGTAGTGGTGGCTACCTCGGCTGACCTTACCGAGTAAACTGTCTTGATATACTTGGTGCCAAATGCTCCAAGCAGCATTGGAATGCGATGCACCCGCATTTTAATGTAAACTAAAACAATCTACCACTATACTATTCAACACTTGCCACTGGAAAAAATTACTCCCTAAAGAGGAGAGTAGATTGCTAAACTTAAATAAGAAGAAGAAGAAGAAGGTTACCTTTTTTAGGGTTCCGTACCCAAAGGGTAAAAACGGGACCCTATTACTAAGACTTCGCTGTCCGTCTGTCTGTCTGTCTGTCACCAGGCTGTATCTCATGAACCGTGATAGCTAGACAGTTGAAATTTTCACACATGATATATTTCTGTTGCCGCTATAACAACAAATACAAAAAACGGAATAAAATAAATATTTAAGGGGGGCTCCCATACAACAAACGTGATAATTTTGCCGTTTTTTGCTCGATATTAATAACGACAATAGGTAGACAATTGAAATTTTCACAGATGATGTATTTCTGTTGCCACTATAACAACAAATACTAAAAACAGAATAAAATAAAATAAAAAATAACTCTCCATTTTTTTGCCGTTTTTTGGTACGGAACCCTTCGTGCGCGAGTCCGACTCGCACTTGGCCGGTTTTTTTATTTTGCAATAATGATACAGAACTATATGAAATAATTTATGGTAATAACTTCATTACGATGTTTGTCTTAAAAATAACTTGGATACTTGCGTATTATATAAATGTTTGCTTTTTTATAAGTTGTCTTTGCCAAAGAGATTAAAGTGTCCCATATATTATTTACTATCGCGTGCCACTTTGTCACTTCGGTAGCTGTGATCCGACCTGTTGATAACGATATTTGTTTCACATCATAAAACTACTTTTATGCCACATATCGCGACTGGGTGCTAAAACTCAGTAAAGGAATATAAAAAAATAAAAATGGCAAAGTATTTTGTACGAGAACCGATAAAGAAATTTAATAAAATATATTTTATAAAATAATTTTAAATTTAGAGGTATGTTGTATGTATTCTATGTACTTAAATGAATATTCGTTCATTCGATTCATATGAATCGATGCCACTTACTATCAGAGAAAAAAATGCTTTTAAAAATATTAATTTAGTTCTGTTTAGGTAAAGTGTAACAAAACACAGTTTAAATAGCATCTTTTCCTTTCCAATCCTTTTTTAGTTAATTTTAATACATAACCATTATTTTCTATTCTATCTTTTGGATTTTGTTCTAGATAGAAAGTCATATCTACCTTATCATACCTTATCATAGTGTATAAGATTAGTTGGTTTGCAATGTATTATAATAATAAGTCTTTTTGCTCATTAAGATAATTCCAATTGATTGTTACTGTGCCTAACTATATAAAATAAAATAAAATAACCAACCTTTTTTTATTCATATTTAACGACATATTTCATAACCAAATCGATGGCAACAAAGAACAAAGAGACATCTGCATTTTTTACGAAAAGTAAGTACTATCCTTACTAATATTATAAATGCGAAAGTCCGTTTGTTTGTTTGTTTGTTTGTTTGTTACGCCTTCACGTCTTTACTACTGAACCGATCATCATGAAATTTTGCATACACGTTGTCAGGAGTACAGAGAAGGACATAGGGTACCTTTCATCCCGAAAAAAGTTATGTTCCCGAGGGATAGCAAAAAAACTTTCCACGCAGACGAAGTCGCGGGCGAAAGCTAGTATTTACATAATTCGACTCAAAATTCCCCAAACTATCATAGGAATTCACAACAAGTCATTTATGTTTTATACTGTTGATTTTTTTCTCGCGTATATAATTTAATCTTCACATATTTCTCACAAAGCGACGAAGTCCACAGAAATTAAATGAAATGAAATGAAACGAAGACATCAGATAGCTGTTATTTTATTGAGCACAGTAGATAAAGACAAAAATACATAGCGCCAGCAAACTAAAGCTATGGAATAAGCATTCCGCTCAAAAAATGGCACCACACGAAAAGTACAACTAAGTGGATAGAGCTAAAAATGCTGACATTTTATTATGCAGCACAAAGCGTCCGAACACTGATTGCTTATTAGCGACTATAATTTGTATACTTATAGATCTTTTCTGTACTTAAGCGGAAAAATAAGATACGTTATTTCTACATTTTTTTTTTACTGCCTTCTTTGCATCCTTTACACCGTTTGACTATAAAGGAAGTCACTTTTAATAAACTTTGCCTTTCTATCTTTTCTCTACAATATAAACTGCAATTTATTGAAAAGAACACTAACGTCAGTCACCGGGTGCGTGGCTCGCACGACTAAAGCTGAGCGGGTTGTACTTTTTCGGCCCCGTGGTGCCATTTTTTAAGCAATATTTGTTTGCAATTACACTTCCATAGATTTTAGTTCGCTGCATATCGCTGTAAATTGGACTTAAGGCCTGGGCACACCGGCTGTGTAGTCACGCGCGTGGTCACGCGTGTAGTGACGCGCGGCAAAGATACGTGCGTGTTCAAACTTCTTCGGTTCGGTGTGACGTCCGATATGGAATGCCATTGAATACAACGTCATTATTGCACGCATCAGTGCGTTCCGCTCTGCGTAGGTACGCAGTCTGTTTGTCTCATTGGAGCTGCAATGCGTAGGGTTACACATACAGTCTACGTGCACGCGTACTTTACGCAAGCGGTGTGCCATGTCTCATAAAGTTTCATACATTAAAACGTCATGGTACCTCTACGTTTACGCTTACGCATCCGGTGTGTTTCGCACTTTAATTAATTCCTAGATAATTCCCTATTAATTAAATATATCAAATAGCTTTGTTATTGTACAAGTAATTAAAGATTTACGTTTAAAACGTTCTCCTGAAAAGTAACGATTTTGTAGATAACCGCTTATTCCTTGCTGCCGTTGAAATGTTATATAGGTACATATGTTAACTATGTAGGCTAGACCATTAATTTTCAACCCATCATGACATGGGACATATGAATACTATTGTCATCAATCATGTGTACTATCAACAACACATGTTGAGTGACAGTGCATTTTTAAGATGAACTTTATATCGAGTGATTAGAATTCAATTTTGAAGAAAAACTTTTCGAAGTGCCGTTATACGTAGTAGTATATTGTAGTAATAAATTAGTAAGTAGGGATCGAAACATGATTATAAATATTGTATGGATGTCAATGAAAGTACTTTTAAACTATTTTTGTTGGAAAATGTAAGAACTAGCTGGTACTAGCCAGGAAGTTGGATGATGTCACTATTTGCTAAATATGAGGCTAATAAAAGATGTATGACTAAACTGCCATTTATATCGGGTCATTTTGAACTTACCATCCAAATTTTAAGGATGTGTCCAGTCCATGAAACTGAACAACTTTCTCTAAGAAACATGTGTCAAATTTCGCCACAAAATTTTGGTCATCCCATACTAAATTGATCACGTGATCTCTTTGATTTGTATGGAAAGTTGATTTTTATTTTACATATTTGACCATGTATTCCTTAAAGAAAGTTGTTTAGTTTCATGGACTAAACACATCCTCAAAATTTGGATGGTAAGTTCAAAATGACCCGATATACAAGTATTTGGCTAAACGCTACTCTGCTGTAGGCAGCGAACTAAAATCTATGGAACAAGCATTCCGCTCAAAAATTAGCACCACACAAAAATGACAACCAAGTGGGCTGGGATAAAAATGCTGGCACTTAGTTATGCAGCACAAAGCGACTGAACACTGGTTGCATAACAGCGACCATAATCCATACGCATAGATATTTCCTATACTTAAACGCTGGCTCTAGATTAATTTACATCATTATTAATGGTTGGTTAAAACGATAATAAACCACTTATAGTTTATTACGATACCTTCTGTATAGGTTGCACTGTCATTTTACTACAATAATAACTAAATAACGGACACTTAAATAAGAATATAAACATTAATGACTCGCCAACAAAATTATTTGCTCATCGCACAAAGAGTATACCTTCTTACTAAAATTCGAACCTGGGACCTTTTGCTCAAGAGGCAGGATCAGTGCCACTGTACCGCAATAGCAGGTAAAATTGCCCATCAGCCATTTATAAAATGTCCCCATTGCTGCGGCACAGGCCTTCCTTATAAGTGGGTAAGGAAGATGTTTTATAACACACCACGCGGGTCCAACGAGGATTGGTGGGTGTTAACGACTGCTAATGCAGCCAGGACCAACGTGCCATTCCAAAGCACGGAGGAACACGAGATATTAAATTTTTGCTCACCCATCCCATGACCGACCCTTGTAAAAATTGCATAACCACCGCAACTGCCAAGCAGCCCCCCTACTCAATTGGCCAAAATTCTATGCGTTTGTAAGCTACGCTTACTATTAAAGCTTTAAAATAACCAGTAAACTATAAAATTACGTGCCGTAAGCTTGTCAGTTCCATACAATACATCAAAGTCTGTGATTAACATAAGTTTGCGACATGTGATTAAATCTTCTATTGCTCATATTTAAGCTTTAAAAGTAAGCGTAGCGTTCGAACGTATAGAATGTTGGCCATTTGAGTAGGGGGCAGGTCATATTACGCTGTTTTATTTAGGGAAAAACGTTGCTAAACAGAAGCTATTTCGGTTTGTAAACATCATTTGTGATTCCCGTAGTTTATATAACTTGAATTGAGCTGGTATGAATACATTGTTAATACTGTAGGTACTTTTCTATTTAATATTGTTCTTTGTAGTTTGAAATCCAACTATTTAAAGTTCTTAATATTTTCAATATGAACTCAATGTAAAGCAAAGATTGTTCAACAACCAAAATACATTTTTTAATACTTGGATAATATCTTATTAAGTTAGCTATGTAAAAGGTCTAAACCCACTACAGTTCACTACACCCACAGACCATACAACAAGTACTTACGTACCCACCGTACCATACCATGACCGTGCCAGGAAGGTGTCAGGCAAAAAGATATTCCTTGTATTGAAAAGTATGACACTATTCCCACTAGATCGTCACCGGCCATGCACGCAGCGTTAACAATTTGTCGGCGAGAATATTTTGCCGGTACTGACACGCTCTGTGCATGACACGCGACTTTGCCGAGCCGGTGAGTATACGGGTTGTAACGCAAATGATGACCCTTATAAAAGCAAAATGAAACGGATTCCTATTAGTTTTTAATGTTGCATACGGGCACCGTACGGGTTGCATACGGGCATCATACGGACACAGAACGCCGTCGATCCGTTTCAGTGGGCATTATAACGCCAGTTATTTTTACATTCTCTTTGGTGGGCATAGTAGAGCGTATCGTCACAGGATAAATAATAGTACAAGTACAGAAGCAGCATTCCGCAAAGTCATTTAAATAAATAGCGACTTTTGCTCCAACACAATAAAGTGCAATTCAGGTCGCGCAGCGCTAATAGTAGTTGCCTCTCTTTCTATCGCGTGCTCTTACCTTTTCTGACGACACAACGTTAGGGTCGTCTTCCTTTAAATGAACTGTGTAGCACATATCATAATGTGAAAAACGACAATTGTTTATTGGTTTTTTGATTTTGATATACGTACACGGAATAGTAATGGCGATTCGACATTGTTACTAGTATAAAGAGACAATACCTGCGGGCGTGTGGCAGCCCGCTGCTCACTTGTGCCCTCGTAGGCACGGCTAGCGGTAAGTGCTTATCGCGCGACCTTGAGCGAGTGAAGGAGGCCTGGTATCGTGTCTTGTTTTTTTGTGTCTGATACGTTTCTAGCACGGTCATGGTATGGCACGGTGTAGTGGGTAGAGACCTTAAATCACCATTTTTTCCCATTTACCCACTATAATCGTGTCGGTTTTAAACCAGTCACACCAGCATCAATCATCTGCGGTTGCGAATAAACCGCATTAAAAAAACTAGCCAACAACATCCCAACATAGTTAAGGAACCTTAAATACCAGCTCTGTTTAACATACCAACGCCAGATTTTGTTCCGCTAATACCAGTGTGTTTATCTCTCGCACCAAAATGATTTGACGTTGCGTGCAATGAATTCGAAGCTAGAAATAGACGACGCACAGTGATTTTGGGGTTAAAGTTAACATGATTGGTTAGTTTACGGTTCGCTGTCGAAAGTTTGTTTAATCTTTGGTTAAGCTGACAGCTTTTGGGGAAGATTGGACGTTGGTGTCGGATAATGTTTTGACTATTCTCGACAGTCTATCACAACTGTTTTGAACTATGATTGACATATGAATATCATAATTTTTGTGAGATCCTGTTTTCTTAACACCCACCAATACGTCGGGTATAATAAAACCACAATTCTGTACAATTCGCACCCATATTTTGAGTGAGTGGCAACTCGTCCTAATGTGACTCAACTCAGCCCTTTTTTGTAATCTGTGTGTATACCTAGTGCAACAGTTTATTCATTAAAAGTTACTTTGTGGTAATGTTGAACCAATGATGAGAAAAATGGATATCGAAATGTTGGGATAATTTTCCTTGGGACTAGTTGCCTCCCCCCACTTTTATTACAATGAAAGGTAGTTTTCAATAAGAGCAACTCAATATTTCCTTGAATAACATAACAATTACGAGTAAGCAATAGATTAAATAATTATTATTATACAATTGATAAATTAAATTGACAGAGTAATTGGCTAACTAAACACCAATTTCTGAGTAATAAAATAATCGGTAGTTTATCGGAGGTTTAACTTTATCGGAGGGACCCACATAATTTGGCTAAAAATTATATTTTTTTACTTTAAACCAGATTAAACCACATTTAGATCTTTTAGATTAAACCACCGACCGATAAGGTACCTCAGAAACCGGGCATTAGCGACGCGACAGTGTTAACACATTAATTGAACACAATATAATTATTCTGAAACTCTTGAGAATCGACAGTTAGAATTCGGCATTCAATGCAAAATACAAAAAAACGCCGTGTAAACTGTTTTGTATTAGTTTTTAATTATTAAACGCTCAGTGATTTATAAAAACTCCATACTTCCCGCCTTATCCACGGATTCTGAGGTACGGAGGGGTCCACATTATCTGGTACAAAATTAAGTGTAACCAGATAAAGTGTACCCCTTCGATAAAATTAAACCACCGATAGGTACTTACTTCAGAAACCGGGCACTATACCAGTTCCCTAAGTAAGGCATATTGAGAAATTATATTAAACTTAAGTAAGGTAATACTTGAAATATAAATTCAGACATAAAACCAATAAAAAATATATTCTTCTTCTTATTTTTGTTTTGGCAATCTACTTTCCTCTTGGAAGTAATTTTTGCCAGTGTCAAGTGATGAATAGTTCAGTGGTAAATTGTTTCAGTTTATATTAAAATGCAGGTGCATCGCATTCCAGAGCTGCTTGGAGCATTTGGCACCAAGTATATCAAGACAGTTTACTCGGTAAGATCAGCCGAGTTAGCCACCACTACAATAAAAGTTTCAGCTTCACACAACCAAGATCGCGCCTATTTCAATTATCCCACATATTGTTTAGTTGCGTATACACTTGTACCACAAAACTGCACCAAAATATCCACTATGAATCAATTTGCGAATAAACAAAATAGTCACCGAACCGAACTAGACAAAATGGCGCCAAAAACTCCCTAAAAAAATATATTATAAACGTGCAAGCTGTCACGACCATTATTAGGTACTTCAACTGTCAGATATAATTTTGTAGCTAACTTTTATCCTGGCTGTATGAACAAAAACCGTGTCCGAAAGACACAAAACAGAATACCCGTTCGTTCGTGTTTTATCAACGCGTAGTAATCAAACTGAGTGCTTTCGCGGCAAATAAAGGTAAAAATAGCTTTTTTGTTACAATATTCTAATGCTGCAGTAACATGGTGGTAATTTAAACTTTAACAATATCGTACTAGATAGATTTTTACTTGTTATTTTATTTTTAAGTTGTTTGGATTTTGGGGATTTTTGGGAATAAAAATAGTTTTGCAATGGCAGATAATTACATACGGTTGTAAATTAAATTTTGACCATAACATACTCGGTGGTACTTTTTTGTCATTTTATTTTAAAGTTGCTTAGGTTTTCGGAGATTTTCGAAGAAGAAACATAGTTTTTTTGCCATGGTAGTGAATTGAATTTGAACAGTTGTTTACTAAGCTTCCTGGGAAATTCTTCCATGATTTAACTCTTAACTTGCTTTTACTGTAAATTAATATAGTTTTTTAATGTTATGTATTTGTTTTTTTTATATGTTGATTTTTGTTGAGTATTTTATTTTCCAGTAGTAGTAAGTATTTGAGTTTTCAGAATTTTCCCCCTCAAATCATACTAATTTTCTTTTAAATATTATACTTTGTAAATAATTAAAGTAATTGCTTTCGAAAATGTACACGGCTACTATTATTATAACATAAAAGTTATTTTAACATACAAGTTTTCGTACGATTTAATAGTTCCAAAAGCATTCAGCGTATTATATTCGATCCAAATATTCCTAATTAAAACATTCCAATTATTTGGTCTTCGCACGAAAACTTTGTAACATTACAACGCGGCAATCGTAAACAACCCTTACTTATTACTTAAAAACGAAATAGTTTTCGGGGTCGGCACGCAATCGAGTAATTTAATTCTACCAACCTCGACCCGTAGGCTTCTTACATGAGCTCCGATCCGTCGCACTGCGAAACCGGCATAAAATATTCAAAACCTCACCGTATAAAAAACTTGACACTAAAAAGAACCACTTGAATACAAAAAGAAACTGTTGTATAATCTGTAACCAACTTGTCACTTTTGAAACCCGAATTGCATTTTCAAATTTGGAACGCGACGCGGTTGAGCCGTGGTTCGGTGGTCGCGCTTTCTGTATGACTGAAGCTTTCAAACTTCTACGCATGCGTTGACAAGTGTGCCCGATACCTAGGCACATTTCATTTTGTAATGAACCGGAAAACCTGCGTATTTTACTGTGAACCTTAATTTTTATATGTGCAAGTATAATTTTGTTTCGAATCGTAATCAAAGGGTGAGTTTTGATTTCGAAATCGCCTGTATCACTCTCGTGTGCAATTTGATAAAGCAAGAGCGTGTATGGCCTTAAACTGTATGACTAGAAATGTGTCAGTCAGTATGCCGGTTAACAGCTTGAAGAATTTTCATATAAGTTATCAATATTTGCACTATTTCAATACTATATAGGTGCAAAACCAAGCTAAAACTAAACAAAACACTTTAGATATTTTGCAAAGAGTTAAATATTTTTATGCAGTCTGCTTGAATTTCAAATTCTCGCATCATTTTTGTTACTAAAAATCACTTAAAAAAAATGATTTATTTTTTTGGACAGCCCTCGGAGCCTTGGGTCACGTTTTAAGTTAAAAAATATAAAGTATGAGGCACTGACACTACCTGTATAAAACATTAAAGAATTTGAATAAAAACTGGTCAAGTGCAAGTCAGACTCACTCACGTAGGGTTCCGTACCAAAAAACGTCAAAAAACACGTTTTTTGTATGGGAACCTCACTTAAATATTAATTTTATTTTGTTTTTAGCTTAGAATAATAACACCTAGAAACCGTGTCCTTGTATGCAAAGTGAGGCAACTAATACCAAGCCAGAATGGCTTAGTATTCAGATTTATATCCTTCATACGTTACCTAATCGTAATTAAAACCCAATAATATAGTAACTAATCTAATAAATAAAGGAAAATTGAAACTGTTTTGTACTTATTCGGTATGATTAGGTAATAATGGAAAATAAAAATCTGAAAACGGGGCCATTTTGGCTGTTTTAGTTGCCTCACTTTTGACAGTGTGCTTTGTAGAGAACTATCGTTCTAGGTGTTATTATTCTAAGGTTTTTAGTATAAATTGTCATTATAGCGGCAGCAGAAATACATCATCTGTAAAAACTCCAACTGTCTAGCCATCACGGTTCATCAGCTGATACAACCTGGTATTAGACAGACAGACGGATAGTGGAGTCTTAGAAATAGGATGCCTTTTTAGGGTTCCGTAGTCTAATGGCAAAAAACGGAACCCTTATAGATTTGTCATGTCTGTCTGTCCGTCCGTATTTTTCGAAACTATTAGGATTACACAGTTGAAAGGTCATTGGGCATATTTGACCTGCTTGATGAAAGTTCGCGTACAGAAACCAAACCAGTTTTAAATTGAAGAATTTAGTCCCACTTTTCATAATATGTTAATTTTTTTTTGTACCGACCGGCAGAAAAAAGTTATTTCACATTATGTGTGTAAGTAAATATTTAATGTTATTAAACTATTGTTAATAAAATAGAAGTTTTTACTTTCAGCATTGTAAAAATGTGTGGTACAAGCATAATAAACGTTTGCATTGTATTTATTTATTTATTATTGAAATGCTATGATATAATGATAAAAAATGGAACATGTCCTGCAAGGGGGCCCCGTACATGGAACTGAAACTGAAAAAAAAATACAGGTTTGTTGAAAATTATGGGATACAGGTTAAAAATTCTTATTTCGAGCTCCTCCGTGCTTCGGAAGGCACGTTAAGCAATTGATCCCGGCTGAATTCGTTAACACGCACCGAACTAATGTCTATAGATAGGCCTTTAAAAATGACACTGAGGTTTCTAAAATTATTTTTCCTCTAAGTCAACCGTTTGAAAGATATACACTTCTAAAGTGGTAAAATGTGTGCCCCCCTCTTAGTAGTATTTATACAAATATAAATTACAAAGTTATATTTGCGGTTTTGGAAAATGTGCTATATCTCTAAAAGTACTAAATATTATATGTCGTTCAAACCAATTTTCGTTGAAAGTGTTTATTAAGATCTACAACATTATTTTCGCTTATTTATTTAAAAAGTATACTATGTATACTATAAAAGTACTAAGTATACTATGAAAAACAAAGTTATTTTTGCAGATGAAAAATTATAATTGTATTAAATAAGATATGGTAACTACGGAACCCTACTGCGCGTGGCCCAACCAACATGCACTTGGCCGGTTTTTTAACTGTTGGGTCGGAACCCTAAAAAAATATTTTTAAATTATAATTTATATACACAGATGCCTGGGGGGGGGGGGGGGGGGTGGCCCCTCACCCCCCCTGGATCCGCCCTCGCTTAAGCTTTTCATAGCTATCTTACCTTTTCAATCATGGTAGGTTTGTTGAAAAGGTTTGTTTTGCTTAGTACCAATTTCGCTTCTAAAGACATTACTTATTTAAGAATGATACCGTTAATATTTTCAACGAAATAGAAAAAAATTCCATCTTTATTTTTTTTTACATTATGATCCTTCCAAAAAAAAAACAAACAGATTAATAAATTAGTAACTTTATGGAATAACGAGTATTCAAACAAAATAATTTGTGAATAAGAATAAAATTTAGAGGCACTTTTAAACTAAAACAATGTCTACCAAATCTTACATCATTGAAATAAAAAAATATCTTGACTACGAGAGTACTCGCCTGCAAACCTTTTTTAAAACCAAAATCGAAAAGAAAATTCTCATCACTCAAATCTCTTATCAACATAATAAGCCCAGAACTGGGCATCTGAAATTCCCCACCCAACATTTACATAGTAATTTTCAAAATAGATTTTCCCTTTTTCTCGAGTAGTACTCCACACGAGGGCTCTCGATCGATCCGTTATTGAGTACTCCTCGAGCCTATCAGCCAATATGTTATTTTAGGAGATTGGAAAATGTATTCTTGTAAAAGGAAAATTGTTTGGATTGGTACTTACGATGTTTGGGTCAATAAAAATAGCAATGAACTTCCTCGTTGCTATTTTTTTTATGCACAAGGGCATAGTGCTTGGCCTTCACCTCACTTGACGTTAAGCGACGATAAGGCTGAAGGTGGAAGTGCACCCGGAATCCTCATCACTGAGGAACTGGCTATCTTACCTCTAACTGCCGGAACACAACAATTTTTAAATTGTTGATATGGCGTCAGTCTTAGGTAAGATGGTGGTAGCTAGCCAGGTTGACTTGAAATAAGCCCTACTACCAACCAAACCGACTACAATTGTATCCCCCCTCGGAATTGAACCCGCGACAACAACATTTTTCTACGACTTTTCCGTAAACAGACAAAAAAATCGACTTGCTGTACAAGTTCCTGATGAGTTTCGTAGTCCGCTGATGGAGTTTTGTATGAAAAGTCGATTTTTTGTCTGTTTTCGGAAAATTCGGGTGTTACGTAAAATCACCGCTGACGTTAATGCATTCGCTTGTTTGTTCGCGATCTTTTTTCGTGACGCTATTAATATTTATTTAGCTGTTTGATTGGATGAATATCCGTTTAGTGAGCCTAGGCTTTTAATTGAGTGGTTGTTTAAGCCAGTTAACTGCAACACAATACAACATACATTTATAAAAAAAAAATTACATACTTAATAAGATAGGTTTTATCTGTAATAATAATAAAAATTTTGATAAGTTGATTTTGGCTACAGCACACATTAATAAAACCTACATTATTTTAATAGGTTTTAACATAGCTTAAAATATATGGGACGCGTGAGCCAACGAGAATAGTATTACCATTTTTTTTCGATTTCAACATCGTTTATTTAATATTTTTGTAAATAAAAATACAAAAAAAATTAACGAAAACTTGTCCGGTAAAAACGACAAAGAAATAAGAAAAATAATAATTAAATTGCTCTTTTCAACAAAACGTTCTGAAAAAAGCTTTCAGCAAGTTTTTTTAGTGGTACATCAAAAAGATCTAACATGCACGCATTCTACGATTAAAACTTATAGTCACAGAGTATAAATAAGTCTACGATTTCACCGAAGAGATCGCTGCTATTAGTTTTGCTGTGACAATTAGTGACACAAGTGTTTACATGACGTCTTAAAATGTCGCGCCGCCATTTTCAACGCGCCCCGTAGAGAGGGGGATACAAGAACCTTATATTCATATTCTATGACACTGGACATTCTACTACTGAAGGATGGTTGGGGATGAGGTCATTCACCTTTGCAGACTTCTTTTATCCCTCTCACACTGTGACTGAAATTGCCATGCTAAGTACAAAATATCCCAATCCATAGACAATTTACCCAGGTCATCTACAACAATTAATTAGATTTTCTAAATAAATGTAAATATCGGCACACTTTAAATTAGTTACATGATGTTAAAATTTATTAGTACATGCCAAAGTAATTATTTAAAGGATAGATGAGTCCATTTTGTTATTACAATATTTTACGTTTAACAGTAATTTCTCCATATTTCATAAGTTACCAAATAAAAATAAGGTGGCATCACTGATGGAATTGTCTTTGATTTGACATCTCACTAATGTCAATGATTTTCCACCGCATCTCACGTTTATGTACAAAAATATAAAATTATTTAAATAAAATTCGCGTTACAAAGCATATGTTGCATTGTGCAAAATTGCAAAAGTGTTTTAAAACCGAATTCTAACATTATATTTCACAAGTAAGTGTTTTTTAAAGTATTTTCAGCATTCAATTTTTCCTTCTCAGAAATCTGAATTTTAGCAGATTTCAAAGATTGTTTCCGATCTAATTCGGAAATATTATAGAAGTTAACTATAATTCCACCTTAATTACGTATTTTTTATTTTAATATAATAAATATAATATGTACAAATCTGTATTCATTTTCGACACATAAGAAGCTTTAGAAATATTATCTGCATATCGCAGGGTGACCATAATCACAGCAGAACTTTTGAATAAGAAAGAAAGATTTGGATGAAAAATTTACGTTTATCCTACCTAACATTACATTTTATGTTTTTATGCCACATTTAACTTTGAGAGCGGAATTATTTTGTATTCTTAACAGAGAGAAAAAATGTAATGTAAACTAAAATATTATCTTACGTAGTTGAGTTAAACAATTTAGATCAGTTTCAGCTAGGAATCGGACCTACCTAACTGACTACCTTACTACTATACTAGTTATTATGGTCTTTGACACCCATTGTTTATTCGTAGTAACAAAATAAAAATTAATCTTATTTTATTTTTCAGATTCCGAAACGATGAGGAAAAGAAACATTTATAGTATATCCCAATTACCGTTAGAGGGAAATTATTTTCAACGGCCAAAATAATGCAGTTTTGACATTTTATATTGCAACTTTTTTTAATACAATGACTAATAATGAGACTTAATTTTTTTTTCACACAACCGAAAATTCTAAAAGTTTTTTCTATTACTAAGGGCGCTTATTCCTGCCTATAAAAATATTCAGCCAATTTGTTTTTTTGGACATTCCTCATTGTACAAAATAAAAATACACGTGACTTTAGGGTGGAAGGGTAGGTGTGTATAAAAAAAAACTGCCCGGCATATGTATTGGCAAGAGAAAGAAAGGGACAAAAGATGCGCAGTAGCCATAAACACTAAGTTTATGGCTACTGCGCATCTTTTGTCTCTTTCATTTTCTTGCCAATATATATGCCGGCATCTGTACCTAAGTCTTAAACCTCACCACGTATCTCCAAGTTTTGACTTTTAACCAGCCGGACCGTACAGGACCAAGGGGTCAAGTTTGCTATTATCGTGACTAACGCCGTAATCGTGTTTCAATGGTGTTTGGATGGTAATGCTTTTTGACACAATTCTTGTTTTTGTAAACCCAAAATTGAAACACATTGTTTTTCCTAAAAATCCAAACCCGTTAGACACTGTGTTTCAGTTTTGGGTTTAAGAATCAAGAACTTTGTTAAAAAGCATTACCGTTCAAACACCATTGAAACACAATTATATGATGTTAACAATAGCAGACTTGACCCCCAGTGTGACCACCATTCCAAAACAGTATCGTCCATCCGGAGAGGAACCAACCGAAAATAATCATTAAGTAAATATTTTGTGTTGCGCGCCGCCTCTGCCCAAAAGGGGGGTTTGAATGAATATATAGAAAGGTTATAATATGGTTGGTCAAGAGTAGTAATAATCCTATAAATGCAGTAATATTCTAAATGCGAATGTTTGTATGTTTAGAGATACCCAAACATACAAACTTTGGCACTAACTAACATCTAAACTATTCTAAACATTCAAATGTTTAGAATCTAAACACTTTTGAATGTTTGGATTGGTCGTCCAAAAAACTTACGCCGCCGTAGGCATAAGTTGATAGTCTGTAGTAAGTACCTATTTGTAGTGACTGTCCTACGAATGGACAACATTGTTGTCACCCTAATGAAAGAGATGGAAAATATCGTTGACGTCATTCAAGGTTATTTTTTCGTTCTTCAAGCCCCAAAAGGTGACGCAATGTCCAGAGTCATATATAAGGTTCTTGGGGGGATACTTCCGCCGTCAGTTGTCTTCTCTCCATCCGTCACATCGATTACATAATAAAAGCGCACAACGCCGCTAAAGAAGTTTTTACTTCAAAAAAAGAAAAACCTCCTTCAAAAAACCTGAAACAAAAACAGCTTCAAAATTAAATACCTCTAAAAAAGCGAGAAATAATATTCAAATCATTAGTTACGCAAAACATTATTAATAAAACACGTCTATTGAAGTCGGGTGGGGCTGGAAGACAAGTTATTTTTTTATATATCTGAAAGCCCCACCCGACTTCATTAGACGTGTTTTATTAATAATGTTTTGCGTAACTAATGATTTGAATATTATTTCTCGCTTTTTTAGAGGTATTTAATTTTGAAGCTGTTTTTGTTTCAGGTTTTTTGAAGGAGGTTTTTCTTTTTTGTTAAAAAAGTTTTTTATTTTCAACTTTTTAGTGGTAGGTTTGTAAGCATGTAAATATTTTTTAACTTTATAAAATATTTTCAATGGTAAAATGCCCACAACTCAAATTCCAAATTTACGCTGTTTGTTTTTGAGGAGTTCCGTTGTGTCTTCGTAGTCCAAGTCTAGTCCAGAACCTTGCATCGCAGACCATGGTTTGGTTTGTTTTGGATTGTCATAAACCTACCAAAATCCAAATCACTTTACATATACTATTTGAATTTGAGGAGTTCCCTTGTGTATCTTCGAAGTTCAAAGTCCAATACCGATGAAATTAAAATGTGACCACTATTGAAGTATACCCTTTAAAAAAAAAAATAATCATCTAAATCGGTACATAAACAAAGATGTTATGTTCGAAAATCCGTAAAAACACGTGTGATGGCAAGCTAAATAATTGACATTTTTCAGGATTATGAAAAAACTACCAGCCAGATCTCTGTATTTTTTTATGGGACCACACACAAATTATGTTCTTTAAGATAAAAAAAGAATTGTATAAATCGGTTAATAACTGACGAAGTTATGGTAAAACATACATAAAAAAAATACCGACGACTTGAGAACCTCCTCCTTTTTTTGAAGTCGGTTAAAAATAGTATAGTTCAATGACGTTTACATGATAACAATAACATCAAATGTGTAGCTTCTCACTTAAGTCTTTATTTGTGATGGTAAAATAAAAAAAGAAACAATTTATTTTTTATTATTATAATAACTGCCAAGTGCACTAAATTCCATGTTTTCACGTGGTCATATCTTAGTATCTTTGACAGCCGACATTCCCCAAAGTAAAATATATACGACTTCGTTTCCAGCGTGCTATAAACATGCTCTAATGATGCCTCAGAGAACTCACAAGTCGACTCCCGCGCTACGGGAAAACTTATTTGATTTGTGTTTAAGTTGCAAAATTTAGAGGAACATATTTAACATTTTAGAGTTGGAACGTACCTTAAAACCTATGCATACGATTTTAGAAGTTTAAGGTCTTATTTCACAGAGCATCTATCTTTTGCGGAACAGAATTTGTGTGAATATTATTTTTAAATACTGAAATCTATACCAAAGTATCATAAAATTAAAACAAATAACAGTAAAAATACTGTAAGTTGCTGTATTAACAGCTAATAGGGATGCCGACTTATGAATAAAATAACGAAATACTAGTAAAAATCGTAAACATATCAAACTTTTGGAGTAGCTTGTATACCTCTTGGTTTAATATATTGCGTATTATTTGTTTTATGACCCTTCAAAGTTGGGTGGACGAGTCCATTTAAAAAGTATAAAATTTATTAAAATAAATAATACATTTAATTAGTCCGTAAAAATAGCAAATTTGTCAAAGAAACCATTTTGATAAACACAATATTTAATATAGCTGCCGAACAAATTTCCTACGCGTTGCATACAACGTAGGAAGGCGTGACGTCATAACTTGGTAGCCGTTAGTATGGAGCGTTTTCGGGTGAGTCCAATTTTGTGCATTTCAAACTGTGATATCTCGGGCAGTTTTCATGCTAGCGTAATTATTCTTATACAAATGTTTCTTTTTTTAGGGGTAATTTATGTAACATAAAATAAAAAAATAGTCCACATGCCTATTCCCTATCGAGAACTTTTATAAAGTCTTATAAATTGATAACGGGTACTTTGTTCGTTTTTCAAGGAAAAACTAATGATTAACAAGTATTTTGTTTTCCTTCAATTTGAAAACTAAATATTTATACATTGTAAAACTGGAAAGTACAACACAATTATTTATTTATTAAAACAACATTGATTTTTAATGATTTCCTTAAATGCAAATCCATAGAATAAATTAGTAAGTACTTTAGTGAGTTTAGGAAAATTATGGTTGTTAATATTAATCGCAGCTTTGAAATGAGGTCACATAAATATTTATAATGTTAATGAAGACAAAAGACAGTCGTAGAAAAAGCTATCACCATTATTTTTATTCGCTCCCTCAACAATGATTCGGAATAATCTTATCAATAAATTAGCAAATGTAAATATTGATCACACGAACAAATTACTCGAATTTCCATATTTTAAAATGAAGAAATCTTTCTTAAGAGGCATATTACGTTACGACTGTGATTTTTGCGTAAAATGGCCAATTTTGGGGTTATCGATCTCAGAAACAATAATAAATTAACAGTTTTGACTTATTGAATAGTGTAGAATAGCTATTGGAATAGATCATAGCGGCCTCGCTTTTTTGAAAATTTGCTTATCTTCATAATTAAACTCGAAATTGCAGTTAAAGATTTTCATAAAATGCGCGAAGGCACTTTTTTGGGGTCATGTATTGAACTACTGTGCTAAACAAATGAAATAAAAAAAATTGAATATTATCTCTTATATAGTCGAATAGATCATAGCGGCCTCGGAATTTCGAAATTATGTATGGAAAATGTGAAAAAAAATCCCAATCAAAAACCATAAAACTACTAAAAACGCTCAGAATTAACTGTGAATTTCTCCTAGATACATAATTATTATTACGTAAAATTTATATTAGAATAATCTTTACTTCATAAGAAAATTAAATTTTATACTTTTACTAGCTTCTGCCCGCGACTTCGTCCGCGTGGATGTTAGATCAAATCCTTAGAGAACCTTCAACCAGGATTTGATCAGTCATTTTTACGTTTCCGGTTCCGGTTCCCGTTCCCGTTCCCGTTCCCGTTCCCGTTCCCGTTCCCGTTCCCGTTCCCGTTCCCGTTCCCGTTCCCGTTCCCGTTCCCGTTCCCGTTCCCGTTCCCGTTCCCGTTCCCGTTCCCGTTCCCGTTCCCGTTCCCGTTCCCGTTCCCGTTCCCGTTCCCGTTCCCGTTCCCGTTCCCGTTCCCGTTCCCGTTCCCGTTTTTTTCCATACACAACTTCATACCCCTTTTCACCCCTTCGGGGGTAGAATTTTGAAAAACGCTGAGACCCATATTTGTTAATATTCAATCTTCAGCCTAAATACAAAATTTGAAAATCTTAGCTTCAAAACTGAGGGACTTTCATACAAACTTTCATCCCTTATTTCACCCCCTTAAGGATGGAATTTTCAAAAATCCTTCCTTAGTGGATGCCTACACTGTATGAGGTATCTGTGTGCAAAATTTCAAGTCTCTAGGTCCAGCGGTTTGGGCTGTGCGTTGATAGATCAGTCAGTCAGTCAGTCATTCAGTTTACGATTTTATATATTAAGATTTGTTGTTTGTACTTGTTTTTCTTTCTGTGTATGTTCAAAGTTGACTCTAAGAAATCGTTCACCAACTTTAATTTTCCTTTCTAACCCTTTAACTTTCCAGTATATCATATTACTTTTTGTCGCGAACACATATAAATGTATTTAGTAGACCCAAAGGTTTCTCTAGGTTGTAGCGCTAAAATCCGTCAAAATCGAAATTTCGACGAAAAAATGTGATAGGGCCCTTAAGAGACAACCGGGGGACTATTACAAAATAAAAACCGGCCAAGTGCGTTTCGGGCCACGCGCAGTAGGGTTCCGTAGTTATCTTATACCATACCATATTGAATACCACTATAATTTTTCGTCTGCAAAAATAACTTTGTTTTTCATAGTGTTTGTATGAATGACAAAGTTATATTTAGCGGTTTTGGAAAATGTGATATATCTCTAAAAATTATCACTATATCTCGTTCAAACCATTTTCGTTGAAAGTATTTATTAGGATCTACAGCATATATTTTTTTTTAGATTTTTCACTCTCTTATTTTATAAGTTAAAGGGGGGGGGGGGGGGGGGGGAACACTAATTTAACCACCGTGGTAGTGTATATCTTTCAAATGGTTGACTTTGAGAAAAAATAATCTTTGGAACCTCTATGTCATTGTTAAAGATCTATTTATATACAACCCGCACATATAGGTTTGATGAAAAAAAAAATCAGTTTCAGTTCCATTTATGGGGAGCCCCCCCTTAATGTTTTATTTTTTTATTTTTATGTAAAAACCTTAGAGCGGTTCACACAATACATCTACCTACCAAGTTTCAACTGTGTAATCTTAATAGTTTTGGAATAAAGTGACTGTGACATACGGACAGACGGATAGACATGACGAATCTATAAGAATTCAGTTTTTTGCCATTTGGCTACGGAACCCCAAAAAGAATCGCGACAATCGGACGATGGTCGTCGATCAATTAACTCGATTTTAAACAAGGTATATTTATATTACGAAACTAGTGTCACGCACGACACTAATTTCATCAACAGTTTGACGTGTAAACGTCTACCTTTACAATAATAACAATAAAATATTTATTGCGGAAAACAAATATAACTGAGTTAGTTACAAAACATAAAAGTTAGTGTAACAGTGTGTGTAAAATGCTAAGATTCCATTCACGACACTGATTTACTTTTATGCCTCGCGCTTTTTAGGGTTCCGTACCAAAATGGTAAAAAAGGAACCCTTATGGTGTGACTCAGTCTGTCTGTCTGTCTGTCTGTCTGTCACAGCTGGATATCTCGAAAACTACTAATGGTATCAACTTGAAATTTGGAAAAGTTTAAGATGACATTTGCCCAACTATTTTGCAAATAAGAAATAAATATCATTTTTACAACAGGGACTGAAAAGGGGTCTTAAAAATTTGAAGTGGGGCTACTGGAGCATCTGGGGTATCATATGAAAGAATGCCGTTTGCATGTTTTTAATTATTTTTTATTTTTGTTTTAGGCTACATAGCTTTCGACTTATGATGAAAAATGTAAAAAAAATACCGTCCCCCCCCCCCTTATCTCCGAAGTTTGCAAAGAGAAAAATCTGAAATAATTCTATGTGATAGCAGTTTACATAAAGATTACAGGAAAAATAAAACGATGTCTCAATATAGCACACTTTTTTAGAAATTATCAAATTTCTAAAAAAGTCAACATTAGCTCCACTTTCTCTCAAGAGATGGCGCTGACCTAAAAATACATTACTAATTTTACTATTCTACTCTGCAGTTTGATTTTATGATGCAATTATGATGGTACGGAACCCTCGGTGTGCGAGTCCGACTCGCTCTTGACCGGTTTTATTTTTATTTGATTCAATTAATTTCACCGTGTAAATAACCATGACGGTAAGTAATGTTCCAAAGGTGTAATTATAAAATTTTGATAATAATTAATGATTAAACGAACTTACCTGTAAGTGAAGTTCTATCATAATTATACGAAGGATTCGTCCGAAGATATTAGTATATTAACACATGTAGTACCGCTTGCATGTATCACCACTTAGCACGTTATTTTAAAGCAATAACCTAAAAAACCTAAAAAGAGAAGGTTTTTGACTTAAAATTGACAGATATTTTGACATTTCCGGTCCAAGTGCGCCCTGTCACTGCTACACGCCAACCACTTCATTTAGTTTAAAGTCCAAATCCTATGATATTTCCTCATTTTCCTCAATGGGTAAACAGTTATTGTAATTTACAATAATGAGTAGGGAGGGTGGGATTCTATACTAATATCTTCGGACGAATCCTTCGTATAATTATGATAGAACTTCACTTACAGGTAAGTTCGTTTAATCATTAATTATACTTCAGATTCGTCCTCGATATTAGTATATTAACACATGTAGATGTTAAAAGCATTATAATAAGAAAATGGAAATATCATTTCTTGCGTATTAGTCTTTTTAAAAAAGAAAAGAATACCATTTCACATCATTCTGAACGTTTTACATGATCACATATACTAAAAACGGTACCTATAGATGGCTGGTATAATATATATATATTGTATATATATGTGCGTGTATATATATATATATATATATACACGCACATATATATATATATATATATATAAAATATACAAGGTTGGTTTGGAAAACTCAGTTTGATTATCGGTGATAATATGTTTTAATATTTTGCAAATATAGCGGAGTCATTGACCATTTCGCCGTGTTACCTGGAACATTTATAGTAACATTTTTTGTTAGGGCTATAAAGGTATCGGCATACGTTGAGTACTAAAACTGGTTGGCACAACACAAGTCTACTTAATTTCATTAAATGTTTCATTTCAGCAATCTATTACTTACATTACATATAGAATTTAATTTCTTTCTAAATAGGAAGTGATTATGAACTGTTTATTTAATATAAATATGTATGATCCATTCTTGATTTTTTTTTTTGTATTGTTTGCATTATTTGTGCAATAGGCAAGGTAATCAAAGTTAAACTTTTAGCATAAAAACGATGAAAAAAAAGAATAAAATTGGAAAATATGTAATAAAATGTCTTAAGTAATCTAAGATATCCATTGTATTTGTACAATGAAGTCTACGCAAAGGCGTACTTAGTTAAATTCTTTACCAAACCTTGAGATTAGCTCAATTTTGTCCATTCAATAATGAACGCAATATTATTTAATACTGATAATTGTGTTATACACATCTGTAAAAAAAAATTGTTTATTATGTCTATATTAGTATTTGTTAAATAATCGAACCGTTTCTGTTACCAAACTCTGTACTTCCTGATAGTATTAACAGACAGCAGCTTCAATAATAACATAAATAATATACTTGTAAAATAATACCACCTTGATAATGTTATGAAAACCAATTCATTTGTGCGATTAATTTCCGTCATTGAAATTAAAAGTTATAGAATGTTAATACTTTATATTAGAATAAGATATACGAAGAAGTACCTTACATGTGAATAAGAGGTGCCAAACCGAGGCTCAAGATTGTGACGATTATGATAGCACAATCGTAACACCTGTGTTTAAAAAACTGGTGGAAAAGAATTAAAATAATTGGTATCTTAGTGTCGGAATAGTCTTTGTACAATACTAAACCAAAATAGCATTGTGAATGCTATAATCTCAAATTAGAAAATAAATATTTTTGAAATCAAATGCTAGAAATAGAGAAAAAGAAAATCTACTGCATTTTATCTCCACTGCTTAATTCGACTTGCATTGCATTTGAATTTACTCAATCTCAATCTGGAAAAAAAAAACAAAACTGGTGATTAGTTTTTGAATTTATGAATTGAATAATTTCTATTTAGCATCAGGATAATAATATCTGGAATACTTAACACCCCTCACTGAATACAATAAGAAAAATTGCAATGAAAGCATATTGAACTGCATGTTCTAGATAATTGATATGCAAATATTTTGCAATTTGTGATCCCTGATGTGACCACTAGTGTCTCCTAGTCCACCCCGTTGTTGAAAGGCCCAAAAGAAAATATGTCGTCTCTAATTAGACTTACGCGGAATTCTGTGTAAGTATCGATGACATTCAACTAAGTGATTTCTGCAGTTTTGTGAACGTTTGTCTTGTAAAGATCATAATTGCTAATACATCTGTAATATAATGGAAAGTTGCGACGGTAGCTGTATATAAAAAAAAAACATTGTATATAAAAAGATGAACTTCATTTCTTTAAAAAATGTTCTGAGACCCTTATAAATAGTAAATATTGTCCAATAACAAGGAAATCATGCTATTTAAAAAACTTTATAGCCGGCGGCGGTAATTTTGTAATAAAAATATGGGCACTAAAATGCCCAAAATTTATGATTTTAGATTCGTATATTACTATCACTTTCCTTATCAATATTAAAACCTTAAAGGTGATGGGATGGGAAGTCTAGACTGTGTTTTTTAAAAACAATAAGTTACATTTTTAATCGTGATAAAATTATTTTTATGTACTTAGAGTACTTAATTTTTTATAAAAGCTAAATTAAATTTTAAACAGTTCTTAACTAAATCTGATATGACAACCTGTTTTTTCTTTTTTTTTTTTTACTCATGTCACCTTCTGTTGAACCTTCAACAAATTGTAACAAAACTATTATTTGTATGTATTATAACTGTTATGCATTCTGCTCGACTGGAGATGATATACTATAGTATATATATAAGAAAAATATAATAATAATCTGGGTGACCTGTGTAGCGCGGCTAAATGGTATATTCACACAGACGATTACCGGCGCAAACGATTAAGTGGACCTTTGCGCCTGTAGTCGGTGACCACTGCCTGTATTCGCTGAATACAGACAAATGTCACACCAGCCACCAGCACGCACCCTCACGAATACATTATCTTAACGGGTGTCCTTACCTCACGTATGATGATTGAAGGCAAAAATTGATGATGCACCATCGGCAACTATTTGGATGGGCCGTAATGCCCGTCTGCGAGTCTGCTGTGACTGACGAAACAAACAGCTGATGGGGCTTCCTCGCCGCGTCTCGCTGTTTGCTTTCCGTCGGAGATGAAGCATGTGACATACCTGCCTACGTCTTTTGTTGTCGTTTTTAAGGCAAATAAATATATAAATCAGTTTTAAAATTGTTTTATTGAGTACTGCGCCCGATTTAATTACAGTTTTTTTTTTGTTGATGGATATCGTTCACATCAGGCCTGTGGCCAATGCATCATTCATATTCGACTGAACTGTCGGTGGCCTTTTAAGTGAGCAGCCTCAGCTACACTAGAGTGGATCGTGTACGGTATAATTGAACGTCGTAATGCCCCACATTATGTAAAAAATTCGAAATACTGTCACAAAAAGGTGTATATAGTTTTGTATTGGTAAGCTGCCTAAAACTTCACTGACACTTGTAGCTAATAATTTTCCCACATCAGAAACATTATTTTGTACACACTCACATAAATTAAATTTGAAAAGTAATAGAGATAATTTATACGAGGCCATAGCTTAGAAAGAAACATCCTAAATAGTTAGTAATGAACAAGTTCAACATGTTAGGTCTACCCGCCTGAAATACAAGGTTTCCTAGTTAAGGCAAATGATTAATTAATTTTTTTTTTTTACTGTATTCCAACAATGATGATGATTTACTAGCGGCCACCCGGGTTTTCACCCGTGTGGTTCCCGTTCCCGTGGGAATATCAGGATTAAAAGCATTCTATGTTTTAATCTAGGCTACTTACCATATGTGTGCCAAATTTCAACCAAATCCGTTCAGTAGTTTTGGCGTGATTGAGGAAAAAACATCCAAACCCACAAACTTTCACATTTATAATATTAGTAGGATAATTGCATTGCAATTACGATTCATTTATAGATAATAAAATGTAAGGATTCTATTATTCCATTTTTAGTTGAAATTTCTATCAGCATGCCAGCAGCTAGCTATTTTCACATAATAGGTGTGTGAAGTATCAGGTATGAGCTATTTGCTGTATAACTCAATATCTGGTTCCATGAAGTTATTAAGTTTTAGCATTTATAGCTAACTCTGTCAGTTTTGTAAACTATAAATTTATCTTAGTACCGATGGTACACTATAATACCGTTGAGATTAACTCAACACCAAGGATATCATGATGTCAAAATTCATACCTGATGAGCAACGCTGATGTCAAGGCTGCTCTTGCAGCTCCAGCACAGCGGCCGCCTGCCTGGAAGGTGGATGGCTGCAATTCAGCGGACGACGGAGTCACCCGATTGGTGCTTGGCAGCGGTTCCAACAACGTGGCAACCTTTGAGGGTAGTCTGCTTTTTTACAATGGCGCGTCGTCAACGGCACTTTAAGTTGCTGCAGTAGCGTTGTTTGACGTATCTATGCGGTGAAATAGTCCAGTATGACTATCTCGAGTGCAATAGATATTTAATTGTGTCTTAAACACAATGCTTTGACAGAAAGTACCCAGTATGGTAAATTCGCATCAGACAAATAAATAAACTGACAGAAAGTACCCAGTATGGTAAGTT
The DNA here is from genome assembly GCA_943789525.1 of Agriphila geniculea. Taxonomy (NCBI): domain Eukaryota; kingdom Metazoa; phylum Arthropoda; class Insecta; order Lepidoptera; family Crambidae; genus Agriphila; species Agriphila geniculea. Next base: position 22,378,518 of record OX038885.1, on the reverse strand, counting down.
CGCATCAGATAAATAAAAAACTGACAGAAAGTACCCAGTATGGTAAGTTCGCATCAGATAAATAGCAGGCAATTATGCTGTTTAACCAAGAAAACGGTATTTAAAAGTGTTCCTCCGTCTTGACTTCTTCTTCTTGTCCTCTTCCATCTTGAAAACTTTTTTCTTTCTTCACGAAGTAAATGCTTAACTATAATTTAATTTTCACTGTTAAAATATAATTCTAAAGAAGTCTCACTTTGAGACTGTATACGTGCGTCCGTGGCGAAGCACGAAAAGCGAATGGAGTGGTTGGCGTGTAGCAGTGACAGGGCGAACTTGGACCGGAAATGTCAAAATATCTGTCAATTTTAAGTCAAAAACCTTATCTTTTTAGGTTTTTTAGGTTATTGCTTTAAAATAACGTGCTAAGTGGTGATACATGCAAGCGGTACTACATGTGTTAATATACTAATATCGAGGACGAATCTGAAGTAAAATTAATGGTACTACAATAGTACATTATGAGACAAGTTAGCTTAGGTTGCTCATTGCACACGAGGCTGTGGGTTGCAGCCCGAGCCGCAGGCGAGGCCGTAACTCAGCCGAGTGTGCAATAAGCAAAAGCTCACGAGTTTCATACGACGTTTTTCAACACATTTGCGAGGAAAATACAAAGTAATTTACCACACAGCAACAAATACGACAAAAAGTAGGTCTTTTTTGTTTTTTTCACACGCCCAATGCAAGAATATTTTGCTAACAAAGGGGTGAGCGTGCGTATGCTGTATAGCCTACTTCAAAATTATAATTTTAAGTGATAAAATGCAAATATTTTAATATTCTATTACAAAATATTGTGAATTATGAATAATTTGATAATAATCAATATTTGATTGACTTAATTAAGGACTTACACATTTATTTATTTCAAAAATGAATATGAATTTTCAGCGGCAGAAAACCTCTTTGTTGTTACTAAAAAAGTAACTGTATTACCCGGTTAAATTGGGAATGCTCTGTTTACTCGCATAGAACTTGCAGTAAGGTGCTAATTTAACTTTGTAGAGTTAATTCTATAACAACCTAGTGTTTTATATATTATTGCACGCGTTTGTTATAGCTCGGTTTATGGCCCTAAAAGTGATGTATTAAGGCTCACTTTACGAGCAAGTGTGTTGAAAAAATAATTGCATTACACTACAAATTAGTCGCACAAGTATTGCAACTAGTGTATTGAAAGTTCTTTCATCAAGCATACATGCCACTAGTTCCGTAATGTGAATTTGGCTTTATGCATGAGTTAATAATGCCACGGAGTGGAACGAATACTGTTTTAGAATATATATCTACTCTATCTACTTAAATCAGTCATCCCTTACTGATGAAAGGACTTTAAGTGGAAGAGACGATCTGCGTGGAGGTGACAATTATTCAAAAACATTTCAGAGTTGTAATGGGGCTATTATTATGAAAAATTTCACCGATGACAATGTTGAACGAGAATTGAGAAAGGTATTTTTAGTTGAGCGGTGTTAATGCTCTCTTTTATCTTCGCTTTTTTTCCATTAATTTTTTTTCTTTTATATCATTACCTTTTTTACTTTTCTTGACTTCGTAATAAATTAACAACTTTGTGGTGAATTGTTAAGGGTTGACTTGTATTACAATCTAGTAAATTTTCTGCAAGTGTTTACATAAACAAAATCTTGCATGTCTTTGCTCGTATTCTTTATATACACACATCAACTTTGTCTAGGGATACAGGTGCTATTTTCATACAAACGAGGTAACTTTGAAGCCTTGGTTTCCTGCCAGGGATGTACTGTGCTGTGATCCGATGACAGCTATCCAGGGAGTGAATGGAGGAGATTCAGATCGCTATACACACCCAACTGATCTGACCAGCATTCTAAAAACTTGATGGACATGTTTAAAAAACCGCGAAAATAGCATGAAAATGTATGGAAATCCTCAAACCGAGAACTCTGACCCATTAATCTTTTAGAATGCTGATCAGATCAGATGGGTGTGTATAGCGATTTGAATCTCCTCCATTCACTCCCTGGATGGCCATCATCAGATTACAGCACGGTACATCCCTGGCAGAAAACCAAGGCTTCAAAGTTACCTCGTTTGTATGAAAATAACACCTGTATTCCTAGACAAAGTTGATGTATGTAGAAGTCATTTTCATGTATTTAATACTAGTGGCCGTCCGCGACTACGTCTGCGTAGAGAGTTATTTTTTATCCCTCGGGAATAGTTTTACTTTTATTTCAACTTAACTGAATCTATACACTTTGTTTCTATCAGTGGAGACTTATAAATGACTCTTTGTTACTAATTTGTTATGTAGTAATATGTATTAGTCGATAGTCTTCCTAAAATAAATAAATAAAATAAAATAACTTTTGCATTTATATTAAAAGCTGAAATTTAGTTATAATCAAATGATTGCTTATCATCAGTCTATTATAAGACAATAAATTCAATTACATGGCGCAAAACAAGGCGTAATCAATTGCCCGCTTCGTTCGAACAAGGGTCGTTTCGGTTGTAGTATTGAAAGCACAAATTGACTAAATTAAACCTTATTGTAAAGACGTTGAGATATCTTCGAATTCAAAATTATTTATTACTAGCTCACTGCTCAATTGTCAAGAGGTCATCCGCATCAAGTTTCCTTGATTAATTTTAGGAATAATACCAGCCTATGCTCGCCTCCAAAAATCTACGCTTTGAGGCGGTGTAAATTCTAAACATCTATACGCCAAGATATACTAAAATTGATTGAGTGGTTTATGCATAAAAAAGTAACAATCAAACAGACGGACAGATTTATTTCGGATTCAGAGTGACGTTCGGGGCGAGGTGGATAATGATGGCTCATTTTTTAACCACCTTTATAAAAAGTTTATGCCCCAGCAGTGGGAACATGAAAAATGGCTGATGAAAATTGCGTAAAATATAAACTCTAAAAGAAAAAAATCGGGTTGCACTCCGGGATTGCCGGCAGAAGTGAAAACTTGAATATTAATGTTGTGCATTTTTGATATTTTGGAATAGTTAGGGAATAATTTTGTACGAATTGCCGTCTTATGAATTTACTCTGCATTCGAATTTACGAATACAGAACAGTATTGCACGAAAATCTTATCCATAGCTTGACAGAAAATCTAGAGTTTTGACATTGAGTTAAAAAACCGGCTAAGTGTGAGTCGGACTCGCGCACGAAGGGATCCGTACCAAAAAACGGTAAAAATCACGTTTGTTGTATGGGAGCCCCCCTTAAATATAAATTTTATTCTGTTTTTAGTATTTTTTGTTATAGCGGCAACAGAAATACATCATCTGTGAAAACTGTCTAGCTATCACGGTTCATGGGATACAGCCTGGTGACAGATAGACAAACAGACAGACAGAAAACAGACAGACAGCGGAGTCTTAGCATTAGGGTCCCGTTTTTACCCTTTGGGCCTACGGAACCCTAAAAATTTGCGCGTTGCTATGGTGATACAAATGTTTACGTCTTGAAATGACGCGCCGCCATTTTCACCACACCCCGTAGAAAGAGAGGGGGATACTTCCGCCGCCGGCTGTCTACTCTCCATCAGTCACATCCGTCTTACGAATTTTCGATCAGGGTCACGTGATTCTTACTGACGCGAGTTTAGCATTTTTTCTCCATTACAAAAAAGCGTAGAAAGCCGCTAAAGAAGTTTTCACTTTAAAAATAATTTGAAGTAGCTTGTATGTATTAACATACATTGTTTTACGGCGAATTCCTCTGAAAAAAATCGTGTAACTGGCTTTAACATTTGCCTTGACGTGCTAAGCCAACACGAGAGCTTGGAATGTAAATGTTCACGCACGCGTCAATGAGGGCTAACGCGTATGAATTCACAGCTAGTAAAGAGAATGTAAAATCACTACGTTTAACAGCTAGGGGCGAGTGGGTCTTCGAATCGTCAAATGTCATATTTTATGTGTGAGCTACGCGCTTTTATTTCTAAAATAAATAAAATATTGTGATTATTTTGCAATGGAGACAGCCATGCTCGGCGTTTCCCTGCGTGATCGAATCAGAAACGAAGAGATCCGCAGGAGAACTAAAGTAACTGACATCGCTCGAAGGATTGCTCAGTTGAAGTGGCAATGGGCAGGACACATAGCGAGAAGAACTGATGGCCGTTGGGGCGGAAAGGTTCTGGAATGACGACCGCGCACCGGACGACACTCCATGGGTAGGCCTCCGACAAGGTGGACCGACGATCTGGTGAAGGTCGCGGGAAGCCACTGGCCACTGGATGCGGGCAGCGCAGGACCGATCATCGTGGAGATCCTTAGGGGGGCCTATACCCAGCAGTGGGTGTCGTGCGGCTGATATGATGTTGATGATTATTTTGCAATACGAGATTCAAAAATGCAAATATGAATTACGGGTTAATGAGCGTGAGTGCTTTAGAAGTGGAGCTAAGAAAAAGAGGTTTTTCAGAACAATACGGGACTGCACAACATCGCGCCATGATGGATATTTTTAATAAAGGTCATTAGGCATTTTGTTCGCACATTTGACCTATGGCGTACACAAACGAAATAGGGCTAGGAATGTAGATAAATGTATCTGTTACGCAGTGGTATGGGTCGCATTCTTGCAGGACTTGTTTCATTTTTTATCATTATATCATAGCATTTCAATAATATAGAAAAAAAAATAAAGACAATACAAACATTTATTATGCTCATACTACACATTTTCACAATGCTGAAAGTAAAAACTCATGCTTTATTAACAAAAGTTTAATAACATTAAACATATACCCACACAGATAATGTGAAATAACATTTTTCTGCCAGTCGCTACATAAAAAATAATACATATTTTGAAAAGTGGGATTAAATACTTCAATTTAAAACTGGTTTGGTTTCTGTACGCGAAGTTTCATCAAGCAGGTCAAATATGCCCAGTTGTATTACTTACTAGCGGCCGCCCGCGACTTCGTCTGCGTGGACAGTTATTTCCCTATTCCTCGGGAACAGTATCGTTGTTCAGGATGAAAGGTAAGGTATGTCCTTCTCTGTACCCTTGACAACGTGTGTGCAAAATTTCATGATGATTGGTTGAGTAGTTAAGACGTGAAGGCGTAACAAACAAATAAACAAACAAACAAACGGACTTTCGCATTTATAATATTAGTAAGGATTTAAGATTTGTTTTCTTTCACACCCGTAGTAGGAACCATCGTAAATAAACTTTGACAGGACCTTTCGCGACTGTGACGCCAACTGGTGAGCCAAAAAAACGGTAGCCCTCATTCCACAGTTTGAAAGTCACATAAAATCTTTTTTTACTTATGCTCTGATAATATCATAGAAATAGAATGTCAAAGAACAACAATGTCAATAAACAGGTGATCCGAAAACGAATGCATACATTTTATATGAGATACGTAAAATATGACTTAGATTCATAAAATATGACTATATACGGCAAAAGAAATTAATAAACTATGTTCCATACTGTTTTCTCCGTCTATAATCGAATAAATGTAGAGAAATTTGGTTTTAGAGAAATGTGTGGCAATATCTTATTTACCTGTGAGAAGTGTGATTACTTGGATTATTTCTTTTCATCACATCACAATTACTTAGAGCACAAGACACCATGGCTCCACGATACCTTTATTTTAAATTATAATTAAGATTAACAAATATTTTAAACAAACTGTGATTGCTCATTTGCTAGGCGGGACGCTAGGGGCTCTTACTATAAAAAATGTTGGCACATGTCACTTGATCCTTTGTCTCTTTTTTACATAGACCGTGTCCGTATGATATTAACTTCTCTTTTCCACGCTTTGTTGGTCTTCTTGAGCGCAGCGAAAATTTTTCTATGTCTATGGATAATATTATCATTACATTTGAAAAAAACTGCGGGAGGATCCACATGCAAAATTGAAATACAGTGCGGAAAAAAATATTCAATACTTATTTCCTGCACGAGTGCGGGAAGTAGTTTTTCAAATTCAAAGCGGCAGTACTCCTCATCTAGCGTTATTAGGGTTCCGTAGCCTAAATGGCAAAAAACGGAACCCTTATATACTCGTCATGTCTGTCTGTCTGTCCGTCCGTATGTCACAGACACTTTATTCCGAAAGTATTAAGACTACACAGTTTAAACTTGGTAGAAAGATGTATTCTGTAAACCGCTTTACGGTTTTCACACAAAAATAATAAAAAAGATTAAGGGGGGCTCCCCATACATGGAACTGAAACTAAAAAATGTTTTCTTCAAACCAATACGTGCGGGGTGTCTATAGATAGGTCTTCAAAAATGACATTGAGGTTTCTATGACTATATTTTCTCAAAGTCAACCGTTTGAAAGATATACACTGCCAAATTAATGAAATGTGTCCCCCTCCCTCTTTTGAAATAAGAGAGTGAAAAATCTAAAAAAACTATAGTACTTAATAAACACTTTCAACGAAAATTAGTTTGAACGAGATATAGTTATCAGTTTTCGAGATATAGTACATTTTCCAAAACCGCAAATATAACTTTGTCATAAATACAAACACTGTGACTACAAAACAAAGTTATTTTTGCAGACGAAAAATGATTGTAGTATTAATAATTATGGTATGGTATAAGGTAACTAAGGAACCTTACTGCGCGTGGCCCGACATGCACTTGGCCGGTTTTTTTAAACTTTATGGCTGCATGACTGATCCTTTCATATGGCTACACTTACCATTTTAAAATTTAATGTTTACTAGTAAATTGTTATTTTCTCGCATTTTTTGAGTAAAACACTATACAAGCATCTTGCGGAATGATTAAGGCCCCGAATGATTAAGGCCCTCGCCTACAGCCCGGGTTTCAAACCATCCTTGACAATGTAAATGCTAACTTCCTGCACTCGCCTGTAATGTACTATTGCGTTCCGCGAAATAAGGCTTTTCACTGCTATTATTTGGTGAAGCTCTTAACCCGTGGATCATTATCCACTTCGCAATTAGCTTGTTTTACTGAATATTTAGATTATAAGATACATTGTCAACGCTGTTTATTATCCCAAATAAATAAAAAAAAGAAATACAAACTTGCTTCCGTTGTTGACGCTGTTGCTTGTTGACCTGTTGCCCTTAGTATTTAACCAGTGAGCAACAAAATTCGTGTGTGCGTGTATCGCTTGCACAAACTACGTATGACGGCGCGGCGTGCAAGCGATTTAACCTTATGTGTTTAAGCGACGCTGTTGCCCATGGTACATGAAATTGTGAATTATATTTCCTAAATAAGTAAGTACAAGAATCTTTTTGTCTCAGTTCTTCATAAAGAAAATAACTCCTCAGTTTAAAAAATTGAAGTGAAAATGGTTGATTTCATACCCAGAAGAATTTAATATCTGAAAAGTGGTGCTTTTAAAAAGAATATTGGAAAATGAATTCTTTAGTGTTAAGTATTTTTATTTTTCTCGGCACAACCGTGCTTTTGTAGTGTCATATTCCTTTTTACATTCTTTGTTTGGAAAATGTCTCCGCCTTTTAATTTCAAAGATTAATGACTTTCAGTTTCAGCAGAAAGTTTTTTTATTTATGGTATTCATTATTGTTTTTTGTTACAGCTAAAATAAACTGTTTGGCACAATTTCCGAGACAACATTTTCAGAACAAACTTCATGTTTACTTTCTCTACAATTTAAGCTTTTAGTATTCAAGAGATGGGCAATGCATATTAAACCAATGCAAGATTAGGTCTTGTTCACATGAATGGAGAAAACATTAAAATAATTACGTAACCACAGTTACTTACTGATTGTGCTCGAGAGAAAATACAAATAAACATTTCTAGATATGACTACTTTCTAGTTATCTACTTTTGGTATTCTAGTTATCACTAAAAGTATAGGAACATAAAACACCTGCTTTTAGGCCTCCTACGCACTGTCCGGTTAGTTGCGTTGCGGCTGCCCATCCAGCTGGCTGCAGGATGCGGTTGCAGTTGTGGTTAACCGGGCAGCGGCTAGCCGTAACCGCAACCGGAAAGTGCTGACAGAATAACGTTGCAGTTTCATCGAACCATTTCCAAGATAGACGGTGAAGAATTTGCAGATGTTTATTGGATTTAAATGAGATATACACTATGTACGAAAAGAGCGTGACCGGCAAATTCTAATGAAAACCTTAGAAATATCGAACGGTTAATTTATAATCAATTTGGTTTTTTATTGCTGTTGAATGCTTTAATATTAATACGGCGCCCCATCTCCATTATTGTCCATAATCACTTGGCAACTTTGCGGCAAACTTTCCGCCAATTTTTCAGTAAAGACGTCCACGCGGATTTCAGTTCACGAGTAATGTCAGCGACGGTTACTGCATTTGTTGCCCTTAGTTTAGGCTTGACCCACGCCCAAATATTTTCAATTGGATTAGCATCAGTGGTCTGTAAGGGCCAATCCAGCACATCGATACCACGTTCCGCTTTCCAAGAAGTGCAGAGCCTACTACCGTATTTAGGGTTATTATCCTCTTGCAGAATCCAGAAATCATGGCAAAACTTTTTAGGAAAATGATTGTTCTATTCAGCCTAATATTTATTTTTTTATGCTGCATACTAAAATTCAAAAATATACCGGTCACGTTCTTGTCGAACACACTGTATTTCAGAATTTTAATTATAAACCGTTCTACATCGAAATCCATGGCTTAGAAATAATGTTATCTGTTGCGGGCGTAGGTATATCGACGCTTAAGAACCAAGACCATCTATCTACACTTTTGGCGATTTTTACTTTTTAATGCAGTTCTTTTTAAGGTTAACTTACGCATTGCTTCCTTTAATCAGTTACCTCAAATTCGCATTAAATAAGGAGTTATTAGAAAATACCAATACCAAAATTTTAACTAATACCAGCTATCTACAGTAATTTTAAAACTAATAAAGCTCTCTTGAAATACATGTAAACACCTAATTTCAAATTCTTGTAAATGTTCAGATATAATTATAATGAAATTGTTTGAAGAAGAAAGAAAACTTTTTTTCGTTTCCTGTGTCGACTTTTTGTAGATAGATGGTCTTGGTTCTTAAGCGTCGATATATAGGTGTGCCTTCAATGGCGAGCAACCACAAACTAGCAAAGCGCAGTGCATCCGCGTACAGCGAGCCGGCTAGCCGTCAGTCGACTGCAGGGCTGCGAGCGACCGGTGCGGTTGGGCGGCAGCCGTATCACAGTTGGAATAAAAACTATTTTTTCGTACATATTTTTGATTGCGGTTAACCGGACGGCTGACCGCATTTCGGCTAACCGCATAGTGCGTAGGTACCCTTAGAGGTTTTGCTTTGTAGTGAAATGCAAAACTAAATTGCCAGTTCTCAAATATAATGTAGTAGTTGTATGAGGGCTCGGAGCAAATCGAAGTTTTCAGTGAACGCACACATAGACAGTACATACTGATAATCTCGGTACAAATGGAGCTATATCAGTATTAAAAGTGCGCGTCCATTAAATTGCATCGGAATTGGAGCGATCGGTGTAGATGGATTTTTTGTTTTGTATGGATCTCTATGGCACTGCGTGCACTGCATCGGCATTTCCGCGCCATAAAAATCCACACAAAATCCGTCCGTTCCGATGCTTCCGATACGTTATAGCAGCTCCTACGTAACAAAACAAATGACGGAACACTTTTCAAGTGCAGGCTGAGCGGTGCTTCTGTATGTAACACACACTTTTTATTTTATGGACGGTGTTAGTTGTTTAAAATTCAGTGCCAAAGATAATAAATATAAATATTAGACATCATCACATTAAAACATTGCTCTGATTTCAAAGTAGCTGAAGTACTTGTGTTATGGAAACCAGAGCCAACGGTGGAACTACAAACACGCAGACCTGAGCCAGTATATAAAAGTTCGTTTTCTAAATTGACCCAGCCGGGGATCGAATCCGAGACCTCAGGGATCGCGATACTAAAGAAAAAAATGATTAAAAATAATTGGTAAGATTTGACAAATACTTCTATTACTGCAGTATGGTCGAGCCTTAAGCCGAGTACTCACTAGTAGGCTGTAACCATCCACTGCACGTTTAGCCGGATACTCATTAGCGAGCCGTAACCGTAACTTACGTGATACAGTAGTGTGTACCTACGCGTGTTACAGTTTAGGCTCACTACGTTGCCAGAACGCTTCCACCGATCGTACTCATTTTGCGAGCTGTAACTGCAACCAAAGAGTTATAGTAACGAGGTTCTACTGTTGACGTCCACGACCACACTGCGAGCTCCCTTTGATTCGCGGCAAAAACCGTCAATCGTCGGCTCGCTGCTAGCCGCACGCGTACCGCTCCCAGTAGGTTTGCGATCCACGTACACACTATATTTTTTGGTAAGAGTTCATGCAACGGTTACGGTTATGACTCGCTAATGAGTACCCGGCTTTACTTTGACCAAAAAACATAATGTGTGTGTGTGTGTGTACGTGGTCACTGAGCGCTCACAGCGACAGTCACTCAGTTCTTAATACGTACACACTTAAGGTCATGGCACATATAACGGCACCGCAACAGCACCGCTCCAACCCAGCAATTAATTTGTCATTCAAATTAGAGCTTTATATCATGTGTCGTAAAATATATTTCATAATGTCAATAAGAAAAAGCCAACGGCGAGCCAACGGCGGGCGGTCGGCGCGCTTACCGTTACCATACGACTCGACTCGCCGCAAGCGAGCGGACCGCGCGCCGACCGCGTGCTTACCGCGCGCCGACCGCGTGCTTACCGCGCGCCGGCCGCGTGCTAACAGCTCGCTGTGACTCTGAGTCGCCAGCGAAACAACATCATATACAAAATAGCTTACACCTCGCGGGCGGCGCGCGGACGGCGCGCGGTTCGCGTGCTTACGGCGCACTGACCGCGTGCTTACGGCGCGCTGGCGGCTAGCCGTAGCCTAAATTCGAGGTGACGCCGTGCTGTTGCTGTGCAGTTGCGGTGCCGTTATAGTGTGCTGTGACCTTTAAGCTTCGTTACTATATCAGCTGGTTACGGTTACAGCTCGCTAATGAGTACCCGGCTTTACATACTTGAGCTTGAACAAAATGCTCGAGTTAATGAGGGCCTCGAAAAAGCCAATTATACAGCGGCTTGCGCGCGTGATAACATTTCCACTTTAAATGTTTGTTTGGTTGCCTTCGCCTAATATAGGAATAGTTTAAATGCATACATGTATTATATGTAGTATGTAAAATATTTGGTCCTTACAGAGGCATTTGGTGTTTTTTTTTCTCACACACAGAGAACCTCATAATTTCTGTGATTTAATATATTTATCAATTGCTGGATATTACATATAGACTTACTTACTTACTTCGCTGGCTCAGCGACCCGAAGTGGATCTTGGCCTCCGACATCAAAGCGCGCCATCCTTTCCTGTCTTTTGCCAGATCTGACCAGTCGGGCACATCCAGCTCTTTGAGATCTTTGGCGACTTCGTCCTTCCAGCGATATCTCGGCCGGCCCACCGGGCGACGCCCGGAAGGTTGACCAAGGTATGCTCTCTTTACAGCTCGAACCTCTCCCATTCTTTCTACATGTCCTAGCCAGCGAAGGCGGGCGGTTTTTATTTCCCCGATGATGTTCGGTTCGGACACTAGGTCTTCTATCTCCTGATTATATCTTTGTCTCCACTCCCCATTCTCTCCCTTGGTTGGGCCCAGAATCTTACGTAGGATTTTCCGTTCCGTCACTAAGAGTTTGTTTTCTTCCTTCAGTGTCAGTGTCCAAGTTTCGCACCCGTACATTAGGATCGGTCTAATCACTGTTTTGTAGACACGAATTTTGGTAGCTCTGCTTAGCAACTTGGATACTAACACTTTATGAAGGGCTGCGGTGCATCTCAGCGTATTGACTATGCGGACACTGATTTCATCCTCTCTTTGATTCGTACGAATATTACATATAGAGCATAGTTATTACTTATTTTTTATTATTTTATTATTTATTTATCATAATTAAACGGGCTTATGCCCAATTACATAATTATGCTTACTAATCAAAATTAACAATATCACATTGAGATAGAAATAATTTTGCATCGTCAACAATACATCGAAATCAGGATAAGCTGACAAGAGTAAGTTAAGTGCGTTTTGCATACGACCACAGAATACATAATAGTACAAGTACAGAAGCCGCATTCCGCAACATCATTTAATTAAATAGCGACTCTTGCTACGACTCAATAAGGCGCAATTCAGATCGCACACCGCTACAGCGCCTACAGTTATATTCACCTAGAAGTTTTCTCCCTTTCTATCGCGTAGCTCTCATCTCTTCTGCCGCGGTTAGGGTTGTCTTCTTTTAAATGAACTGCGTAGCATTATATCATAAAAGGAAAGCGATTTTACGTACATGGTTAAAGAAAATCTTACAATAATATTCGAACATTAATATGATATTTAATAATCTAAATAGGTACCTAGTATGTAAATATGGGAGACATAAAGATAACAAAAGTCAACTTTTGGTAGGTAGTTAGGTACCTATCCTAAATAAAGTACAGACTACAGATACTATATAAGTAGGTAGTAGGTAGGTACTTATTTGCTTATCCTTACTTGTCCTATTTAGTTATTTAGAAAACAGTTTTTGTTTGTTGTCGTACAACACTTATTAAAAAATTATGTTTTCTTACGAAATCAAATAAATTATCATGATAATTAACTTTATTTCGTAAGTAAATAATCTAATCTATAAATTATTATTTCAATAAATAGTTGGGTGAAGATTGTTTAGCAAATAAGATTAGTAGATACCTACCTACCTACGAATAAACGGACTATAAGTATATAAACTAGGTGCCTATCTACCTATAAGTAAAGTAGACAAGCGTTCTTCTTACCACTTTATATATTATTTATGACAAAATGACGAGTAAGCGCGGGGAACGTGCGCGGGTGCGAGTGCTCATGCGGGCGTGCGGCCCTCTGCCAGTTGTATCGTGGACGTTACGCTGAGCCGTAGGTATATAACGCGTGGCCTTGAGCACAGAATATATAATAGTACAACCTTGAGCGAGTGACGGACGCCTGGCGACACTGGGGTGTTGCAAAAAGCCGGTGTCTACGATTAGAGCGAATACGCAAATACTTATCTGTTACATACAAACGGGACAACTGTTCGATACACTCAGGTGAGTCCATACATCCACGTAATATCATTGTAGCTGTAATAACTTCTGATCGCGCTCTTCTGACTTTCAACGAGTTCATCTCCAACATTCCTAGTAAGAATTTTGTAGGTTACAGAAAGGGATAATAACCATAAATTATTTTGTAATAATATCTAAGAAAAACCTTCTGTAACTTTTCCAAAATTAGCCTGTACTTGCCCTCATGAGGATTCTATATGCAAGAGCTAGACTCCAGTGAACTTCTTACAAGACTATAGAAAAGAAGTTTAATGACATCGTGATTTTGAAAGTCTCGTAAGTTACGAAAGATAAATCCTAAACGGCTGAAACAGCGACGGACAACGAGTGATATATGAGCATTGAAAGTTAGAGAACAATCGAAAGTTACACCCAGGTCTTTAATATGGTCTGTGCGAGCGATAACATTGTTATCTAAGGTATAGTTACATTTTGTAGGGTTGTGCTTACGAGTGAAGGACATCATGAAACATTTATTGGTATTGAACTCCATCTCATTTCTTTTACTCCATTCCTGTAAGGCGTCAATAACAATTTGAATACGCTCACAGTCTCTCTCATCTCTGACATCTGCGAATAACTTTAGATCGTCAGCATAAAGTATACACTTGGCGTAGCTAAGGACCCTCCATACGTCGTTTATCATTAGTAAAAACAACAGTGGCCCAAGAACGGATCCCTGAGTCACTCCAGAGGCAGTGGGATAACAATGTGATACATAGCATCCGTAACGCACGTACTGCTGCCAATCCCTGCAATAATCGGTTAATAATAATACGTAAAAGTTTAGGAGTAAAACCAAATGCGTCGAGCTTCGATAGAAGAATTTTGCAGTTGACTCTATCAAATGCCTTACGATAGTCAAAATACAAGACATCTACCTGTCCATCCTTGTCCATCGTATTCGATATGTTCTCGACCAAAGATTTGTGTTCACAGACCTCTTTGGTCATCAGTCCTCAACTTACAGCATAGTAAGTCTATTTTTTTTAGCATTTAAAATACCCTGCAAGGTACTCCTTTTCTTGTTAGCGAAAATGACCACTTTATCCGTTGTAAACTTATTTTTTTCGTTTAAGTTATATTGCCTAAGTTAGCTTAATGTTCAAACATATTTGTAAATAAAATTTTTGTCATATTAGCATTCACAATTGTTATATAAATTATGAAATGTAATTTGCTATAAATTCTCCATACAAAACGCCTATTTCATAGGTAAGGACCTTTTAATAATGAAAATACCTTTTTCCTTACACGAGTGTTAACTTTCTTATTCTTTTGAATGCGACTTGTTGAAAGCTTGATAATTAATAAGACATCAGTTTTTGCGATTCAATATTAAGTCGTATATTCAGTGAAAATATTTCACAGGTCTTAATTATTTTTTTTTTTGTAGCCGGAGAAACTGCTTTTACCCATCCCCCTCCTGTGTTGAGCAGGAGGTTCGTATGTGAGGCTCACCAGGATGAGCCACTATTGCTGGCGCTAGCGGCCGCCCTCCACGACCGCCTCCCGTGATCCCACCCAGCCCCTAGTGGCTCGGTGGGATCCCGGGAGGGGGGAATACTCACTAAAAACTCCGGCGCTTGCCCGCTCGCCGCCAGTTGATCACGGGGGTCCATTGTTGTCACTCACCCCTTTAACCCGGCGGTATGCCCGGCTAACCGGGCCTCCTCGCGGTTGGGAGATGGCCGGGCAAGTATGGCCATCTCCCCAGACGGTTGAGACCGTGCAAGGCAGGCGATGGGTCACCCCCCACCGCCCGCTTGGTCCCATTTGTAGTGGACCAAGGTGCACGTAGCGCCTCCTTCGCTTACCCACCCGCCTGCGTTGGAGCCGGTTCGCGTGAGCTTCCTCCTCTCAAACCCGCTCCGATGCCTCCTTCTGCGACATGACTACAGGTCTTCAATTTGACCTTTAACTATTAGTATTGTGTTCATGTAGTCGAGGAGACCCACATATGCACGTGAATTTCTATCGAGAAAAAAACGCGTTTACAATTACTCGATATTATCAATGGAAAATTTCATCTCGCTTTAAGGCGGTAATTGCGCTGTACAAATTTCCCATACAAAATTACTATATCTAATGTTTTTACGCGCGTTATTTATTTTCGATAACTGTTCGTGCTAAGTGTACTGAGTTGATGGCCAAAACTGGAATTAGTTCTAACTAGGTACATAATTGGCTTTGATAACTTTTTGAACATGACTAGAAATCTCAAAACCATTTCGAGGAATAAGCTTTCGGTACAGTGTCTACTAATTAAATTTAAAAATAAGTCTATATTTTTAAAGATATTTATAATATTCAATAAAAAGCTTTAACCTTCAAATGACCTTCATATGACGTCATCACATACAGATCTCCCAGCCATAATAAAAAAAAGAAAAAAGTGCAAAGACAATTTTGACAATGAACTTGGCATTAGGGATGGTGGAAGGTGGAAGTGAAAAAATATCGATACAGATAATATTTCTCAGAAAAAAATGGGATGAAATGGGACGATGACTAAGTAAAGGATTCTAATTTTAAGGTATTGTAAAACATAAAAAATAGCAAAATAAACCCCTACGCGAAATTTTGGCTCGATTTGACGAATTTTACGATGATTTTTAAGACTCAAAGTTGGAAAAAATCAAAATGCTCCAGTGACAAAATATTGTCGACTATTAGAATCCTTACGTAATTACCAAAAAATTTTTTTGGAAAAATTATTGTAAAAACATCTATCGATATATCAGAGTATTTAATATCGCCCGAAAAATATCGATGAACTTATCTCGTAATTTTTTCCACATCCCTACTATTAAATGTTTGTAAATAGAAATAAAGTATGCACATATTTTCACAATGTTTATTATGTTATCCTGCAAATTTATCAGTCCACAAGCAATCGTTACAATTTAATCCATGTAGCCTACATCCAAAATAGACACAATACATACAATACATTTCGCAATTTGGGTAGATTGGGCGTGTCAGTTTTTACAAAGTTTTTCAGCAGAGTTTCCACTGGTAAGCATTTTTATTATAATTTTACCACCTCAAAAATTATTGCGGCAAATTAAGAAGGTAGGCTAGAACCGTCACAACTGGATTAAATGAATAAAATAGAAGAAATATTAACTATAACTTATTTGTTTACAAACAACCATAAAGTCATTATGACAGTTAATGACACTTGGCCTTTCTTTTTCTATAAGTAGATGGCAAAGGTTTTCTTCTTAAACTTTCATGCCACTAATGACGTCATTCCGGTTGACCATATCCGCTCGACAAATATATTTATAAAAAAATAAATACGGGACCAAATGTTAAAATATTCAAATTAGTTTCTTAAATTGGCCTAATCTGTAATAAAAAAATATAAAAAATACCTTTTATTTTTTAACCAAAGCCAATTGTTACCTACCCATGTTAAACATAGACTACATTGGTCGCTGTATTGGGTTAAATAAGTTAGTGTCTGTTAAATCAAGATGATGCAACCCAGCTTGCTGTAAAATTTAATTTTTAAGGTATTTTCAGGTTTACACAATACCTGTGTCACTATAATTATTCAAACATCCAAGTTATGTTTAAGTTCGAAATTACAGACAGAAAAAGGATCGATTGGAAACTTCTAAACTGTTTACCAATTAGTTTTACCTTGAAGTTACGAAAATAATTAGGCTCGATCGATTTCTTTACAAGACTAGTAGGACGGCAGGTATTTTCCGTTCCGCAGTACAACGCCAAATACACATTTTTGAATAAATATTTTACACAGTACTACTTAATTTATCGGTCCAAAATAAATAATGTAGAAAGTAGATTATAGTACTTAATTTTGTGATTGACAGAAACTTGATAAGCTAAAACTTTTCTCAATTTTTGTTGTTTTTCACTGATGTGCAAACAAATAATGAACCTATTATCTTGAAACTATCATAAAAAGAAACCTTACTACTCTCTAGTTTTGTAATTGACAGTTTTCCAAAAAATAAATAGTTTAGTAGCCATTCATTCAAAATTATAAAATTGACAATAATTTCGAAAATTTTTACTATGACAATTTTCTTCTAGAGTTGTACTGCCCCTTAAAGTTCTGTAAAGTCTGATAATGAAAATCTTTCTAATAGAAACAAAGTAACTTAAATTTCTAATCTTTTACTATATTTTGTCCTTGATTTGATAGTATAAAAGGTTATTATAAAGTAGATGATTATCTTAAAGATCAAAATGCGTGGAAATGATGTAACACATAACTTGCTACTATAAGTACTTTGTTGAAGTAATATAATGTAATAAGTCGTATGTTGTTGCCAATAATCCTGTCACCCTGTTGTAATTATTTGGTAACGATATATTCAAGTTTGTAAATATCGTTACTTATGGCTGTTACAGCTGATAAGTTTCTTGCGCCCGTTCTTCTTGTCAGCTAAAAAAGTCTGGAACGGGTGGTAGGAAAATATAGACGATTCAAAAGTACTTAATTATTAAGTTTATTTGAATAAAGCTTATTTGACTTTGACTTTGACTTTGACTTAACAACATTCAAAACATTCAATTCAAAATTCAAATTAATTTATTCAGTCTAGGCTGTTACAAGCACTTGTGAATGTTATAGAAGCTACGCCATCGGTTCGCAAACCCTAAGCGGGAGCTCTTGTAACGAGAAGAACCGGCAAGAAACTCGTCAAGGGCTGCTTTTTTCTTTCTGTATATTTCATAATAGAGTTGTCAATATTAAAAAATGACCTCCACATTAAAAGTGAGGTCATTTTCCATCACAATAATTAACAAAAGTTTAACATTCTAATCCAACTCTTGTTTATAGTTCCAGAACACGATATCTGTGTCCCGCCCACTTTAATTGAAATACCATCGAAAATTAGAACTTAATTAATTTCCATTCGATTGTTACGCAGCAATCGAATTACGTTCATCAAGTCCTTTGAGTACCACAACCTTTGTGTTAAAATTCCTTGACATAGTATAGAGAGATCAGTAGAGTAATTATCAAGTCCAATTTGTAAAAAAACATAGAGAGCGTAGTTTGCACACTAACGCCGCCATTGGAAAAAACCATACTGCTTAAATTAAGACGAAATTGTGAATTATCTGTCTGTAGTACAGTCCAAAGAAACTTTATGGTCCTTTTTATGGCTTAAACAATATTTTCTAGCCTTTCGTTTAGTTTAATGGAGTTTTTTAACATTGAAAATTTGCCTGTAGTTTCGCAGATATGAAAGGTACGCAGATGAACTATATGTCAAAATGTGCGTCTGCCAGAGGGCTTCTAAGTACAATTTGAATTTCTAAAATCAGTCAGTAACTTTTAGAGATTTTTCAAAATTTGACAAAATTTCAAAAAATGTTCGCTGACTTAGATCGAGAATTTCTGAATATTTTTTTATTGAGCTCTTTATTCAAGAAATGGAAAAATACCCATTGGGACTGCATTACGCTACAGTTTAAGCCATCTTAGGAGGCAGGCGGACAAAAAATAGAATAGGCTGTAGTGTCCCTTTCTTGCGAGATTGCTTGTAGTTTCGTAGATATAAAAGGTACGCAAATGAACTATAATATAGATATTATCTCAAAATGTGCGTCTACCAGAGGACTTCAAAGTGCAATTTGAATTAATAAAATCGGTCGGTAACTTTTAGAGATATTCCAAAATAGTGTAAAAGTAGAGTAAATATAATAAGTAAAAGACTGTAGTATTTCGTGCGAGGTCAGCCTGCGCTCCGATCACTTTATCGTCAGTACGATAAAGAATGAATTCCTATTAACTATGTATGGAGCCTATGCGGTATTGATAACAGCGAACCTTGAAACTATGACTAAAACGAAAAGTACCAGGCACTAGCACGCTAGTAAAGGAGCTAATCAAAGTACCTGTTCATCAGATCCGGACAGTACTTTCCCTACAGCTCTGAGTCCTTACTGCTGAAGACAAAAGGGCAATCGGTCTATTGAAAAGCACCAGGTTAGCATGAACGTAAAGGAGGTTCCAATAAATTTTTTTGAGCTTATTCAAGAAACGGAAAAAAATGATCTTGGCTTTGAGCCATCTCAGGAGGCGGGTGGACAAAAACTGTAGGTTGTAGCGGGTCCTATACGCACGAGATTCACTTTATCGTCAGTACGATCTCATCAACATGAAATAGAAAGTAGTTTTGGCGACTAAATTAACCCAGGAAGGGTGTATTTAACGTACTGTTACATACATAATACCAATAGCCTACCCAGCAAGATCGTCGTACCCTTGTTAAAATTCGAAGGCGTCCGATATCGTTCAGTGTCGTGGAAGAAGTTGCTGCTCAAATCAACGTTTGTCCATGCATTCGCTATAATCTCCATGGCTGGCTTCAAAGTGACTCGCAGTGGAATATCTATTGATATGGATTTGGACAATATGGCCTATACGCCTGTCCCTGAACGGCAGCCATTGAAACGTGAACTAGCTGTACCGACGCGCCTCAGCAGTTCGTGGCTCCAAGTGACGAGGCTGAAGATGTCTCTGTGAAGGCATTTAACTGTAGTTACAATTTGGACGACATATAGAACAAATGTCATTCAAATTGTAACTACAGTTAGGCTGCCCTACATAGCTGCCTAGAGCATAAATATGTTACTATCACCAATGTATCTAAACACCAATCTAGGCATCTGTCAGTGAAAGGCTACGAAGCCTTAGTTTCTTTATAAAAAATAATTTGTCAAATTTTATAGTGTGCTTTTTTTCTAAATTACATTTTTAATGCCTTTGATAGTTGCGCGTAGTGTGAGATCTGTAGATTTTTGCTAAAAAGGGTGGTGCTAGTGTGCAGACTTCGCACTCTTGCGTTTGCGTTTACAAAGTATCTGCATAATTCTTTCAACGTCAGATATAGTAAAATAATTAGGTATTGTGTTTTATGTAAATTATCTCCTATTATTGTGTTGTATAACATCATCATCATCCTATCAGCCGCTCGTCACACACTGCTGAGTATTAAAGGTTTTCCCCAAGGAGCTCCACAACGATCAGTCTCGCGTTGCCTGCATTCAGCGGCTTTACCAGATCGTCGGTCCACCTTGCACTTACATATTCCTTTTTTTTCAATATTTGTTTCAGTTTGAGAATGTGGGTAATTTATAGTTCTATTAGCGATACTTCTTTCTTTACCTAATACGTGAAAATACGTCTTTCAATACGGAATACATTTCCAATGGCAAAGTTGAAAGTATAAAAATCGCTTAGATTGCCATGACTGCTGTTTACCAAAGCTCAACTGCTATGACGACCCCACTGCCTACGGTCATAAGTTGCTATTTCTGTGATAGCAACTCATCATGACAGTGAAAGTCAAAGTATCTTTATTCAAATAAAATTAGTAATTAAGCGCTTTTGAATCGTCTATATTTTCCAACCACCCGTTCCAGAGTTTTTTAACTGATGAAAAGAAAGGGCGCAAGAAACTTATCAACTTTCACTGAGATAAGTAACAATATTTCAACAGTGTTAGCTCATGGAGTTACCATACTTACCCAAAGTACACTACGCCGCAAGTTAGTTCCTGTTGTCAATATTTGGTGTTGGGTTTTGATTAGAGACTAAAGGCTTTCGGCTTTGGCTAGAAATTTAATTATGGAAAGCCTCTTGCTTGCCGCACTACGATGCCTGACAACTTTGCCCTAAAATAGTTCAACCCGAATTATCGAGTTGATTCCCAATCAACATTGTCCTTATTTATGGTTTGATTTAATATAAATTTTGGTTCTAATCATGTTCTCACTTTAAAGGGCTGACTTTTTGATTACTTTCATTATTTTTCTACAATGATAAAAGTGCTTGGTAACTTTGTTTGTATCTAAATAATTGTTTTTTTATTTATTATAATTTTAATATACCATTGTGTGGAAGATTAGATCAATTAAAACAACCTTTTCTGTCGATTGTTTATTCAAACAATAAAACGGGATACATTAAAAATAACACTAAAATTACAAATTCTTTCCACGAACAACCTTCAATTGAAAACGTATCATTATTCCCTTCTTTTTCTGGACCACTTTAATTAGGTAACGATGACTTCAACTTTAACGATATAAAAAATATACAATATCTAGAATACTATATATTTATGTTAGATTTACAATTTGAATTAGGTATAACCATAAAAATTTGCTCATATTATCGAAACCGATCTAGGAAAAATAAAAATAAAAGTGTTGGAAGCAAACGTCGATTTAATTTGAAGCCTATATGGATGAAAAAACAACTATATTAAGCAAAATCTTCCACATAACAGATGGTAAAATAAGCAAGAAACGGCTTGTAAATGCAAATGCCTGCAGACACACCTAGCACTTATCAACAAAGTACTATACGTACTATGCCATTAATTTGAAAATAGGCAATGGTCCGTGCCAACTTCACTCGAGAATGTACAAGCGCTCTGAAGTTAGTCAAGTCTATTGGACATTGTCAAATTAATCGGATTGTACACGAGTTTCGTTTTTACACGGAGCATCATCTGGGACATTTGATATTTTGTGAAAGTTATTGCTATAATAATTGTAATTTTTGCATTGCGTCCATTGTAATTTGTAATTATTAAAGTAGAAACTAGAACTCAGTATTCTCATAAATTTTTGGCATTTGGGAAGATTTCGTTTGTCAAGTTAAAATCATTACATTGCGCAATGTTGTTCTTTTTAAATTATTTTAACATATTTCTTAGTGACTTCTTAATTACAATTTTATTGATCGTTTTTTATTACAAAAAAAAAACTTAAATGCTTAATTAACATATTTTAGTAACTTATAAACTATTTTGTTTCATTTGCTAAATTCTCATTTCATGCTAAGAATGAAATAGACAAAACACTTTGTTCAGCGTTTGATTTTTTTATGAAAAACGCGGTAAGAATACTAAATTCAAAAAATATAAAAATACTATTCAACCATAATCTTCAAGCTTTGGCAGAATGAAAGTTTCTTTAGTAACACAAATAAATGAAATGTTCTTAGCTATTTTGAAAAAGAAATATATGTAGCTTACTTCCGCAAACAATATATGCAAGATGCACCGCCCGCCCGCCCGCAAAAATATGCACATGCACACTACAAAATATCGTGCGTAAGCCAACACCGAATGAGCCAATTTGGTAAACCCTCATTCGGTGTTGGTTTACGCACGATCTTAAGTCCTGAGGATGCTCCGAGTTGGGACGAAACAGTAGCCTAATTGGTGAAGGTGCAAGGTGTGTTGGTGTCTTGCTAAATGCAGGTTTGTGCACTGATATTTTGTGGTGTGCATGTGCATATTTTTGCGGGCGGGCGGGCGGTGCATCTTGCATTATATATTGTTTGCGGAAGTAAGCTACATATATTTCTTTTTCAAAATAGTTTGGGACTTCCGCCAAGTGACACCTGATTCAATAAAAAAAATTGTTCTTAGCTATTATGGTAATAAATTAAACTAATATACAATATATTTTTAACAATTTTTTAGGTTTTTATAAAACACCAACATAACAAACAACAAATTTTGTTCTTAGACTTTTCCGAAAACAGAGAAAAAATCGACTTTCCATATAAATTAAGTCCTCCTTACAATTTCTTTTGTCTGTTATCGGAAAACTCGTAGAAGATACTTAGTTTTTTATGATGTTAGTAATTTACTCCTGCGAGGTTGTTGGTGTTTTACTAATAAGCCTGTATTGTATAGAGGTCATGACAATTGACACATAAAATCTAAAACAAAAAATACGTAAATACAGTACCATTTACATTGAATATAGATATAAACAGCAGGCAATATTTTAAGTAGTACTTAAAATATTTCTGTTAGGTCATACTACCAGAATTAAACACTTCATTTGCTTCATGCTAAATCCTTTTCGATTTACGAATCGAATAAGCAATTAAAATAAAATCTGTAACTGCATCCGTAAACTTATGAAGAAATTTAATAGCAGAATCTGTGTCCGTAAACTTATAATAAAACGTCCCTACCCATACTTTTAGTATATTTTTCAACAGCCATTTCGATACTATTCTAATTTAATAATAATTTTATCTACAATAATTTGGAAATTTTTGGCACGTTAGTTATTATTCGTACAATGAATTATTATAACATAACCAACTAATAACCATTAAAGCAAGCAGCTTTTGTAATGAGTATTTACGACATAAGTAATGAGCTTTTACTTTTTGAGATTTTATGACAAAATCTCAAATTTAAAAATTATATAAAGCTATTATATCTCTATCGATTGTCGAACGCCTGCAAAGATGTTGCATTTGAATGTCGAGGGTATTTCCTAACATTTATGAAATAACGCTTTCTTACAGCGTAAGAGCCTACTCTTACGCTGTAAGAGCCTACTCTTACGCTGTAAGAAAGTAGGATCATAGAAATTTTTCTAGTGTATTCAAATACACTAGAAAAATTTCGACGATCCTACTAATGACTCGGTAGGTCAATTAGATAGAGCTTTGGGTTCGATATTTATTATTAACTAGCGGCTCTTACGCTGTAAGAAAGTAGGATCATCGAAATTTTTCTAGTGTATTCAAATACACTAGAAAAATTTCGACGATCCTACTAATGACTCGGTAGGTCAATTAGATAGAGCTTTGGGTTCGATATTTATTATTAACTAAACAGACTTTATGAACTTAGCTTATTGCTAGAAAAAGAAACAGACTTTATGAACTTTACAAGCTTAGAGAAACTAACCAAAGCCCAGGTTTTTTAGAACATGTTAAAAAATACTCGAAGACTTTCAAAATGCTATGTGCAGTTGCAAAGTCTAACTGCATTAAAAAGCAAATTAAAAACTCGAGTAACAAAACTAAAACAACCTGGGATATCATTAATCGTGAAACTGGTAAAACTAAAGCACGGGAAAATAGCCTAACGCTTAATATTAATAATGAATTAATAAAATCAGATAAAGAAATTGCTAACATTTTTGATAAGTTCTTTGTAAACATACCAGTAGAAACTACATCAAATTTGGATTCCTCACCAGCGGCTGCTGTATCTATGCTAAAGAGACATGTGGCTGAAAGTGATTCATTGTTTAATTTTAAATGTATTAATGCTTTAGATATAATAAAAGCTTTCAAATCTCTAAAAATGAAAAGCTCCACTGATTTATGGGGCATATCAGTTAAGGTTATTAATAATATTGTGCATACTATTGCCCCTTATCTTGCTGACATTTTTAATCGGTGTATTGATCAAGGAATATTTCCTGATCTTATGAAGTTTAGCAAGGTAATACCATTGTTTAAATCAGGAGATAAAGAAGACCCTAGCAATTACAGACCAATATCGATATTACCTGCCCTAAGCAAGATTTTTGAAAAAATAATACTTGAGCAATTATTAGGTCATTTTAATGTAAATAAACTTCTGCACAATAAACAATTTGGCTTTACTAAAGGTCGTTCCACAACTGATGCTGGGGTTGCGCTTTTGAAGCATGTCTTTGAGGCTTGGGAGGGGTCTCAGAATGCCCTTGGCATTTTCTGCGACCTGTCCAAGGCTTTTGATTGCGTGGACCACTGGACGCTGCTGTTGAAGCTAAATCATTACGGTGTAAAAAATAATGCCCAAAAATTAATACTGTCGTATCTCAGTTCAAGGACTCAAACAGTTAATATCAATGGAGTAAGTTCATCAGGTTCTCATGTAAAAATGGGCGTTCCGCAAGGCTCCATTTTGGGCCCTTTTTTATTTTTAATATATATAAATGATCTACCCTTTTTTGCAGAGAGGTTCTGTGATATTGTTTTGTTCGCAGATGATACTTCTTTAATATTCAAAGTTGACAGGAATAAAACTGATTTTGACGATGTGAACAAGGCACTCTCGCAGGTTCTTACTTGGTTTAATGTAAATAATCTCCAGCTTAATGCTAAGAAAACCAAATGTGTTAAATTCACTTTACCTAATGTACAGGCGTATCCCACTGAAATTGTAATCAATAATGAGAAATTAGATTTGCTCGATTCAACAGTTTTCTTGGGTGTTACTCTTGACAGTAAACTTCAATGGAATATGCATATCGCAGCTTTGGCTGGCAAGCTCAGCTCTGCTGCCTATGCTATTAGAAAAGTTAGACAGTTAACAGATGTAGAAACTGCTAGATTAGTGTATTTCAGCTATTTTCATAGCATCATGTCATACTGTATTCTTTTGTGGGGGATAGCAGCCGATATAAATACTATTTTTGTTTTACAAAAACGAGCAATAAGAGCTATTTATCAACTAAGTTCTAGAACATCTCTTAGGGATAGATTCAAAGAAATTGGTATATTGACAGCAGCATCACAATTTATATTAAACTGCATACTTTTTGTGCGTCGCAATATTAACTTATATACAAAAAATAGTGATTGGCACAATCGGAACACCAGAAATAAAGACAAACTTGTAATGCCTCAGTATAGATTAGAAAAAATCCGTGGTTCTTTCATAGGTCTTGGTATAAAGTTTTATAATAAAATTCCAAGTAATATTTTGGATTTACCATTTGAAAACTTTAAGACTCATGTAAAGAATTGTCTTCTTAAAAAAGGATACTATACCGTTAAAGATTACTTAATTGATAAAACAGCTTGGTCGTAGATTTTTCTATTCTATGTGAAAATTGGGAGAATTGTCCTACCTACTTAAAATGTATTGTAAGCTTTTTGACTCGACGCCTTAATGCGGGTAGCTTTAGTATGTCATGCTCACTTTAAACATTTCTGCGGTGGTGTCGTGTGAGGCGGGTCGTTACGTTCCCTCAAATATGGTTGAGCGAAACGATGGCTGGTTCATGCGTCATGCTCGTGAACGGGTGCTGCCAGTGGGAATGGGTCTGCTTCTGTCTGCTTGTACTAAGGGCGTCGCATATTTTTTTTTCCTGTTTAATATTATCAATCAGTATGGCACTTCTTACTCAAAACATAGAATTAATAACTAATCCTTGTTTTGATTTCTCACTTTTTTATTGCTAATGACCAAAATGATTATTTGGCTTTCGTTATCACGATGTTTTCGTATTTTTTTGTCTATAGTTTTGTAAGTAAAGGCCTATGAAAAGCTTTTGGATATTAGTTTTCAATTCGGTGCCTTAGGATGGGTAGCCTAAGTATGTCATGCTCTCTTTAATCATTTCTGCGGTGGTGTCGTGTGGGGCGGGTCGTTACGTTCCCTCAAATATGGTTGAGCGAAGCGATGGCTGGTCCATGCGTCATGCTCGTGAACGGGTGCTGCCAGTGGGAATGGGTCTGCTTCTGAGTACCTATCTTAACGCATATTGAATTGTAAGAATTGCGTTTTATTTTTATGTCTTGTATCAAGTGTTTTTTTGTTAGAGTAGCAGACAGAGTGATTTCTAAACTAGTTGAAAGTTATTTACTCTCACGATTATCTAACTGAATATAGTAGATATTTAATTTTAACCTAACTACCCATTGTGTGTAACCTTTTGATAACTATTGTGATGGAAAATGACCTCACTTTAAATGTGGAGCTCATTTTTCAATCTTGACGACTCTGTATGAAATATACAGGGAGAAAAAAGCAGCCCTTGACGAGTTTCTTGCCGGTTCTTCTCGTTACAAGGTCTCCCGCTTAGGGTTTGCGAACCGATGGCGTAGCTTCTATGACATTCACAAGTGCTTGTAACAGCCTAGACTGAATAAATTAATTTGAATTTTGAATTTTGAATTTTGACTAGCGGCTGCCCGCGACTTCCTCTGCGTGGACAGTTATTTCTCTATCCCTCGGGAACAGCACCTTTTTGGGATGAAAGGTACCCTCTGTCCTTCTCTGCACCCCTGCAAACGTGTATGCAAATTTTTATGATAATTGGTTGAGTAAGTAGACAAGACGTGAAGGCGTGACAAACTGAATTTCGCATTCGTAATATTAATATGGATGAAAGCTAGATTTTAGGTACGTAAAATGTAACTATAGCTGCTTGCCATAAGGGTATATCATCAATAAAAATAAAAATACAAATAAACAATCATGGAATAAGTAATAAAAAACAACAATTATGTATCTTAATTTATAGGTGTGTCACAGCAAGATTTAAATACTTATTATTAAAATTGTTTTTACATATTTATTTTAGTTATCTTAAGGAGATGAAAAAAGTTAGTTAAATAAGAACTGATTGACCATTTTGGATTTAAAACGCCATTAGTGAAAGCGTGAATTATTACATTATTACTATCAATTAATATATTATTGTTAGGTTTAACAAATGAAATTATGACAAAAAGAACAAGTTCGTAAGTCTAATTAAAAAAACTCAATGATTTGAAACTATGAAGTCATTTCTTAACATCATCGTCATATTCATCATTGCAAACTCTAATTTACAAAATATACAAAAACGTTAATACATAAACTACTTTCTACTCTACTATTGGTCAAAACGTAGAATGACTAGACGCGTCGCATATTATCCGCAGTATATATGTATATCGGTTTTATCACTTTGTGTGTCTGTTACAGTTTTATTATCTTCAAAGGTTGATTTAATACACAATTACATTTCACAAATAGTTAAATTTAAATTTACAGTTATCTTACATTCAATACCAAAAATAAATTCTAATGGGAGACATTCGTTATACTAATTTGGGGTTCACAATTAGATGTTTTCAACATGTCGGTAATGTTCAATGATGGTTTTAGTAAATTAGTAAGAATTATTATTAGGACTGTCATCATTTGAGCTACTGACTATACTAGTTTCAACAGTTTTTGAATCAATTACATTAGAATTAATTTCATCGTTATATGAATCATTTTCTGCTGCGCTGTATGCATCATTAACTACTTTGTGATTGTCGCTTTCATCTATACTATTTACATTAGCTTGATCTGAAATCCTATCTAAATTTTCACAACTCTTACCAGATTCTACATTACTATCACGTGCTGAGCTTTCAGAGATCGATTCTCGTTTCTCAATTATCACTTCTACACTAGGCTTATAACTATCGCTTTCTTTCTTTTCGGGTAAATCTGGTGGTCTTACTGTCGATAAGGTGTTGGATAGAAATGATGACTGGAGGTTGTATCCGGGTAGTAGTTTTGGTTGTAATGGTAGCATCAAGTCTAGGGATCCGGTGGTTGCAGGTCTTGGTTGCAGGGGTGGGGCAGTCATCAATGGTGGTTGCAATGATGCTAGGGATATGGCTCCGGACTGCGTGTTGATTAATGGACTCTCAACTGCAAAGACAGTAACAAAAGCAATTATCGATTAATGCTTTGTATACCTAATATCTTTGATTCAAGTCTTAACTAGAGAGCTTTGAAGCCTCGCAACGTCTCTATGATTAAAAGATTTATTAATTACAATCAAGTTGAAAAGGGTAATGAATTTCTTTGATCATAGAGTTATTACAATTGAGGATATTTTGTGCCTATTAGTATTGTATATTAATTTTATACTCCTGATAAAATATTTTAGAGAGCTCTTCTTGAACTCAATGTGCATTCTGATGGAGTTAATGTGAAAATTTTGTTCAGAACCAAGGGTTACAAAATGCTTGGACCAACTATAGCATGCACGTGCAAGACAATAATTTATAAATTATAGGAGTATAAATTATAAATTATAGGAGTATAATTTATAGATTATAGGAGTCGTTTCGGCGGAGAGCCTTCCGATGACTTTACAATGATGATGTGGGCTTTACCGATTGGTGCTCTTGCTTGTAATGGTTGTGCTGCGGTTGCTGGTGGTCGCAGCAGGTTTGGAGGACCCTGGAGAGCGATGCTGATCATGTTCATGCCGTTCACCCCTGGAATCAACGTCGATAAAGAGTTAAGACTCTTTCATGTATCGAGAGCAGTGTCTTTTTATTTATTTTAGTATTATTATTGCATAAGAACCAACTACCTTATTTTTGAAAGGTGTCGAGCGCTCTTTACTACTCATTTTTATTCGACAACCATTGACTTAGTGCTTTTTACCTTTTATTCTCATAAGGACAGATTCTCATAAGGACAGATTCTACTACTTACTCATTTTCATTCGACAGCAATAGATAGAGTAGTATCTAAATATCGCTCGACGATCACGTCTTTCAAAAATAGGGTCGTTGGTTTTTGTATGCCATAAAAATATTATATTTTAGTATATTTATATTAATAATACACACTCTTTAATTAATATGCATTTTGTTTTTTTGAGAAACACAAAATTTTAACATAGGACGTCATATATCAGCTGATCCCCAGGAATGAAAATGCATCACAAATGAATGATATTCTTAAGGGTCCATAAAAGGAAAACATGGTTTTGGGGGATCATTATTTTTATATGGAAAACGTAAACTTGTAGCCACAAAAAATCATACGACAAGCTAAAGAGATTCTCTAGTTGGTACAAATTGTAAACTTCACAGATGACTTAAAAAAACAGAAAATCGCCAAAAGCGCTGGCATAGGTTCAAATTTTTGGGATAAATAATAGCGGAAACATATTGAATTCTACATCAAAATATACTTTAACGTACTGTGAAGTTGCTTCAATTACTTTTATTCAATAAAGATAATTGTGATAATGACAACGATGAAAAAACAACGAAAAACATAATGTAAAAAAATGCAGAAGTGAGGTTATTTTTCCTTGCTCTTTACATGTAAAGAAAAAGACAGAGACTGTGACTTGTGATTTTAGTTTTATCACACGATGAAATCAGGGAAGCCACTGGATGCAGGCAGCGCAGGACCGATCGTCGTGGAGATCCTTAGGGGAGGCCTATACCCAGCAGTGGGTGTCGTGCGGCTCATATGATGATGATGATGATGAAATCAGGGAAAAATAACGTTTTTTTTTTTAATTTTCGGATATAATGCACTTAACAGTCAGACAGAATATCGAATAAGAAATAATATTTTGTGTGACACATAATGTACTTAAACGCAAAATTTAGGGAGATAATTAATGTTTTCGGCGGTTGCTGCTGCGTGCTAACTTCAAGTATAACTATAGCACGAGAAGAAAACGCAAGAGAAAAGTTTTAATATTTCAGTTGATTTTCTCACGCATTATACTTTTGATTTTGATACAAAAAAAATAATGCATATTCCCTATTGTGAAAATGGTGATAGTGTTCCTCAGTGGCCGGACCACATTTAAGTACTCAGATGGTTTAGTTCCACATAGTTGCTACCTGAAGTCTACCTTCACAGGAATATATCATAATTAATAGTACCTCAACAGATAAGGAAATATTTAACAAATAAAGTGGTCCGGCCGCAGAGCAATGCTCTCTGGCCGCACCAACTCAAATTTTAAAATGTGTGATACATTTTCAAGAAATTTATATCGCAGTAAAACCTACCTAAATAGTACCTTCCACACGACAAGTTTCGTAAAATAAAACTCATTGGCTTAGAAGTTACAAGCCGTAGTTTGTGGTCCGGCTGGGAAGCTTTCTCTGCAGCAGGTCAATATCGTAACTGTGATACATTTTCAAGAAAGTGATATCCCAATAAAAGCTACCTAAATAGTACCTTCCACACGACAAGTATCGTAAAATAAAACTCATTGGCTTAGAAGTTACAAGCCGTAGTTCGTGGTCCGGCTGGGAAGCATTCTCTGCAGCAGGTCAATATCTAAGTGTAATAAATTTTCAAGAAAGTGATATCCCAATAAAAGCTACCTAAATAGTACCTTCCACACGACAAGTTTCGTAAAATAAAACTCATTGGCATAGAAGTTAGTAGCCATAATTTGTGGTCCGGCTGGAGAGCATTCTCTGCAGCAGGTCAATATCTTAGTGTGATACATTTTCAAGAAAGTGATATCTCAATAAAAGCTACCTAAATAGTACCTTCCACACGACAAGTTTCGTAAAATAAAACTCATTGGCTTAGAAGATACAAGCCCTAGTTTGTGCTCAGGCTAGAGAATATTGCTCTTTTATTTCATCAAACTATTAATTTGTATAATTAAGCTCAAAGTATTTAATCCGGCTAGGAAGGACTACTTTTCAGCGAATAGAAGCAACTTTCGCAAGGGTCGGTCATGGGATGGGTGACCAAAAAACTGTGCTTCGGAAGGAACGTTAAGCCGTTGGTCCTGGCTGCATTTGCAGTCGTTCACACACACCAATCCGCATAGGGCCCGCATGGTGGGTTATGGCCCATCTTCTTTACAGTTCTTTACAGCAGTGGCGACTTCATTCGCGTGGACATTCGAGCATGATTCGGTAGAGCAAGATATTACAATCGTCTGAGTTTTCAAAGCGGGACGCGAAAAGAAAACGTAGTCCGCCATTAGGCTATGTTTACATTACGCCAGCAGCTCGGCCCAGCAAACATCCCAGTTGAAGTACATTACGTGGTGTGTTTTACGTTCTTTTAAAATCGCGCGCGCTTCCATATAAACCCGTGGACTTGATGTGAGAGACAAAATAGTTGCTGGGCGACTAAGTTGCCCGTGTGCGATAGCGCTAAGTCTCGGCATTGTTTAAGGTATAATATTTGATTTTGGAAAATGGAACACCTAATCCTCAAAATTTGGATGGTGAATACAAAATGACACAGAATAAATGTGAATGGAGCTCGGTGGCGCAGTGGTATAATGCCTGGTCCAGCGATTGCAGAGGTTAAGCAACTTTCGCAAGGGTCGGTCATGGGATGAGAGATCAAAAATTTATTATCTCATTTGGCATTTGTAGAATTTGGCATAAGTAAAATCTTGCATTTTATAAAATACTAGCTTCCGCCCGCAACTTCATCCGCGTGGATGTTAGAGAAAATTCTTAGGGAACCTTCAACCAGGATCCGCCAGTCGTTTTTACGCGATACGGCGGGTCCCCACCAAACGCGCTGCCTCGCGAGGCAAGACGTTTGCCGCGTGTGGTGGGCCTCGCACGAGGCTGCTCGTTTGGAGGGGAGGAAACCTGCCTATTATTATTTACTAGCTTCCGCCCGCGACTTCGTCCGCGTGGATATTAGAGAAAATCTTTAGGGAACCTTCAACCAGGATCCGACCAGCCGTTTTTACGCGATTAGGCGGGTCACCACCAAGTGCGCTGCCTCGTGAGGCAAGACGTTTGCCAAGACGCAAGACGCAAGGTGTTTGTCGCACGAGGCTCGCTCGCTCGGTGGGGACCCGCCTAATCGCGTAAAAACGACTGGTCGTTCCCATTCCCGTTCCCGTTTCGTCCCGCTCCCATTCTCGATCCCATTACCATCCCGTTCCGTTGTCGTCCCATCCCGTTGCCGTCCCGTCCCGTTCCCGTCCCGACCCGTCCCGTTCCCATTCCCGTTCCCATCCTCGTCCCGTCCCGTTCTCGTCCCCGCTCTCATTCCGTTCCCGTCCCATCCCGTTCCCGTCCCATCCCATCCCGTACCGTTCCCGTTCCCACTCTCGTTCTCGCTCCCGTAGCCGTCCTGTCCCGTCCCGTCCCCGTTCCCGTTCCCATCCCCGTCCCGTTCCCGTCCCGTCCGGTTCCCGTCCAGCTCCCGTTCCCGTTCCCATTCCCGCCCCGCCCCGTCCCATTCCCGTTCCCGTTCTCTCCCGCTCCGTCCAGTTCCCGTTCCCTTTCTCCCCGTCCCCTGGGGCTGAATCATGCATGTCCACCGAGTTGATTGCATTCATTTTGAAGAATGTCATTTTCGCAATCACCATCCCATAAAACCTCAAGAACGTCATCCATATATAGTATTTTATGATTACTTACCCCATTTACCACATAAGGGGTTGATTTTCAAAATCACAAAATATATGTTTGCCTATTTATTTTAAGACGTGCTCCTATGAAGTTTAAAGTTATAATGTCTATTTTATATTATTTTTCCATAAGTTTTCCATACAAAATTTGAACCCCATTTTCAC
Organism: Agriphila geniculea; assembly: GCA_943789525.1. Taxonomy (NCBI): domain Eukaryota; kingdom Metazoa; phylum Arthropoda; class Insecta; order Lepidoptera; family Crambidae; genus Agriphila; species Agriphila geniculea. The sequence goes on along the minus strand of OX038885.1, from coordinate 22,345,469 downwards.
CCTTTTAGGGGTTAAATCATGTACATCGTGTTGGACTTTAAAATAAATGTAATTTTCGCAATCACCATCCGATAAAACCTCAAGAACGACATCCATATCGATTTTTATGTATACTTACCCCATTTACCCCCTAAGGGGTTGATTTTCAAAACCACAAAATATATGTTTGACTATTTATTTTTAGACGTACTCCTACGAAGTTTAAAGTTGTAATGTCTATTTTATATTCTTTTTCCATACAAAATTTGAACCCCATTTTCACCCTTTTAGGGGTTAAATCATGTACATAGTGTTGGACTTTAAAATAAATGTCATTTTCGCAATCATCATCCCATAAAACCTCAAGAACGATATCTATATCTATTTTTATGTTTACATACCCCATTTACCCTCTAAGGGGTTGATTTTCAAAATTACCAAATATATGTTCGCCAATTTATTTTTAGACGTGCTCCTACGAAGTTTAAAGTTGTAATGCCTATTTTATATTATTTTTCCATACAAAATTTGTAACCCATTTTCACCCCTTTAGGGGGTTAAATCATGTCCACCGTCTTGGACTTCAAAATAAATGTCATTTTCGCAATCGTTATACCAGAAAACCCCAATAACGACATCCATCTCTATTTTAGGTTTATTTACACATTACACCCCTATGTCATCGCCATAGGGGTTGAAGTACTGACAATATCAATATACGTTGCATTAGATTTCCATCCATACGCTTAAATTATAAATTGAGCTATAGTTACTTCGAAAATGAAGGATTTTCTTCTATACACAACTTCATACCCCTTTTCACCCCTTCGGGGGTAGAATTTTAAAAACGCTGTGACCCGTATTTATTAATTTTCAATCTTCAGCCTAAACACAAAATTTGAAAATCCTAGCTTCAAAACTGAGGGACTTTCATACAAACTTTCATCCCTTATTTCACCCTCTTAGGGATGGAATTTTCAAAAATCCTTCCTTAGTGGATGCCTACACTGTATGAGGTATCTGTGTGCAAAATTTCAAGTCTCTAGGTCCAGCGGTTTGGGCTGTGCGTTGATAGATCAGTCAGTCAGTCAGTCATTCAGTTTACGATTTTATATATTAAGATTTATTATTATTATTATTACAATAATCAGAATTGGGTCCAGACATATTAGTATCCCGTTCCCGTTCCCATTCCCGTTTGGTCCCGTTTCCGTTCCCTTTTGTCCCGTTCTCATTCCCTTTCCCGCTCGCGTTCCCGTTTGTTTCCGTTCCCAGTCCTGTTCGAAATTGGGTAGAGAGATGCCTGCTATGTTTAAACGTCCACACTGTGCGCGCTGCCTTGCGAGGCAGGACATTAAAACATATAATACTTTTTATCCTGATTAAATGTTTCCTAAGGATTTTCTCGAATGTCCACGAGAATGACACTGCTGTAAAGAACTGTAAAGAAGATGGGCCATAACCCACCATGCGGGCCCTATGCGGATTGGTGTGTGTTAACGACTGCAAATGCAGCCAGGACCAACGGCTTAACGTTCCTTCCGAAGCACAGTTTTTTGGTCACCCATCCCATGACCGACCCTTGCGAAAGTTGCTTCTATTCGCTGAAAAGTAGTCCTTCCTAGCCGGATTAAATACTTTGAGCTTAATTATACAAATTAATAGTTTGATGAAATAAAAGAGCAATATTCTCTAGCCTGAGCACAAACTAGGGCTTGTATCTTCTAAGCCAATGAGTTTTATTTTACGAAACTTGTCGTGTGGAAGGTACTATTTAGGTAGCTTTTATTGGGATATCACTTTCTTGAAAATGTATCACACTTAGATATTGACCTGCTGCAGAGAATGCTCTCCAGCCGGACCACAAATTATGGCTAGTAACTTCTAAGCCAATGAGTTTTATTTTACGAAATTTGTCGTGTGGAAGGTACTATTTAGGTAGCTTTTATTGGGATATCACTTTCTTGAAAATGTATCACACTTAGGTATTGACCTGCTGCAGAGAATGCTTCCCAGCCGGACCACGAACTACGGCTTGTAATTTCTAAGCCACTGAGTTTTATTTTACGATACTTGTCGTGTGGAAGGTACTATTTAGGTAGCTTTTATTGGGATATCACTTTCTTGAAAATGTATCACAGTTACGATATTGACCTGCTGCAGAGAATGCTTCTCAGCCGGACCACAAACTACGGCTTGTAAATTCTAAGCCAATGAGTTTTATTTTACGAAACTTGTCGTGTGGAAGGTACTATTTAGGTAGGTTTTACTGCGATATAAATTTCTTGAAAATGTATCACACATTTTAAAATTTGAGTTGGTGCGGCCAGAGAGCATCGCTCTGCGGCCGGACCACTTTATTTCTTAAATATTTCCTTATCTGTTGAGGTACTATTAATTATGATATATTCCTGTGAAGGTAGACTTCAGGTAGCAACTATGTGGAACTAAACCATCTGAGTACTTAAATGTGGTCCGGCCACTGAGGAACACGCAAATCGTGATTAGGCTATAAAAATAAATTATAATTCAATCATGTGAAAAGCGCCATCTATAAGTCTGGCGCATTATTAAAAAAGAAGGCGACTTACCAAATTTATTGCTTCCAGGCGACAAGTCTTTCAGGACGACCGGATGTTTCACAGCGTTGACGCGGCGGTTGGAGGCGGTAGCGTCGCGCTTTCTCCGGGGCTGCTCCACGGGTAGGACGCGTCGTCTCTTCTTGGGCAGTTTAGACCGTGCCTGTCGATAGATGGCATTGGTATTTAGTTATGTGGAAAATTACATAATTAAGGGCGCCTTGCATCATATTTGTTTAAGTAGGTACCTATTTAATTTATGGTGCATGTCGCCCTTGGACGAATCAGGTTGATTCGTCCAAGATGTCGCCCTAAGTATTTGTAGAATTATAAAAAGAGATTTCATATTATTGGCCAAGTCTTATAAATGATTTTTTTGTGTTGTTGTTTATTCTGTGATTGATTTTATAGTTACTAAAATTTTAGGTAAGTAATTTTAAACACAAACTTATAATAACATAAAAATACCTCAAGTTCTAGCAAAAAAACAATTGTAGTGTTATTTGTGTAGTTTTTTGGGAATCTAATCTCAATAGCAATGTTTAGTACCCTTAACACGAATAGCTATCGAAAAAAATAATGCCAGTAAAAATCGATACAGTAATTTTGTAGGAGAAATTTGTGCAGCGCGATCTACCGCCGAAAAGCAAAATGAAATTTTCCACAGATTTGCTGTATCGAATACTTTAAGGCCGCTATTACATTATCATATATTTATCATTTATATATGATTTCATATCTGTCAAATTCTATGATCATAGTTAAATGATGCTGTCCTTCATTTTTACATATTACACTTATGATCCACCTATGATCATATAAACAATTTTATAAATCAAGATGGATAACGATTTAGGTGTGTTTTCCGTTGCTATGAGTGCAATTTTTATTAATAGCATCAAAAAATTAGAAAACTGTTAAAAACAAAGCAAAAAATAAAAGAGGTTTTGGGTTTTGTAAAAACGTATTTCGTTATCCGGAACAAGATTATTTTATAAACACTCATTTTCCTCGTAAAGAGTAATTAATATTTTTGTTATTTCAATATTCCAGTCAAAATTCTTGCACTTGAAGATGCCATTTTTGAAGTTAGGCGAATAGAGGAAAGAATCACTACTGGGGCATCGAATATGATCCTACTTGTACGCTCGCTGTCAAATAGGATCCCATAACTATGATCAAAGACAATATGAATCACATGTAGTTATTAAACCGTCCTATGTTCTTCATATAAAAATGACTCATACATATATGATCATATTTCTATGATAGTCTAATAGCACTCTCACGAAATCTATATATCGAACGGGTACTGATCAAAAACAAATTTGACATTGCCAGTGGTAATACGTATAAAATGATTAATGACGAAGAAGTTGTCACACTTAACATTATTATAGCAGTGTTTCGAGTGAGCTATTTCGCTAAATCAAGAGCTTAAATTAAAACATGGCGGGCGGAAGACTAATGACTGCGAGTGTTCAGCTTACAACTTACTTTCGACTATTTAACAAATTAAGGTTAAATCTTTGCGCTTAAGTTTAAGCAGATGGAATTATCTTAATGGGATTTAAACTACTGACTGTTCAACTGAAAAAGTACTTACTTTGAGTAAAAAATAAACATCTGATGTTCTCAGATATGTTTCATAATCATGGGCCATTTTTGACCCGACCCCTATCGAGAAGCAAAACGGAGTATATGATTTTGACCTGTATGTATGTTCATTTTATTACCTCATAACTTCTAAACTACTTATCATAATTTGACAAATGAGGTATTGTTAGAAACGTCATAATTGTCTACCGGTTATAGGTTGCTTTAAATTGATTAAAAGTAGAGAACTTTAAGTAATAAACTAAAAAAATATATTTTAATATGATGCCGTGTTGGGTATCAAATGAAACGGCTAAATAACCACTTTTCAAATACATTTATATTGTTAGCTTTAGCCCGTAGCTTCGCTTGCATTCACCCGACTTACACCCCAAAAGATTTAAAATTAAAAAGAAGTTTAAAAACTAAAACCCGACTACGGTAATATCGCGCTCTAAAAAGTACGAAACAAGAAAATTTTCGAGTCCAAAATTCAATAAAAAGGATAACCGTGTCGCATGCCACCCCCAGCTTATAGTTTTTCGTGTCGTGTGTGTCTAGGACAAAGTGGCATGCGACTACGGTTATCCTTTTTATTAAAGTTGAGAGTTAGTAAAACATTGCAATCAGCCATATTATGCTCCTCTGTGCTGTAAGGAGATTCTCAATATAAGGCTCTTTTTAGGGTTTCTTACCCGAAGAGGCCAAAGGAGCCATATTGTTGTGACTCATGTGTCCGATACTGTCCGCCCGTCGTCTGTCACAAAGCTTTAGCAGCTAAGCCGTTGAAGTCACTCTTTATTATGTTGCACCAAAAATGTGTCTTGCCGACGACCCAAAGCCAGTCCAGTCCAGTCCATCAGCCATTTTAATGTCCCCACTGCTGGGGCAGAGACCTTCCTCATGTGTGGATAAGGACGGGCCATAACCCACCACGCAGGCCCAATGCGTATTGGTGGGTGTTAACGACTGCAAATGCAGCCGGGATTAACGGCTTAATGTGCCTTCCGAAGCACGGTGGAGTTTGAGATAATACATTTTTGGTCACCCATCCCATGACCGACCATTGCGAAAGTTGCTTAACCGCCGCAATCGCTGGGCCAGGCGCTAAACCACTGCGCTACCCAGCTCCTAGCAGAAGCAAAGCCAGGTACAAATAAAATAAAATGAAAAATTGTAGGTATCTAGAAGGGGGCTCCCAAACAAGTGAAAGGGGAGGTGTGAAAAAAAAAATTTTTTGTAGGTAAAAGAAACCTCTTTTTGATATTTCTTCTATACAATACAAAATAATTTGAGATTTTAGCATTCACAATGCTATTTTTTATTTTAGGTATGCTAGATATACTTACTAGAAAAATTTCGACGATGCCATTTGTGACTCGGCAGCTCAGTTGGAAGAGCATTGAACCAGACTTCCTAAGGTCACGTGTTCTATTCCCGCCTGAGAAATGATTTGGAGACGAGTCGAATTTTTTCTAGTCTAATACCTATTGTATAAAAATAGTATTGATAATGCTGAAATCTCAATTTTTTTAAATTCCTTTTATAGTTTTTATATACTTACCCAAACTGTTCAGATAAGCCTCATTTCTTAGTGTTAATATTAATGAGGCTATAATTCCGTCCCTATTTGGTACGGAACCTTAGATGAGCGCAGTCCGACATGTACTTGGCTGGTTTTTTTTCTCATCTCTCTCAATCCAATTACTTACTTATCTTACATACAATCTAGACTAAAGCCTTCGCTCATCGTTTTTATTTTCCCCTTTTAGAACAAAAAGACTACATAAGTGAGACATTTGTATAACTAAAAACATCGTGGAGGTGTTTCGGTAATTTGATTAAATTTTGTTTGTCCCAGCTTTTTATAAATAACTAGCGATCCGCCCTCACTTCGCTTCGGTTCCTGCCTTTTTTTGCCAAATGACCTTCCAACAACACCCAAAAAGAAAACAAATACCTTGCAGTCTTACTCCATTCGTTCCAAAACTGTTTCCGTCCCGTCCCGTCATCGGTGCAAGAAAGGCGCTTGAATCTATTTTCGCACACGTAAATTTTTTGCGCTAACTCCTAAGAAAGGTTACAATATGTGCATAAAATGCTTAAGGTAAATAACGTATTTTATTCGATAAGTATTAATACTGTATCCTTCTAAATAGCTTTTCAAATTACCGCATTGTGTGTGACCAATTTTCTAGAAGATACAAATTAAACGTATATCGGAAACGTATATCTGGAAATAGCGAATCTGGAATGCGACGAGTCAGGAATATGACGAATCCGGAACAAATCTTCAGAACTACTGTATCAGGTGAAACAAAATCAATTTAAAAGGTCATCATTATCATTATCATTATAACAACCTATTTTATTAGTCTAGACAGGACGTAAGTAGGCCTCCCCCATGGGACCTCCCACAACTCAAAGGAGCAACCTTGTTGATATGATCTCCACGCTTGGCATACGTGTTGGATTGGAGATCAAATTGGAACGTTTTAACATTGAAAATGTTTGTGTGCTCACCAGTGTATGTGCTGTCAGCCAAAAGTGCGGCATGGCCGTAGGTTGGTAAAAATTGGAGTTACATCTATGAAAGAGGTGTCAAAATGTGCAAAGAGTGGAGATCTATCGTATGGCGTTTGAGTTTTGAAAATCAGTCCTGTAGTTTTAGGGCAATTTTGAAAAAAATAAAAATAAATCTGACTTGCCGGCCAAAAAAATGGAGAGGCTTAATCAAAATTCGGAAAAAAACGGATCTGGAAATTGAATTGGGCTACAAAATAAGCCCACTCCCAAAGGTGGAAGAGGGTTCGGCCGCGTTGATGCAGTCTATTAGCGCATACGTTGTCGTGAGGTCTCAGTATTATTATAGAGTAAAATGTATGTATGGATATTTATCTATACTTTTAATAAATATGTAATAAATGTATTATTAAAAGGTGCTCCCACACAGCAGTTTAATTTTACAAAAATAATTCTTAAATATTTAACTTTCTCATATTACAATAGACGAGCAAATAGCTGAACTATTTAACATACTGTTAATAGGTAGTACTTTTTATTTTTGATGTTCATTTTCAATGGACTCTGATAGTATAGTCCAATAGCGACATAGTCGTATCGCGAAATGGACAATGTGAGATATAGTCGTATCGCGAAATAGGCGATGTGACATTTAGTCCAATAGCGACATAGTATCGTATCGCGAAATGGTCACTGTGAGATATACACTAAACGCTTATTTAAAATGACGTTTAGGCGTTATGCGGCTTAGGCACACTGCGTAATAGGTAGTCAGCGAGCAAAGGGTTGTCTGGATGGAGCGTGAAATCTGTAAATTTGTTAACTTCATTCCTGCTTGGCTACAGCTTTTCTGGTCCTTATGAAAATACCATGAAAATGTTCGTCGTACAAGCATTTAAGTGTTGAGATGGTATGGACCTTTAATTTTTAAGTATATCTAAAAATGTAATGGGGATGACCACGTTACTGAATATGTTTTTAAAATTAAAAGTAAAAAATATAATAATTTGGAAATATCGAAAAAAACTTGATTATTAAAACTCACAAAGATAGCAAGATGCGTGCATAAACAAGCCTCAATATCCTACTAATATTATAAATGTGAAAGTTTGTGGGTATGGATGTTTGGATGTTTGTTCCTCAATCACGCAAAAACGGCTGAACCGATTTAGATGAAATTTGGCACACAGATAGTTTAAAGCCTGGATTAAACATAGAATACTTTTATCCTGGTTTTTTGTTCCCGTGGGATAATACAGAATTTTGGCAATTTTGAGACGGCTAAAAATTTTTACGATCTAAGTAACTCAAAATATACTCCATATAGGTTTTTATTTACCTACTCAATATAGTCATTTTTCATTTCTCTCTGGACCCAATTCTGAAGTCCACGCAGACGAAGTCGCGGGCAGAAGCTAGGCTGACTAATTATTAAATTTAAAACTTTTAACAGCACCTACGTGATTAGAAAAGGGAAGAGATACGCCTCTTAACACTTAGTTGCAAATAAATAAACATTTGATTGGATTTGATACTTTTTAAGATATACCTACGTACACAGAACAAAGAAAAAATTTTTCCCCCCAGTAGAAGGGGGGATTTTTAATGTGTTAGTTTGGTTACACTGGTTTTCATACTAAAGTGAGCTCATACTACTTCTAACTACTTCTATGTTCTGAGCCTACTTAAATTTGATAAGTTTTTTGCGCCCGTTCTTCTTGTCAGTTGAAAAAGTCTGAGTAGGAAAATAAAGACGTTTCAAAAGTGATTAATTACTAAGTTTATTTGAATAAAGACATTTTAACTTTGACTTTGACTTAAAACATTAACCGTGTTGTAACATTCTGTGACCGCATAGAGCTTTTGCCGTACATGGAGCTTTTGCCGTACAAGACATATCCAATAGAGCACAGTTGATGCGCAAAAATAGAGAATACCCACCGGTGCAGCACTTTAAGTTACATATTCAGCGAGACCGACTGTCTGAGTAAACCTCCGCCCCAAGCAGTAAGTCGATAGAGTCAGAAACGTTGTACTCAGGATCGGCGAGTTTCAAGTTCTTTAGGTGTTCCCAGTTATCCCTTTTGAAAGTACAGTTCGGAAGCTTGTTTGTGAGCTTTTGAAGGACGAGAGCTTGAGCTTCAAAGTTGTAATCAGAATGTATAGATTTGCAGCTGAGATTTACTAATCCTTTGTAGCTTCCAGCCACCGAACCAACCCCAGACACCGTAGCATGTAGTCTTGATCTGGGAAGACGGAGTTGCTGAGCTGCGTTTTCTGTGATTAAGTTCACTTGCGACCCTTGGTCGAGAAGAGCTCGCATTGTTACATAAGTTCCAGTTATAGATTTTATCTTCACTTGGACAGTAGTTAAGAGTATTTCCGTATCATTTGTAGATAGATGAAAAGAGCCTTGTTGAGAAGAAGTGCTAGGTTTAGGTTGAAAGTTGCTGCATACATTTTTTTCAGTTGTTTCTGTATTCGTTTTAGTCATATGCAATAACGTATGATGCTTAGCGTTGCATTCTTTGCATGTTTTCATCGACGTGCAGTTTGCGTCGCCGTGACTGTAAAGGCAGTTTTTGCAAACTTTGAGTTTTGCGACCGTTTTGTTTCTATGTGCGTTGTCTAGGTTAATGAACTTCTCGCATTGCATCAACACATGATTGCCGTCACATAGAGGGCATTGTCCATATGACGTATGAAATGTCTTCGTGAATTCCTTATTGCCTTCATATAAAGTAGGTTTCTTCGCATAGTTATGTTGTTTGGTAAATGATTTGAAATTGTTGTTTCCGTGACCAAAATAAGTTTTGTTCGTTGGTTGATTGTAAGTTTTGTTAAATAATTGCTTTGGGGCGTTTGAAGTATCCCTTTGACAATTCCTCATAGTTTCGTAAGCAATGAATTTGCTTTCCAAAAAGGATAAAAATTCTTGCAAGTTAGGCAGTTCCCTGTTGTTTTGCATATCTTTTATGTATTCGTTAAATGTCACGGAATCCAATTTTTGTGACATGTAGTGTACGATAATCGGCCCCCAGCTCGAAACTTCGGCACCCATGTTGGTGAGACCGTTCAGGCTTTCTGTAATGACGTCATGCATCTTCTTGAGATTGTATGCGTTAGGATGTTGGATCACAGGCTGCTGCTGCATAGTGTTCATGAATGACGTAAATTGAAGACGACGATTATCATACCGATGAGTCAGTATTTCCCAACACGAATCGTAGTTATCGGAACTTATCGTTAGATGCTGGACAAGGCGTTCGGCTTCACCCTTGAGTTTTGTCTTGAGATGTTGCATTTTTTGTGACTTCGGTATGGTAGGATTGCTGTGTATGGTTTCCAGAAAAATGTCCTTAAAAGATATCCACTGAATATAATCTCCAAAAAATTCAGGAATTTCTATTTGTGGCGTTGCTCGTTGGTAATGAACATTCGACCACATTTTGCTGTGTAAGCCTCTTCTTAAACTATCATACTTCAGTTCCATGTCTTCAAACCTCTGATTGTATTCTTCTTTTAAGTTCTCATCTTTCAAAGCGCCTTCTATTTCCCAGTGAAATTTCTCAATACAGTCCCATTTAGATTTCAAAATAGAAAGATAGTCTTCTAATTCCCATTTTTCAGTAACAAATTCCAAATTTATCTTAAGCATAGTTCTGTTCAAGGACTTAAATCTCACTTCTTGTTGAATCATAAGTTCTCTAGTCCTTTCATCAGTTTTATCTTGAAGCTTTTGAGTTAAGTTTTCTTCTACATCTTGTTGTTTTCGCAGAGATGTTAATGAAGCCTTCATATGTTGTTTGGTACTTTCGTACATCTGCTTAGTTTTCCCATAAATATCGTGCATAAAATAGCTAACAGCAGATTTATCTTGAATGGACTCCAGCTTCTTTTGATGACGCTCGTCGAATTCTTCCCATAGTTTTTCAAGGGCAGACAAACGTTGTTCTAAATAGCTCTCGGTTTTCCTACTAGCGCTGTCTTTCTTGTATTTAGAGCACAGCGTCTTAATACTTTCGAATGTAGCTACTTGTATAGTTAGCTCTTCCATTTTTTTTTTCAGTTAAGTTTAGTTGAAAGGTAAGTAAATAGTAAGTAAGTTAGTTAGTTACTCAAACCTTGTATGTAGATGACAGTGACAGTTTTTCTAGTTTCCTTCTTCCAAAATTCTTTGCTGCTCGTTGCAGATCACAGTGAGTTTGGTAGAATCCTGTGTAGGTGCTGGTTGGATACTCAGTGCAGTCAGCGACCCTTACTACGAAATACACGACCTTCTCAATTAACTTGGTGAGACCCGCTGGTGGGAGGCCAAGTAACCGATTCGCTATCGTAGTCCTAGTCACTGATGCACTCAGTAAGGATGTTGAAAAGGACCTGAATGTCCAGTGGCGTAGTTCCGCGCTGGAGCACTATTTCCTTCTCGTAGTTTCTCGAAGGACCTCTATGTCCTTTTCTTAGTTGTTGCTCGAAGGACCACAATGTATAGCGTGTTACGCTTTACAGGTAAGTTAGTAGTAGGGAGTAGTTGAGTAAGTTGTTGTGGAGTGCCAAAGGATGAAAGTCACAGTAAAGATTCACTATTTATTTACGTACACAGTTTAAATAAGTTAAGTGGTTCTCACGCGACGTTAGTCATTCGCGGTTGCCAAGTTTGCACTCAGTAAAAGTAATATTATAATAAAATATTTTAGTAAATAGGCATGATTCATTGACCTCAATCAAAATATGTAAAGACATGTCGATGTACAAGTAAACCGTACACCGACAATAATTATGGTAACGTCTACATAGAATGAAGACCATCAGCCATATTTAATGCCCCCACTGCTGGGGCTTATGCCTTGCGTAGGTGGTAGGAAAATATAGACGACTAGCGGCCGCCCGCGACTTCGTCTGCGTGGACAGTTTTTTTGCTATCCCTCGGGAACTGTACGTTTTTTCTGGATGAAAGGTACCCTATGTCCTTCTCTGTACCCTTGACAACGTGTATGCAAAATTTCATGATGATCGGTTGAGTAGTTAAGACGTGAAGGCGTAACAAACAAACAAACGGACTTTCGCATTTATAATACTACTAGCTTCCGCCCGCGACTTCGTCTGCGTGGAGAGTATTTTGTCTATCCCTCGGGAACAGTTCCTTTTTTCGGGATGAAAGGTACCCTATGTCCTTCTCTGTACCCCTGACAACGTGTGTGTAAAATTTCATGATGATAGGTTCAGTAGTTAAGACGTGAAGGTGTAACAAACAAACAAACGGACTTTCGCATTTATAATATTATAGTAAGGATTAGTAAGGATTCAAAAGTACTTAATAATTAATTTTATTTGAATAAAGCTTATTTGACTTTGACTGTACGAGGCCTACGTACTAACTGCCTTACTAATAAACATTTACCCGCGGTGTATACGGGTGATACAGCGAAATCTTGACCAATAAACCAATTTTGACAGTTCCGTGACACACGCCTGTTGTAACGACTGGGTAATTACTATGGAAACTTAAACTGTCACTATACACTCACGGGACCTAGTTTAACTGATGTGTAAATACGTAAAATGAATAAAAATAAAGTTTTATGATTATTTCGATGTTGTTTCTAGAACAATTCGATAGTAGAAGTCTTTACTAGCATACAAGGCAATGAAACTGGTCAATCAGCCTACAATTTATATAAGAAACCGTACTACTGAAGACCTGTTCCTTTTTATGAATCAAGCAAAATAGATTGATTCTATAATCCCATTATCATTTTAATAAGATCACTAACAAACCAACCGTTGCAATGCTAGATCATATCTAATATCGAATAAAAATGCACTAGTTTTTAACTCGATATATTTTATTTTATAGACATAGGTACATAACCTTTAAAAGAAAATATTTCTTCGTTGTTCTTAAGTTTTTAATCGATGCAGCTTTCTTCAGGTTAGGACAGGGCAAAGATTGAATTCTTAGGTATAGGGTAGGTAGGTATATAAGTTTCCTTCATGTGCTCGATTTTCGATCTTATTTCCATGATCTTGACTTAGGTATGATCTGGTGCTTGTTAGATTGTTTTGAGTTCAAGTTAATAATAAACATTATTTATAAAATTGGTAAGAATTACATCTCTCCAGCGTTGATTCCCTTGGGATGACATTATTATACAACTCGTGAGCGTAAATCACAAACTGAAAATGAGGTTGCTATTCCAAAGCTTGCAAATTTTGCCTATTACTGAGAAAAACACAAAGCAACCGAAAATAATTAAAGAAACGCATAAAATGTTGTGTATTTACATTTTGAACATTTGACAATATTTAAATGTTTGTTTATTATTGTCATGGCAACGTATGACATTTCCTGTGATCGTTTAAAAACACGATAGAGAGTTCACTAAAAAAATATGTAAATTAAAACCAAAAAATTAAAAAACCCATTACAATTTAAAGATTTTAACCAAATATGCCTAAATATAAGATTTAAATTATTTATTTATTTATATTTCACTAGAAAATATTTAAAGATAATGTTGTTTTAGAACGTGAGCACCAGTGTTGCAAGTGATATTCGTTATAACCTTTGTGTAACTACCCAATACAATAAAAGTTTTTATTAGTAACCGACTGTATACGCGGTCTATAACTCATCTATCACTGTCATAGTTACACACTTGTAAAACGGGTGAGTTGCAGTTCTTTATTAGTAAGGCAGTAAGTGTTCTGACTTATATAACAGTATACTGAATGGAAACTTTGAGATATTATTGATTACCGAAACTTAATTGGTTACAGAACGACATAATGGACAGCGAGCTATGCGATGATCGTTATGATGTTTTCCGCTGCGACAGGGATCTTAGTCGGTGTAAAAAGCAAGGTGGTGGCGGTGTTATGATATGCACTCGTAAAAGACTCGGAGCCACGCTGCGGAATGAGTGGTCTAGCGATACGGCAGACTCCATTTGTGTGTGTGTGCCCGCTTGCAGTCTAACATCTGAACATGACTTATTCATAATTTTAGCGTATACACCACCTGAACGTAGTGGATTTTTAGAGCGTTTGGATAACATAAATAATAATATATCTCGTTTAGTGGACAAATTTCAGGATTGTAATTACTTATTGATTGGGGATTTTAATCTGCCGTTCATTAGATGGGATGGTATCGGTGGATACAGTACTATTCCGCAACAGAGTAACTCGGAGTTTTATAACTGTGCCATGAGTTTTTTGGATCATCTTCACTTTCTTGGACTTAAGCAATATAATTTCATTCCGAATTCAAAGAACAATATCCTTGACCTTTGTTTTAGTAATTTACCTTTGGAAATCACACGTTCGGTGTCACCCTTGCTAAAGGAAGATGCTCACCATCCGTCTATAAATATAAATGTTTTAGACTTAGAATGTCATAAGTTCAATGAAAAACGTCATCCTCGGTTTAATTTCTTTAAGGCTGACTACGACCTGATTAATAAACACCTTAACAGTATAGATTGGATTGAGCTCCTTTCCAACGACTCACTAGAAGAGGCTGTCAGTGATTTTTATACTAAGTTGTGGGAATGCTGTGCTTTATATGTACCTGTCACCAACATTTCAGCTACTAGATCCCATTACCCGATATGGTATACTAACTCGTTGATTAAATTAAATAAAGAAAAGAACGAAATCCATAAAAAATGAAAACGTTTTGGGAATCCTCGGGACTATGATGAGTTCTCAACCCTGAGAGACCGTTTAAAAAAACTGCAGAAGCAGGGTTTCAATAATTTTACCCGTAAAGCTGAGGATATAATTAGACACAGGCCTCAATATTTCTGGACGTATGTTAAGTCTAAAAGAGGTGGATCTAACTATCCAAAATCTTTTCAAAAAAATAATACAGTTTATTCTGAAGGGCAGCAGATCTGTAATGCTTTTAATTCATTTTTTGAGAGCGTATTTAGTAAGTCTTCACCTAGTTCTTCCTCCGACTGTGTGGCGAATGGTCATATACATAATGAAGCAATATCTAAGGTTCATATATCTCCGGAGTTAGTGGATTCTTCGTAAATTGGATAAGTCCAAGGGTGCTGGTTGCGACGGTATCCCTCCCATATTTTTACTGAGATGCGCTCAGACCTTAGCTGTTCCCTTATCTATTATCTATTCTAGATCATTAACTAATGGGACTTTCCCTACTATGTGGAAAAAAGCTCACATCATACCTGTCCATAAGAAAGGCTCTAAATCCTTAATTGAAAATTATCGTCCTATTTCAATTTTAAATACAATGGCTAAAGTTTTTGAGAAAATTATATATGACGCTATATATCAGGCAATTGCACGCGGTATTCCGATCTCCCAACACGGTTTTCTTAGGGGTCACTCCACCTTGTCTAATCTTGCTGTGTTTACCGACGACATTCTCAAACAAATGGAAAATGGAGGGCAGGTTGACGTGGTCTACACGGACTTCGAAAAAGCTTTCGATCGTGTGGATCACGTCATTCTGCTCAAAAAACTTGAATCATTGGGTATACACGGGGATTTGTTGAGGTGGATAACTTCTTATCTCTCTAATCGCTCTCAAGCTGTTGTACTCGGGGGTTATAAGTCTGATTTTATTGGCGTACCCTCTGGTGTCCCGCAGGGTTCCCACCTTGGTCCATTACTATACAATGCGTATATACACGACATACATGACTGTCTTACTAATGCAAAATGCCTACTGTACGCAGATGACAAAAAAGTGTATATGCGTGTACACTCAATCGCTGATTGCAACCTGATTCAGCAGGATCTCAATAGTTTAATGTTATATTACACTAGAAACAACATCAACATCAGTATATCTAAGTGTCAATGCATAAGTTTTACCCGTAAGAAGAATCCAATTGTCTTCAATTACAAATTCAACGACACTGTACTTGAGAGAGTCGAGGTTGTTCGAGATCTGGGGGTATGGTTGGACTCAAAATTGTCGGTCTGTAACCATATCGACAAAGTAGTCAACAGATCCTACCGTAATTTGAGCTTTGTCATTAGAACATGTAAACCTTTCTCGGGAATAACTGCTTCTAAAGTCGTTTACTTTTCATTTGTCAGAAGTGTTTTAGAGTATTCGAGTTCAATATGGTCCCCGGTCTACGCCGTGCATAAAAATAGAATTGAACAAATTCAAAAAAAAATTATACGTTACCTTAAATTTAAACTAAAAATAACTGATACAATATCCTATGAGAGTGTTTGTGTTCAGCAAGGGTTTTTAACACTGGAACAGCGACGCATAGTCATGGACATGGGATTACTGTATGATGTGGTACGCGGGCGTATAGACTGTCCAGAGCTTGTTGAGCGAGTGGCGTTGCGGGTGCCGACGCGCCGTACGCGCCACACGGCGCTTTCGCTGTTCGCTGTACAATCACATGATACCAAATATGGGAAAAACGCGGTCATGACCAGAATCGTTAATACCTATAATAAATATTTTTATCATGTTGACCCGTATAATAGGAAACAAAAACACATTTCTGAAAAAAGTAAAAATGGTATTTGAAGCTAATTAATTGTTCCCATGCTCCTTCCTACCCTGCACGTATCCGCATGTTATGCATCCAGTACCTCTACCATGAGTTGGTATAGTAAACTACAATAGTTTACTATACTCGCTAGCGAGCATCGAGTAACGTTTTGGCCTTTTTCATAGCAATTCGGTACCATGAGTTACTAATTGACAGATAGTATCGAGAAATACCATAACTATAGTAGTAAAGTTACTCACTTGCGTTTTGAGGCGTGAGATCAATGAGTATACCTTTTACTATCCTCTATGGCATAGAGGAATGTAAAAAATAGGTACAACAAAAGAGAATGTAATCAAACCGCGGTACAGCATAGTCATTGGCGTGAATACTTCTATTTTAATTTAATTTAGTATTTTTTGTGTCTAAAATAGTCTAAATAATGTCTTTCAGAGCTTATTTAGCATAAAATATGTGCGCCACAGCTGCATAATGCAACGAAATCAAGGGCAAATTATAAACCGATAAATATGAAAACCCGTGTTAGAAATCCTCTAGTCAGGGGGTGGGTCAGGTTGTGCCCAACGCTGAATAGTGGCCCTTCACGGTGGGCCCTCCATTCAGTGGGCTTACTAAGGTCACCATTCAAATACGCCGTAACGTAACGCATTCATCCACTTTGAAACTAATGTAAAAAAAAATTAAGTACTTTCCTATCAAGCATGTTACAAAATTAGAAAATATTGTGTTAAATCTAAATAATAATCTACTTAGTTGCAAATATGTTAATTCCGTCCATATCAACGTAATACTTGATACAAATAAGGCCTATCTAATTTTAAGTCTTTATATATTATTTAATTAATTATTTAACAGTAGGAATATAAGAAAACAGTTCTAACTAAATCTAATTTTCCGAAAACTTAACTTTGGCCGTAATAAATCGATTACACTTATTAAATTAAGGCCTATAACTTTTTTATTTGAAATTGAGGTTAAATATGAAACCATATTAAATAAAAACAACTTATCAATAAATTTGAATATTTATTATTACAAAGTAAAGATTTATGTTATATATTTCTAAAAAAAGATCTAACTTTAACTCGTAGATTTGTATCATTTGGGGCCTTATTTGTTTATTTAATATCATATTTGAATAAGGCACAAAAAACGTAGGTATCTGCCGCATGTCGCTCTGCCAGGTTGTATTTCGTCCAACTTGTACGTTTTTATTAATTTGGAAGGAAACTGGATATTTTTGTCGATTGTGGGATGATACACACTTACTGCCTTACTAATAAACATTTACCCGCGATGTATACGGGTGATACAGCGAAATCTTGACTAATAAACCAATTTTGACAGTTCCGTGACATACGCCTGTTGTAACGAGTAGGTAATTACTATGGAAACTTAAACTGTCACTAAACACTCACGGGACCTAGTTTAACTGATGTGTAAATACGTAAAATGAATAAAAATAAAGTTTTATGATTATTTCGATGTTGTTTCTAGAACAATTCGATAGGAGAAGTCTTTACTACTAGCATACAAGGCAATGAAACTGGTCAATCAGCCTACAATTTACATAAGAAACCGTATTACTGAAGACCTGTTCCTTTTTATGAATTAAGCAAAATAGATTGATTCTATAATCCCATTATCATTTTAATAAGATCACTAACAAACCAACCGTTGCAATGCTAGATCATATCTAATAGTGAATAAAAATGCACTAGTTTTTAACTCGATATATTTTATTTTATAGACATACATAACCTTTAAAAGAAAATATTTCTTCGTTGTTCTTAAGTTTTTAATCGATGCATCTTTCTTCAGGTTAGGACAGGGCAAAGATTGAAATCTTTGGGATAGGGTAGATAGGTATATAAGTTTCCTTCATGTGCTCGATCTTATTTCCATGATCTTGACTTAGGTATGATCTGGTGCTTGTTAGATTGTTTTGAGTTCAAGTTAATAATAAACATTATTTATAAAATTGGCAAGAATTACATCTCTCCAACGTTGATTCCCTTGGGATGACATTATTATACAACTCGTGAGCGTAAATCACAAACTGTGAAAATGGGATGGCTATTCCAAAGCTTGCTAATTTTGCCTATTACTGAGAAAAACACAAAGCAACCGAAAATAATTAAAGAAACGCATAAAATGTTGTGTATTTACATTTTGAACATTTGGCAATATTTAAGTGTTTGTTTATTATTGTCATGACAACGTATGACATTTCCTGTGATCGTTTAAAAACACGATAGACAGTTCACTAAAAAAATTTGTAAATATAAACCAAAAAATTAAAAAACCCATTACAATTTAAAGATTTTTACCAAATATGACTAAATATAAAATTTAAATTATTTCTTTATTTATATTTCACTAGAAAATAATTAAAGATAATGTTGTTTTAGAACGTGAGCACCAGTGTTGCAAGTGATATTCGTTATAACCTTTGTGTAACTACCCAAAACAATAAAAGTTTTTATTAGTAACCGACTGTATACGCGATCTATAACTCATCTATCACTGTCATAGTTACACACTTGTAAAACAGGTGGGTTGCAGTTCTTTATTAGTAAGGCAGATTATCTGTAATGAAATAAGTAAACCATAAGTTGTATAAGTTGTGGGATTCCCATTAAGCTCTATCGTGTTAAAATAAGACCTAGGCTATTATCGTAATAACGCTGTCCCCCTACTCAAATGGCCAACATTCTATGCGTTTGAACGCTACGTTATTACGTGTCGTAAGCTTGTCACACAATATCAAAGTCTGAGATTTACATAAGCTTACGACACGTTATTTAATCGTCTATTGCTCATATTTTAAGCTTTAAAAGTAAGGTTGGCAATTGGAGCATGGGGCAGGTCGTCTTTAAAAAATTTAAAAACAAATCAAGGTCATGGATAGCTAATCATAAATATAAAGAAACAATTATTATGAGAAACTTAAACTAAAACAGCGTAAGGTTTAATAAAAACTTTCATGAAAGTATTTTTCTGGTTGGATTTAGGTTTATCTGAGTTTTCTAATGATTTGTACTTGGACGAATCGTCCGAGGATTTGTATCAAGTACCAACCTTTTATTTCACCTTTCCATAAACTCCTCTAATCGACTGCTTCTAATTTTATTCTTATCAATCTTAACAAGCTAGCTTTTACACAACAAAATACGCAAAGAAAACACAAAATAAATAATTATTAAAACGTGAAAATTACATTTGACATTTTCGATTTGACACAAGGAACATTTATACTCACAGGAAGATTTGACATAAATCATGGAAATAGTACTAAAAACCGGAATGAGCGCTTCGCCCCAAAACGAGCCGACAGAGAGGTCAAGTAGATGTATGTGTCCTTTTCTTCATTAGGGTGACCAAACCGTATGGTTGGCCGGAGACATACATAATACTTTAAACTGTTTAATATAAACTTAAATACCTAGGTAGTTCTTTATTTATAATTAACACTTTTTACCGCGTTTTTATTAGGGTGCTTGCTCTTTTGTTTGTTTGAGCACAAATTTAGCAAACGATTTCATACTAAATTCCCGATGAGCTAGAGACTTGAAACTTTGAACACAGGTTAGAAATGGAAGGAAATGCAATATTACAGTGTCATTGAGGTGATCTGATAATGGAGCCGGAAGAACGCCACAGGAACTCTATGATGAATGAAACTATACAACCCCATCGTGTTTGGGTTTGTTAGAATTGTCTTGATAAGTACTCTGACGGGAGACAAGGTTCAGGGTCGGATGATGAAGTCTGGATTCCATGCCATAGGAACTCAATATTGAAATCATGCAACCCCATCGAGTTTGGGCTCGTTTTAATCGTCTTGACGAGTGCTCTGTTGGGTAATAGTATCCAAGAGTCTGGTGATGGAGCCGGAAGAAGGCCACAGGAACTCTTTAAATAAAATTCTTCAATAAAACTTTTCAACCCCATCGAGTTTGGACTCGTTTGAATGGTCTTGACGAGTACTCTGATAGGCGGTGGTATATTTTTAGTTTTGCTCGTTAACTAAAAAAAAGAAAATTAATATTTATTTAAAAAAATATTTTTTAAGAACAAATTATTTATCACGTTTTTATTAAGTTGCTTTTTTGTTTTTATTTTTTAAATATGGTAATTCAACCAATTAAAATCTCGTTTATTCATTTCAATTTAATTTCAAGTGTAAATAATTACGCAACTTTAAAGTTTATTCCAATTTTTAATAAAAATGCAATGTGCGTGAACTTCGGAAAAACAAATAAATGTTGGAAAAACAAGTAAAAGTAGGAAAACATTGTCTAGTGATCTGTAGTTAAAAAAAGAAGCAAACGATTTTCGACTTTATTGACGTTTGAAATTCGATTGCTTTTTCCCATAATTATACTTGTACATTTACTTTGCTGTTTCATTAAAAACTGTTATTTTGGTAAAGATGTCAATAAGGTTTAAAATACTTGCACCAATTTCTTTACTTGTGAAGTTAATAAAATGGGTGCAAGAGATTTACGACGACACAATGTTTAAAATATAAAAAAAAAACAAAATGGCGGCCAACTATATTGTTAGTGGGCTGATTTTATGAAACTAGATTTTGTTACTATTTTAATAAAAATATAAGTAACAAAGAAATGTTAAAAGTATAAAAAATATGGCAGCCAACTTTTTTATTTGTGGGCTGATTTGAATGAAACTCGGTTTTTAGTACCAATTTGACAAGAAAATAATAACACAATATGAATTGAAAAAATTAAAAAATCCAAGATGGCAGCCAACTTGTTTGTTTTTGGGCCGATTTCGATAAAACTCGGTTTTTGGTAATATTTTGACAAGAAAATAACAACGCAATTTTTAAAATACTAAAAATATATGATGGCGGCCAACTTTTTTGTTTTTGTGCCGATTTCGATGAAACTCGGTTTTTGGTACTAATTAGACAAGAAAATAACAACTCAATGTAAACTGATGGAAAAATCAAAATTTATCAAAATGGCTGCTAAATTGTTTTTGGGTTGATTTTGATGTGACTCGGTTGAAAAAACAAATAAATAATTTGGCTGCCATCTTAAGCTTCGTACAGACTGAGGCGAATTCCGCGCGAAATTCGCGAGTGCGACCACGTAACTCAAAGCGATAGCCATAGCCATAGCCATTGTCAAAGAAATTGCTATGGCAATGGCTATGGCTATGGCCATTGCTTTGAGTTACGCGATCAAAATCTGTCAAAATGAGCGACGCGCGCGATTCGCTCGCCTCAGTCTGTACGAAGCTTTAGATTTTTTTTATGATATTCCGTTGCTGTTTTCTTGTCAAAATAATACCAAAACCCGAGTTTCATCAAAATCGGGCCACAAGCAAAACAGTTGGCCGCCATCTTGAATTTTGTAAGTTTTCAAAATTGCGTTGTTATTTTCTTGTCAAAATCGTACCAAAAACCGAGTTTCATCAAAATCGGCCCAAAAACAAAAAAGTTGGCCGCCACCTTGGATTTTTAGTTTTTTAAAAATTGCGTTGTTAATTTCTTGTCAAAATAGTTCCAAAAACCGAGTTTCATCGAAATCGGCCCAAAAACAAAAAAATTGGCCGCCATCTTGGATTTTTAGTTTTTTAAAAATTGCATTGATATTTTCTTGTCAAAATAGTTCCGAAAACCAAGTTTCATCGAAATCGGCCCAAAATCAAAAAAGTTGGCCACCATCTTGGAGTTTTAGTTTTTTAAAAATTGCATTTTATTTTCTTGTCAAAATAGTTCCAAAAACCGAGTTTCATCGAAATCGGCCCAAAAACAAAAAAGTTGGCCGCCATCTTGGAGTTTTAGTTTTTTAAAAATTGCGTTGTTAATTTCTTGTCAAAATAGTTCCAAAAACCGAGTTTCATCGAAATCGGCCCAAAAACAAAAAAGTTGGCCGCCATCTTGGATTTTTAGTTTTTTAAAAATTGCGTTGTTAATTTCTTGTCAAAATAGTTCCAAAAACCGAGTTTCATCGAAATCGGCCCAAAAACAAAAAAGTTGACCGCCATCTTGAATTTTTTTAAATTTTTAACATTGCGTTGTTATTTTCTTGTCAAAATCGTACCAAAAACCGAGTTTCATCAAAATCGGCCCAAAAACAAAAAAGTTGGCCGCCATCTTGGATTTTTAAATTTTTTAACATTGTGTTGTTATTTTCTTGTCAAAATCGTACCAAAAACCAAGTTTCATCGAAATCGGCCCAAAAACAAAAAATTTGGCCGCCATCTTGGATTCTTTGTTTTTTAAAAATTGCGTTGTTATTTTCTTGTCAAAATAGTTCCAAAAACCAAGTTTCATCGAAATCGGCCCAAAAGCAAAAAAATTGGCCGCCATCTTGGATTTTTAGTTTTTTAAAAATTGCATTGATATTTTCTTGTCAAAATAGTTCCGAAAACCAAGTTTCATCGAAATCGGCCCAAAAACAAAAAAGTTGGCCGCCATCTTGGAGTTTTAGTTTTTTAAAAATTGCATTGTTATTTTCTTGTCAAAATAGTTCCAAAAACCGAGTTTCATCGAAATCAGCCCAAAAACAAAAAAGTTGGCCGCCATCTTGGAGTTTTAGTTTTTTAAAAATTGCGTTGTTAATTTCTTGTCAAAATAGTTCCAAAAACCGAGTTTCATCGAAATCGGCCCAAAAACAAAAAAGTTGGCCGCCATCTTGGAGTTTTAGTTTTTTAAAAATTGCGTTGTTAATTTCTTGTCAAAATAGTTCCAAAAACCGAGTTTCATCGAAATCGGCCCAAAAACAAAAAATTTGGCCGCCATCTTGGATTTTTTAAATTTTCAACGTTGCGTTGTTATTTTCATGTTGAAATAGTACCAAAAACCGAGTTTCATCGAAATAGGCGCACAAACATGAATTTGATTATTATTATTAATTTTACCGTCTCGCCTGCGACCTCTAGCCATTTCAATAGAACAATTTCGTTTTTTTAGAAATCTGAAATGATGCAGTATTTATGGTCACACTAGTTTTGTAAAGTAACATTTCCTATAGATTGAAATTCTTAAATTGAAATTCGGCGCCAAGGTCAAAATCGGAGTTGCCAAGATTGACACTACTATTTATTACTACCTCACCGATGATAGCTGATTAGCATTATTTTAGATATCTAATTAAATCAAAAGAGTAAGTTCTGTTTTATATTACAATTATTATGTGTCATTCTAAATTAATATTTAAATAGTATATATTCGACTTCCCATTCCGACTCCTTAATTTTGATACACTACTTGATTGGTAACGTACATATTTTTAGTCCTACTATCGTGGTATTATTGTTTAGTAATGGCAATTGTGCGAACGAGACACCGACCTCCACCTGGTGTTGTCTCATTCACACAGTAGTGCCTTCAGTCAATGTCGTCGATAGAATTTCAACTCTATGGCAAATGCAATGAAGTTGAATTTCTTTTAAACGATAAGTGAAAATTTTTGTATAGTACTCACTCCCTATTATAAACCTCCTTGACATAAATAGTAACCATAGAGGAAAGTAAAAAGATAGTAACCAACATAAATTCAAAATTCACTTACATTCGGTATACACGCACTAACTAATGATTTTTTACTTAGTCGGATTATAATTGCAAACTACAGCAACTAAGGTAAACGACCAATATTTCGTGTTAGTAAGTTATTTCGTTTAGTTTTTTTTCTGTCACAAATTATTAATTATTACACCTACATTAGTACAAAATATAGCACATAAACTGTCTAAAAATCAAGTACTAACATTTTGGTGACTGAACTAAGACACGGTTACGGTATCTATCCGTTACCGTGACTGAGGGCAATGCTACGTTCAAAACTCTCAGTCGTCGGCACAGACAGCTTTATGGCATGTATTCCTCGTCACCACCATAAGATTAGCGCTCGTATCTACCTACTTTTTAAGCTCACAGAAAGTCAATTGGAATAAAACTTTAAATAGTTAAGTAGTAAAATGATCCCATATACTCGTAATCTTCCAAACGAAACGTCCGATTAGAATAATTTAAAGAAGACTATATTAAAATCTTTTATTTATTTATTTATTATCAATAGTTTTCACAGTTCACGCTAAATAATTTTATAGGATTTTTTTGGTAGGTTTTCACTATTGCAATTACTATAGAGGTTATAGATATTTCTATTTTTTAAACAACTATAGCCTATATTTCTCGCTGATTTTGCAGCTTTCTATTCTTACTCCTTATCCTTATTTCATCTGGTAAGAATTTTTGGCGTTTTTTCCGCCAATTTCGATTTTCCCAAAAAAAAATCAGAATTTTCAATACTAAAATATCTTTATTTGGTTCTAAATATGAAACCTTTTAATAGCCCATCCGCACATCTATCATATCTGCGATACTACAGGCAAATGACACAACACAATTTCATAAATCGGGGCACTATACTCGATCATGAAAACCTAAAATATTACAATTTTAAAATCTTGAAGTCATTAAGAGTCTTAACATGCCGAAATATGGGACATTTACCTTATCGAGTTCACATAAGCGAGGATGGTTAACTCGTGGATGGTGAGCACTCTTACTATAGATTTTAGTTCTTCGCGTATCCGCTAGAGGCTCTGCTTCAATTTCCCATACAAATTGCTAACGCGGTCGATATTGAGAATGGTTTTTGTAAACTCATGGTAGTGCTACAGCTACTTATATTTATCTGTTTATCCACGTAATTTAACCGGCCTGGCGATCTTCCTTTTCTATTTCTTTTTTT
Source organism: Agriphila geniculea (assembly GCA_943789525.1). Classification (NCBI taxonomy): domain Eukaryota; kingdom Metazoa; phylum Arthropoda; class Insecta; order Lepidoptera; family Crambidae; genus Agriphila; species Agriphila geniculea. The sequence goes on along the minus strand of OX038885.1, from coordinate 22,320,539 downwards.
TTCCTTTTTCCTTTAAATTATAGTCCTTTACTTTGGACAGATTGTAAGGTAGAGTAAGGTTCTGACTTCTGTCATTTTGACAAAGTAGTCAGTAGTTCATTATTATTACTACGAGTACCCACTATGATATAAATGTAAGCAAATTTGTGGATAACGTTTTTGGCCCAATTAATTTTAGCATAAACTGTATTATCTTGTATTAGTTAAGAGTTGGCTGTTGTTATCCCTTGTAAAATAAAATAAAAAATAAAAAAAATAAAAAAAAGACTTTGACTTTGATGGACAAGGAGGATTGGCCGTAACCCACCACGCGGGCCCAATGCGAATTGGTGGGTGTTAACAATTACAAATGCACTCGGGACCCTTTAGGCGGACCAACATGCATGAAGCATGGAGAAGCTCGAGATAATAGATTTTCGGTCCTTATCCCTTGACCGATCGACCCTTAACCTCAGCCATCGCTGGGCCAGTCGCTAAGCCACTGCGTCATTGGAGCACCTCCACCATTGAGCTCCTAGAATGTAGACTAAGGCTGGCCCCAGACCTACCGGTTTCATTTCTTTGCTTTGCTTGTGGCGCGTTCAGGGGTCCTATTTTTGAATCGCTCGGCTGGCGTCGAGCGCTCTTTTCGACTGATTTTCGTTCGACATATCACTCAAATGTATGAGATGTCGAACGAAAATCAGTAGAAACGAGCGCTCAATTGGAGTCGAGCGATTCAAAAATAGGGCCCCAGAACCTACGCTCCGAGTGCAACATTAGGCTCTAACGGCGCGTTCCAAACATTAGTGTGTTGCAACCTTTTAACCATCAAAATCGATCGTTGAAAAACGTTCTGACGTTATCTATACAAAAATGTACAAATTTCATTTGATATTATTCTGTATTTTAATGTTTTTATGTCTAAGTTTCAAAAAGTTCATGGTTGCTCCTCAAAAAACAGATTATAATTATTTACTGTATATAAAAGTTTAAATTATTCGTATTCTAAATGGAAAACGAAGACTTTGTATCACTAATGACATCTAAAGTTAAAACAATAAAAACAACCAAACAACCGCACTTTGAACCTCGGAACGCAGCCCTGCTCTATTGAAACCGGTAGGTCTGGGGTCAGCCTAAAGCCTAACCATTAAGTTGGAAAAAGCGCGGGAAACCTTCAACTAAGCGGTTGTGTCTTTTGGCTTTTTTAGATTTTTTCACTTAATTCTTTGTAAATAGTAGGATCAAATAGTGTATATATTGTTTATATAGTGTATATATTTAGTATTAGTGTTTTTATATCTTACTAGCAGCGATCTGGTGAGTAATTAGATTTGTACTTTTATGACTGATCCGGAGGACCCTGGGGGGACAGTCCCCCAGGTTTCTCATAATGTAATTATTCCATTTGATGAAAGTGTGGGAGGCATGGACACTGATGGTTCTCTTTTTGACTCGGACACTTCTGTTAATAACCCAACAAAACGCAAAAGAGTAGCGTCACGTAAAGTTTGCAAACACTGCAACAAAAAGAGGAGGCATCATAAATCTGCTTCTAATGCTTTGACTGAAGTTGACTGCCATTGCGAGATCAGTGAAAATAATTCACCAAAAACTTTTAAGATTCCTACTATGTCCCCAGCACCACAAACACAAACAATTAATCCAACTCTTGATACATCAAACAAGTCTATGACGCGCCCTGTAGTTGGTAGGGAAATATATGAAGCAACTGATGCATCTCCATACAACGTGCACATTCAAAAAATACAGTCTACGCAAGATGAAAATGTATCTTTGCATCCAATCTCTTTTGGTCGCTTCTTAAAAAAACATAATATCCAAAACATTGTAAATGGATCTTTGAAAAAAATTGGTAGAAACAGACTGGTAATTTCATTTGTTAAATATGACGATGCAAATAAATTTCTCACAAACCAAGCCTTAAAGGATAGCAATTTCAAAGTGTTTATACCCACTTTTTCTGTTACTCGTATGGGTGTTGTAAGAGGGGTTCCGATAGATTGGTCTGAAGAAGATATCTTACAAAACATTTCTGTACCTATGGGCTGTGGAAATATTCTAAAAGTTAGGCGCATTAACAGGAAAAATTCATTAAATGGTAATGTCAGTTTTACTCCAGTAGAGACAGTAGTACTCACTTTTGATGGACAGGTGCTACCGAAAAGAGTGTTTCTGTGTTATAACTCTCTCCCTGTAGACCTTTATATCTTTCCCACTGTCCAATGTTTTAATTGTTGCCGCTTTGGCCATATAAAAACTCAATGTAGATCAAAGCCCAAATGTTTTAAGTGTGGAAATGACCACTCAGGTGAGAGTTGCCAAATTGATGAAGATGACGTTACTTGCTGCCTATGCTCTGGATCTCACTATGCCACCAACCGGAAGTGTCCTGAATTTTCCAGACAAAAAGCAATAAAAGAGTCCATGGCCAATAACTGCATTTCTTATGCTGAAGCCCTTAAGCTTCACCCTCCAATCACAAAATCATATTCTGAAGTTCTTACATCCTCCGTTGCTCCCCAATCACAAAGTTATAACTCTAATTCCAGTAAAACTACATCTTACAGAAAAACAGTCTTTATTCAACCTAAATTACACAAAATTAGTTCTAAGGGCTATGACAAAGAAACTCATGACGCTTTAACTAAAGATTATAATATTCCATTGCCAACAGTGGGTACCTTAAATGAAAATAATCCATTCTCCAATATGTCGACTAGGGATCTCATCATTACCCTGATAAAGTTTTTGTCTCAAACAGAAAATATAATGTCTGAACCGTCCAACGCTGCATCTGAAAATATAAATAGTGTAAATAAAAATCAAAATGGATCATATCTCATCAATCCTTCAGTGGAATTGCCAAAGTATAAATAATAAGAAAAGCGATTTATTTCACCTAATTAATGTATATAAACCTGTAATTATAGCATTACAAGAAACTTGGATTAAGCCAAACAGTATTTTTAATGTTTCTCATTATTTTCCTCTAAGAGAAGACCGTTCTGATTCCCACGGTGGTGTAGCTCTTCTAATTAATGATTCTGTTTCCTTTCAGCATATTCCTATTACTCATAGTGTTAACCTATCAATCATAGCCGCTTCCATTAATAATATCTGTTTTGTTTCACTATACATACCTCATCCAACATCCTCTGTGTACAATGAACTAGATACCATCATCTCTCAACTCCCAAAACCCATTTTCATGATGGGAGATTTTAACGCTCAACACCAGGCATGGGGCAGTGTCAAATCTAACTGGTGTGGTTCCAGAATTTTAGATTTTTCAGATCTGAATAACTTTTGCATCCTAAATACAGGACTTCCAACACGGCGAACATTGCCTCATGAAGGAGACAGTGCGCCCGACCTTACAATTTGTAGTCCCAATCTAGCTTCCTCCTCCTTGACTTGGAGTCCACTATCTTCCACGTTTGGTAGTGACCACTTTCCTATTTTAATTGAATTTCCTTCAACTTTATTAAAAAATCAAAGTAGACGCCCACCTCGTTTGAAATATAAACTTAACCAAAATGACAGTGACAGATGGGAAATGTTTAGGGAGCAAGTTGAACTGAGGATTTCCTCACTTCCTTCTATACAAGAAAACAACCGGACACAGAGTGCCGAGGCTTTTGCCTCAGTTTTGTTAGAAGCAGCTGACGAAGTTTTTCCAAAGAAAAAAACAAATGGGTATATTCCTTCCCCCCCGTGGTGGGACAGTGAATGTACAAAAGTAATAAAAGAGAGAAAAGAGGCTGAAATAAATTATAAAGATAATAGCTCATCCGAAAATTTTGATAAATTGATACAAATAATGAATCAAACCCGCAGTCTATTTAAAAAAAAGAAATGGGAAGGTTGGAGGACCTTTTGTTTATCTATATCACCTAACATTTCTCCTTCTGAGGTTTGGAATAATATTCGTAGGTTTAGATCTGCCTTTAAAGAACGAGTCCCTAAATGTATTGATGAAGGTGTAGCTGAAAGATTTCTGGACAAATTAGCTCCGCCATTTGTTCCTCAAGAACTAATATTAACATCACCTCAGTTGTCCTGTTGCCATAGAATAAAAGACTTAAACAATCTTAACTCACCTTTTAGTTTGACTGAATTGAAAGGAGTGCTGTCCTATGTTAAAGATTCAGCTCCTGGTATTGATGGTATTCCATACTCTTTTCTAACTCATTTAAATGATAATAGTTTAATTTATTTGTTAAATCTCATTAATTCTGTTGTGATGTTCGGTGAAGTCCCTCCCTCATGGAAAATCCAGGAAATTATTCCTATTTTGAAATTCAATAAGCCTCCATTAGACCCTAATTCATATAGACCTATAGCTCTCTCATCAGTCCTATCTAAGTTGGCTGAACACCTGGCCAAGAACAGGTTGGAGTGGTATGTAGAAAGTCAGGAGCTGCTGGCTCCGAGCCAATACGGGTTCAGAAAAGGGAAGAGCACTATGGACAGTTTAGGCATTATCACGACTGATATAAGATTAGCCTTTTCAAATAACGAATTTTTACTTGCAGCTTTCTTAGATATTTCTGCAGCATATGACAATGTTGATCTAGAACTTCTCAAAGTTAAATTAGATAAGCTCCAGGTTCCCCACCTATTGAGTAATTTTATCATTAATCTCCTTTCAGAAAGGCAAATACAAATTAATTTTGGTGATTCAAAGGTAAAATCTAGACTGACGTGGAAAGGCCTGCCACAGGGATCGGTACTCAGCCCAATTCTATATGCCATATATACTCATGACCTTGAATTTTCTATCGCTAATAACGTGAATGTGTTACAATATGCAGACGATTTAGCTATTTACGTATCTGGCCGATCTATATTTAAATTAACATATTCGTTAAACAACGCTCTGGAGCTTTTAAAATCTTGGTTGGATAAAAACGCATTAAGTCTCTCTGTAAATAAAAGCTGTACAGTTTTATTCACTAAAATGCGCAGTCCACCTACATTTTCGATTTCTTATGATGGACAATTAATTCCCTCAGAAAATGAATTTAAATTTTTAGGTTTAATATTAGATTCGAAATTAACAGGTTTACCACACTGCTATTATGCTTCAGCACGTTGTGAACGACAACTTAATATTTTGCGATGTCTTTCGGGTGTTTGGTGGGGCGCCCACCCTTTTAATCTTAAGCTTTTGTATAACGCTATTATCAGAAGCATCCTGGATTATGGGACTTTCTTTTTAGAGCCGTGTAGCTTAGCTGCCATAAGTAAATTAGATGATATCCAATCTAAATCACTACGACTCATAGGTGGAGCTATGAAATCTAGCCCGCTAAATGCTCTTCAGGTTGAATGTGCTGAACCTCCACTAAAGTTAAGAAGGCAAATGTTGTGTGATAAATTTCTCTTCCGCGCTTTTCAATTTTCTAACCATCCTCTATACAGCAAATTACAAGAATTATCAGAAAAAATTGAGACCTCTTCTTTCTGGACCAATAAACCCCCTCCCTGTCTAGTCGTCAGTTTTCGTAAATTTATCTCCCTGCAAGCCCCTACTCACAGATCACAATACCTTCCTTTGTTTTCAACAAACTTCCCAGCTTTAGTTCTTGAACCTAATGTCCTCTTTAGTTTAGACTTTTTAAAGAATGACCAAAATCCTGATGCATCTTTAAGACATCTTATTGATAGTGATTGGCCAGACTGGCATTATTTATACTGTGATGCATCTAAACACTCCGGTTCTGGTTTGGTTGGAATTGGTGTCTTCCATCAGCAATATAACATCCATCAAAAAATTAAACTTCCGCCTGAGACATCAGTTTTCACTGGGGAATGCTTTGGAATCCTAAAGTCACTAGAATATGTCCTAATAGCAAAACTTCAAAAAGCCATTATATTTTCGGATTCCAAGAGCGCTCTTCAATCTCTCCAAAGATTTCCATTTAAATCCTGCTTAGCTTCTGTTTATGTTACACAGTGTAGACAGCTGTTATTAACCTGTAAAGAAAATAGATATGACATTCTTTTCGCGTGGATACCTGGCCATCATAACATAAAAGGAAATGAAATTGCCGACAAGCTTGCCAAGGACGCAATAAATTCTGGTGATATCTTCCCTTATAAAAATATAGTGCCGGATCTCATTTCTCTTCCCAAGCAGCATTTACATGTCTGTTGGGAAGATAAATGGAATACTACGAGTCTTACTAAAGGAAGAGCTTATAAAAGAATTCAACAAACAATTCCTCTTAAGCCTTGGTTCTCTAAAATACAGTTAAGTAAATTTGCTACATCCAGTCTTATCAGAATGCGCTTAGATCATGTTTGTACTGCATCACATCTTACTAGAATAGGAATCTGCAACAACAGTGTATGTGCTTGTGGTGCTGGTGACGAGGACCTGAATCACATTTTCTTTCAATGTTCGCTTCATGATTGCTCCTCTTTTTTAGATTCCCTCGTATCCCTCCGTGTTCCTCTCCCTACATCAATCCCAACTCTACTGAGCTGCATTAATCCAGACTTGTATAATTTAATTTCTAAATTTTTAACTGAAAATAATATTAAATTATAACCTTAATATATATTAACTACCCTTATTTATTTTATTAATCATTATTATTTATTATCTATCTATTTCACTAAATTATCCTTACCTTGATCCTATTATTTTCTCCGAAATTTCGATCATCTCCTATATTATTAAAATTCCTTGGTTTCCCTACCTTTACCTACTTGACATTGGCTAATGCACAAACCGTGCGAGCCAAAGAAAAAAAAAAAAAAAAAAAAAAAAAAAAAAACCATTAAGTTGGTTTCTAAAGAAAGACCCGTGAAGCTTTCCAATACTTTGGAAAAACTCAAACTTCGGAGAAACTCAAAGTGATATTTTAGTCAATCATCATCCGATCGTCATCTGCGAAGCGAAGCGATAACCAATGCGTCAAGACGCAGCTGCTGGTTGACGCTTCTCACAATGTTTATAGGAAGTCATATTAGTTGTCAAGCAGTGTTTCTTTCAGACTAAATTCTCCGGGGGGACAATTAAGAGGTTCGGGGGAGCTCGTCCGTCGATCACTGCACTAGTTTGCTCGTCTACCTACACACAATTCATTTTTCTCCGGGGGGGCACTAAGGCTGCTCCGGGGGGGCACCGCCCCCCCGGATTAGTACATGAAAGAAACACTGTTCTCAAGTCATTCAATTTAAAAGCAATATATAAAACGACCTTCGGAAAAGCCGTATGTTAACTTGATTTAAATCTGGATTAATATTATGAACTGATTGAACTCGTTTCTGTAACACGTTTCAAATAAAAAACGTCAACGTCTGATGTCGTTCAAAAGAAACAAATATTGGATTATGTTATTCAGAATTCGTGAAACATTCATATAATAAAAAGATATTACTTTTTTTCTACGTATCAAAAAGCAAGGAATTAAATGGTTATCGGCATTTAACAAAGATGTTTTCTTTTCGAAAGATAATTTCATGATAATTTAATTTGTTCAGCAACTTGACCAAGGTCATTGCATTTATGAAAACTTAGTTTTTAATTGAAAAAGACTATTACCTTATTATTGTTTAATAATATGAACCCTAGATTTCAGTTATGTTTATCTTTCTATGTAAATATGTAGTTCGTAATCCATTTATTTTAGTTTATACATGGTGTTTTTTACAATATTAAAAAAAAATTGGATTTTATCATAACAATAACACGATTAAGTTCATTTCAGTGCACTTAACAGCTGCCAAGAATTGTGCGAAATATAATTAAACTCCGTCTTATAACAGCTATAGTGAAACTAATCTATATATATAAAAGAGAAAATCACTCACTGACTCATCATGAAATCTCGGAAACTACAAGTGCTAGGAGTCTCAAATTTTTGCATGGGGATTCCTTTTAGGGTGTAGGTGCTCACTAAGACAGGATTTTGCTAAATTCAACCCCTAAGGGGGTAAAACAGGGTGGCAAAGTTTGTATGGGAGAAAGCGATTCCTTGGCCCGATTGACTTGAAATTTGGCATAGACATTCTTTCACAATATTAATTGAATACGTGTTTCCTATTTTCTTGAAATGTATCCCCGAACAGGGTTGAAAAGGGGTAGGAAGCTATTTTTAGGGTGGTTGACTTCGATATCGGAATCAAAACTTCTTAGTGCATTTGTACGATTAAAAAAAATAAATGTCAGTTGTCAGGTTGTCACCTCCTCTGAGAGTATAATTATTATGTTCGTTGGTTCACCACGGAGAAAGCAAAAAGTTGTCATCGCACGAGCTGACGTTTTATGTTGTATAAGGGTGGGTACCCACTTAGGTTCGCGAACCTCCGCGCTCCGCGAACCTCGAACAGTGATCCATAGCAAAAACAAATATTTTTACTTTGGCTACAGTGTGTACCTGTGCGAACCAAGTTCGCATACGTGTTCGCTCACGTACACACCTGGGCGCCCTGTTCCAGAAGAGGATAAACGATTTTTTCGGTGCGTGTTCGCGGAGCGCGGAGGTTCGCGAACCTAAGTGAGTACCCACCCTAAGATTTTATCCCTATTTGCACTACTTTACGAAATATTAGTCAAATAATACGTGGCAAAATCTGGCAAATATCTGACAAGGAATGTGGTATATAGAGAAGTGTTTCGATGGAGAGCCTGATAATAATGCACAACATTAGTTGCACCGAGTTGCACCCGGCATAAATCTTTGCCAGGCATGCGTTGCAATGTCACGTTTTTTTAGCCAGGAATCTTTTTAGTAGTAAGCAGACATCATAATCAGATGTGGATGAATGGTTTAGGAGTGCAAAGGAAACAAATAAACATACATCCATTTTTATTTATAAAGAAGATAACTATAAGCGAAGATATTAGAATTTTTAACTAACTATAAGGTATTAAATGTAACAATATTATTATACTTATTTTGTTAAATTACTTACCGGTAAGAAATTTTATTAAGAATACCTACCTACCTACCTAATACAGAATCGTTAACAGGGCGTCGATTCTGTAACCAAACTCGAACCCCACTTTAAATCTCACTGCACGGGAATTTCAAATCATAAATAAGATAATGATAATTTCTTTTTCTATCACAAAAGATTTTAGATAGCTACGCAGGCTACCAAATTTTTTTGCAATCAGTAAAATAGCTCATTTAGTAAACAAATTTAATGTCTAATAACAAATTCACGCGAAGTAAAGTGAGATGCGAGTTTGGTTACAGAATCGACAGACTGCGCGGGTAAAACCGCGGGGTGCAGCTATTACCTATATAATCTCAAAATTGTATAAATGTGAAAGTTTTGATGTTTGGATGTTGTTTATGATTTGTTACCTACTCAATCATATCATACTCAATCACGTCTGAACGGATTTAGGAGAAATTTGGCACAGATTTAGATTAAAGTCTGGAATACTTTACTTATTCTTTTCATCCCGATCATTGGTTTCCAAGGGAAGACTTACAACGATTACCGACTCCCACGCGGGCGGAGCCACGGGCAAAAGCTATACCTACATAGTATAAAACAAAGTCGCTTCCCGCCGTCTGTACGCTTCTCTCTTAGAATAATTCTAAGGCTTCTCTTAAACTATGCATAAAAACTGCATTAAAATCGATCCATAAGTTTGGGAGCTAGGTTGCCTCAGATAGACAGACACACACACGTCAATTATATTATAACACCCCTTGCGTATGTACCATGGGCAACAGCGTCGCTTAACCACTGCTAAGGTTAAAATCGCTTGCACACCGCGCCCGCTGTCACATACGTTTAGTTCGCGCAGGGGCGATACGCGCGCACACGAATTTTGTTGCAAACTGGTTAAGTGACGCTGTTGCCCATAGTACGTGGTATAGGTATATGTCGTCCTCCTAGGTATATGTATCCTGTAGTATAATAATCTAATAATTTTACACTGACACCACATTAGCACAGTTTTACATTTAGTAACTACATTGCACCCGTGCGAAGCCGGGGCGGGCCGCTAGTAAACTATAAAGCTGATTAAGCTGTCATAGCGAAATTCAGCTTAAGCCCACAACACAACTGACGCAGTCTTAGTGGCTGGTGTGAAACTTCATTAGTTTCCAAGATCGAGGGAAATTGTGAGCAGCTAATACTTAGGTAATACACAGCCCGCGCAGAGAATGAAGATTACGAAAAAGATTTAGGCTAATCTATATATATAAAAGAGTAAATCACTCACTGACTCATCACGAAATCTCTGAAACTACAAGTGCTAGGAGTCTCAAATTTTGCATGGGGGTTCCTTTTAGGGTGAAGGTGCTCACTAAGTCGGGATTTTGCGAAATTCAACCCCTAAGGGGGTAAAACAGGGTGGCAAAGTTTGTATGGGAGAAAGCGATTCCTTGGCCCGATTGACTTGAAATTTGGCATAGACATTCTTTAACAAAATTAATTGAATACGTATTTCGTATTTTCTTGAAATGTATCCCCTAACAGGGTTGAAAAGGGGTAGAAAGCTATTTTTAGGGTTGACTTCGATATCGGAATCAAAACTTCTTAGTGCATTTGTACGATTAAGAAAAATAAATGTCAGTTGTCAGGTTGTCACCTCCCCTGAGATTGTAATTATGTCACCACGCGAGCTGACATTTCATGTTGTATAAGATTTTATCCTGATTTTCACTACCTATTTAACGAAATATTAGTCTGCTTATAAAACGTGGCAAAATCTAGCAAATATCAGATATCTAACGTGACAAGGAATGTGGTGTAAAGTGTTGAAATTGAGAGCCGGATAATAATGCACAACATAAGTTACACCCGACATAATTTGCAATGTCACGTTATTTTAGCCAGGAACCAGGAACAAATAAACATACATAGATTTTTATTTAAAAAGAAGATACCTACCAAACTATTAAGTATGAGTATTAAATGTTACATAATATTATTATCCTTATTTTGTTATATTACTGCTAAGAAATTTTATTAAGTACCTACCTACCTACCTAATACAAAATCGTGAACAGTAGGGCGTCGGTTCTGTAACCAAACTCGAACCCCACTTCGAATCTCACTTCACTGCACGGGACGGGAACTTTAAATCATAAATAAGATAATGATAAGATTTTTTTTTCATCACAAAATATTTTAGATAGCTACCTAAATTTATTGTAATCGGTAAAATTGCTCATTTAGTTAGCTAATTTCTAATAACAATTCACGCGAAGTGAAGTGATGTTCGAAGTGAGATGCGAGTTTGGTTACAGAATCAACAGATTGCGCAGGTAAAACCGCGGGGTGCAGCTATTACCTACATATCACAAAATTAAAATATGTGAAATTTTTGATGTTTGGATTGTTCATTTTGTTACTCAATCACGTCTGAACGGGTGAACTGATTTAGACGAAAATTGGCACAGGGATAGATTATAGTCTGGAATACTTAACACAGGCTTCTTTTCATGCCGATCATTGGTTTCCAAGGGAAGACTTACAACGATTACCGACTCCCACGCAGGCGGAGCCACGGGCAAAAGCTAAACATAGTATAAAACAAAGTCGCTTCCCGCCGTCTGAACGCTTCTCTTAAACTATACATAAAAATCGCAATAAAATCGATCTTTAAGTTTGGGAGCTGGTGGCCTCAGACAGACACACACACACACTTCAATTATATTTTAACACCCCTTGCGTACATCGTATATTTGTAGATATCCTGTAGTATAATCAAATAACTTCACACTGACACCACATTAGCACAGTTTTACATTAGTAACTACATTGCACTGCACCCGTGCGAAGCCGGGGCGGGCCGCTAGTATAATTATATATATGAAAAATACTAAAAAAACGACTCACCTGTAGCAACTGAAACGGGATTCTAGTATTTTTGTAATATACTATAAATTATATTAATTTAAAAATAGCATTGTGAAGGCCTAAAATTAACAAAAAAATCTTCTTCTTCTTCTTATTTTTGTTTTGGCAATCTACATTCCTCTTGGAAGTAATTTTTGCCAGTGTCAAGTGTTGAATATTTCAGTGGTAGATTGTTTCAGTTTAGGTACATTAAAATGCATCGCATTCCAATGCTGCTTGGAGTATTTGGCACCAAGTATATCAAGACAGTTTACTCGGTAAGTTCTGCCGAGGTAGCCACCACTACAGTAAAAATCTCGGCTTCACACAACCAAGATCGCGCCAATTTCAATTATCCCACATATTGTTCAGTTGCGTAGACACTTGTACCACAAAACTGCACCAATTTTAAGACACAATATCCACTATGAATAAATTTGCAAATAATTAAAATAGTCACCGAACCGAACTCGAGTAAATGGCGCCAAAAACTCCCAAAGGCGATTCGTACATACTGTATTTTGAAATTTCGCAATCTACTCTGCTGTTAAAGAACCAAAAATAAAGCTTAAATAATTTAAAAAGAAACAAGATAAAATTGAAATATTTCATCTTTTCTAAATGGTAAACGAAAACACAACCCATTTTACTATCAATAAACTATCAAAATAAATAAACAAAGCAAAAAATCTAGGCTGTATGGCAAAATTCCTGTGACAGTTATGATGGATGAACGGTTTGAATTTGGAACGCTGTGAGTTTGCGGAAAAACATGGCGGACAGAGAACGCGCGTGAGACCTCCCTCATTAATTATTAAAATGTGAAAATTGCGTATGCTAATGTCGATTTGGTGATCTAAATTCGGGATCGCAGGATTTATGTAAGTATTAATATTAATATTGTGAACTCAAATATTAGTTGTAATTCATCAAAATGTCAAAGGCAGATAGACTGATGATGATTGATATAAGTACTTGTATTTAGGTATGTCACGTTTACCTTCGTTGTACTGAACTAAAAGTATAAATACACTTGTTTTCCATTATAGTGCATGATAGTCCACTAGCATTTGAAGGGCACACGAAAAAGCAATAGCAAAATTTGAAAAAATGGCTGTTTAAAGTTGAATGGTTTATTTTTACTAAGGTGATTTAAAGAGAAATGGGTCTCTTTTAGTTTGTTTTGAATATGTAATGGACCCTAGTTTGTTTTGAGTATGTCAATGCCATCGAATGCAATTGTTAGTTTGAAATGAACAATTAGCAAAATATGAGAAAATTGCTAATTAAAGATTTTTTTACTTACTTACTTATTTTATTTTTACTGAGACGATTTAACGGAAAATGGGCCCCTTTTAGTTTGTTTTGAATATGTCATTTGAAAGACCCATTCAAAGGCTAGGTATCGAAGCTAGAAGCTAGGTATAGAATCGAATTTTTTTTATTAAAAAGCCCACTTTCATTGTTCTGCTTCACTGATGTATTCCAAATGATTCGTGATTTTTAGCAAACAAAAGAAATATTTACAACATTCATGGGTTGTACATTTACTTCTTTCTATAGTCCCTCGTCTACTGCCAGAAACGAATCACTCCTTTTGTCCGTTTCTTATTCCCTATCAATTAATTACCCGACTACGGCGAAGCCAAAACGGAGGGTATATGATTTTGACCTGTATGTATTTTAAATGTAATATTTATTATAGTTTCAAATATTTTTTATATAGGTACAGATATTTACTTGACAGATAATTTCATTCCAATTCTGTTACATTTTTAAATTAAACTAGAAGATATATGCTATCCGAAACCTATGAATTTGTGCCTTAATTTTGTTACAGTAACGATGTTTCGCACGACCAAAATAACTTCACCGTCTGGTTTTAAGGCTGGCCAACGAATATCCTCATAATACACTGAGCTTATCTGGCGAAAACATGTTTGTGCATGCAAAATACTGGGGAGGGAAAATCGGTAAGATACTTCGATCCACAGTTAATTGTAGTGAGCTTTCATAACCTCTCTAAAATTCGGCAATAACAAAGTATTTAATTTTGGATTTAACGTGCCTGTTGACAAATAAATTCTTATTTTTAGGGTTCCATACCCAAAGGGTAAAAACGGGACCCTATTACTAAGACTCCGCTGTCCGACTGTCTGTCTGTCTGTCACCAGGCTGTATCTCATGAACCGTGATAGCTAGAAAGTTGAAATTTTCACAGATGATGTATTTCTGTTGCCGCTATAAGAAAAAATACTAAAAGAAGAATAAAATAAATATTTCAGGGGGGCACTCATACAAAAAACGTGATTTTTTGTTGTTTTTTGCTCGATATTAATAACAACAAAAGGTAGACAGTTGAAATTTTTACAGATGATGTATTTTCGTTGCCGCTATAACAACAAATACTAAAAACAGAATAATATTAATATTTAAGGGGGGCTCCCATACATCAAACGTATTTCTTTTTTTGCCGTTTTTTGGTACGGAACCCTTCGTGCGCGAGTCCGACTCGCACTTGGCCGGTTTTTTCTTAGTCCCAATGGGTGATACTTAAATATTATGTGAAGATTTAGGTAAGTATATATTTTGAAAAAGATTAGGTAAATATATATTTTGAAAATATATTTTGCCGCTGGATGCGGGTAGCCCAGGACCGATCGTGATGGAGATCCTTGGGGGAGGCCTATACCCAGCAGTGGGTGTCGTGCGGCTGATATGATGATGATTTTGAAAAACGAAAATATCACTCTATGATAAAATCAGTTGTATTGCAAATGGAGGGCACACGGGAAGAAGGGACATTTTTGATCAATTTGAACTAACAATTGCCTTCGATACCTAGCCTTTGAATGGGTCTTTCAAATGACATATTCAAAACAAACTAAAAGGGGCCCATTTTCCGTTAAATCGTCTCAGTAAAAATAAAATAAGTAAGTAAGTAATAAAATCTTGAATTAGCAATTTTCTCATATTTTGCTAATTGTTCATTTCAAACTAACAATTGCATTCGATGGCATTGACATACTCAAAACAAACTAGGGTCCATTACATATTCAAAACAAACTAAAAGAGGCCGATTTCTCTTTAAATCACCTTAGTAAAAATAAACCATTCAACTTTAAACAGCCATTTTCTCAAATTTTGCTATTGCTTTTTCGTGTGCCCTTCAAATGCTAGTGGACTATCATAGAAAACAAGTGAATTTATACTTTTAGTTCAGTACAACGTAGGTAAACGTGACATACCTAAATACAAGTACTTATATCTATCATCAACAGTCTATCTGCCTTCGACATTTTGATCATGAATCACAACTAATATTTGAGTTCATAATATTAATATGAATACTTACATAAACCCTGTGATATTTAATTTTGGATTTAACGTGCCTGTTGACAAATAAATTCTTATTTTTAGGGTTCCATACCCAAAGGGTAAAAACGGGACCCTATTACTAAGACTCCGCTGTCCGTCTGTCTGTCTGTCTGTCACCAGGCTGTATCTCATGAACCGTGATAGCTAGAAAGTTGAAATTTTCACAGATGATGTATTTCTGTTGCCGCTATAAGAAAAAATACTAAAAGAAGAATAAAATAAATATTTCAGGGGGGCACTCATACAAAAAACGTGATTTTTTTGTTGTTTTTTGCTCGATATTAATAACAACAAAAGGTAGACAGTTGAAATTTTTACAGATGATGTATTTTCGTTGCCGCTATAACAACAAATACTAAAAACAGAATAATATTAATATTTAAGGGGGGCTCCCATACATCAAACGTATTTCTTTTTTTGCCGTTTTTTGGTACGGAACCCTTCGTGCGCGAGTCCGACTCGCACTTGGCCGGTTTTTTCTTAGTCCCAATGGGTGATACTTAAATATTGTGTGAAGATTTAGGTAAGTATATATTTTGAAAAAGATTAGGTAAATATATATTTTGAAAATATATTTTGCCGCTGGATGCGGGTAGCGCAGGACCGATCGTGATGGAGATCCTTGGCGGAGGCCTATACCCAGCAGTGGGTGTCGTGCGGCTGATATGATGATGATTTTGAAAAACGAAAATATCACTCTATGATAAAATCAGTTGTATTGCAAATGGAGGGCACACGGGAAGAAGGGACATTTTTGATCAATTTGAACTAACAATTGCCTTCGATACCTAGCCTTTGAATGGGTCTTTCAAATGACATATTCAAAACAAACTAAAAGGGGCCCATTTTCCGTTAAATCGTCTCAGTAAAAATAAAATAAGTAAGTAAGTAATAAAATCTTGAATTAGCAATTTTCTCATATTTTGCTAATTGTTCATTTCAAACTAACAATTGCATTCGATGGCATTGACATACTCAAAACAAACTAGGGTCCATTACATATTCAAAACAAACTAAAAGAGGCCAATTTCTCTTTAAATCACCTTAGTAAAAATAAACCATTCAACTTTAAACAGCCATTTTTTCAAATTTTGCTATTGCTTTTTCGTGTGCCCTTCAAATGCTAGTGGACTATCATGGACTATCATGCACTATAATGGAAAACAAGTGTATTTATACTTTTAGTTCAGTACAACGAAGGTAAACGTGACATACCTAAATACATGTACTTATATCAATCATCATCAGTCTATCTGCCTTTGACATTTTGATGACTTACAACTAATATTTGAGTTCACAATATTAATATTAATACTTACATAAATCCTGCGATCCCGAATTTAGATCACCAAATCGACATTAGCATACGCAATTTTCACATTTTAATAATTAATGAGGGAGGTCTCACGCGCGTTCTCTGTCCGCCATGTTTTTCCGCAAACTCACAGCGTTCCAAATTCAAACCGTTCATCCATCATAACTGTCACAGGAATTTTGCCATACAGCCTAGATTTTTTGCTTTGTTTTTTTATTTTGATAGTTTGTTGATAGTAAAATGGGTTGTGTTTTCGTTTACCATTTAGAAAAGATGAAATATTTCAATTTTATCATGTTTCTTTTTAAATTATTTAAGCTTTATTTTTGGTTCTTTAACAGCAGAGTAGATTGCGAAATTTCAAAATACAGTATGTACGAATCGCCTTTGGGAGTTTTTGGCGCCATTTACTCGAGTTCGGTTCGGTGACTATTTTAATTATTTGCAAATTTATTCATAGTGGATATTGTGTCTTAAAATTGGTGCAGTTTTGTGGTGCAAGTGAATCATTTGGAATACATCAATGAAGCAGAACAATGAAAGTGGGCTATGTGTTTTAATAAAATAAAAAAAAATATTTCAGGTGTGGTGCTGGTACTTCAGTGTCGGTAAGTACGCTTTCTATTTTATTTCTACTGTTTTTTTACCTTACCAACACTTTTCTGTATATCTGTACTAGATGAATGTGCATCTTTAACGAGTGGCATGATCAAATAGGCTTGATTAAAGGCCTACTCAATCAAACCTGACCTCTGCAGTGGCTAACGGTATATACTCGACTGATCTCCCGACCGGTATTTTGCATGGCATTACTGCAGCTGTTGCGAAACCAGATGGCGGTACGTACCGCGTGTTTGGCGAGACGTTTACTCCCCCTGCGGACGCACTCTGGCCGCCTGCCCGCTGCCGCTCACGTCGCGCGCCAATATCGTTACCGCCTCCGGTAGCGGTAAAGTTCTGTTGTGATTTGAACAGCACGTTACCCGCATACCCGTCGGGATATCGCTATCACCACCGGTTCAGGATACCGGTCAGATTTGAGTAGGCCTTAGCCCCTCAAGGCCCGGAAAATGAGACACAATAGATTTCCTATTGTTGTCCGTACGCCGGAGGCCGCGCGGGCATTGATGAAAAAATCCATTTTGACCGTGTGTGAGGAAGTTTTTGGAAGGACATGTCACTTGACGGAAGGATGTGACAATGTTGACCCGCTCGCTTGTTCACGTGAACTGACGCCGCTTCATGCCGCTTGAACGTGTGCGATTTCTGTCATGCTACTAAAAATGTATGTATTTAGAAAATAGCTAACAGTTTCCTAACCACAATGATAAATTGAACTAAAAACTCACAAAACACATAAAACAAACAATTTTAAAATTGAAACTAGACTTCGGTCACCCACTAATTGGATATCCGTTGTGGCCACACTTTTAATTAACTAACACTTTTTTCTAAAGTTACTTTCGAGAAAAAAATACACAAAAGTTCGTTTCGCGAAACAAACAAAAAGTAAGGTTTCTTTTGTTAGGACGAGCTTTAAAAGTTTTAAAATAACTTTTAGAAACAAAATCTCGTATTGCGACATTTTAATGAAGTTGCAAAATAGAGAAGGGAAATCTAAATTTTAAATAGAAACTAGAATTTTCCCGTATATTCATCTGGGTGGAATTTTGTTTCCTTGGGAGTTTAGGGAATAATTTAGACCAAAAATCATCAATATGGTTCGATGATAACCGATTTAGACCTGGCGACCATTTTTACTCTTTAGAAGGGTTTGCGCTGGTGGGTTTGTGGATAGCTGATGTAGCCATTTACTGCGATACACCTACATCACAAAAATAGAAAGTACCTTCAACCTCTTTTAGAATCGAGTTCAGATTTTTGATTAATTTTTTTACAAGGCTTCGCCATTCTGAACCTCATGCCAAATCTTCCCACTACGAAGGTTCAATGTTGCACCTTTTCTTATGTCACTTTTGGACATCTCTACACCGAAGAAGTTGACCGTTTTTTTGTT
Source organism: Agriphila geniculea (assembly GCA_943789525.1). Lineage (NCBI taxonomy): Eukaryota > Metazoa > Arthropoda > Insecta > Lepidoptera > Crambidae > Agriphila > Agriphila geniculea. The sequence continues at coordinate 22,302,000 of OX038885.1, read as the reverse complement.
AAATAAACTGAAACTAACGCTTATAGCATCAAAGCCTAACATACTAAATATTAAGATTCATATTTCAAATACTACACGCAAACATTTAACAGAAAAATATCTCCCATAAACCCGGTCACGTTTCAAAATACCCAGTTTTCGGTCGCAGCGCTATGGAGGGTTTATCCGGAAAAATATCCGTCTTTATTTACTCGGATGGGATTTAAGCCGGGTATTATTGACAAGAAACCGACCATATGGTGTTCCAATAAACAAGAAAATAAAGAAACACAAACATTTTGAAGATTTCCGATATCATATTTTGACAACCGGAGGCGTACTGGGTAAAATAAATACGTTTTAGGCGACATTTGTTCTAGGGTTTGACAGATATTAAGGTATTTAGAAACACTTTCATTTCTATTAACTATATTATAATTCGATCATCATTTTCCGGGTAAGACCTCTTGGCTACGAGTAACTTTGTAACCTAAGATAACTATGTACTAAAATAATCAAAGGTACTAAAACAATGTTAAACCGTTGACAGCCAAACGATTAATAAAGAAAAGACTTTCTATTATAACCGAGTTGAATGATATAGTGTTAAGCCATCTTAACTATTTCTTTACAGCATAGAGACTCAAACCACTTTAAACCATTAAAGCTCACAGTTGATTAAATCCAAACAAGGAGCTCGGTGGCGCAGTGGTTTAACGCCTGGTGAGCAACTTTCGCAAAGGTCGGTCATGGGATTGGTGGAAATTTACTATCTCGATTTTTGAATTTCTATTCTCCGTGCTTCGGAAGGCACGTTAAGTCTTAGGTCCCGGATGCATTTGCAGTCGAACACCCTCCAATCCGCATTGTACCCGCATGGTGGGTTCTGGCCCATCCTCCTTATGCACCCATAAGAAAGGTCTGTGCCCCAGCAGTAGGGACATTAAAAATGTCTGATATCAAGTCCAAACTAAACCAAAAGAACTCTCTCGTTCGATTGCAGCGCACCAAAGCGATCTGTTTTGCTCTGTGGCTCGTCTTAATTTAATAAAGCAGATGAAGGTGATTTTAGTCGCATGCTTGTAATCTATCAAGTTGTGGGCTGGTATGGCTTTCCACGTCACGTTGAGGGTTGTCAATCCTCCTAATTTGCTTAGATTACATTTTTTTCAACACACTTACTCGTAAAGTGAGCCCTAATACATCGCTTTTAGGGCCATAAACCGAGTTATACTAACGCGTGCAATAATATATAAAACACTAGGTTGTTATAGAATTATCCCTACAAAGTTAAATTAGTACCTTAACACAAGTTTTATGCGAGTACACAGAGCATTACCAATTTAACCGGGTAATACAGTTATTTTTTTAGTAACAACAAAGAGTTTTTATGACCCTGAAAATTCATATTCATTTTTGAAATAAATAAATGTATAAGTCCTTAATTAAGTCAAACAAATATTTATTATTAACAAATTATTTTTAATTCACAATATTTTGTTATAAAATATTAAAATATTTGCATTTTATCACTTATAATTATAATTTTGAAGTAGGCTGTATGCTTTGCACCTTTGTTCGCAAAATATTCTTGCATTGGGCGTGTGCTTTTTCCCATAATTGTCATATTTTGTTTTTGTCGTATTTGTTGCCGTGTGGTAAATTACTTTGTATTTTCCTCGCAAATGTGTTGAAAAACGACGTATGAAACTCAACAGCAACCAACGGCCTTGTGTGCAATGAGCAACCTAAGCTAACTTGTCTCATAATGTACTATTAAAGAATGCTCTTTTTAAATTACAAATGAAAAAGTGTAAAGAAAAGTTAAGTGCGAACAGCCGTTGACATTTTTATTGCTTCGTAACGTAATCCGGGAGTTATTTTGCAGTAACCACGCGTCGACATGAAATATTACCAAGGGAAGGAAAACTTATGATTGATGAAAAATTGAGATCATTATTAACCCAACTTTTAAATTAGTCAAATGTGTTACTTTTTTATGAACGAAGATTTCTGTCTTGAAATCATCAAATCTTTTAAAAATTATTTATATTTAACGTTTTCTTAATTATAAAAGTTGTTAACTCTATACCGACATTACCTACCAACTACGCGAACTAACCGCCTCTGTGGTCTAGTGGTTCGCCCACCCGTGTAAGACGTAGAGGTCCCGGGTTCGATTCCCAGGGGGGGTACAATTTGTACTCGGTTTGGTTGGTGATAAGGCTTATTTCAAGTCCGCCTGGCTAGCTACCACTATCTTACCTAAGTCTGACGCCATAATAACAATTTAAAAATTGTTGTGTTAGTAGGGCGGTAAAACAAGGTTTGAGGTTAGTTTTCGCACAAGTCATCACGGAAATACAAAAATGTGGTATCGATGCATTCAGTACGATGCCCTGATCACAAATATATAAGATGACAAGCGCGAAAATGGTGGAGGTAGAAACTGTGACGTCATAAAGTTTTCAGTACAAAGAATTTTTTTTTCATACCATGTGGTATATCAAATGAAAGGGCTTTGTGAGTAGATTGCGAATATATAACACACTATAACATTCTCACTACTTGGTCTAACAAATTATTAGCAAACGTCGGAAAATTTCGCAATTCAGAGTCGCCATTGAACAGGTCTAGATTGAAAACGACTGAATTGATTTTTACAAAATATATAACAAATAACTCTGCACATACTCTTTTCGAATGTCTAAAGGTAATTGACCAAAGATATTTAAAAATAAGAAAAGTACATCAGTTTTAATAACAACATAATTTTCTGCTTTTTCTAAATTCTCAGATTCCGTTAATAATTAATAAAAAAATAAATATATAAACTTTCGTATGTTTATCCTTACTAAGACAAGTTAAGATAAACAGACGAAGGTTTAAATTACCAAATTTTGCACTTTAGATACTTCTTTTAAACTTAGTCACAATTTTAAAATATGCTCTCTTATTAAATCAAATATTATTAACAATTTACAATATTTTTGGTATTCTATGCGTGGTAAAACATTTGTTGTATTTTATGAATGATTATTTACACCCATTAAGCCCCTTTTACACCCATTAGAAAGACTGTGATTTTTGTTTATTGTTTTGATTTTTTGTAAATAACTTTTGCCTATTGAGTTTCGTCAGGTTATTTAGGTCTCCGAGCAACTGTGTGTGTTTTCCATGTGTATTTGTCATTACTTTTAGTTATCCTTACTTGTCCTATTTGGTAAACAAACTTTACTCAATTCTTTTTTGAAATAATCATGTATAAAATTCAACAAATGGTTTTCCACGCATTGAATACTAAAGAAATTGTTAACACGTTTTTTGATAGCGATTTAAATTTAAAAGAAGCATGGAAACTGTCAAATACTGTTTATTAAATAGGACAAGTAAGGATAAACATACGAAAGTTTTTTTTTATTTTTTATTAATTATTAAAGGAATCTGAGAATTTAGAAAAAGCAGAAAATTATGCTGTTATTAAAACTGATGTTCTTTTCTTATTTTTAAATATCTTTGGGCAATTACCTTTAGACATTCGAAAAGAGTATGTGCAAAGTTATTTGTTATGTATTTAGTAAAAATCAATTCAGTCGTTTTCAATCTAGACCTGTTCAATGGCGACTCTGAATTGCGAAATTTCTCGACGTTTGCTAGCAATTTGTTAGACCAAGTAGTGAAAATGTTTTAATGTGTTATATATTCGCAATCTACTCACAAAGCCCTTTTATTTGATATACCACATGGTATGAAAAAAAAATTTCTTTGTACTGAAAACTTTATGACGTCACAGTTTTTACCCCCACCACTTTCGCACTTGTCATCTTATATATTTGTGATGAAGGCATCGTACTGAATGCATCGATACCACATTTTCGTATTTCCGAGATGACTTGTACGAAAAGTGTTTTCTAAGCGTCTTTTTACGATTACCGCCGCTCTATGTTCCGGCAGTTAGAGGTAAGATAGCTAGTATTCCGGGTGTAGTGCGCTTCCACCTTCGGACTTATCGTCATTTTAACATCAGGTAAGATGAAGGCCAAGTACTATCCCGTTGTGTTTAAAATAAAAACTATTTTCATCCACTTCATTGATTTGATCCATGATTTCATCATCATGATTTTTTTTTTAAGTTTCATGTAAAACTTTTCGTGTTTTTGTTTTTTTCATTGTACAATGCTTAACTTGCTATTCTATCAACAAAAATACAATTGAAAGTAATGTGCCGTAAATAAAATTAAAGTAAGTTTTAAAATACGAGTGTTTTAGTACATAATATGATAATAAAAAAAAACTTAAAAAAAATAGAAAAACCTCCTTCAAAAAACCTTAAAACAAAAACAAAAACTGCATCAAAATTGTCTCTAAAAAGTAAGAAATAATTCAAATCAGTAGATACGAGATACGCATATCAATTTTAATAAAACACGTCTATTGAAGTTGGATGGGGCTGGAGGACCACTTTTTTTGTTCTAAAAGCCCAACACGAGCTTTAAAATATTTAAATTTAAGATTTTAGCATTCACATAGCTATTTTTACATAATACCTACTAAATGATATAGTAGAAAAATTCGACTCGCACCAGATCATATTCACAGGCAGAAATCAAACCCGAGACCTATGGAAGTCCGGTTGGCCTGCAATTGTGGAGGTTAAGCAACTTTGGTAAGGGTCAGTCGTGGGATGGGTGACCAAAGTGTATTATCTCGATCTCGTCCGTGCTTCAGAAGGCACGTTAAGCGGTTAGTCCTAGCTGCATTTGCACTTATTAATACCCACCAATCCGCATTGGGCCCGCGTGGTTGTTTATGGCCCATCCTCCTCATCAATCCGTAAGTAAGGCCTGTATCCTTATAAAAATGGCTAATGCGAAACCTCTCAATGCCTTAATGTAATCACCAGTACACTATCCTATTTGATTTTGAAGAGTTTTCATGTGTATCTTCAAAGTCCAAGGTCCAATGCAAATGAAATTAACATGAGACCACCCTTAAACCTTTTTAAGGATAGGCCTGGTTGTCAGTTCTTCAGGCACTGGATCCAACGGCATATGAACGGATCCCAAAAATATTTGAATTAGTAATTTGTTATAATATGATGTAGTAATTTTAATTTTATTTAATTTTAAAACTAAGGTGCCCATACTACTAACATAGTTATTTAAGTGTATGTATTAACAAATGGATCTATGGTCTGAAATAAAACTATTATTATTATTATTATTAAAGTATTTTCTTTTCAACAAAATAAGAATCATCCAAATCCGTGCATAAACAAAGAAGTTATGTCTGTAGATCCGTAAAAACTCGAGCAATATTCACCTAAAAAATTACAGTATTTTCAGGATAACTCAAAAACTACTGAACCGATTTCAAATTTTTGGAAAATGGGACCAACTTGGGAACAAACCTGATGAAGTATGATTTAAATCGGTCCAGCAGTTTTCGAGTAATCGGTGGACATACACAAAAAAATGCAGACGAACATAGAACCTCCTCCTTTTTTGAAGACAGTTGAAAAGAGTGTTTTGTTTAAATATTTTTTAAGTTCAGAAGTACTAAAAAGATACACTGTGATTTCGATATTCTAACAATAAAAAGACGTGGTAAAACTCATTCCTTTTTCCTGGAATCGCTTTCTTGGTTACCTTAGTAAGGGTTAAGTCTATTAGAGGGTCGTAAATTACCGACGATGGCAATCTGCGCTACCTTTGATTAAATTCACCTCCTGAGAGTGATTTGTCGGCATGTCGGGGTAACGTAACGGAATATATTGGGTAACGCAGCGGAATTATGTTCGATGCAGAGGAGAATGGGGATTCATGTTTGTAACTTGGTACCAAATTATACAACTATTATGAAACGTGAAAAGTTGACGATTTTATAATTTTAAACAATTTGTTAAGTGTATTGTAGATTTTAGGAAAATTCAGTCTACTTTACTATAGACCCTTAATATAAAAGCTAAGTGTATGAACTTTAAGGGAACAATGTAAAAATTTTTCTTGTATAATTTTACAAGGACTAAAGAAGAATGCATTACATGCATAAAATTATAAAATAAGTATGTTTGAAAAGTTTTTTTTAATATCAAAATATAGACTCAATTTGTGGGCAAACATTATACTTACTTGAAAAAACATTTGAAATTTTAAACATACTAATAGTACAGTAGCCCGTAGAACATTTAAATCACCAAAAAGGTTACCGTTTGCCGTTGTGATATAGTTATTTATTACGAAATTATAGATACTTTAACCCAAGTCTTACAGATCGCAACCCGCCGTAACCTATATTTAGTTAAATTAAATTTATTATACGTTTGTTGTATGGGAGCCCCCCTTAAATATTTGTTTTATTCTGTTTTTAGTACTTATTTGTTGTTATAGCGGCAACAAAAATACATAATCTGTGAAAATTTCAATTATCTACCTGTTGTCGTTATTAATATCGAGCAAAAAACGGCAAAAAATTCACGTTTGTTGTATTGGAGGCCCCCTTAAATATTTATTTTATTCTGTTTTTAGTATTTGTTGTTATAGCGGCAACAGAAATACATGATCTGTGAAAAATTCTACTGTCTAGCTATCACGGTTCATAAGATACAGCCTGGTGACAGACAGACAGACAGACAGACGGACAGCGGAGTCTTAGTAATAGGGTCCCGTTTTTACCCTTTGGGTACGGAATCCTAAGCGCTATCGTACACGGGCAACTTAGTCGCCCTGCAACTGTTTTGTCTCTCACATCAAGTCCACGGGTTTATATGGAAATGCGCACACGAAGCGACGCGGTCGTCGGCAACTTTTCATACAAACCATGTGCGAGACAAAACAGTTGCTGGGCGACTAAGTTGCCCGTGTGCGATAGCGCTAAAAATTTACTCTCTAGAAATGTAATTTATCGGAAATCGTAGAACAAAATGTTGTAGTTTATGATGTTAGTCCTGCGGGGTTGGGTTTTACAAATAAATAAACCATGTAACAAATATACTACAAGACTAATAATGCTTGTTCACATTTTCTGTCCCTTGAGGCAGAATACAGATTAAGGCGATTCCCTGACCGAAAGTGGCGCCCTCAGAGGTTTTTATTTAAGGCGAGGTGGTAGTGAAAGTGGCGCCGCCACTACATTTATTTTTATTACTCGTAAACCAAGTCAATATTTAAAAAAAGCACAAGTAATAATCTCTTAAATTGTCTCTCATATTTTTTGAATAACTCTTCAACAGTTATCATTCCATAATTGCCAAAAGTGGCCACTTTAAGCTAAAATGGATTTTAAAACTTACAGAAAGAATGAAAACTGTTGAAGAGTTATTCAAAAAATATTATGGACAATTTAAGAGAATATTACTTAAGATTTTTTTAAATATTGACTTGGTTTACGAGTAATAAAAATAAATGTAGTGGCGGCGCCACTTTCACTACCACCTCGCCTTTGCCAAAAGTGGCCACTTTAAGCTAAAATGGATTTTAAAACTTACAGAAAGAATGAAAACTGTTGAAGAGTTATTCAAAAAATATTAGGGACAATTTAAGAGAATATTACTTAAGATTTTTTTAAATATTGACTTGGTTTACGAGTAATAAAAATAAATGTAGTGGCGGCGCCACTTTCACTACCACCTCGCCTTAATAAGTTATTAATAGAAAAGGTTTTAATAATGTTTTACGTGGATTTTATAGGGTTCATGGTCTAGTATTTTTAGAAGGTAACTACATGCCCCCGTAGTCATTCGTAGAAGTAGATAGCAAATGTGTCAAAGACGGCCACTTTTAACAGTTTTGCTATCTTTTTCTTCCAGTGACTACGAGGGAATGTAATGATACCGTCTAAAAATACTAGACATTGGGCCCTAAAAATTCCACCAGAAGTTTTATTAAAATTCTGTATTAGAACTACAATATTAAATAAATTCACCGCGGCGCCACTTTTGGTCACTAAAGCGCCTTTAGCAATCGCAAATTATACCTACTACTATTTAATGTTAGTATAGGGCCCCCTATTTTTGAAACGCGTCAAGCACTCTATACAATACTTCTCATTCTTGTCTGAGTCTTGAACGGGTGGCCGGAATACCTTAAACTTAATTTTTTTGTTTTTTAGTCATTTCAGAACTGACAGACTTAAATGTTTACTCTCTCTACGATTGAAAATTAAATGATGACACGGGTCCAAGAACCTTATATTCATATTCTATGACACATCATATATAAGGTTCTTGCACGGGTCTCTTACTGATGACACATGACGTAAATATAATCTTAAAATTTTGACCGGAAGTGGAAGATTTTCTCAAGCTTCCGGCCAATTTTATTTGCGATAATCTTTTGATCCTCGCTCAGCACAACTTTTCCTACCATGTGCCATGCATTTCATCGTGATGTCATATGACGTAGGCAATACTGTTGCGGGCTCACGGATTACTAGAGCCGCGCGGTATGTACATCAACACGCGATAGGGCCGCCCGGCTACAGTTTTTTATTTTCATCTAAGTACTTTCGTATCTTTCTGGTTTTGTGATTGTACGTAATATTCAAGAATCCATATTTAAGGGTTTACCATCGCCAAGAAATCAATTTCTAAGCAATAAAATACCTAGGTTAAATAAAACTAATGGTGAAAACAGAAACCTAAAAATACTTACTTATTAAAGGGAAAAACAAATTAGTTTCAAATCCTTCTGATGACGCGGCAACCAATGCTGAGGTCCAATCGCGGCAATCTGACCGATAAAACCAAAACCGTTACGTTATTATTTAGGTTATATTTACTGAAAATCTTGGTTTAGCAATAGAAATCTCATTTAAATTGTACAAGATTGCCCTTGTATGCTATATAGGCATATCTTTCAACAATTTTAAACTAAAACAAGTAGTATCTCTGTAAACGAAACTGAAACGGTAAGTACTTTAGTTTTGGTTCTATTGTTGAAAATTTGCACGATTGGGCCCCTGATGTCAGCCTCTCAGCTCGTTGACTGTCACGACCTCACAATGCATTTCCGCAACGCGAAATAACGTTGCGGGAAACCCCGCAGGTGGCGAGGGCAGGGGGGCGTTTACCACACGTCCCCCTAAACGTACCCCCCATGATAGACCTGTCGCGACCGCTGAGAGTAGCCACTATTAAATTTCTTTACACTTTGCTACAGACGTGCAAAACAATGTCACAAAATTTAAAAAGGCTGGTTTATACGGGGTCAGTGACTGGAGCCAGTGACTCAGAATTTCTCACCCAGTAACTGGGTACATGTAGACAGGATCGGCAGTAAGTCGTACTTTGCCTGAAAATAGAATGGGTGGCTAGTCAGCTGGACTGACTTGCGAGTTAGAAGTCAGACCTGGGGCCGTATTATGACCTCTTATTTCCAGTCAGTTTTCTGACTGGCTATCAATCTATCTCTTTTATTTGCTATACAGCGAGAAAGAGATGTAACTATAGCAATTCATAAACCTGGCAAGTTTTAAGAGGTTGTAATACCCCCCCTGAACTGAAACTTTTAACCGCCTCTGTGGTCTAGTGGTTCGCCCACCCGTGTAAGACGCAGGGGTCCCGGGTTCGATTCCCAGGGGGGGTACAATTTGTACTCGGTTTGGTTGGTGATAGGGCTTATTTCAAGTCCGCCTGGCTAGCTACCACCATCTTACCTAAGTCTGACGCCATAACAACAATTTAAAAATTGTTGTGTTCCGGCAGTTAGAGGTAAGATAGCCAGTTCTTCAGTGATGAGGATTCCGAGAGTAGTGCTCTTCCACCTTCTGCCTTATCATCACTTAACATCAGTGAGATGAAGGCCAAGCACTATCCCGTAGTACATAAAAAAAACTAGTGCCTACACGAGCCCAGTAGCAAGTCAGCGCTGGACTGGATTACTTTACTACCATGTTACTGACCCCGTATAAACCTGGCATAATAATACTGACGTAACAATGTCTCGACAAAAGTGAGTCCAAAGGTTGTGAAATCAAATTACTAGTCAAGAGTCCGACCCTTATTTATAACGGGCAATTCAAGAGAGATTATCCAAAATTATCCTGCTGAATTCCGGGACCTTTTTTGTAATAAGTCGCCTTTGCATGGGCTTCGAGCATTAGTCAGGGACGCCTCAGAGGATATTATGATTAGAGTGCCTAAGGAGGCTCTCGGGGCATAAAAAGCCAATTCAGATTAAAGATCTCATGAGGAAAGGACGACGTATAAAAAACATACATAAGTTGGAGTAACTTGGGAAAAAATGGATTTGATAAAACGTTACTGACAAAATATAAAATCATGTTCAAAAATCGTGCTTTTAATAAGTAACGAAAGAATTTTCCAGCTGTTAGTCTTTGTAAATTATTTATTACTAGCGGCCGCCCGCGGTTTCACCCGCGTGGTTTCCGTTTCCGTAGGAATTTCGGGGTAAAAAGTATTCTATGTTTTAATTTAAGCTATCTACTATCTGTGTACCAAATTACAACCAAATCCGTTTAGTAGTTTTTGACTTTTTGCACGATTGAGGAACAAACATACAAACCCACAAAGTTTCATATTTATAATATAAGGAGGACTAAGTTACTTGAAATCAAATTAATTTCTACAGTTGCAGGGCGACTAAGTTGCCCGTGTATGATAGCGCTTAGGGTTCCGTACCCAAAGGGTAAAAACGGGACCCTATTACTAAGACTCCGCTGTCCGTCTGTCTGTCACCAGGCTGTATCTCATGAACCGTGATAGCTAGAAAGTTGAAATTTTCACAGATGATGTATTTCTGTTGCCGCTATAACAATAAATACTAAAAACAGAAAAAAAATAATATTCAAGGGGGCCTCCCATACAACAAACGTAATTTTTTTGCCGTTATTTGCTCGATATTAATAACGACAACAGGTAGACAGTTGAAATTTTCACAGATGATGTATTGTTGTTGCCGCTATAAAAACAAATACTAAAATTAGAATAAAATTAATTTTTAAGGGGGACTCCCATACAACAAACGTATTTTTTTGCCGTTTTGGTACGGAACCCTTCGTGCGCGAGTCCGACTCGCACTTGGCCGGTTTTTTTATTATTTTATCATTAGATGCATGACGTTCACTGTTTAACATAGGCCTTCTCAAGACTTGTTAACGATATCATGCTAAGTTTTAGCAAGTTATCGGCGTTTCTCGCAAACTTAGATGATAATAAAACCATAATCTGAACATCCGTTTTAGCAAGTTATCGGCGTTTCTCGCAAACTTAGATGATAATAAAACCATAATCTGAACATCAGTTTTAGCAAGTTATCGGCGTTTCTCGCAAACTTAGATGATAATAAAACCATAATCTGAACATCCGTTTCGAAAAAAGTACCGCACCGTAAATTCGCTTTTTTCTGAATCTTTATTAAAAAATATAAAAGCCGGACAACTGTGAGTCGTACTTGCCCACCGAGGGTTCTGAACAAATTTGTTTGTATTTAAATAAAGACCATGTTTTTTATGATTTAATTACAAATGTATAGTTTTCAGATTTTTCCCTGAACTTTGAGAGTGTCGAAATATTAGTTTTTGTTGCATAACCGGACATATCTTTTTTTACGTAAACTTAAAAGTTTGATTTTTTTCACAGCTTCAAGGTCCATAGAATTGAGTTTATAGTTTTAATTTCAACTCGATACCTCCATGCGTTCCCAAAATAAAGGGTTTTGATATACCGACCGCCGGACTTATGCTAGACCGGGCCATGCCGTGTCCGAGGCCCAAACTACGTTGGTAGTGCTAATATTATTTATAAAGACCAATGCATTTTGAGCCCCGTTGCTTCAGAAGCCGAGCGGCAACCGGAGCTTAACGAACACTGGTATTTCATAGAGAACTTTGATACAACCAGCTTGGGCCCCGGTCCCGGCACGGCCCGGCCTAGCATAAATCCGGGAGTCTTTATAAATAATATTAGCACTACCAACGTAGTTTGGGCCCCGGACACGGCATTGCCTGGTCTAGCATAAGTCCGGCGACGATATTATTTGCCTAGATCATAGTTCTAGATCAATGGAAAGTACCCTATGAATTTTGATTCCCTTGAGAGTGTCGAAATATGCGTTTTTTGCTCCGTAAACTTTCGTATCTTTTTTTTACTTTAAACTTAGAAATTTGATTTTTTCACAGCTTCAAGGGACCATAAATTTGAGTATATGGTTTTAATTTCAACTCGATACATCCACGCGTTCTTGAGATAAAGAATCTTGACAGACGCATAAAAAAGTGATCCAATAAGAGTTCCGTTTTTTTCCTTTTGAGGTACGGAACCCTAAAATGTGGGTATATGTATGTCACCCACCTTTAATACAAATAATTAAATACCTAATGCAGATATTAGACGGGCCTTTTTTCGTTCATTTTCGATGATTCATCGCAGTGAAGCATCGAAAATGACGTGTCTACCTTTTTTCGTTCATTTTCGATGCTTCATCGCAGTGAAGCATCGAAAATGACGTGTCTAATTAAGTAGATTCATCTTTCATCGCGATGCGCCTTTTCGATGAAAGTCACTAGACGGCAGTGCCCTTTCATCGGGCATCGGCGTTTCATCAGTCATCGCATCGGAAATGAACAATAAATGACGCGTGTAAACAGCGTGCCATTCACTGCAGTGAACGGCATGTCGTCACTAACTTATTTGTGTTTCGTTTTTAGACTTTTTTCAACCCGCATCATGCAACATGCATACAAGCAGTGCATGCAAGCATTTTTTTTCTCTTTAATTAACTTTTAATTCTTTAATCAAAATTATCACGCACAACCTGTTGCCGCGAAATTTTGTGAGAAATGAGAAATACTACATTCATTTTACATTTAGTGTCTAAATACCAAAAGCCGTTCACTGGTAGTGACCAGTGAAAGGCAGTGACTAGTGAGTCACTGCCTTTTTCATCGAAAATGAAGCACTTTTGATGACCGTCTAATATCTGCATTATGTCCTTAACTTCCACCTACTCTCATAGATTGCACTCGCAAAAAGTATCCGCTACGTGACATGGTCATTTTATCACAGACGTGTGTGAAATCCCCTAACGCGGACGTCACGTCAAAGCTAATGAGCCCTGCTCTTATGTCAAGGTAGTAAGGTCCAAAATTTCTTGTCAGTTTTTATAGCTATTTTATAGTCACTTTAGCAGTAAGTATAAAATTCACTGTGTGCCGTGTATGTGACCGAAATTTTAAGTAATATTTTCGGCAATATATCAAAAAGATAGGAGGGTTGGAGTAGTTTTTATTTCTTATCGGAAAACTAGAAATGGAATTAGAAAGTTACTCGAATATCATGAAAATTTCAAATATTTGAAAACTCAGTTACTTCTGAGTAATTTATTGCTCTATTGTGGCCCCCAAACGTGATATATTTGCAAATAATTTATAGATTAGGGTATAGCTCCAATAAATTTGTGCGCGAAAATACTGGCTTTCCTAAAATAATATAATTAATTGTATCGACTATATCAACAAAAAAGGAACCCCGCCTGCATCAAAAGATAAGTCAACTAAAAATATGAAAACAAGATCAAATATTAAAGGCAACATAATAACAATGCAGCCGTATTACATATAAATATAAACATTCAGATATACAAACGTGCGAAAAACATAACCCTTTCTTGCAAGTCAGGTAATAAAGCTTTAATTATTCTGAAATTATACCACTACGATTCAGAATATCTAAGCGATTTCTTTTTATTTCTGAAGGAGAACTAAAAAAAAAACCGGCCAAGTGCGTGTCGGGCCACGCGCAGTAGGGTTCCGCAGTTACATTATACCTTACCATATTTTAATACCGCTATCATTTTTCACCTGAAAAAACAACTTTGTTTTTCACAGTGTTTGTATGAACGACAAAGTTATATTTGCGGTTTTAGAAAATGTACTATATTTCGAAAACTTTTTACTGTATCTCGTTCAAACCAATTTTCGTTGAAATTGTTTACTAAGATCTATAGCATATATTTTTTTTTAGATTTTTCATACTTTAAAAGTTAAAGGGGGGGGGGGGGGGGGGACACACATTTTACCACTTTGGCAGTATATATCTTTCAAACGGTTGACTTTGTGAAAAAATTGTCTGAGAAACCTCAATGTCATTTTTAAAGACCTATCTATAGACACCCCGCAAGTATTGGTTTGATGAAAAAAAATATTTTCTGTTTCAGTTCCATGTATGGGGAGCCCCCCCTTAATCTTTATTTTTTTTATTTTTGTGAGGAAATCGTAAAGCGGTTTACAGAATACATCTACCTACCAAGTTTCAACTGTGTAGTCTTAATACTTTCGGAACAAAGTGGCTGTGACATACGGACGGACAGACAGACAGACAGACGGACAGACAGACAGACATGACGAATCTATAAGGGTTCCGTTTCTTGCCATTTTGGCTACGGAACCCTAATAATAGGTAAAAACTGTTGTTCCGTCTTAATATTCTAGCAGATTTTCCTCTAATAACATCGTTAGATAGTGTATGAGTAAAATATGCATGAAGCTATAATTCTCCTCTGGCATAAATGTTCGTATATTGCCCAGAAACGATATACGAACATGATAATGTAAGATAAAATTCAATACTTTCACTCGTAACACTCTCTTTGTGTCTTCGCGTTAAAACATACGAATATTTTTTCATCCGAGCTTTATAATTGTTTATTATTTGTAAAAGATGAATCATTTACCTATGTTACAATTTATGTTCTAGACAGTCCAAGACCGACCTACTTTTTGAAATGTATTTGTTGAGAAAAAAATTTAAGGAATCTAAATAAGTACTGGCTTTTACCCGCGCGCGACTTCGTCCGTATTGAATTTCGTTTACAAGGTATTTTGAGAATAATAGTCTAATTTATGCGTTTCCAAATAACAAATAGATAGACAGAAATACTTTCGCATTTTATGATAAACGAATGGATTGTGATATTTAGTAGGTATATGTGTCGGCACGAGTCGATAACTTCTGCCCATTAAAATAAAATATCTATATACAGGGTGTCCGGGAAGTCATGGATAACCCTTTACCTGACGATGGGCCACATTGGGATCTACAAATAAAAAAAATATGACCTTAGTAAAAGTCTTATGGTTTCCGAGTTTTTTGATTTATGCAATTTTGGAAAATTTCTAACATTGATCGGTTTTTTCATGCCATTTCTATGAATGAAATTTTATTCAATTACGGTTTTTTTATTTTAATCTTGAATCAACCTGCTATCGATTGGATACAATAAAGTTACAGATATCCTCTATTGAACACTTAAAATTTAGGTCCAGACTTAAAATTTTCACCAAAAATTTTTTTTTACCTTACTTTTGATCGGCCCTGGTGAAAAAAAAAATTAATACATGGAGTGTGCAAATTATTTTAAAAACTACTTCATTTCATGAGGATTTTAAAATGGTATAATAGTTAATAACTTTTTCTTTTAAACTCTTGTTATTACAATTTTAATCCAAATGGGTAATTTTTGGCTAGTCAAAAAAGGCAGGTAAAGGGTTATCCAATTACTTCCCGGACACCCTGTATAAGTATTCTAACAATACCTCACACATTTAAATCTGTTTATGCATTAAGGAGCTATGGTGGAATAAAGAAACTCACATAAATACATACAAACATACATGAACTCTGAATGCAATATACTCTTCTTTTTTTCTTGTGTTAACGATATATTCAAGTTTGTAAATATCGTTACTTATGGCTGTTACAACTGATAAGTTTCTTGCGCCCGTTCTTCTTGTCAGCTAAAAAAGTCTGTAACGGGTGGTAGCAAAATATAGACGATTCAAAAGTGTTTAATTATTAAGTTTATTTGAATAAAGCTTATTTGACTTTGACTTTTTGGCAGTTGTGTAAAAATGCTGTGTTGTGATGCTGCTTTAGCTGTACTACCTACATCTAGTAGAAATTGATTCAAATAATAAATGCTCGACGTTATTTCCGTCCGTGAATTTTCTTGAGGTCGTATTACATTCTCAATTTTATATGAAACTGTTCTTCGTCAATATGTTATGATAATAACGATGTTCTTTCTTTTATGACAAATATTCACTGTGATAATATGAGGAGAATATTAGTTTCTTTGTAGAACGAATTCTTAATATAAAAACCGGGCAAGTGCGTGTCGGGCCACGCGCAGTAGGGTTCCGTAGTTACATTATGACATACAATATTTTAAAACCGCTATCATTTTTCACCTGAAACAATAACTTTGTTTTTCACAGTGTTTGTATGAACGACAAAGTTATATTTGCGGTTATAGAAAATGTACTATATTTCGAAAACTTTTTACTGTATCTCGTTCAAACTAATTTTCGTTGAAAGTGTTTACTAAGATCTATAGCATATATTTTTTTAGATTTTTCACTCTCTTACTTTAAAAGTTAAAGGGGGGGACACACATTTTACCACTTTGGCAGTATATATCTTTCAAACGGTTGACTTTGTGAAAAAATTGTTTAAGAAACCTCAATGTCATTTTTAAAGACCTATCTATAGACACCCCGCAAGTATTGGTTTGATGAAAAAAAATCTTTTCTGTTTCAGTTCTATGTATAGGGAGCCCCCCTTAATCTTTTATTTTTTTTATTTTTGTGAAAAAATCGTAAAGCGATTCACAGAATACCTACCTACCAAGTTTCAACTATGTAATCCTAATACTTTCGGAATAAAGTGGCTGTGACATACGGACGGACAGACAGACAGACATGACGAATCTTTAAGGGTTCCGTTTTTTGCCATTTTGGCTACGGAACCCTAAAAAGTACCTATGGAGAGCAAAGTTAGTAAAAGATTTTTAAAAGTGCTTGGTTTTTTCGTGCATTATTTTTTTTATTTCTTCACCACCCGCCTGTTGATTTTGTAACCAACTCGCATTTCACTTCGAACCTCACTTCACTTCACGTGAATTTGTTATAAGAAATTAGCTGAATATATGCTACTTTACTGAATGCAAGAGGTTTTAGGTAGCTACGGTACCTATCTGAATTCTTTTGTGATTAAAAAAACAGCTGATCACTATCTCATTTATGATTTAAAATTCCCGCGCAGTGCAGTGAAGAGATTGGAAGTGAGGTTTGAGTTTGGTTACAGAACCGACAGGCAGCTAACAAGAGAAAAGGCTGCCTAATAAGTTTAACTAACAGGGGCCTATTTACGCCGTGTCGGGCCATAACCAGTAGGGTTCCGTAGTTACCATATACCATACCTTATTTAATACCACTATCATTTTGCATCTGCAAAAAACCTCGCAAAAGCTCGGGAATAAAACTACCTCGTATGCAATGGGTCATTTTAGCGTCTTGCATAACAATCTACTATTAATTTGGATCACAACTGCTCAGATGCCTATAAAACATTAAAACCTTGTTAACCTAAGCGCAAGCTAAAAATAATAACAATACACATGGAAAAATAAATAATGCCCAAAAATTTATGTGCACTATTTTTTTCCTGAATTTTCTAAAAATTTTTTGCAATGTTTTAAGAAAAATACTATTTTACCTCCAAAAAAAGGTGGCAACCCTAAGCGTGAGGCACATTTCCTATAGTTCTTGAAAAATCTATTTTTTAGGTTTATCTTCAACCAGTTTTTATTGAAATATACACTCATCGTCTAGATATTTAGTCTTGAAACTAATAAACAGCACATAATGCTGACGATCGCTACATATTGGCGACCCACTTGCGCAATCCAATCAATCAGCCCGTCAGAGCCAGTTAAGTGTCATTTCACATTCTCGCATGTTAGATAATATATTGACTTACTACCCGCGCAGATAAGGAATGGGAATGGGAAAGATTGAATTGACAAAAAGAAAGCCAAAATGTGTTGGAAAAAAAAATATTTTCTAAAATTCACTTTTATCATCCAAAAAAAATGATAGTAAACGCCATGTGTTTAGTATTTGCTATTATTTTTTTAATGACAGGTCATCTACACTAGCGCCAAGTTGAGGGTAGTGCGTCGAATGGTGGATGATTTTGTGAATCAGTCAAATTATCCTGCTATTGTTAACTTTCTCAAGGGTTGGAAATGGGATGGGTGACTAAAACACAATATAAAAAGAGTATAGTAGTTAAGTTTCGCACTCGCGCGCTCGAACAATGCACACATAGGCACCTCTCACCGACACTGTATAACCAGAATCTCAAAACAATCTCAAACTACTTTGAGTACGTGACGTAGCGGCAAGAGCTGTCTTTGTGTGTGTGCGATGCTCGAGCGCCCGTAGTACTAAACTTAACCTGTTAGTCTCTCTATTTTGTGCTAAAAATCTATTATCTCGAGTTCCTCCGTGCTCTTGATGTTAAGCTATTGATACCGGTTCCATCTGAAGTTGTTAACTCCCATCAATCTTAATTGGTCCCGCGTGATGGTGGGTTATGATGGTTCGTCTTAATTTTCCGTCCCTACTAAGGAAGGTCCCCAGCAGTGACGATTTTTAAAAAATATTTGTGGAACTGTTTTCTCCAATTTTAAAATCTACTTATGCATAATAATATAATCATATTTTTATGTATGCGTATTAATTAAAACACTAAAATAAAACACTTAAAATTATTTCGTAGTTATCTTATTTGTAAATCAGAAAGCTTTCTAAAGCTTAATTAACTATTCTGTTAATATTAAGATCTTCTGAAATAGTAGTCGTTTTAAAAAGCAATCTATACTTTGATTAATATTTCATATTCACCTCTCAAGCTTGCGCTCTCATTAGACATGAAATAAACACTTTTTAAAGGATAATATCGCGGTTTTATTGAAAGTACTTTGGGGACGACACCTTTTTCTCTTCAATGAAACTATGTAAATATTTCGTAATTACTTGTATTTTTTCATACAACCAATACAATTTTGACACACGACCAGAAGGGTCCGGAGCCGTAGCAAGAAGCCTCGACAAAAGACACGCGGACGGGAACGGCTGCTTTTCGTTCGAAACATAAACTATATTTCTTTATGAATTTTGACCATAAAGCTACCGAAAAGGCCGAATATGATGTCACTACATCACATTCCCCCGGTACCGTTAAAATTTATTTCTTCGCGAGAAAAGAAATAAATTTTGCAACAGTTCCCTACCGTCACAAAATTTCCCTAATCCAGCACAACCCTACCTAAAGTGGGAGTTTTCACACAGTCATGCCGGCCTTTACTACAGGCGAACCTGCACACGGGTCATTGTCTATTCCCTTAGTCAGCACTAGCCTTCATCATACCCGTGTGTTGGTTTTATGTTGGCAAAAACCCACCAAAAAAGCCAAACACACAGCACATCCCTAGCCTTAATACACAGACTAAAAAAAACAACTCACCTACCTACCTATCTTTCTAGACGACCATAGTCAAGTAGAGACCATAGCCAAGTAGAGTGTCAGGACTGATGGATGCTACCAAGAACCTTATATTCATATTCTATGACACTGGACATTCTACTACTGAAGGATGGTTGGGGATGAGGTCATTCACCTTTGCAGATATCTTTTATCCCTCTCACACTGTGACTGGAATTGCCATGCTAAGTACAAAATATCCCAATCCATAGTCAATTTACCCAGGTCATGTACAAAAATTAATTAGATTTTCTAAATAAATGTAAATATCGGCACACTTTAAATTAGTTACATGATGTAAAAATTTATTAGTACATGCCAAAGTAATTATTTAGAGGACAGATGAGTCCATTTTGTTATTACAATATTTTACGTTTAACAGTAATTTCTCCATATTTCATAAGTTACCAAATAAAAATAAGGTGGCATCACTGATGGAATTGTCTTTGATTTGACATGTCACTAATGTCAATGATTTTCCACCGCATCTCACGTTTATGTACAAAAATATAAAATTATTTAAATAAAATTCGCGTTACAAAGCATGTGTTGCATTGTGCAAAATTGCAAAAGTGTTTCAAAACCAAATTCTAACATTATATTTCACAAGTAAGTGTTTTTTTAAGTATTTTCAGCATTCAATTTTTCCTTCTCAGAAATCTGAATTTTAGCAGATTTCAAAGATTGTTTCCGATCTAATTCGGAAATATTATAGAAGTTAATTATAAATACCTTAATTACGTATTTTTTATTTCAATATAATAAATATAATATGTACAAATCTGTATTCATTTTCGACACATAAGAAGCTTTAGAAATATTATCTGCATATCGCAGGGTGACCATAATCACAGCAGAACTTTTGAATAAGAAAGAAAGATTTGGATGAAAAATTTACGTTTATCCTACCTAACATTACATTTTATGTTTTTATGCCACATTTAACTTTGAGAGCGGAATTTTTTTGTATTCTTAACAGAGAGAAAAAATGTAATGTAAACTAAAATATTATCTTACGGAGTTGAGTTAAACAATTTAGATCAGTTTCAGCTAAGAATCGGACCTACCTAACTTACTACCTTACTACTATACTAGTTATTATGGTCTTTGACACCCATTGTTTATTCGTAGTAACAAAATAAAAATTAATCTTATTTTATTTTTCAGATTCCGAAACGATGAGGAAAAGAAACAATTATAGTATATCCCAATTACCATTAGAGGGAAATTATTTTCAACGGCCAAAATAATGCAGTTTTGACATTTTATATTGCAACTTTTTTTAATACAATGACTAATAATGAGACTTAATTTTCTTTTTCACACAACCGAAAATTCTAAAACTTTTTTCTATTACTAAGGGCGCTTATTCCTGCCTATAAAAATATTCAGCCAATTTGTTTTTTTGGACATTCCTCATTGTACAAAATAAAAATACACGTGACTTTAGGGTGGAAGGGCAGGTGTGTATACTGCCCGGCATATATATATTGGCAAGAGAAAGAAAGGGACAAAAGATGCGCAGTAGCCATAAACACTAAGTTTATGGCTACTGCGCATCTTTTGTCTCTTTCATTTTCTTGCCAATATATATGCCGGCATCTGTACCTAAGTCTTAAACCTCACCACGTATCTCCATGTTTTGACTTTTAACCAGCCGGACCGTTCAGGACCAAGGGGTCAAGTTTGCTATTATCGTGACTAACGCCGTAATCGTGTTTCAATGGTGTTTGGGTGGTAATGCTTTTTGACACAATTCTTGTTTTTGTAAACCCAAAATTGAAACACATTATTTTCCTAAAAATCCAAACCCGTTAGACACTGTGTCTCAGTTTTGGGTTTAAGAATCAAGAACTGTGTTAAAAAGCATTACCGTTCAAACACCATTGAAACACGATTATATGATGTTAACAATAGCAGACTTGACCCCCAGTGTGACCACCATTCCAAAACAGTATCGTCCATCCGGAGAGGAGCCAACCAAAAATAATCATTAAGTAAATATTTTGTGTTGCGCGCCGCCGCTGGCCAAAAGGGGGGTTTGAATGAATATATAGAAAGGTTATAATATGGTTGGTCAAGAGTAGTAATAATCCTATAAATGCAGTAATATTCTAAATGCGAATGTTTGTACGTTTAGAGATACCCAAACATACAAACTTTGGCACTAACTAACATCTAAACTATTCTAAACATTCAAATGTTTAGAATCTAAACACTTTTGAATGTTTGGATTGGTCGTCCAAAAAACTTACGCCGTAGGCATAAGTTGATAGTCTGTAGTAAGTACCTATTTGTAGTGACTGTCCTACGAATGGACAACATTGTTGTCACCCTAATGAAAGAGATGGAAAATATCGTTGACGTCATTCAAGGTTATTTTTTCGTTCTTCAAGCCCCAAAAGGTGACGCAATGTCCAGAGTCATATATAAGGTTCTTGGATGCTACTCTCTTACCTTTAACCATAAACAGCCGACCATAAATTGATCAATAGAGCAATTTATGAACAGAATGCTACTCATTATCTATTCTGTACCTTGACAAACCATAAAGTCGGCCAAACCACAAAACAGCAATGTAACTCTTGCCTAATGTCAAAATGAATCTGTCTATGCTCGGGTTTATGATTCATGTTGACACTTGACAAAAGCGTCAACCTGACAGTCTACGAATGTACACATCAGAAAACCACGAATGTTCAGTCTCCAGGAGGAAAATAAACAATCATTTCGTCCGGCATACATTCCCTACGGGACTTATGGACTTGGGACCAGGAATTGGAGGTGTCTTGCAGCAAGCAAGACATAACCCATTCCTATGGAATTTTCAGGGCTCCCCCATACGGTCCCAGCTTCGTACGTCACGCCCCCCAATTCTATATCCCAGGGTAATAAGTAGACCCTAACAAAATTCTTTATTTTTTCCTAACTCTTCACATGCCGGAACACTTCTTATCCTGGATTTGACTGATCATCCTGGCACGTTGGTCTCCAATTTGATGATGCAGTTTGATGCCATGTCACGTAGTTACAGTACATGAAAAAAAACACAAGCATTAGCCCACTTATTCACTATCCTAGTGCCACTACCTACAGTTAAGTTAAATACCTAACTAACTTATTCCTAGCACCCATTCGTACCGCATACTTCAATTATATCTATTTTCCTATACTCTATTATTTTTACTGAAATGAAAATATATGTAACCCAAACTTAAAGTAAAACAAACCTAAACTTAACCAAACCCCGTCACGAACTAACCTAATCCATTAATCACACTAAATAGAGATAAAATAACACCGAAGTTACCTACATCAAATAGAAATAGTCTTTTCTTTTTAGGGTGATGGAAACAAAATGATAAACCTATACCCCAATCAACCACTTTTCTTTTCCTAGACTGACACAATGATTTTTCTAATGAATATTTAATGAAATTATCATCACCTTTCACTGCTGCATTCACATGATGAACATGATAATTATCATCACAATACTGGAAGAAAATCGTATTAGTATCACACCCTACATATTGCTTCCGAACCTGATTCCTAACCTTAACCGATACTATCACTTTCTCACCAATCAATGTCCGATTTTCGTTTGACTTGAAATCGTTCTTCCTCCATGAGAGTTGAGAGGTACTGTCCTCGTTTTTCTCTATTGTAAGCTGATCACTTTCCCTATCTATCTCACACGAAACGACACACCCAGGTTGCACTTCCCCCACGTTTTCTATACTCTGACCGTCACTTCCTACCTCCCTAACCTGATCGCCTGAACTAGTGCGACACGGAGTCAACTTACTTTCTATCTGTTCTTCCAACGCCTCCTCCGACTGGAAGCCACCATTGGACATCGCAACTGGACAATCTTCAGACTTATTTTTCGCTGTTATGTCGCTGTCACCGTCCGTCACGTGCTTTCCATTGTCCTCAATTGACAGCTCACTGACATTTTCATCATTTTCCTCTTCTTTCTTTGCCGTAGTTATATCACATGACACTTCCTTGTCGTTGGGTTGTGGATCTTTATCCAATCTGAAAACTAAAAATTGTGAGACACTACTTGACATGGGGGTTCTTGGGCGATGCGAGAGGATTTGGATCTTGCCGCCTCATTGCACGCGCTGATTACTGGTACACTCTCGGCTTCTACATGGCCTTCCCCAGGTCCCTGAAATATAAATTGACAGCTTCCAACAGTGGCTGTGGGTGGAGCTGAAATGGACGAAAACTCTTCGGTGATCTGCTCCTGCAACTCCTTAAATGATTTGCATGCTGCGCAAATTTTCTTATAAAACCAATACGGTGCGCCCTCCAAGAAAGCACTTAAAATGACTTTCTTCGCCTCTTCTCCATAGCCATTTTCCGCCATGAACTCGTTAAACCTCTCGAACCATTCCTCGGGGTTCGTCTTTCCTCTGAACTTTTCGAAATCCCTCAATTTTCTTATCATCTTTATAACATCTTCTTCAACATTTGTAATGGAAAAAACGCGCGACACTGAACGAACGCGGCGGCGCCTCCACTTTGAGGACGACACCTTTTTCTCTTCAATGAAACTATGTAAATATTTCGTAATTACTTGTATTTTTTCATACAACCAATACAATTTTGACACACGACCAGAAGGGTCCGGAGCTGTAGCAAGAAGCCTCGACAAAAGACACGCGGACGGGAACGGCTGCTTTTCGTTCGAAACATAAACTATATTTCTTTATGAATTTTGACCATAAAGCTACCGAAAAGGCCGAATATGATGTCACTACATCACAGTACTTTGGTAATTAGTTGGTATTTGGTTTTTTTTCCCCCGACGTTTCGGCACCTTTGCAGCTGCCGTGGTCACGGGGGACTGAAGCTTTTGTTCTGAATTCTATAACCAAACTCAAACCTCACTTCTAAAAGGCTGTTTTTTTAATCACAAAAGATTTTAGATAGCTACCGTAGCTACCTTTTGCATTCAGTAAAGTAGCCTATATTCAGCTAATTTCTAATAACAAATTCACGTGAAGTGAAGTGATAGGTTCTAAGTTAAATGCGAGTTTGGTTACAGATTCAACAGGCTGGTGGTGAATTAAAAAAAATAAGGTACGAAAAAACCAAGCACTTATAAAAATCTTTTACAAACTTTGCTTTCCATAGGTACTTCTACAAACAAACTAAAATTCTCCTCATATCACAGTGAATAATATTAAGGGTAGGCTCACGAGCAGATGCAGTCCCCCCGTGACCACGGCAGCTGCAAAGGTGCCGAAATATCGGGAAAATAAAAAATCTAACCAAATACCAACTAATTACCATAGTATTTTCAATAAAACCGCGCTAGTATCCGTTAAAAAGTGTTTTATTTCATGTCTAGTGAGCGCGTAAGCTTGAGAAGTGAATATGAAATATTAATCAAAGTATACATTGCTTTTTAAAACGACTACTATTTCAGAAGATTGTAATATTAACAGAATAGTTAATGAAGGTTTAGAAAGCTTTCTGATTTACAAATAAGATACCCAAGTAACAAAATTTGGTACTATAAAAGTCCTGAGAGCGTTTTAGGACGTGCTAATTAGTTTCATGATAAGCCTAGTAATATAATAAGTCTATGTGATAAGCACTATAATGGTATTGTAAACCTTTACAGAACCCCAAATAGGCCCTAGTTTTATCACTGATTAATTCTATAAACATTACATAAAGCCTCTCACGGTAATAAATCAGCTCTATACTTGAAAACTAAAACATGTTTATAGTGCTATTTTGATCTTTTTATCACACTATTATTCGCCATTTTGTTCGTGCTGTGCTCATGTCATCGTGAGTGTTCCCCAAGAAAACAAAATGTCATTCGCTATTACAATTTGTAATACTAAGGACATTCTACAAAACATCACCTTTGATCGACCATTGACCATAACTCCACCGTTCTTGCACTTGCGAAAATAATTGTATCGATAAAATCACTATGCTGATTTCAAATTTGACAATGCGCCCTCATAATTTTCGTAATTTAATTAAATTTTAATTAATAAAATAAGGATTTGTCCCGACTATAGCTGCTATAGTACAGATTGGCTGCAGCCGTGCTACTAATGTGCTATTATGGCATAAACAGCAGCCATATTTTCAACGAAAACGGATTATAGTCCTGTGGGTATGATGGTGTTCTCACTGTCGACTTACTGTATTCCAACAGGATAGGTAGCGAGATAATCCAAACACCGCACGTAGACTCACAAATTTATTGCAGGCTGGCATACACAATTACACAATCAGCAATAACTAGATTTAGATGATAATAATAGCGTAGCATACGAAAAACAATGTTTTCGCCGGTTTACCGGGAGCGCAAAGCGGCATGCATTCGCCGTCCGAATCAGGTCAAGACTGGTGACGCGCTCGATCGCCGGCGCAAGCGCCGGCCGCGCGAACAATAGGCACCCATTACACACACAATCCAGACCGTGCCAGACTGACAAAGATTGACAGAGTTTGATTGTGTAACGTTGTTCGCGATCTGTTTCAATCTGGCGCGGTCTGGCGTGATCAGATTGTGCTGGATTGTCAATCTACGTCAATCTGGCTTGGTCTGGCTTAGGGTTGGCACCTTTTTTTCGAGGTAATAGTATTATTTTCAAAACAAAAAACATTTTATAGGGATATTTATAAAAATGTAGTCCACATTTATTTTTAACTAGCTTCCGCCCGCGACTACATCCGCGTGGGTGGACATTCGAACAATCATTAAAAAACAAACATACAAACGAACGAACAGAGAACTTGCAGTCTGCTCATCGCAATCTACTGCTGCTATCGTACACATATTTTTGAAGGCTGAACTGATTTAGATGAAATGTAGCGCACAAACTGTGCGCTAAATTAACCTAGATAAAAACATAGGATACTTTTTATCTCGGTCAAAGGTATCAAAGGTATTTTTATTTTTTAAAACATTGAAATTAATATGTAGTACTTTTGGGGTAATTTATAAAAACATATTACAGCCCAATATTTATTTTTAATTAGCTTCCGCCCGCGACCACATCCGGGTGGACATTTGAAAAATACCCTAAAAAAACATACAGACGAACAAAAAAACAACCTCCTGCTGTTTTGAAGTCGGTTAAAAATATCGGATCGCATTAGATTGTGGTAGATTGTCAGTCTACCACGGTAGCTTGTCAATCTACCACAATCTGCTTGCATCGGATCGCGGTAGATTGTGGTAGATTGTCAATCTACCATGGTAGACTGACAATCTAGCACAATATACTGCGATCAAATATTTTTAACCAACTATAAAAAAGCAGGAGCTTGTTTCTCTGTTCGTTTGTATGTTAGTTTTTAAGGCTGAATGATTTGAATGAAGTTTGACACACAGTTTATAGCCTGGATTAAATTATAAGATACTTTTTATCCTGGTCAAAGGTACCCTAGGGTAAAATACTTTAGTAAGTACTTTTGAGAAATTTGTAAAAAATATAGCCCACATTTATTTTTAACTAGCTCCCGCCCATGACTACATGCAAAAAAATATACAGATGAAGAGAACAGAACCCTCCTTCATTTTTAAGTCGGTTAAAAAAATTGGATCGCAGTGAAAGATGATGAAATTTGGCATACCTACAGTTAGTTTGGTGTCCTAGGAAGTACCTACCCTATGTACCCTATTTTTATTTTTTAAAGGAAGCTAGTTAAAAATAAATGAGGACTTTATTTTTTCATAAATTTCCCAAAAGTCTACTTACTATATTTTTTGCAATGTTTTGAAAAATACTTTTTTACCTCGATATTATTATTACTATACCAGGCTATAACTGTATATGTATGTGTGCCAAATTTCATCAAAATCAGTTCAGCCTTCTGAAGCTGAACTGATTGGGATGAAATTTGGCACTCAGATAGTTCATAGCTTGGTAAAATAGTATTATAAATATCGATATTTGATTTTACACACACAGCGCCATCTAACCCTAAACTAACCAAGGCATAAAATGGGTGCTTTTGGGTTTTTAATAGGTACTAACTAACTTTTCGAAATACCTTAGTTATGTACTTATTATACGCAGACCCGTCACTCAGAAATTAAAATTTATCATTTCGATTTCGTCCGGGGATCGAACCCGGGACCTCTTGCGTGGTAGACTGGCATGTTGAATACTGCACCACTGAGGTCATCGATCGATATCACGCGAAAATTAATGCAAAAAGTTGGCAACCCTACCAAAGACCACCGTGGATCGTGGTAGATTGTCAATCTACCAAGATCTACTGCGATCCAGATCTTGCTGGATTGACCGTGTAACGTCGCAAACCAACCGCATCAAATTCCATCAATCTGCGGTTTTGATCAGATTGAAACCAGATTGACGTGTGTAATGGCTGCCATAGGAATGAACGGTGGATCCGGTCTCGATACCGGGTGTCCATTATACTTGCACGACAACTTGACACGACATTTAAATAAATGACGTACGAGATTGCGGCTTATAATTAATATGATTTTATATGTAAATATGATTACTACTAGTTTATTTATGTGTATGTAATAAATACTTATTTTAATTATCAAATGATAAATATATAAATATGTAATATATATTATTACTTTTGTGTATATAAATGAATATAATTTATAAAGTAAATAATAATATTTTATCTATTAATAAAACGATTAAATAGTGGGAATACCCCACATCACTCCCCTCCAAAGGCCTGGTTAGGGACGATAAAATCAGGAAAACGTACTTGTCTTCCAAAGCGTGTTTTCTTGATTACTTTGGTAGGTGTGGATGGAACGTGAGTTGGTGTGTTGGTTACCGTCTCTGGCGACTTGGTAGTTGGCGGCGGATGGTTATCCCCGTCGTCAGCCAATATGAAAGCCGGTTTCAAGCGGTCAATAGTGACGGTAACTTTGTTACCTTTTAATAGAATTTTAAAAGTTTTATCTCCACGCTCCAAAACTTTATGTGGACCGGTGTATGCTGGTTGGAAAGGCGCACGCGAGGCGTTTTCACGTAGGAAGACGTGATCGGCGGTAGCTAATTCCTTAAAAATAAACACCTTACCCTTACAATGTCGAGAAGCTGCCATCGGCTGTAGTTTTTCCGCGAAAGAACGTAAGCGTGCGGTAAAATCTGTTACATCAGTAGTACCAGTTTCGCTTGGGTCGAAAAATTCGCTGGGTAGCCGTAGCGGCTCGCCATATAGGAGCTCCGCTGAGGAAGCCTGTAAATCCTCTTTAAAAGAACTGCGGACTCCCAGTAAGACAAGGGGTAGGCTTTCGGTCCAGTTGGCATCTGCATGGCAAGTAATAGCTGCTTTGAGCTGCCTGTGGAAGCGCTCAACAAGGCCATTACACGCAGGATGGTATGCGGTAGTGCGTCTATGCTGAAAACCCGCTATTTTTGCCAGATATTTAAACAGTGCGGACTCGAATTGACGACCACGATCTGTTACGATATCTAAAGGGCAACCAAATCTGGAAATCCAGCTCATCATAAGAGCTTTGGCCACAGTCTCGGCGGTAATGTCCGTGATTGGAACGACTTCGGGCCACCGGGTAAAACGATCTACAGCCGTTAAACAGTACCGGTAACCGTTTGAGACGGGGAGGGGGCCAACCAAATCAATATGCACATTTTTAAAACGGGCGCGCGGTAAGTTAAAATTGCCAATTGGAGCAGAAACATGCCTACTTACCTTTGCACGTTGGCAATGAAGGCATCCTCGAGTCCACTCTCTCACGTCTTTTCTTATTCCAGGCCAAACGAAACGCTGAGCCACGAGTTGAGCGGTCGCGGTGGGGCCCGGGTGACTTAAAGAGTGCAGACTGTTAAAAACTTGCTTGCGAAATTCTTTGGTTACAAAAGGCCTGGGAGTCGTTGTGCTGACATCGCAGTACAGAGGTGTACGACTCTCAGGTAAGACCAATTGTTGCAAGCGAAGAGAGGAAGAATTATTAAGGTAACCAGCCAGTTCGGGATCGGATGACTGGGAATGAGCTAAATCGTTAAAATTAATTGGAGCCTCCAATGCCTCGACTCGAGATAAAGTATCGGCGACAATGTTGTCCTTACCGGCTATATGCTTTATATCGGTCGTAAATTGGGAGATATAATCCAAATGACGATATTGGCGAGGCGAACAGTTACGTTTCCGTTCGCTGAAAGCATAACTGAGCGGCTTATGATCCGTGTACACCGTGAAATGTCTCGCCTCCACCATGTGACGGAAATATTTGATGGCTTCGTAGATGGCGAGTAGTTCACGGTCATAGGGAGAGTATTTGGCTTGAGATGATTTAAGCTTACGGGAGAAGAAAGCAAGAGGTTGCCACTTACCATCTTGTAATTGTTGAAGCACCGCCCCAATGGCTAAGTCCGACGCATCTGTCACCAACGCCAACTTAGCTCGGCAGTCAGGATGAGCGAGCATAACGGCATTGGCTAGACTTTCCTTGGTGTCATTGAAAGCCTTCAGAGCGTCACCAGAGAGATCAATGGGGGTTGACCCTTTAACAGTACCAGTAAGAAGCGCGTTAAGAGGAGCTTGGATGAGGGCGGCTTGGGGCAAAAATCGCCTATAGAAGTTCGCCATTCCTAGAAATCCCCTTAACTGCTTGACTGTTTTGGGTGGTGGGAATTCACGTATGGCTTGTACCTTGGTATCCAAGGGTCTGGTACCGCTCTCTGAAATTTGATAACCTAGGAAGGTTACCTCAGGAACTCCAAAGACGCATTTGGATACATTTATAACCATACCGTACTCCTTAAGCCTGGTGAACAATTGACGTAGATGGTCTTCGTGCTCGGCCTCGCTACGGGAAAAGACTAAAAAATCGTCCAAAAAGGTGTAAACGAAATCCAGCCCGCGAGTCATCTCGTCCACGAAACGTTGAAACGTTTGGCCAGCGTTGCGTAGACCAAACGTCATATAGGGGAATTCGTACATACCGAACGGGGTGGTTATAGCAGTCTTCGGTATGTCTTCCGGATGGACAGGTATCTGATTATACGCCTTCACGAGATCTATGGTGCTAAAAATTTTACAGCCCGCGATAGAATGTGCAAAGTCGTGGAGGTGTCTAATCGGATACCTGTCAGGAATAGTCCTGGAGTTGAGCTGTCTGTAATCCCCGCAGAGCCTCCAACCATTTTCTTTCTTCGGGGCCAGGTGCAGGGGTGAAGACCAGGGACTCTCTGAAGGCCTGGCTGTACCATCAGCCAGCATAGCCTCAAACTCTTGCCTAGCCACCTTCAGCTTGTCAGGTGCCAGACGTCGCGGCGCGCTAGAGACAGGTGGACCAGGTGTTGTACGAATGTGGTGTTGTGTGCTGTGAGGTATTATGCGGTGAGTGCCAGGTGGTCGCGTTATTTCAGGGAATTCCCGCGAAAGCAAGCTATGAAAGCGAGATTCACCAGTCGATACCTTTACAGAATTAATATTACAATTAACAGGAGCAAAAGAAGCAGAAGCAGAAAGGCTAGTGGTATTATCTACAAGCTTTTGATTTCTACAATCTACCATTAAATTATAAAAAGATAGAAAATCTACTCCTATAATTGGCTTGGTAACATTCGCAACAACAAAGCGCCATGAGTAATTCCTACGTAAACTAAAATCTAAGTTAAGATGGTGATAACCATAAGTGTCGATGGTCGTCCCGTTGGCCGCGCAGAGCTTATATGAAGTTGGAACACGACGTTCACGTAGCAGAGTTCGGGGGAAGACACATAGATCGCTGCCTGTATCGATCAGGAATTGCATCTTCGTCCGTCTGTCAGTGACGAACAGGCGACCAGAGGATGGGCTATCAGCTGTCGCCATCACCGACTGCCCCTTGCGTTTCCCGACTTCTCGTAGTCACAAGGCTTGATGCAGTAATGAGCCTTGTCCCCGTGCTTCGAATGGTACCAGCAGGTAGGATGCTTACGGTACGAAGATAGGGATCTGCTGGTGGACCTGCGACGTTCGCCCCGTTGACGGCTCCTGGGTCGAGATTTTCTGCCGAGGTTGCAGCTCTTCAGTTGCTGACGCAGTTCAGCGATTTCTCTAGCCATGGCGTCCATCTTCGAGCCATAATCGTTGTGGAGTGAAGCGACTTGAGGTGCTGAAGGTACGATGTCGTGAATGCGGTCGGCGAGATCGGCGAGAGTTTCCAGCTCCGCAGTTGGTTGAGCAGCCAGTACGGTCTGTATATTTCCAGGAAGGCGGCTTGTCCAAATAGTGCGAAGAAAATCGTCCGTAATCTGGTGACCGGCGAGACTCTGCAAGTGCCGAAGAAACTGGGATGGCTTGCGGTCTCCCAGCTCTTCGTGCATAAGTAGCTGCTGCACCTTTTTTTCTTTGGACGCACTCAGACGCTTTATGAGCTCGGTCTTAAGCTTCTCGTAACGGTCACTAGTTGGTGGTTTCGCAATAAGATCCTTGACCTCGCACAGGAACTGACGGTCTAACTGTCCGATGACGTAGTGGAATTTCGTCAGGTCGTTGGTAATTCCTGCAATCTGGAACTGTCCCTCTATTTGCGAAAACCATATTTCAGGCTCCTCAGGCCAAAAAGGGGGCATCCGAACTCCCACTTTAAAAATGTCGGATGACGTGCCGGATGACGTGCCAGATGACGTGCCGGATGACGTGCCGGATGACGTGCCAGATGACGTGCCGGATGACGTGCCGGATGACGTGCGTGTAGTGGGCACGCTCTCTGTGGCATTTGCCGCGTCATTACCGTTGCCCGTCGACATCTTGTAATTGCGCAGTTAGAAATTGAGTTCTACGTACTTTTTCTCCGCCAGCGCTGGTTATGTGTTCAATAAAGGTCACCACTGTGGGTATGATGGTGTTCTCACTGTCGACTTACTGTATTCCAACAGGATAGGTAGCGAGATAATCCAAACACCGCACGTAGACTCACAAATTTATTGCAGGCTGGCATACACAATTACACAATCAGCAGTAAATAGATTTAGATGATAATAATAGCGTAGCATACGAAAAACAATGTTTTCGCCGGTTTACCGGGAGCGCAAAGCGGCATGCATTCGCCGTCCGAATCAGGTCAAGACTGGTGACGCGCTCGATCGCCGGCGCAAGCGCCGGCCGCGCGAACAATAGGAATGAACGGTGGATCCGGTCTCGATACCGGGTGTCCATTATACTCGCACGACAACTTGACACGACATTTAAATAAATGACGTACGAGATTGCGGTTTATAATTAATATGATTTTATATGTAAATATGATTACTACTAGTTTATTTATGTGTATGTAATAAATACTTATTTTAATTATCAAATGATAAATATATAAATATGTAATATATATTATTACTTTTGTGTATATAAATGAA
Source organism: Agriphila geniculea (assembly GCA_943789525.1). NCBI lineage: Eukaryota > Metazoa > Arthropoda > Insecta > Lepidoptera > Crambidae > Agriphila > Agriphila geniculea. Next base: position 22,269,324 of record OX038885.1, on the reverse strand, counting down.
AATAATTTATAAAGTAAATAATAATATTTTATCTATTAATAAAACGATTAAATAGTGGGAATACCCCACAGTCCATTAATTATTCATTTTAGTGCTTTTATCTCACGCTTTAGTCAGGTAGCAGTAACCCAAAAAGTTTAGTTATTTAGCAACTGCACCAGAAGTCGCTATGATACTATTTAGTACCATAGAAGAGTTTTCATGACTTTTACAGAACTAGCCCCATAGCGATGTTGACGGAGCATTTAAGAAGCTAAACCGTGACATAATGGTTGTGCAATGTACTTTTATAGTGCAGATTGATTCTGTAATAGTTTTTTCGATACTGCTACAATACTAGTACTGTAAAAGTTATTTTGACGCAATATTAGTGCAAAATAGATACATAAAAGTGACAGTAAAGTCGTCTATAGTACTAAATAGTACTATAATCGCTTTTTTCATATCTATTACAGTGCTACACTTTAAAGATTCTTTTGTATGTCCTGTAAGTGTTCTAAGAGTGGTACCATAGAACTTAAGTGCCTTTTAATATTATAGAACCAAAACGCTCTGTGGAAAACCTTTAGAGCACAAGCAGTCACAACGGTTACCATTTAAGGCCTACTATATCACTGTTTGGTGATAAAACCCCTTGGTTATAGAAACTTTTGTTACTTGGGTAGGTACATCTAAATAATTCTAAGTGTTTTATTTTAGTGTCTTAATTAATACGCATACATAAAAGCAAATTAAAATTGGTAATAGATTATAAATCTAAGAAAACCTTTCCACAAATATTTTTTAAAAGACCTTCCTTGGGAATGAACAAGTAAGAAAAAACATCTTAACCCACCATCACGCGGGACCAATCCGGATTGATGGGTGTTATCTTTCTAATCATACTTTCTAATCTAAATAATAACTAAGTTTTCCAGGGGTCTATTTCATAAACATTACAATTTGTAATTACAACAGTAATTCGTATACATTGCAGTGTATGTGGGTAAGTAGTTAATTTTCTAGTTTCCTATTGGCTGACGCAATGAACATCAAACAATAGTTGTAATTTACTACAGTAATGTTTATGAAACAGGGCCCAGAAGCAGTCAGAAACCAAAGTTAGTCCATAATACAACTTTACAAATTACCTGGTTCATACAAAACGATTAAGTAAATGAGTACTGAATATTCATAGAGCTAACGGGGATGGCTTTGATAGTAAAGGTAAAATGGTTATAAGGCAATTATGCAGGAGATTAGGTAGAAGTTAGGCAGTTACCGTGGTTTTGGTCGAAAATCGAGATACTACGTGTCTATGGCATTCGTTTTAGTTTGCTTTAACATTGGATCGATTGTTATCTGTGTCGATTTTGGCTTGTAAAGAATAATCTGCCTTTCTATTGTCTAATTTAAAAATCTATCGCAATCGTTTTCAGGATGTAACACATTGAAGCTTCTTTTTGGGACAAATAAAAACTTACCAAAGAAATGCAGCAATGTGTCACATTCATCTGTCAAATAAAAGCGATTGTGATAGATTTTTTTAATTAGACAATTAGCCCCCTGTTTGTATTTGTTGCAATTAAAACATATTTTTAACATGTATCCGACTCGAAAGACCATATTGTCATTTGATTGATATTAAATTGATTAAAAAATTTAACATAAATAAATAATAGAAAGAATCGACTCGCCCGTAGCACCTCAGACAAACCCATTTCAATATTTATTTATCTTAATAAAAAATAGCATTGTGAAATTTAAAAACATCCTAAATTTAATAAAAATTCTAACCAACTTGTTATTAATTTAACTAGTGTAACTTGTTAATTCTAATTAACTTGAAAACAACTTGTTATAAAAATTAAAAGAGTGCAAAACACAGTTAAATAAAAAAAAGCTTTTTTTAGGATCATCAGTATTTGACTCCGTATTTTAAAGTGAAAACATTAGAACAAAACTTAAAGTAAATATAGCTTAAAAATATTAGCTTAATATAAAAATAGCATTGTGAATGCCTAAAATCTAAAATTTCAAAATTAAAGTAAATACCTTAAGGTGGTACCGTGAGCGAAAGTGGCGCCGCGGTGAATTTTATTTAATATTAAAATTCTAATGCACAATTTTAATAATGTTTATCGTGGAGATTTTAGGGCCCATAGTCTAGTATTATTAGACGGTATCGTTACATTCCATAGTAGTCACTGTTAGAAGTAGATAGAAAAACTGCTAAAAGTGGCCGTTTTGACACATTTGCTATCTACTTCTACGAATAACTACGAGGGCATGTAGTGATACCTTCTAAAAATACTAGACCATGGGCCCCAAAATCTCCACGAGAAACATTATTCAAATCTTTTTCTATTAATAACTTATTACATTCGCAGCACAAAGTATCAGGATGAGGTCGAATAATGTTAATTAGTTTAATTTATGTGCATATCCCCACATGAAATTATAGTTACGATGGGGCTGACATGTAACTTTATTACAAAAGCTCCTTTAAAAAAAAAAAGAAAAAAATAAAAACTTATTACATAAAAACCTCTGAGGGCGCCACTTTCGGTCATACAACCGCCTTAAGTGTGTGTGTATCCCATTATATAGAAATAAGTAACAAATCTTGTCTATTTTCATAGTGTAGAAAAACAATATTATGTTTCTACCCACTACTCAGTATCTCCCTCAAGAGTGCTTCCAGTAAAATATGGAAGAACTTTCTGTATGCATTGAATATTAAATACTTTCTTTGGAACTTTAATAGAAAAGCGTGGAACTAACATTGAAAACGTTCTAAGAATCTTGACGCTTTACGGCCCGGCCACGGACAGCGCGGCAGGAGGCGAGGCAGGCGGCGCGGCAAGCGAATTCGGTAACCACTGCGCGGTCGTGACGACGAGCTGAGAGGCCGCCATCGGGATGGCGCGCAGTAATTATTGAATTCGCTTGCCGCGCCGCCTGCCTCGCCTCCTGCCGCGCTGTCCGTGGCTGGGCCGTTACGGGTCGGCGACGGGCGACGCGACGTGCGAATACTCTTCTTCTTATTTTTGTTTTGGCAATCTACTTTCCTCTTTGAAGTAATTTTTGCCAGTGTCAAGTGTTGAATAGTTCAGTGGTAGATTGTTTCAGTTTACATTAGAATGCGGGTGCATTGCATTCCAATGCTGTTAGGAGCATTTGGCACCAAGTATATCAAGACAGTTTACTCGGTAAGTTCTGCCGAGGTAGCCACCACTACATTAAAAGTCTCGGCTTCACACAACCAAGATCGCGCCTATTTCAATTATCCCACATATTGTTCAGTAGACAGTTGTACCACAAAACTGCATCAATTTTAAGACACAATATCCACTATGAATCAATTTGCAAATAATTAATATAGTCACCGAACCGAACTCGACTAAATGGCGCCAAAAACTATGCAAATACTCTTTTCATTGCGCGCTCGACTCAACTCATAAGGGCTAAAAAAATCAAAATTCGCGACATCACTTGCCATGTATAAAAATATTGGTCATTAGCTATATAATAATATGACTAGCAATTGCCCGCGAGTTCGTCTGCGTGGATAGTTATTTTCTATCCCTCGGGAACAGTCATCTTCCGGGATGAAATGTGTCCTTTTCTGTATCCCTGACATCGTGTATGCAAGATTTCATGATAATCGGTTGATTAATGCTGTGAAAACGTAACAACCAAATAACTGGTGGCTCAGTGAGCTTTAGACCTCGCTTAAATTGTACATTGTTTGAAATTTAATCTAATAGATGTCACTGCTTTTGAAAAAGTCAGGAACCGGTGGTAGGAAAATAGAGACGATTCAAAAGCGCTAAATTACTAACTTTATTTGAAAAAATATATTTTTACTTTGATTTTAAAAGCAGTGCTTTGTGCTGTTACAGATGCCGGCATATTGGCAAGAGAAAGAAAGAGACAAAAGATGCGCAGTAGCCATAAACACTAAGTTTATGGCTACTGCGCATCTTTTGTCTCTTCCATTCTCTTGCCAATATATATGCCGGGCAGTTTACGTAGGTAAGGTATTATTTTATTATTTCCATTCGAAGCTAGATGGCGCTTCTAATTTTGAACATTTTTGAATGAGTGATTTTTTCGAAACAGACTCGACAAAAAAATTTATTTAATTATCGAATCTGTTCATAACATTTCACTAGAATCGGTTGAGGAATGCGACCTGTATAGGAGAACAAACAAACCGACAGCCGCCAGCGCCGGACGGTTTATTGTCCAAGCTGAAGCAGAGACGTTTCGCTCGCGCTTCGATTTATTTTGATAACTCAAATCCTAGGTGCTCCCTTACCGGGAGCATTCGCGTGTAATGTAACGTTACAGATTTGAGCATTACATCAGTGAAGGAGGAAAACCGTGCATTACAATGCGCACCTTGTAATGAATACATCAGTGAAGGAGGAGAACCGAGCGAATGCTCGTCAGTCAGGGAGTGTAAAAGACAAATCTATACCTACACGTGAATGCTCCCGGTGAGGGAGCACCTTAAATGAAGCTACAAAAAAATACCTATCATTAGTGTAGATCTTTAATTATGACTTATTTATAATCCGTTAGATGAGAAATAAAATTGCGTTGTTCCCTAAAAAATGTCCTTATAATTAGTAAAATTGTGCCTAAGGTTGAATTCACAACAAACATTTTCGTTGGTGTGAGGCAGGAAATGTCGAAAACATACGAGGTCTTATGAAACGTTGTGATTCCGTGAAAGCTATTACAGAAAGTGTAAAGTGCTGTGCGATTGAGTGGTACAGGGGATAAGCTTAAGCGGGGAAGATTTGATTAGTTCATTTCAATACAATATTTCCAATTTTCCTAATATTTTATTTTATCCAATTTTCCTAGTAATAAATTATTAAAAATATTCATTTACATCATTTACGAAATTAGTGAACCCCAAACCCAAAACTGACACTTGTAATTTAAGCTTCCATATTTCATGGGAAAAATACCAATAGAAAAAGAAAATTATATTCTATTGGGTTATTGGGTCACCTCTACCACAGAATTAATATAGTACTGACATACTTCTACCATACTACATTTTACTCAAAACACCGTGTTATAGCCACAGATAATAAAATATAGTATAGTGGTCAATAACTGCTCGTGGAAGTGTAATATTCACGTTAAAAAACAATGTTAGGGCGTATTGACTGGAAAACGTGTCATCTGAAAAATTTATTCAAAGTTGACAGGCTAAAAAATATGTATATAAGGTCCTTCTGAAATATTGCACAAAATTTTAAGGGGTCAATGTATTCATGCATACAAGCAACTTTTACTATGGTACCAACATTGAAATCGAGAAAAAAAATCAACTGTTCCATAGAAAATTTAAAATCGAATAGATCAAAATGTATGGAACAGCTTATTTTTTTTTTCGCGATTTCTATGTTGGTACCATAATAAAAGTTGTTTGTATGCATGAGTACATCGACCCTATAAAATTTTGTGCACTATTTCAGAAGGACCTTATATATCTTAAAAAAATAACTTTGTAGCAATAGAAAAGAAGAGAGTGTGAATCACCTGCTTTTCCATATTCTTTGGCGTTAATCGCTGTACGCTTATGAATTAGATATTGCACATTTCGCGGTTATATGAATGCCATCGGCTGTAACATGAAAGGGCTGTGGAAATTATAACATTATTACGGAATTAAGTAGGAAGTGGAAGTCTTATAACAATATTATTGATATTACATTGCTTTCCTAATGATAAACCGCAATGTATTTACTTAATTGATATTTAACCACCACTGTGGTCTGATTCGCCCACCCGTGTAAGACGCAGGGGTCTCGGGTTGGTTTGTGGTAGAGCTTATTTCAAGTCCGCCTGGTTAGATAACAACATCTTACCTAAGTCTGACGCCATAACAACAATTAAAAAATGGTTGTGTTCCGGCACAGAATAACTAATAGTACAAGTACAGAAGCAGCATTCCGCAAAGTCATTTAAATAAATAGCGACTTTTGCTCCAACACAATAAAGTGTAATTCAGGTCGCGCAGTGCTAACAGTAGTTGCCTCTCTTTCTATCGCGTGCTCTTACCTTTTCTGACGACGCAACGTTAGGGTCGTCTTCCTTTAATTTAAATGAACCGTGTAGCATATATCATAATGTGAAAAACGACAATTATTTATTGGTTTTTTGATTTTGACATCCGTACACGGCATAGTAATGGCGATTCGACATTGTTACTAGTATAAAGAGACAATACCTACGCAGGCATTAAGATGCCGCGCGACTAAGGCGGGCGCGTGGCCGGCTGCTGCACACTTGTGCCGCCGGCGGCACGGCTAGCGGTAGGTGCTTATCGCGCGACCTTGAGCGAGTGAAGGAGGCCTGGTTCCGGCAGTCAGAGCTAAGATAGCCAGTTCCTCTAGTCTAGTGCGCTTCCACATTTGGCTTTATGAAGTGAAGGCACACTATGCATAAAAAAATTATATTAAATGAAACTAGTCAGATATTACTGAGTTTCATAATAATAGAAGCGAGCGCGTTTACTTGTATAAATACCTAATTAAGAGTTAAACACACAATAATGCGTCAGTGAAATACCATTGTTTTGTGTATCTCAAGCTCCAAAATTGAGAAATAAGGCTTATTGTGCCCATTAAAATCGGTGCTAATGTGGCCTGATAAAACAGTAATGTCTACCGTTTCGCACAGACTGCTTTCCGTTATTAATTGTCTGAGTATAACGACGTCCATTTGGAACGTTGCCAGGAGAAAGGTAGAGCGTGTAGATTAGCGGGTAGAGGAGCGAGCGGCCTCGAGAGCGATTTTCGACATACGTAAGCACAGTCTATTCCAACAACCTTTGTGAACCACCGCCGATGGTCACGCGGTCAGATTATACCTACCCTATAATTTTATAGATTTTTTTTACTTGAAAACTTTTATTACCATTTTTAATTGACACACAAATAATAATATGTAGGTAATTAATACAATCTATTAATATACTGCGTGAAATTTTAATCATTTGGTTCCCACCGTGGGTTGGTTCCACTCATGATTACAAGCAACTTTTACTATGGGGTCAACACTCCTACTCGCAAAAAAAAATCTGCTGTTTCATATAAAAGTGAAGTACCTACTCGACCTTAATGTATGGAACAGCAGTTTTTTTTGCGAGTAGGAGAGTTGGCCTCATAGTAAAAGTTGCTTGTAATCATGAGTGGAACCACCCAACGGCGGGAACCAAATGATTAAAATTTCAGCGTGTATTTACAACATTGTAAAAAAATAATGGATCTTGCATTTGCACTAAGCCTGTCTATAATTTAAGTCCCGTAGATTAAAGTCCTGTCTGATAAAACTGAACTGTAATTCCATCTGATTATTCTGTGGCTTAAACAACAGAATACATAATAGTACTAACGTCTCAACCATACTCGCTTGTCGCCGTGTTTTAGGACGCACCACATACGATACGTTGCATTGAATAATGGAAGGTCTTGGAGTTGATTCTACAATTTCAGTTGGAGAGTATAATGATTGAAGTACTTATGTAGTTGAATAGGTATTTTAAAGAAAACAGTTGAAAATAACTATATGTATACTGGCTATACAGAGTTATTTGTAAAACACTAACAACCTCGCAGCGGGTTACCATATGAAAAAATCAAAAGTCCGGAGAAAAGGCCCGATATCCATTGAAAAATCCTGAGATTTGTAGCAGTTTGAGAATAACGTACGGCGGGGGGGGGGGGTAGTCGGCAGCGGCGAACTGATTAAATAATAGAAAGCTTATTTATCCTTCTATTAAATGTACTTTTTATTAAATGTACTGAATTTTATTGAAAATTCTAAAAATCCTGAGATTTCCTCAAATTTTCGAAATCCGGCCGCAATCCTGAGCAAAGTCCAAAAATCCTGAGATCTCCGGACAAATCCTGAGATATGGTAACCCTAGTCGCAGGTGTATATTACTGACATAAAAAACAACAACATTTTTTCTTTCCAACTTTTCCGAAAACAGACAAAGTTATCGAATTTGTATGGTTCTAGCTAGATATTGTATAAATTTTAATAAATACGTCTTCTAATTCAATTAGTGAAATTAAATGCTGTGGTAATGTGTTTTCGCATAACTTACTCTTTTGTACATGGCAGAGACAGCAAGCTATTCGGCATTAGTATTAAAAAAAGAATTGCCTCACAAAAGACGCAAAGGGAATTATAAAATAAGGCTGTATCTCATTGTTTTGCTAGCCTTGTTATTTTCCGGGTCAACGGCACTGCTACAAGCTTCTTAAAGTTCAAAACTTTACACTTTTATGCCACCGCCACTGAGTATAAATTCAGAAATAACTTTTTCACGAATGAGCCGTTATACAAAAAAAATACATTTGTTGATAAATTAAGAAACAAGATCTGCAAATCACATTTGCAGGCTTGCCATGACGCGCAACACATGTTGCCAAAATGACGTGTGATGGATGATGCCAGATGGCAAGACATAACGCTTTAACGCATTGTCATGTCACTCAACAGTTGAGTGTCATTTTGTGGCCACAAGGTTTTTTTTTAAGCACAAAGGGTAGTGTGCCTGATCTTCACCTCACCTGATGTTAAGTGACGATAAGGCCGAAGGTAGAAGCGTACTCCACCCGGAATTCTCATCACTGAGGAACTGGCTATCTTATTACCTCTAACTGCCAGAAAACGACAATTTTTAAATTGTTATAATGGCATCAGACTTATGTAAGATGGTGGTAGCTATACAGGCGGACTTGAAATAAGCCCTAACACGTTACCAAACCGAGCACTTATTGTACCCTCCCTAGGAATCGAACCCGGGACCCTGCGTCTTACACAGGTGGGCGAACTACTAGACCACAAAGGTGGTTTTATACTGGTGTCGCTAAATGGCGCTATTTAAAAAAATAAAACCGGTCAAGAGCGAGTCGGACTCGGACCGAGGGTTCCGTACCATCATAATTGCACCATTAAACCACACTGCAGAGTAAAATAATAAAATTAGTATTGCAGTTTAGGTCAGCGCCATCTCTTGACCGATAGTGGAACTAATGTTAACTTATTTTAGAAATTTGATAATTTCTAAAAAATGGTCCTATATGGAGACATCGTTTTATTTTTCCTGTAATCTTTATATAAACTGCTGTCACATGGAATTATTTCAGATTTTTCTCTTTGCAATCTTCGGAGATAAGGGGGGGGGAACGGTATTTTTTTACATTTTTTATTATAAATCGAAAACTATGCGGCCTAAAACAAAAAAAGTGATTGAAAACGTGCAAATGGCGTTCTTTCATATGATACCCCACATGCCCTAGTAACTCCACTTCAAATTTTTAAGACCCCTTTTCAGTCCCTGTCGAAAAATTATTTTTTTATTTCTTATTGCAAAATAGTTGGGCAAATGTCATCTCAAACTATTCTAAATTTCAAGTTGATACCGTTAGTAGTTCTCGAGATATCCAGCTGTGACAGACTGAGTCACACTATAAGGGTTCCTTTTTTACCATTTTGGTACGGAACCCTAAAAACGAAGTCAACGTCCTTTACAGACTTAATCCAACATAACTGCTGAATCAGCCCTTATACCCAATACTGATAGGACACTATATTGCCATTAAGTACCGTGACTCGACAAGCATCGGACCCAAGTCATTATGTGAAGAGTCAACCGCAAACGTTACATTAATCATTTTCAAAATGACGAGGACTCCATCCACTTTCGATAAACCTCTGAATTACCAAATCGATTTCAATAAAATATAAGCGATTGATCAATATTTCATTTTTTGTAACTTTGAACGGCAACTGAACAGTTTATAGCCACATTTCTTCCCAATCTATTCAAATAAGCGCTTGTAATCAGCTTAAACCATAGAAATAGAATGTCAAAGAACAACAATGTCAATAAACAGGTGATCCGAAAAACGAATGCATACATTTTATATGAGATACACAAAATATGACTAGGTATATATGGCAAAGGAAATTAATAAGCTATGTTTCATACTGTTTTTTCGTCGATAAACGAATAAATTTAGCTAAATTTGGTTTTAGAGAAATGTGTGGCAATATCTTATTTACCTGTGAAAAGTGTGATTACCTGGATTGTTTCTTTTTGTCACATCACAATTACTTAGAGCACAAGACACCATGGCTCTACGATACCTTTATTTTAAATTCTAATTAAGATTATCAAATATTTCAAGCAAATCGTGATTGCTACTTTGCAAGGCGGGCCGCTAGGGCCTCTTACTGTAAAAAATATTGGCACATGTCACTTGATCCTATTTGTCTCTTTTTTACATAGACCGTGTCCGTATGATGTTAACTTCTCTTTTCCACGCTCTGTTGGTCTTCTTGAGCGCAGCGAAATTTTTTCTATGTCTATGGCTTAAACTGACTAATTACTTATTGGCTTGTACTACCTTGAACCGTCTCTGTGGTCTAGTGGTTCGCCTACCAGTGTAAGACGCAGGGGTCCCAGGTTCGATTTCCAGATGAGATACAATTGTACTCGGTTTGGTTGGTGGTAGGGCTTAATTCAAGTTAGTCTGACTAGCTACAACCATCTTACCTAAATCTGAAGCCATAACAACATTTTTTGTGTTCCGGCAGTTAGGGGTAAGATAGCCAGGTCCTCAGTGAGGAGGATCCCGGGTGAAGTGCGCTTCCTCCTTCGGCCTTATCGTCACTTAATATATAATAACATCAGGTGAGGTGAAAGCCACGCACAATTCCATTGTGTATAAAAAAACTACTTGTGAAAATCCTTAAAACCATAGCAAAAGTATGTGAAGAACTTTTAATAGGATAATACTTTTTTAAATATCCTCCATGCATTTCATTTTGCCTTTCAAGACTTCCCAAAGGGACGCCTCGTTTTAACTCCCAATATAAATATCAAAGCCAGTTCTGATTACCTTGCCGTCCAATTTGAGGCAAACTCAAGTGCTTTTAAGGGCTGATTCACAACAATCCAATGGTATGTAAGTATTCTGTCTTGTTGTTAGTATAAAACTAAAGAATGAGGGTTAAGGTGACATCTAATCTACAAAAAACTCAGTCCCCTTCTTAAAATAATGTCGGATTTTCAGCCATATGGCATGTCAGTAATGGCTGAGATGACACTTGGAAAAAAAAAACATATCAAAGTGCCTAATATTATCAGATGAGAATTTTACTAGCCTCTGGGTATGCCAATAAAAGACGTTTCAGTTTTCTGAAAATTTTCAGAAAAGACAAGTCAATATTTTATGTATAGTAGTTATTATTACTTAGTGGATTAAAACAGACAAACTACATTATTTTTTATTTTTTTTAATGATTTTGTATTTTTTTGATCGATTTTATAGTTATTAAATTTTTTTTTTCTCGTTAAAGTTGTAACTGGAAAAGCACGAATAATGGAAATATTAGCCATAGAATGACAAGGTGGTAAGCTCAGTTAATCAACATTTTCTTTTACTGGGCTCTAAAATGACGTTTGAGTGACGTGAAAAGATACAATTCAAAGGTCGTTTTATTATTAACAGAGTATTTGAATTTAGGTATAGGTACTTTATAAATAAACAAGTAGACAGGCAAGTCTGGCAGATGAAATGACGCTTCTGAGAATAATCAAAGCTTCGTTACGACAGTCCATACAATGTGAAACAAGCTTAATATCACAAAGTCCCTCCGCTAATTTCTGTTTCTAACTTTCGCGTTTGAGAATGAAAGTAGAAATTACCAGTTCATTTTAACTCGTTTGTGTGAATTTCATCCTCTGTTAAACTCGTTAAAGGTAATCCTTGCATGTATTCATAAGTTTGGCAGTTAAATTTATATCATGATGTTTATATGATCGTTTGTGGTTTTTCAAACACGTTTATTACTGTCCAAAGTTCATTTTATATGTGTCTTAAGTTAAATGCAGTTATATGCATAGGGTAATAAAATAATTTATTATAAAAAACACTCTTCCTTTATAATTCATAAAAAATAACGGGAGCACGTCTGTCACTTCATGGAGGAGTGTCGTATCTTTTATCATTTCTACAGCTATAAATTATAAAGCCTTTATAAAACAAGCATTATTTTCCATGTTTTATCTGCTATTCTGAAACAAAAATAATTTAACACTTAGGTTACAGTTAATAAGATCGATTTTCGCCTAGAATATCAAGCAAAATATGCCTACAAGGTCCGTACTCTGTAGATTAGTCGCCTAAGTCTGAATCACTGGAGTGGACCAAATTTTTATGGTCCTGGGCTAAATTGAGTTTTACCGGCTTATGAGCTTTGTAATGCGACCTTTTCTGTGCAGTAAAATTAGAGATTAATAGGCTTAAAATGGGATTTCAAATAACGAGGAAAATTAGGAAGTATTTTATAAAACATGATTTTGTTTATAATATTTTTGTGAATTTTTTAACATTATTCTTTTATACATTTTTCTTAGGTATATTTCCATGGCAAGAAAAGACCATGAGTTTGTGTAAATAAAGACCCAACCTCAGTTATTCAAGTATTTCAAGAGTCTTTTGACATCTTGGTCAAAATTCCAACTGTCTAGCTATCACGGTTCATGAGATACAGCCTGGGGATAGACAGACAGTGGAGTCGTAATAATAGGGTCCCGTTTTAACCCTTTGGGTATGGAACCCTACAAAAAGGCACAAATTCTTAATGCTGGTTATTTTTTAACAAACGTCTTGAATACCTACATATTGTTTTCAAACCATGCTGCACATTCTTATTAGTTCCTAGTAGATAGATTCCAGTGACTAGAAAAGGCCATAAGTTTGTGTAAATATAGACTCAACCTCAGTAATCCCAGTATTTGACGAGTCTTTTGTCTATCGTCTCTTCGGGAGCTTTGTAGAATGAGAACAATTGATATCGTCTAGTGGATGATCAAGATTGCTAATAATTGCAAATGGCGGTTAAAATTTTCCTTATATTCTGTTCAATATTTGCTTCTTAAATTTCAATTTATTAAAGATATATCTATTGAGAAAGTCAATTTAGTATTTTATGAAAATGTATTGTCAAAGAAAAACTTCTTCTTATAATTTCTTAGCTAAGGATAATTGGGTAAAGTGTTCATTAAGCTGGTTCATAAGATAAAATAAAATATTGATCAGTCAACGTGAAAATATTAAAAAAAATAGGTTTATGGGATGGAGGTGTTAATAACTATCTACCTAAATGCCGTCAGCCTGATTCGATTATTTAATAACGCGAATACTAGCTAGAATATGTTAGCTAATAGTTTGTTCTATTTTCTAATTAGTTGGCGCAATGGATGTAAAATTGTCATGACAGGTGACTTAATTGTCGCGTTTGTTAAAGTGGGCCCTGTGGTTTTAGCGTTGCAATGATTATTAAATAATGTCATAAGTATACATAATAGATTATCCTAAAATATATTGTACTAAATTTTGCGTATTAATGTTATTAGAGCCTAAAAGATAAACAGGTACATGGTGTAAATCCGACATAGTTTACTCTAATAATAACCCAAAAAATATTCCTCGGAAAATATAAATCAACAAAATGTCAGATCATCTCAATATCATGTTTGTACTTACCATCTCAAAATACAATTAATGCCATTAAGTATCAACAAAAACCAAATTTTCTCTTTTACATTTAATTAAGAATTCCATTGATTACTAGAATACAGTCTTGAAGGCTGAATTAAATACCGTTCAAGGAACGAACAAAGGGAACGATTGTCTTAGTACTAAAACGGAGTAAAATTTTCTGGATTCGAGTTTTACATTAATTACAATAGGCACTTCTCTTACCTATCTTTTTGATGGTTTGTGATAAATTTAATTTTGTTGAAATTGAAGCTTACTTCGTCACTTCAAAAGGGTCTTTAGAATTTATGTTCTTTGAAAGTGAGAATTTCCCGATTAATGTTCTTACAGTAATATAATAAGTCTATGTGTAAGAACTTACACATTATTTTGTTTCAGTTAAAATTTATAATTTCTATTCTTAGTAGATTTTTGAGATGAAACAGTATTAAAATACCAACTTATTACTCATAGCCCTATGGCAAAAAGTAGAAAGGGAAAGCGTATACACGCTGAAATTTTAATCATTTGGTTCCCGCCGTGGGGTGGTTACACTCATGATTACAAGTAACTTTTACTATGGGGCCAACTCTCCTGCTCGCAAAAAAAATCTGCTGTTCCATACATTAAGGTCGAGTAGGTACTGCACTTTTGTATGGAACAGCTGATTTTTTTTTTGCGAGCAGGAGAGTTGGCCCCATAGTAAAAGTTGCTTGTAATCATGAGTGGAACCACCCCACGGCGGGAACCAAATGATTAAAATTTCAGCGTGTATACGGTTTGGAGGCAATATTGCTTGCGTCTGACGCAAGTTGAAGCATCTTGGTGAAGACAGACCAAAATGGCATTGAAGCCTCATCGCTAACTTACAATACTAAAAGCCCAGAAGCTTCCAAAGTGCATCTATCAGAATAGCACATGCGATACAGCCGGGCTCGCAGAAAAACACAACTCCCCAAAAATACAGAGAGATGTAAACTGAATCATGTGTCACAAAGCTCTTTGTGTTCTACTTCTCTCAACACAGGGAATTCGATAGCGCTGCAACACGCTCTCCAATGGTTTGAAAGAAAAAAATACTAAAGTTATTTAGAGTTGCATCGATGTAGCATTTTTTATTGCTGGGAAAAAAAGGTTTGTATCCCTGTTGTATTCTAATCTGAACGGTTTTTTACACGACTGCCCAAAAAGGAGTGTATATGTGTTCAGGGTACATGTATGTTTGTGGGTATGTGAGTTTCTGTATTCCACCATAAGTTCTAAATGGCTTAACAGATTTGGATGTATGGGGTATCGTTAGAATCCTTACATCGTTTCAAGTGACACTGACTATATTTTTTTTGAAAAAAGTCAATATGGCGACGGCACGACGCCATTTTCAAATGTGAAAAAATAAGAAATTAAAAAAAACACGACTGCCCTGCCAAAAACGAACTAAAAAGTTAAATAACAAGTGTCTTTGCAGTCGAGGGACTGTTTTGTTGAAAATTTTTTAATCAAAGAGGTCCCCCGACTGCAATGACACTTGTTATTTAACATTTTAGTTCATTTTTGGTAGGACAGTCGTGTTTTTAATATTTTTTAAATTTATTTTTTTCAAAATGCCAGGTGATCCTTAAACCTCACCAAGGGGAGGGTTAAAAAGTTGCTAAAAAAAATATTACGTGACTGCTGGATAACCTCTTACTAAACCGTACTTACCGAAACACAACAATGAACATGGTTTTGGCGTCAGACTTGTACATATGCTAGAGAACCACTGACCTGCATATATTTACACTGGACAGGCTTATGTCAAAATGTTTTTGTGCCTATTTGATTTCCGCCATTTTGGCGCTGTAGGACGTAGCGTGAGCATAGGGTCTGGATGATCTGGAGAGACCATCACGGCAACTATTTTCATATTGTACGTCAAAATTAGTTCTTTAGACGCACGCTAGTGGCGTTTCAAATAGGCACAAAAACTTAGCTCTCAAATCATACAGACAGCCAGTCCAGTTAAATAAAAAAAAATTTTTTCATGTCAATGTAGAGAACACTACAGTGCACACTTCAGGCAGTTTCATTTTGTGCTCCGCATTTGCTTACTTCACTTATTTTCATTTAATCATGTAAATAAAAAATAAATAAAAAACGAAACACGGTCTTTTTAACATCAGGCGCACTGAGACGTTCAAAACTTTTCGCTTCAAGCAACATCAAAGTGAAGACGCATATTAAAACGAAATTATGAAAATCGCTTTAAAATTATATCCATTGCGCCAACATATTTTATAAAGCAAAATAAAATTCAGTTGCAAAGTAATATCACAAAATAGCCAGTCTGTGTGAATATTCCTATTTCATGATTTACTGATATATGTAGGTATACCTACATTGGTCCTATTTAATAGAAGTTACAATTTCTCACTTTTCATGACAATTTTTATCCATTGCGTCAACCAATTTGAAAACAAAGTAAACTATTGTTATGTCAAAGTGACAAATTGTCACGTTATTAAATAAATTTTGGTAGTTTTTGTCCGAATCTTCCATAGATTATTTTATCAATAACAGGATTGGCAATATGAACTTGATCCATTCGATCAAGATGACGAGCGTCTGGACAAGTGATAAACTATTCACAAACAATTCGCTCTCGAAAACGGAAGGGATCAAACTTTCAGAGGGCAAACAGGTGCCTTGTGTTTTCAAATTGTTTCCGTTTGGTAGGCTGCTGGTTTTTTATTGTATTATTGTAAATAAGTATTTATTCTTTACTAGCTAAAAACAACATTGTACATGTTGAAAATAATATCACCCAGGGTTATTGTTATCGTAAAAAATTAAGAAATAGAAAACCTGCATATACAAGGTCATTTTGTATCCACCATCCAAATTTTGAGGATGTGTTCAGTCCACGAAACTGAACAACTTTCTCCAAGGAACACATGGTCAAATATGTAAAATAAAAATCTACTTTCCATACAAATCAAAGAGATCACGTAATCAAATTAGTATGGGATGACCAAAATTTTTTGGCGAAATTTGACACATGTTTCTTAGAGAACGTTGTTTAGTTTCATGGACTGGACACATCCTTAAAACTTGGATAGTAAGTTCAAAATGACCCGATATGTGTGTTTTAATCAAATTATTTACTGATTAGAAATAAATGATAAAACACTATTACTTTAATTTCTAAGAAAGATTCTAAGAGGGAAGTTAAGCCCCCAAATTACAGTAAAACAAATATTTACCAAGTCGAAACGAAGCAGAATGTTACTCACGTACTCAGAAGTACTTCGAATCTAATAAAAAGACAAAGAAAAAAGACGTACACGCCTGTCTTTGTCAATAGCAGAAATCTCTTAGAACCGAATTTAATTTTAGGATATTGTGAAAACAGAAATACGACTTTTTATTCTTCGTTGTATGCGTTGCTTTTGAAACTAAGGCTGTTACAAATACAAACAGACAGCTGGCAAACGCGAGATAATTTATAATATATAGATTTTGATTTTTTTCTCTGATCTGTTGCTCAGAAGAAATGACTTATAATGAACAAGATATAAAATTAGTTTTCATTTGGTCATAATAAAGTGAAAGGATAATTCGTTTAAGACCATAATATTAGGATAACAACAATGTGATGCGGAAAGAAACTTTTAAATATTTTCACCACTTCAATACGAAAACGAAATATAATAATTAGTGTTTACTTTCATTTATTATCCAGTGTATTAAAATACACTACACACAAAACTGTCCCTAACTGAAAATTAGGTCCCTTTTCTTTAAAATTGAAAATACTCTTGCTTATCGGATCAAGACTAGATCTGAAAATGGCGACTTTCGTCGACTAATCTTCACTTAAAGCGAGATGTTTTCGTTTCGTTTATTTTAATACTAAGACAAAGCTAGTTATAACAGATGAGTTTGCAACCGAAAATATAAATTGATTGCTTTTTAAGAGAATTAATGATTTCAAATGCTTAAAAATTACCTGTTCTTACGACTACATAATCACACATGATATTCAACATAGTATTAACTCAAAAAAGTTGAGTTTTGAGTTATTTATATATTCAGAATCTGCATTTTTTCTCTACAATCTGGTAAAACAGTCCTAACTCTAAGTCCTTTGGATTACATTTTAAGACGGTCTTGCTTGTAATCAGTTGCCTTGCCTGTAAAACATCAGTTTGTGTTGCATCTCGAGTTAACACACCAAATCTGAAAATTATTTACAAATGTGAGCGTATTAACTGTGACTTGTTACTGTATTGCCTGCCAACTTTTATATAAAATTGATTGTTATTTTGAGTTATTACTGTTTTGCTTGTTTATTTTTACTCTTGTTTTTAGGGTTCCGTACCCAAAGGGTAAAAACGGGACCCTATTACTAAGACTCCGCTGTCCGTCTGTCTGTCTGTCACCAGGCTGTATCTCATGAACCGTGATAGCTAGAAAGTTGAAATTTTCACAGATGATGTATTTCTGTTGCCGCTATAACAACAAATACTAAAAACAGAATAAAATTATTATTAAAGGGGGGCTCCGATACAACAAACGTGATTTTTTGCCTTTTTTTTGCTTGATATTAATAACGACAACAGGTAGACAGTTGAAATTTTCACAGATGATGTATTTTTATTGCCGCTATAACAACAAATACTAAAAACAGAATAAAATAAATATTTAAGGGGGGCCCCCATACAACAAACGTAATTTTTTTGCCGTTTTTTGGTACGGAACCCTTCGTGCGCGAGTCCGACTCGCACTTTGCCGGTTTTTTTAGTTAATACTCTTTGCACTCGAGGGGGTTCTAGAAAGTAGCTTATATATCCTTATGTATTGGCCCCAAAGACTTTATTTTTGAAGTATACAAAGTAGAAGAATGTAGCTTTTTGACTATAACGTATAACAATCAGGCTATAAATACTTCACAGTCAGGAACTATGATTTTTTTAAATCTTTGAAACGCCATATCTCGAAACTACGTTTTTTGAGTTAAGACTATGTTGAATATCATGTGCGATATTATTATGTTTCAGTCTGCCATATGACTAAGAGCATTTCAATTAAAAAAAAACAATTATCGTTTCCTGGGTTACGGTTCCTGCCAAACCAATATAAAAGTTAAGCTTCCAGGAAATGAATCCTACAAAATGCTGGCCTCTGATTGAAACGGTTTTCCAGAACTTCCTGTCTAGAATGCTTTTAGTTCGGAGGGTAATTGGCGCGTCTCCTGGGGATATTGGGAACATAGGCTTCCTAGAAGCTGATTGACAAATTGGAGTAGAAATCAAACTGTTATCCTTACTAATATTATAAATGCGAAAGTACGTTTGATTGTTTTTTTCCGTCTTCACGTCTTAACAACTCAACCGATTATAATGAAATTTTGAAACTTTTCATCCCGAAAAACTACTGTTCTCGAGGAATAGAGAAATAACTATTCACGCAGACGAAGTCGCGGGCAGCCGCTAGTATAGCATAAAGTTAGTTGCAGACCAATCACAGTCACTCGTTCTGGTTAAAGAAAGGAATTATGTACGGACCCACTAGAGTAATGAAATTACTTAGGAGTGAGTTTCAGTTCGCCATTATAATAATCATAATTAGTATAGTTCTTGCAACTCACGAATGCGGGTCGGCTATGAATGTTGTTAGCCGTGCACGTGCATATTGTTTTAGTGTGCGTCTGCACGTTTTCCTATTACACACACTAAAACAATGTGTATGTGCACGCCTAACAACATTCATGGCCTACGCGCATTCGTGAGTTGCAAGAATTATATTTATCCACATTTATCATGGCTACGCACAAAGGAAACGTACTGTTGTTAGTTAATGTAATAGGAGCTTGATGGCGCAGTGATTTAGCGCCTGGCCCAGTGATTGCGGAGGTTAAGCAACTGTCGCAATGGTCGGTCATTAGATGGGTGACCAAAAATTTAAAATCTTGAGCTCCTCTGTGCTTCGGAAGGCACGTTAAGTGGTTGGTCCCGGCTGCACTTGCAGTCGTTAACATCCACCAATCCGCATTGAGCCCACGTGGTGGGTTTTGGCACATCTTCCTTACCCATCTTTGAGGAAGGCCTTAGCCTTAGCAATGGGGACATTAAAATGGCTGATGATTAATGAGAGATGGCAGAGAAGAAGAATTTAATTGGACACCCATCCGTGGTCTAAACTTTGCAAAAGTTGATTCACTTCCCTTATTGATGACAAACCGCGGTAGCGTTCATACCATTTGCGTTATTCCTAATAATATAGGTAGGTATTCCAACATCATGCCATTTGCGTTGGTATTAATACCTTTTTCTTCAGAATATAGCTTTTTAGCTGTCTCATAGAGTATCTTTTCTTTATTAGCATTATGCTGAAAGCAATTTATCACAGCTAAGCAGCTAACTCCTAATAGTTGGGTAAATAATTCCACGCGTTAGTGGTCTTTGCTTCGATCAATATCAATCGTTTGCTAACTTCTCCGGTAATTAATCTTTTTGTCGAAGGGACGAGGTACACTTTAGCATTGAAAAAATTTTGTTGACCGAGCGAGACAAATGCTTTCGTATGTCGTTCCGCTGTCCGGCTGTCTGTTTGTTCTCTTCTGCAGGTCGCATTTCTCAACCGATTTTCGTGAAGTGTTGTGAGCAGGTTCGATAGTAATTATATAGATTTTTTTGTCACGCTAGTTTTCCGAAATTTTGCAAAATTAAAAAATAAATGCTTGGATAATTTTATACAGCGCCATTTAGCACCAAAATAAACGAAGCTTGTAATATGGGTGCTTTTAAAGCGAGGTCTATAGCTCACAGATCGACTAGTTATTTGTAAATTTAAATACAAAAAAGATAGTTAATTTGAAAAAAGGAAGTTTTCATTCATGTTTCGCAGATTATGCTAACGGTATTTGCGTATTTCTAAACTGCTTCTTCTATTTTTTTATAGTTAAATGGGTTTGCTCTTGACCCCAGTCTTGGCCAAAAGCAAAGACAGGGTCTACGATGGAGCGAGTTTGCCCAGAAGGTGAAAATATTACTGTTACGTCTCGTAGAATTAAAGCTTAAACCAATTTTCTTACACAGCCTTATTCTGTTTTGTTATGTAAGTGTTATTTCGAATGACAAAGATTAGAGTAATGCATACATGTATGAAAATAATACTTCTTTTAAAAAAAACTAATATCATTGATATACATCTTTAAAATGTCCAAGGTCGGGAGACTGTCTCCTGGTCTACGCTGTTAGGAGATCCAGAAATCCCTAATTGAAGAAGACAGGGTTTCGCAGGATATTGCGTTGAGCATCTAATCCTAATGTCTCGTTCGTCGAGCGTAAGCTCGGAAATAAGAACAAGTAAGGAAATATTAAAAATTTATGTCTTATCTTTTTTTTTTGAGTAGGTACCTAAGTATAATTTTAATTTTGAACGATGCTTTTCAAGAATTTTATTAATAGCACTTGCTTTATCTTAATGTAGTAAATAATGTTCAAAATCCTGGTATGGGAGTGGGAACTTTTTTTAAGCATATTATAGGTACAATAGTGCCTAAATGCGGTACATTTAAATGCTGTTTTCCGAAGATATCCTGTTATTTTCTATGTATAAGGCAATCAGGACATCTTCATTTTCTTGAATTGATTTGACACTAAAGTAAATAAAATTTACTACAATACTTGTTTTTTTGATAATAAACATACCTGAACTTTAGAGTTCAACTTCGAACTAAGTTGTCCATGGGTACAGAAATGTCTTCCAATATTTATTAATAACTCGCTGAAATTAATCACGTTTCAGAATACGAAAGATGTCGATATAATTCAATTTATCGCTGTTCTATTCCTGCTGAAATACATTTAAAGCATCAATTTGTCCCTAATGGATGTATGAATTTTGAATGGTTTAAAATCAGTTGGTACTACGAATAGAGATTCAAATCTCGCTCTTTCAATATAGGATTTCATTTAATATTCAGTACCGTGAAATGGATAGCTATTTGGAGTTTAGATATAGAATAGAATGCCACGTTGTTACGGGTCGGAATATAATTGTACCTTTTATTTGTTATTATTTAGATTACATATATCAGGATACGTTGTTAATGTGATCAGATCACCTACAGAGTTTTTGTGAGTTTTCAAAACATACAAAAAGTGTATCTGAAAAACCTATACCTACTTACAATTAATATAAATCTGTAGAAGTTTTTTGGTATTATCTTATGCTTATTATTTTTATTCGAAAATATACGATGGTATCGATACAAACTTGTATTTTTTTGTTGTTAGTTATTCTCTGTTGAATGTTATCATATGATATTTACTAATTTTTATTTGACATAATTGTACCACAAAATTATGAATCACTTCGGACTTCGTCCGCGTGGATATTCGGAAAATCCCTAGTGAACCTTTGACTGGGATAAAAATTATCCTATGTTTTAATCCAGGCTATAAACTGTGGGTAAAATTTCATCCAAATCTGTTCAATCATTTTTGCGAGATTGAGGAACAACCCACATTTATAATATTAGTAGGATTAACACGGAATTAAGATCAAACAAAAGTTCATTTATTACATTTTATCAAAAGATCTAAGTGATCTCTCTCTCACAACAAAGGAATTCATTAAAATATTTTTAGCTTAATTTAATTTAATTACTGGATTGTGTTAACGCTTGCTTAACCAAATGTGAAAATTTTCGTATAATAACAACCACAGTATGTTAGAATTATTTAATTGTTATTCGTTTCAGATTTCCATTTCGTTATAATTAAGATGAGTATATTATTTCAATTGTTTAATGGTATAGAAATTTATATTTCGAACTTCGGCACTAAAAAGTTTAACCAGCTCCATCTATCCATTCATAATTTAACACAAATCATGGAATTATGTACTATAAAAAATAAGCCTCTCATGGTGGAACTTGACAGATTGATCGTACTCGATTACGTTTGTTAAGCAACGCTCAGTCTGGCCAGATGTCGGATGGGTGTCCGTTAAGTGGCATTACAACAACAAAAACAATAGTGAGTAAAATAAAAAACAATATTCTGCCGATGAAACAAAATTATTTAAACTTTGTAAAGTCAATACTTTACAAAGTTATATATGGATCGGCAATCCGATCCATATCCAATTTAAAAACAATATTTTAAACGATAAATTCTTCAATAATAACTTTAAAACAATGAATCACCCTGCATTCACTCGTGGAATCACTAAAAAAACTTGTCACGATTATGGCGAATAATGTGTACGGTAGAAGAACTACCTCTTACTTAGTACCGCTGCGGATTTCGTTGATAGTTTAACACAATCCAATTTAAAGGCTAAAGTGAAGAGTTTTTTGTTCGAGACCTTGGAGTGCACCTAATTTACTCTTAGATATAGAATTTTTGTCTAATTTTTCTTTTTAAGTATAAATTAATTTATCTCATGTTTCTTTCTAAGTAAAATATATTTTTGTTTAACCCTAACACGAGCATTCAACAGCATTGTTATAAACCTCTGTGGATTTCTTAACGTTGTTAATAACAATGAATGTAATTATTTTTTATACTATAATAAATGAAAAAAAAATCAGGTTGCACTCCGGGAGTGCCGGCAGAAGTGAAAACTTGAATATTAACGTTGTGAATTTTTGATATTTTGGAATGGTTAGGGAATAATTTTGCACGAATTGCCGTCTTAAGAATTTACTCTGCATTTGAATTTACGAATACAGAACAGTATTGTACGAAAGTCTTATCCATAGCTTGACAGAAAATCTAGAGTTTTGACATTGAATTCAAAAAATAACGCGTTGCTATGGTGACACAAGTGTTTACGTCTTGAAATACTTCCGCCGCCGGCTGTCTACTCTCCATCCGTCACATCCGTCTTACGAATTTACGATCAGGGTCACGTGATCCTGACAGACTGACGCGAGTTTATCATTTTTTCCCCATTACAAAAAAGCGTACAATGCCGCTAAAAAAGTTTTCACTTAAAAAAAAACTGAGCGCTTTCATGCGGCTTCATAGTCAGTCCCGGCTGTTGTTATCTGATGACATAGTCATAAAGCCAAGTTAGAAGCCTTACAGATGGCTTGATAAACTCTAACACCAGAGGTGGCCACTAATCTTCATACGATAAGAAAGAAAGAAAGATGGAAATACTATAAAACATAAAATTAGCTTAATTTCGTGTTGATTTTCTTTCCGCAAGTTAAATGAAAGTAGATTTGGTTAAGTCCACAAACGGAAAAAGGGAAAGCTTAGCGATTTGATTCTTAAATTGACGATTTCCTTTTCGCTTCGCCGCTTGAATACTTCGCTAAAAGAATAAAAAATAAGGCGAATGCAAAAACGGTTTGTGGTATTGGTACGGTCAAATTATGAAGTATATTATGAATCGTGATTGATTCAATTCTTTATTCCATGACTGTATAGTTCATGCAATATTAATTGATTGATAGTAAAATGATAGTGATATAATCGGGGATGATAAATTAAACTGCCCGTGTAGAATGCTGTAATTGCACTAACTTTATTTCGTCATCTTCTTCTTTTTGGGCTTTGGCGATTCCCTCTTGGATTTTGCCAGTATCCAGTTTGCTCAGTTATTAGTTCCTACAGACTCTGCTTCTTCACGAGGCGTTTTATTTCGTCATATAATTGACACTCGCGTTGCGATACCTGCGATCCATAGCGATGTTAGCATACGTCAATGAAATGCATTATTTCGTAAATACTTATATATAAAAATAATTGTACGGTTCCGTACATTAGTACCTACATACAATTGTATCGGAAATACAATTAAAGATAAATACAAAATGTATCAATAAGTAAAATTAAATTCATAAAGCAGAGTTCTTGAAACAGCACAATAATTGGTATGCCAGTACTGAAGCATTTAGGTACTTTTGATGCCGATTATACTAAAATATGATGTAAATTTAATTTACAAAAATACGATTTTGATTATTGACAACGAGTCAAATTTTGGTTCTATTATTCATGATTTATAAGTATTACTCCGATAACAAATTGATATTGTAATGTATATAAATAAATAATGTGTAATATTTACACACTTTTCATGAATAATATGCTGAATAACTCTTGAAAGTAATGTGCAAGTTAAAATAACAAGAAAATAAGTTAGGTATTTCCAGATATGTTTGAAAATATTCGTGAACACCAAGCGCCATCCATTATTCAGCAGACAAGTCTATTTTGTCATAAACGTTCAGATTATCGGATTTATGGCCATGTTTTCTGGTTTATCTTAATATTTAACCTCAATGATTTATTGAACAACTCGATCCACACTTCACTGGTTTTATTTATTTATTTATTTATTTATTTATCGTTTTTGGACAGCTAACAGCTTATATACATACAGATAATAACAAATATGTATAACTAAAAGCTATTGACAAGCTACCACATGTAGAATTCAAAAGAAATTGATCATAAAGTAATTGTAGCCCAAAAGGGTCAGGTGCGTAACAGTATAGTAACATTAAACTAAATTTTAAACAGTAACTTAATAACAGTCTTAATGCTGTTGAAAAATAAATCAATATTGGCGTCGGCGTTATTAATAGCGGAACAAGCTCTAATAAGGAAACTGTTATGCCTGTAGTTGGTGTGCATGGAAGGAATACTAAATGGTCTATATAAATCATTGCGGGGTGTTCTTGTAGGTATTTTAAAACGAATTTTATGAAGTAGTTCCGGACAATCCACTGAACCTCTAATCAACTTAAGTAGAAGTGTGACATCTGCAATATTACGTCTAACAGAAAGTGGTAACAAGTGAAATTTAGTACAACGGTCTTCATAAGATGTCTTAGGAATTTTGAATTTGAAATTTAGGAACCGAGTAAATTTTTTCTGGATCTTCTCTATATTATTTATGTATGTTACGTAACAGGGGTTCCAAATCTGGCTGGCATACTCGAGATGGCTGCGGACATAAGCACAATAAAGAATTTTGATGGTTTTCATGCGTTTAAAAGGCTTAGACAGACGCATAATAAACCCTAGCGAACGAGATGCCTTATTGATAGTATTGACAATATGTTTATCAAATAGCAGCTTAGAATCAAGGATGACTCCCAGGTCTTTAGCTTCCTGACAAATGGATAATTTTTCATTTTTGATACTGTAACTACTATTAAAGGGATTGATTTTACGGGTAAAACTTATAGAAAAACATTTAGATACGTTCAAATCTAGTTTATTTAAGTAACAATATGAGTCTAACCTTCGGAGATCATCCTGAAGCTGAACTGCATCATCATTATTATTAACAATTTTAAAAATTTTCATGTCGTCTGCAAATAAGAGATAATTAGAGTGATCAAAACACTGACCTATATCATGAATAAAAATAATAAAAAGCAAAGGACCAAGCAGGGAGCCTTGAGGAACCCCAGAGGGTATGAGTGACCACGAAGATGTATATCCACTAAGCACCACCGCCTGAGACCTTTTATCAATGTACGATGAAAACCATCTGAATAGGTTCCCCCTAATGCCTACCTTCATAAGCTTTAATAATAACATTCTATGATCAAGACGATCAAACGCCTTAGCGTAATCAGTGTAAACCGTGTCAACTTGGTTGCCCAAATCCATTTGATCCGTCAAGTAGTCGGTGAACACGGCAAGGTTAGTCACTGTGGAACGATTTTTCAAAAATCCGTGTTGCTGAGGGCTAAAGCTTAACTTTAAACTGTTGTAAACCTGGTCGTACACCAACCTTTCGAGTACTTTGGCAAGTTGACACAGTTTGGAGATCGGTCTGAAATTTTCAACACAATCCTTAGGACCTTTTTTATGTATTGGCGTTATATAAGCTGCTTTCCATCTGGCAGGCATAATACCCTCGTTAAGGGATCTTTTGAAAATAATAGAGACGGGATAGCATAATTCATCAGCACAGTTTACCAAAAACAGGGCAGGTAGATCGTCTGGTCCAGCGGACTTGCTGACGTCCAGGGATTTTAGAAGTTTAAGGACAACATCGGATTCGACTTCTATAGAACCAATGTCGCAGCCACCAGCTACTCCATGCTCATGATTATTATGCATTGAATCAGAGACAGGGTCATCACTATCCAGGAAGGTAGACCGAAAATATCTAGCAAAAAGTTCACAAATAGCAGCGCCGTCATAACACGGTTGGCCTTGATAAGACATACACGCAGGGTACGATGATGAACTACACCGATTTTTGTTATATGACCACAACGCCCTCGGATTATCTAATATGGAGTCTTCGATACGAGAGATGTAATTATGATAGCACTCATTTTCAACCTTATTAGCTCTGTCGCGAAGTTCTTTGAATGAGAGTTCGTCTTGCTTGTTACCGTACACCTTGAACTTACGATGAAATTTTAATTTTTCTTTTAATATTTTTAATAGCGCTGAATTATACCATGGTGGAAATATGTTAGGCATAGTCCGTTTAGTTGGTACTAATTCATTAATTAAACGATTGATAATGTCATAGAAAGCGTCAACCGCAGCATCAACAGTACCACAGCAAAGCTGTTGGTCCCAATCAATTTCAGACAGTTTAGACCGTATTGACGTATAATCAGCTCGATTAAATATACGTAGGGGTTTTGATATTTTACTGTTCATCTTTTAGCAATGTTTTACACCAGTTATAATACTAACGAACTGGGTTTTATGCCACTATAGGATAATTTATGTACGTACTGCAACTTATTATTAGCGCTATGGCACAAGGGCAACTTAGTCGGCGAGCAACTGTTTTGTCTCTCAGATGGTTTATATGAAAAGTTGCCGACGACCGTGTCGCATCGTGTGCGCGCTTCCATATAAACCCGTGGACTTGATGTTAGAGACAAAACAGTTGCTGGGCAACTAAGTTGCCCGTGTGCGATAGCGCTTATTTTTATGTTATTATAATTTTCATCAGTTACTCTAAAGTACGAGGATCGAGTTACTCTAAAGTCGGAGTTACATCGTTAGTTTAGATTCTAAAATTTATATACGTAGGTATTGATTTAATTTTTATAATACATAGTGTGGAGAATATCCTCTAGTAGTGGAGAATATTAATATTGTCGAGAAAGGTTTTTATTATTATACTAGCGACCAGCCCTCGCTTCGCTTCGGTGTAGTGTGGAATTTGACACCATATATTATACATATAAACCTTCCTCTTGAAAAAACCGCATCAAAATCCGTTGCGTAGTTTTAAAGATTTAAGCACAGATAGGGAAATAGGGACAGAGAAAGCGACTTTGTTTTATACTAAGTAGTGATTTGTTTAGCCATGTAGCATCCGAATAGCAGAAATTCTTAAACTAGGGATGTCCCAAAAAGAGATTAATTGTTCTAACGGGTGTTTTTTTAGAGCTATAGAACTTTAAGTTGGCATTACTTTTCAAGATGGCGACCGATTTTACAGCTGTCAAGTGATTTATTCTCAGTTAGGTTTGGCAATTCATCATGAATAGACTCAAGCCTGAACAACGCCTGTAAATTGTGCAGTTTTATTTCGATTCATTGAAAGACACGTTTGGTGACTGCCTAATTACAGGTTTTGGACCTGTGAATTGGCCTCCAAGATCTTGTGATTTGACACCGCTGGACTATTTTCTGTGGAGCTATGTAAAGTCATTGGTCTATGCGGATAAGCCACAAACGCTTGACCATTTGGAAGACAACATTCGCCATGTTATTGCCGATATATGGCCACAAAGTTGAAAAAAGTCATCGAAAATTGGACGTCCAGATTGGACTACATCCGAGCCAGCCGTGGCAGTCATATGCCAGAAATCATATTGAAAATGTAATGCCACAAGATTATCTTTCGAATAAAAAAGAATCATGGCACTCGAATAATCTATCGTTGTTTTATTGCAATTTAAAGTTCTATACCTCTAAAAAAACACCCTTTAGTACATTTAACACCTTCGTGGACTAGAAAATGGGGAGCAGCGTTCTTTTTAGTCAAAAAGCTTTGCCTCCAATCCATCTACAGATATTATGGCAAAACTTCCAAAATTTTAAATTTTCCTTCTACGAGAGGGGTCTATTGTTCAGTAGTTGAATATAACAGCTGGGCCTCAATCACGCTAATTCTGAACAATAAAAACCAAAACTGTTACTTTGTCATTTAGGTTGTATTTACCGGCTGTTCCCAGTAGTCTTACCAAGTAGTTTTACCAGTAGTACTTACCTAAAAACTGTTGGTTTAGCTAAAAAAATTCATTTCAATTGCCCAAGATTGGCGGCTCCCTAAGCATAGCTTTCAACAATTAGGAAACAAACTAAAGCAAGCATTCTTCTGTAAACGAAACTGAAACTATAACGATTTAGCTTTGGTTTTATCATTGGCCACAGGTCTATTAGATCAAAAGAATCGTGATAATCGGACTCAAATCATCGTTCAATTTACTTGATATTTAACCTTAAATAGTGTCACGGATTAGGATGAACATCATCTACATATCGTGATTATTTTTATGTAATAGGCCTGCAGGTTATAGTGACTTTTAGTTCAGAAAATAATTTTACTGGCCTTCGAAAATTCAGTTTCAATTCCAACACACTATCTGCACATTCAAATACAATTTAGGCCTCCAGCTGACCTGGATACTTTTATAGCGCGGCTACTCCGACAAAGGTCGCCGTCCCAAATAGCCACCGATTTTGTACGACACTACTAAATGACATGGAAATGTTTAGTTAAAAATAATTGTACCTAAGTATGTAATATATTTTTTAATGTTTTCAAAATGGATCTAACTCTCTACCAATGGCGAAGGCGCCATATAAGCCGATTTGAGTGGCTTACCTTTTAGAAATCCCTTCCCATAGATCCACTATAAAAGATCATACATTTTTGTAGAGCCTTCGCCATAATTTCACCCCTAGCCACTGTTCTCTACTATTAGAGTCGTGTTAATTAAACAACGTGTCATAACTTTTACTATGGGGCAAACTTTGAAATTTCGAAAAAAATCAGCTGCTTCACACATTTTGAAATTTTAGTTAGGTATTATTTTGTATAAAACAGCTGATATTTTTTTCGTGATTTCCGTGATTTCAGTTGTTCCCATACTAAAAGTTGTTTAGTTTGATTGTCCTTATCTAGGGGTTTTTTATAACACCTTGTATTTTATTACAAGATATGGTTTGTATCTTTTTCTAATACGGTTGACTTTTATTTTAAACTCCAATCATAAAGTTTGCAGAATGGTCCTTACGTGAAAAAATAAAATGCCTTTGTAATAAAACAATGCTTAACCTTGTCAAAATAGTTAACTTTGCAACAAAAGTTAGATAACCTGCAACTGCAGTTAGATAACTTGACACCTGCTGCTATACAAAATATCTGGAAACTTATACAAACTTAGATGACGGCGGTCCAGTTAGGTTCGTTCGTATCGGTGAGTGCTACGGGACTACGAAGTTCTATTCAACCTTCAAAGGCAAATATGAAAGTCGCAACTCAAAGTAAAGTATTTTGAAATTCTAATTAGTTTATCAATGCCTTCAAAGTCATTATTTCAAATTGTTACTGTTTATTTATCAATGACTTCACAGCCAATATTACAATTTATTTCTAAATATAGTCTTATAACTCATTGCTACGGAGAGTGTTCCAGTGCTATGACGCTACGAGGCTAACTTAAAATTATTTCTTAGATTTATGTACCTACAGTGGTTAAACTTTGTAAAATTAGCTTTTTCGGTGTTTTAAAGAAAAGCTGTATGGGGTCTGGCAAAGTACAATGGAGAATGTTACTGGGTCTGTTAAATCACTTGAAACTTTATGACCATGTAGCTAAATATCTAGCAATACACATGTTTTAGTTTCATTTAAATCAAGCGAGTGGTTTCGAAGTTATAAGGGTTTGAAGGAAATGCCAAGCGCACTTAAATATGTGCTTTATTACGCAAGACGTAAGGTTCACCTGTATGACCAATGACGTCATTGTACAACAAAATAACAGTGTTCTAGGCCATGAAATTTTTCTGTTTTAAGAGATATGGCGAAAATTTCTTCACAGTTGTGCATGTGGTCCTATAAGATATTAGATAAACCACTAAACAAAAATCGCTATTATTCTCCATTGAATAGCACTAACACTTTACATTAGGGATGTCGTAAAGGGTTACTAAGGGCTTATGGTGTAATTGACACCTCCGTTCGACACACCAAAACATTTATATGTATTTGTATTGGTTTTTTTTGTCATTTGCTCAAGAGCAAAGACAGGGCCTACGATGGAGCGAGCTTGTCCAGAAGGTGCTTATTCACTCTGGCCTTGAATAGAGTCAGGTTGTATGCACTCGGAAACACAGACGCGGGCAGGAAATTCTATTCCAATTGTACTATAAATGTGAAAGTTTGGATGTTTAGATGTTAGTCACACAAAAACGGCTGAACAGTGGCACGTAGATCCTATACTATATTTGGTATCATATTATACATAGAGGAAGATATACAGACGATAAATTGGCAAAAAGGTCTTATTATCATTACCTAAAATATTAAGGTCCTTTTAACATTGGAATTTATGATTTTAACGACAATGTAAATCTTTTAACAAGCCAACACCCAACAAGATTTGAATTTAGATAAAACAAAATATATTGCTCAGTCTACACAGATTAATATAATTTTATACCAAAGACTTGTTCTAAAAGCATTTCATTTTGGACCAAATAAGGTACAACAAACAATGTTGATTTTACTCCTAAGATAAAGAACGGGTAAAATATTGACTCCTGATAAAGTTTTAGAACAATTCTGATAAGTATGAAATCTTTAGAAACTGTTAGCAATAATATGGATATTGACTTAATAATTTATTATGTTTATAGACTATTGAGTAAAAGTGTACTACTATAAAATTGAGTTTTTTGTTTACTGATATTTTTTTATTATTCATATTCAAACAACACATTTATTAACTACAGAACGATTAAAATCATCAAATGGAACAATAACTTTGAACGATGTGTGTTTATTACAAATAAGTTATACGTATTCATGGGAAAAGTGTCGTTTTTAGGGTTCCGTACCCAAAGGGTAAAACCGGCCAAGTGCGTGTCGGGCCACGCGCCATAGGGTTCCGTAGTTACCTTATACCATACCATATTTAATACCACCTATCATTTTTCGTTTGCAAAAATAACTTTGTTTTCACAGTGTTGGTATGAATGACAAAGTTATATTTGCGGTTTTGGAAAATGTGCTATATCTCAAAAACTAATTACTATATCTCATTCAAACCAATTTTGGTTGAAAGTGTTTACTAAGATCTATAGCATATATTTTTTTTAGATTTTTCACTCTCTTATTTCAAAAGTTAAAGGGGGGGGGACACACATTTTACCACTTTGGCGGTGAATATCTTTCAAACAATTGACTTTGACAAAAAGTTGTCTTAGAAACCTCAATGTCATTTTTAAAGACCTATCTATAGACACCCAACACGTGTTGGTTTGAAGAAAACAATTTTTTTCAGTTTCAGTTCCATGTATGGGGAGCCCCCCCTTAATCTTTTATTTTTCTTATTTTTGTATTAAATTCGTTAAGCGGTTAACAGAATACATCTACCTACCAAGTTTCAACTATGTAGTCTTAATACTTTCGGAATAAAGTGGCTGTGACATACGGACAGACAGACAGACAGACAGACATGACGAATCTATAAGGGTTCCGTTTTTTGCCATTTAGGCTACGGAACCCTAAAAACGGGACAGCGGAGTCTATTACTAAGACTCCGCTGTCCATCTGTCTGTCTGTCTGTCTGTCACCAGGCTGTATCTCATGAACCGTGATAGCTAGAAAATTGAGATTTTCACAAATGATGTTGATAGGGACAGGGAATGAAATGAAAGCTAAGCGGACTGTAAATTGATATTTATATAATGAAATAACATTAAATATACCTTGAACAAGCTTATTAGGTAGCAGCAACGATGACAGATGCAGATATTATTGACAAGTAAAATATGTGACAATAACACAAAGAATTTTAATTTAAAAAGGTTTCTGAAAAATAAACTTAACCTAGCACAGCAAGGAGGTGCGCAACATATACAGGGTCACTGGAAATATGACGTATTCCTGCTAAAGGGTTATAGATGAGGTCAAAACAAATATTTTTTGTTAAATAACTTTTTCTCAAAAAACTCATAGTTTTTGAGTTAATTGAAATTAAGTACATTTTTACCAAAAGTACGTTTTCAGACACAAAAATTTAAAATAAAAGATAACTACTCATTCGATTCCGGCTTTTTTACTATTTTGGGATAGAAAACAATCTGAGTGTTTATAATGAATATTTTTTTTTCATAAAATACAAGTGTTTATAAAAAAATCAATCCTTAAATGCATTGACTTTTTAATTTTTTTTCAGATTTTTTAGAAATAGCATCAAATATCTTAAAAAAAATCCTAGTAACTAAGCGTGCATAATATTTTAAAAACATCACCATCTATTAAGCTTTCAGTTGAGGTATAAAACTTAATAATAACTTAAATAAAAAATGAGAAATTAAGACTTAACTAAATAGCAGTCCCATTTCATGTAGCAAAAATTTCCTACTTCAAGCGCTTCGGAGGTGGCCGTATTATCCTACTTATTCCATAAATGTGAAAGTTTGCTTGTTTATATGATTGTTAATCAATCACGCAAAACGGCTGAACGGATTTGGATGAAATTTGGCACACAGATAGTTTATAAGCCGGATTAAAACATATGAGGATACTATTATCTTGGTTAAGGGTTCCCTAGGGATTTTCTCGAATGTAAATGCGAATGCAGTCACGGGCGGAAACTAGTTTGCCATAAATAGCCGTACTTACTAAAAATACTTTCGTCCGAATGAGTTTGAGACAGGATTATTTTCCGCCGATGAGTCAAAATTTTATACAAACTGTGTCACAAATAACCATGCATATCAGCAATTTTTAATGACTCTCTGCTGGGGAACTGACCTACCTTTTGGCTTATGGATGGATAAAGCGGACATGCCATACCCACCACGTGGACCCAATGTGGATTGGTCAGTGTTAACGACTGTAAATGCAGCCAGAACCAAGGGCTCAATGTAAGGTACATTAAGTTAACACCGACCAATCCGCATTGGGCCCACGTGGTGGGTTAGGGCCCGTCCGCTTTATCCAAAAAGGAAAGGAAGGCCTGTTCCCCAGCAGAGAGTCATTAAAAATGGCTGATATGCATGGTTATTTTTGATGCTGTCTGTATAAAATTTTGACTCATCGGCGGAAAATAATTATGTTTCAAACTCACTCGGACGAAAGTATTTTTAGTAAGTACGGCTATTTATGGCAAACTAGTTTCCGCCCGTGACTTTGTCCGCAATTACATCCGAGAAAATCCCCAAGGAAACTTTAACCAAGATAATAGTATCCTCCTATGTTTAAATCCTGTTTATAAACTGTCTGTGTGCCAAATTTCATCCAAATCCGTTCAGTCATTTTGCGTGATTGATTAACAATCATCCAAACAAGCAAACTTTCACATTTATGATATAAGTAGTATAATACGGCCACCTTCGAAGCGCTTGAAGTAGGAAATTTTTGCTACATAAAATGGGACTGCTATTTAGTTAAGTCTTAATTTCTCATTTTTTATTTAAATTATCATTAAGTTTTATACCTCAACTGAAAGCTTAATAGATGGTGATGTTTTTAAAATATTACGCACGCTTAGTTACTAGGATTTTTTTGAAGATATTTGATGCTATTTCTAAAAAATCTGAAAAAAAATAAAAAAATAAATGCATTCAAGGATTGAATTTTTTATGAACACCTGTACTTTTTGTAATTTTTTTTATTTATTATCAACATTTAGATTGTTTTCTATCTCAAAATAATGAAAAAACCGGAATCGAATGAGTAGTTATCTTTTATTTTAAATTTTTGTGTCTGAAAACGTACTTTTGGTAAAAAAATACTTAATTTCAATTAACTCAAAAACTATTATTTTTTTGAGAAAAAGTTATATGACAAAAAATATTTGTTTTGACCTCATCTATAACCCCTTAGCAGGAATACGTCATATTTCCAGTGACCCTGTATATTTCTGTTGCCGCTATAACAGCAAATACTAAAAACAGAACAAAATTAATATTTAAGGGGGGCTTCCATACAACAAACGTATTTTTTGCCGTTTTTTGGTACGGAACCCTTCGTGCGCGAGTCCGACTCGCACTTGGCCGGTTTTTTACTACTCATATACACTTCTAAGGTTTCATTAAAACACTTTTTTACGGATTAAAGTGCGTATATTGGTATTATACATGTTGGTAAAACAGTCGATTGGAAAAGCATTATTTTTGAAGACGTATATAATTTCCATCAACTCCTATCATGAATATTCTTCCTCGATGGCAAATGATTCAATGTAAAGTACGGCTTATCTTAACCCTCATCTTCACCTGCTCACATCTTCACAGTTCATAAAACTTCTTTACATCACGACATTATTTTTAGAAGTCAACTTTTTATTGCTCTTAACTTTTTCGCAAAGAAACAACTTTGGCAAAAACAAAAGGTGTTTACCTGAAATATGGAATGCAAACAGTCTCACTTGGAAAACCTTCAGAAAGTTAAATGAAGTTGATTTTCGCGTAGAATTTTTCCTGATTAAGTAACAAAGTCGGAAGTGTGTTAGTATCGATTATATTTTTGGTTGATGTTTGTAAAACTCAATTAAATTTCGAGTGTGTTTTTTTTCATTTTGTTCTGTCGGGTCAGCTAGTACTTTATAATTTCAAAGACTTCTTTCAAAATACGAATTTCATTTCTATTCTACTTACAACTTTATTAAATTTTAATATTTATAGAGACGTCTAGCTTGTTGTTTTAAGTGAAATGGATTGAGATGTTTTGGCACTTAACAAATTGTAATATTTAACTTTATACACCGTGAAGTTATAATCATTTGGTTCCCAAAATGGGATGGTTCCACTCATGATTACAAGCAACTTTTACTATGAAGTCAACTCTGATATCGTGAAAAAAAAAACAGCTGTGTATGGTATTGCGCTTTTGTATGGAACAGCTGTTTTTTTTTTCGCGATATCAGAGTTGGCCGCATAGCATAAGTTGCTCGTAATGATGAGTGGAACTACCCCACTGCGGGTACCAAATGATTAAAATTTCAGCGTGTATAACGGAAACTAAAACCAGTTAACATAGTTTTGGCTACGCTTGTGAAACTATTATTACGGGCCCCTTCAACCTTAGTTATTTCATAATTTTTTAAAGAAATATTTAAGACAATACTAAATAATATACTAGAAAAAATACGACTCGCACCAGATCAATACTCAGACGGGAATCGAACCCGCGACCTTTGGATATCCGGTCCAATGCTCTGACCGCTGAGCTACCGAGTCACTGGTGACATCGTCGAATTTTTCCTAGTATATCCTAAACTCTTACGCTGTAAGCCAGCGTTATTTCATCAATGTGAGGAATTACCTCGACATTCAATTGAAATATCTTTTCAGATATTTTAACAATTGATTAAGATGAAATAGCTATATAATTTTTAAATTTGAGATTTTTGCATTTACAATGCTATTTTTAAACAATACTAAATAATATACTAGAAAAAATACGACTCGCACCAGATCAATACTCAGACGGGAATCGAACCCGCGACCTTTGGATATCCGGTCCAATGCTCTGACCGCTGAGCTACCGAGTCACTGGTGACATCGTCGAATTTTTCCTAGTATATCCTAAACTCTTACGCTGTAAGCCAGCGTTATTTCATCAATGTGAGGAATTACCTCGACATTCAATTGAAATATCTTTTCAGATATTTTAACAATTGATTAAGATGAAATAGCTATATAATTTTTAAATTTGAGATTTTTGCATTTACAATGCTATTTTTAAACAATACTAAATAATATACTAGAAAAAATACGACTCGCACCAGATCAATACTCAGACGGGAATCGAACCCGCGACCTTTGGATATCCGGTCCAATGCTCTGACCGCTGAGCTACCGAGTCACTGGTGACATCGTCGAATTTTTCCTAGTATATCCTAAACTCTTACGCTGTAAGCCAGCGTTATTTCATCAATGTGAGGAATTACCTCGACATTCAATTGAAATATCTTTTCAGATATTTTAACAATTGATTAAGATGAAATAGCTATATAATTTTTAAATTTGAGATTTTTGCATTTACAATGCTATTTTTAAACAATACTAAATAATATACTAGAAAAAATACGACTCGCACCAGATCAATACTCAGACGGGAATCGAACCCGCGACCTTTGGATATCCGGTCCAATGCTCTGACCGCTGAGCTACCGAGTCACTGGTGACATCGTCGAATTTTTCCTAGTATATTATTTAGTATTGTTTAAAAATAGCATTGTAAATGCAAAAATCTCAAATTTAAAAATTATATAGCTATTTCATCTTAATCAATTGTTAAAATATCTGAAAAGATATTTCAATTGAATGTCGAGGTAATTCCTCACATTGGTGAAATAACGCTGGCTTACAGCGTAAGAGTTTAGGATATACTAGGAAAAATTCGACGATGTCACCAGTGACTCGGTAGCTCAGCGGTCAGAGCATTGGACCGGATATCCAAAGGTCGCGGGTTCGATTCCCGTCTGAGTATTGATCTGGTGCGAGTCGTATTTTTTCTAGTATATTATTTAGTATTGTTTAAAAATAGCATTGTAAATGCAAAAATCTCAAATTTAAAAATTATATAGCTATTTCATCTTAATCAATTGTTTAAATATCTGAAAAGATATTTCAATTGAATGTCGAGGTAATTCCTCACATTGATGAAATAACGCTGGCTTACAGCGTAAGAGTTTAGGATATACTAGGAAAAATTCGACGATGTCACCAGTGACTCGGTAGCTCAGCGGTCAGAGCATTGGACCGGATATCCAAAGGTCGCGGGTTCGATTCCCGTCTGAGTATTGATCTGGTGCGAGTCGTATTTTTTCTAGTATATTATTTAGTATTGTTTAAAAATAGCATTGTAAATGCAAAAATCTCAAATTTAAAAATTATATAGCTATTTCATCTTAATCAATTGTTAAAATATCTGAAAAGATATTTCAATTGAATGTCGAGGTAATTCCTCACATTGATGAAATAACGCTGGCTTACAGCGTAAGAGTTTAGGATATACTAGGAAAAATTCGACGATGTCACCAGTGACTCGGTAGCTCAGCGGTCAGAGCATTGGACCGGATATCCAAAGGTCGCGGGTTCGATTCCCGTCTGAGTATTGATCTGGTGCGAGTCGTATTTTTTCTAGTATATTATTTAGTATTGTTTAAAAATAGCATTGTAAATGCAAAAATCTCAAATTTAAAAATTATATAGCTATTTCATCTTAATCAATTGTTAAAATATCTGAAAAGATATTTCAATTGAATGTCGAGGTAATTCCTCACATTGATGAAATAACGCTGGCTTACAGCGTAAGAGTTTAGGATATACTAGGAAAAATTCGACGATGTCACCAGTGACTCGGTAGCTCGGCGGTCAGAGCATTGGACCGGATATCCAAAGGTCGCGGGTTCGATTCCCGTCTGAGTATTGATCTGGTGCGAGTCGTATTTTTTCTAGTATATTATTTAGTATTGTTTAAAAATAGCATTGTAAATGCAAAAATCTCAAATTTAAAAAAATATTTAAGACTTCATTTCACTATTTTGCTTCAACAATTTTATATAAAAAAATTGTTTAAAAAAACAAAAAACCGACTTCAAAAAACCTACCTCTAAAAAGCAAGAAATAATATTCGTAATAATAAAAACACGTCTATTGAAGTCTGTGGGTGGGGCTGGAGTACAAATTCATTTTTTTTATTCTAAAAGCCCCACCCGACTTCAATAGACGTGTTTTTATTATTACGAATATTATTTCTTGCTTTTTAGAGGTAGGTTTTTTGAAGTCGGTTTTTTGTTTTTTTAAACA
The DNA here is from genome assembly GCA_943789525.1 of Agriphila geniculea. Classification (NCBI taxonomy): domain Eukaryota; kingdom Metazoa; phylum Arthropoda; class Insecta; order Lepidoptera; family Crambidae; genus Agriphila; species Agriphila geniculea. The sequence continues at coordinate 22,230,758 of OX038885.1, read as the reverse complement.
ATTTTTTATTTTTTTAATTTTTAGTGTAGGTACCTTTTGTATTAGGTAGTGTAGGTATATTATTTAGGAAGAAAAATCGGCTCAGCCAAACGTGAGTTAATCGCTGAAAAATATACGTACATGCGGGTCAAACTGAGAACCTCCTTTTTTAAGTCGGTCAAAGAACTACACTAAAGATATCCCTTTTCCAACAAAAAAATAATTATCTTATTCAGTTCATAAACAAAGAAGTTATACGACTGATCATCGAGGTAGTTCACACATGAAGTCGGTAAAAAGCATACTATTTTCGTGCTTTTTTTCAAGATTTCTTGAAAAGTACTGAACCGATTTCAAAATTTTAAAAAATGGGACCAACTTGGAAGTTTACCTAATGTAATAACGTTTGAATCATTTCGATCGGTCCAGCCGTCTTCGAGTAATCGATGTACATACAAAAAACAAAAAAAAAAAAAAAAAAAAAAAACGTGTCGAATTGAGTACCTCCCTCCTTTTGAAGTCGGTAAAAAGACCTTCGCTCTCAAGAATTCGTTCGTTCATTGCAGCTGTTGCTTGCTTTAGAATCGCGATCGGTCCGCAAAATGTATGCATCATTTCATTTTGCTAGAAGGTCTAAGGTCGAAGTAGTACAATAAATTTATTTCACTTGTCAGAGGAAAGAGTAGAAAATTGGAAAATGTAAGGGGCTACAGAAAATTGTTTTAGAGTGTCAGCACAAAATGTTAGTATGTTTGGTTTCGTTTAATACGTTCAAAGAATATAATAACGACAAATTACGTTAGAAGGCCGCGAATATTGAGCAAGAAGTAATATTAGTACAGTAGCCCATAGAACATTTAAATCACCAATAAGGTTACTGTTTGCCGTTGTGATATAGTTATTTATTACGAAATTATAGATACTTTAACCCAAGTTTTACAGATCGCAACCCGCCGTTACCTATATTTGTATATCTCCAAAAATTATATTTTTTTATTTTTCAAGGTTTACCACATGGTTTAGCTATTGTCGTGTTCTACAGCTTTGTTTGATTGCCACTGATAATAGTAAGACTATGGAAAGTGATCATACACAGATTTAAGACCAGATAAAATCCAATCATTTTCATCAGGTCTTAAATTTGTGTATGGCTACTTTTTACGTGTTACCGAAAACATACCGAAAGTTTATTGGCTCCGTGCACGCTTTTAGCGCCACCTTTTTTTTTTTTTTTCCCGGGGAAAATGCCTTCGCATATCACCCCCGCGCGGGGGACCTGGGGGCGGTTATGTGGTGCATCCACTAAAAACCCCGGGGTGTTCCTTCCGCGCATTGGACGAGGACGAGCGGGATCGGTGTGGCAGTCACCCCGCCCTGCGCCGGTCCCTTCGGACTCCCTCTCCTTGAGGACAAGCATCTCCTACGGTGTGGCACTCGGGAACACACGAGTGCTCTTCCACCTCCAGGGCCTAAGTGAACGACAGAATTCCCCGTTCTGCCGCCCTGACCCTGAACTACTACTAGGGAGGGATGAGATGCGCATAGCGCCTTCTCCTTCCCCCCGCTCTCCGCCGACGTATCGGGTCTGCACCCGTATCCGCCTCGCGGACCCTCTCGGCGATCTCCGTCTGTGACATGATGTCTTCACAGAAGGAGGTCACCGCCTCCCACTCTCTGTCCCTCTCAGCATGGCAGCTGCCACGCTGGGAAGCGAGAGGTCACCCCCTATCTCGTCCCTCAGCGCTTGCCGCTGGGTTGACCACGTGGGGCATTCTGTGAGGACATGCCGCGCGGTGTCCTCCGGTGCGCCGCAATCGTGGCACACCGGAGCAGCCTCTCGCTGAATCCGACACAGGTACCGACCGAAGCAGCCGTGCCCGGTCAGCACCTGTGTCAGTCTAAAAGTTAGGGACCCGTGCCCCCTTCTCCTCCAGTCTCTTAAAATTGGCCGAACAGCCTCTACTGTCCTTGTCCCCGCGACGGGAACCTCCAGTTGCCGCTCCCACTCCTCTAGGCACCTTTCCTCCGCGAGCCTTTGAATATTCGCGCGCTCCTCGGGGGCTAATCGGTCGCCCCTTTCTTGCTCCTCCTTACGCTGTCTGTACACCTCCGAGAGCACTTGGGCCTCTAGCTCCCACGGAGGTGTACCAGCGAGCACGCAGGCAGCCGTTCCGGAAACCGTGCGATACCCCCTTATCATGCGCGACGCAACAATCCTTTGGGGGCGCCTCAAGGCCGCCCTATTCTCCGTATCGAGGGCGGAGACCCACACCGGGGCTCCGTAGAGGGCCATACTCCGGATAACCCCCGCATAGAGCTGCCGGCAACTCCTATTCGCGCCACCAATATTAGGCAACAACCTCCCTAGTGCTGCCGCTGCACTGACCAATCTGGGGGCCAGTTGCTTGAAGTGCTCGTGGAAATTCCAACGGCTATCAAGCACTAGCCCCAAGTACCGCATGTGCGGTCGTAGCGGGATGACTTCCCCGTCCACTACTAGATCCTCTCCCGGAGGCGGCCCCTGTCTCGGCCCATGAAACACCATGGCCTGCGTCTTGGCCACCGCTACGTCGAGGCCCAGCATCCTGATTCGACGGATCATATGTTCCGCCCCCGTCTGTGCTACCTGACCGTTTTGACGTTTTGATATGTAATGGCGGCATTGTGACATAATATTAATTAATACTATACATATTGTGTTATTAATGTAAAGGAGATCGCCCATTTTCTAAGAGCACAACATCTCACTCTAAACATTTTTGTGCCCTAATAATTTTAATAGATTTCATTAGCTGATAGATTCCTTAATTAAAATCAGTAATAAGTTTTTGATATCTTACCCAAGTATAATTTATATTACAAGTTTTCTGTAACCTTTTTAGGTTATGTTTTTTTGTAAACGTCTTGTTTTGGGAATAAAATGTAAGTAACAAGTTCAGGGGAGGAGTTCGATGACACAGCTGGTTAGCGCCGCGGGGCATACTGGTTTGCAAGGGTTGGTTACAGGATGGGTGACCCAAAAATACTATTGTCTCCTCCTCCGTGCTTCAGAATCAGAAGGCACGTTAAACCTTTGGTCCTAGCATAACTTAGCTTAACTTGGTAAATTGTCACAACAGAATACTACGTGTCGAGTTCACTCTTACAAAACACAAATGACCAAAGAACTAAGCTCAACTCGGAAATTGCACAGAAAACAAACGATCATATCAAATAATCACGTACGATGACAATAACATACACCGCCGTCTCTTGACGAGATAGACAGTAGTGTTTTTAGGGTTCCGTAGCTAAAATGGCAAAAACGGAACCCTTATAGATTCGTCATGTCTGTCTGTCTGTCTGTCTGTCTGTCCGTATGTCACAGCTACTTTATTCCAGAAAGTATTAAGACTACACAGTTGAAACTTGGTAGGTAGATGTATTCTGTTAACCGCTTAACGAATTTAATACAAAAATAAGAAAAATAAAAGATTAAGGGGGGGCTCCCCATACATGGAACTGAAACTGAAAAAAATTTTTTTCTTCAAACCAACACGTGTTGGCTATTTATAGATAGGTCTTTAAAAATGACATTAAGGTTTCTAAGACAACTTTTTCTCAAGGTCAACCGTTTGAAAGATATTCACCGCCAAAGTGGTAAAATGTGTGTCCCCCCCCCTTTAACTTTTAAAATAAGAGAGTGAAAAATCTAAAAAAAATATATGCTGTAGATCTTAATAAACACTTTCAACCAAAATTAGTTTGAACGAGATATAGTAATTAGTTTTTGAGATATAGCACATTTTCCAAAACCGCAAATATAACTTTGTCATTCATACCAACACTGTGAAAAACAAAGTTATTTTTACAGACGAAAAATTATACGTGGTATTAAATATGGTATGGTATAAGGTAACTACGGAACCCTATGGCGCGTGGCCCGACACGCACTTGGCCGGTTTTTTTTAAATCGTTTAAAAGAGCTTTTTAAAAAATCAAAACCTTCTTTTTCTTCTTAATGAATAGCTTGCTCTGTGGTCTAAACGTTATTTCCTTCCGTCACCGTCAATGTGACTGTATTGATGGTATTATATTAAAATCGATTATTTGGCTTTTTCCGCGAGGAAAGCATCCAAATACAATCATATGAATCAAATACGTAATTCAACATGACTATGAAACTATTTTTATTTCACATAGTCGACCATCAACAAAAGAATCGGATTCGGTATACTTAGAAATCGATTTTTATTTTAGTCTGTACTTTTACTGTGTGGCAACATTTTCAATACAGACAAGATGGCGGAACGTTGAATTGAAAGTTTTAAATGCTTTAACTACTAATAAAAACTGTCTTCAGTCCCAGGCTTAGACTAATAGTTTTGTAAAAATTTTTGAAAATAAAAAAGCAACTATTTTTATGGTTTTTGTTTTGTTAAGGCACAAAAGCCCAAAAGGCGAGATGTTTTATGGGCATTTTCCTTTCAAAATTACTGTGATTTGGGTGAACAAAGTGTTGTGAAATCATTTTTGGTCACTTAATATGGCAAGTAAAATCTATTCAAAAAGAGTGTTTTATTTTGTAAACTTTTAAATTTGATGCATTCACAATGCTATTTTTTTATATAAAGATTATTTGAATAGTTGAAAAATATTAGAAAAAATCGACTTACCCGTAGCAGCTCTGACGGGACACGAACCCGCATCTTTGGGATTCCGGCCTAATGCACTAACCAATTTTATTTTGGTTATATTGTTTTATTTTGGTTATATTAGGGTTTGTTTACTTTTTTTTTAGTTGTAGATTTTGCAAAACAAAAGCATAAAGCTACTTTAATATAATTGTTCATGTATCGCTAGTAATCAATTAAATATCGTTTTCAAACAGATTACAGAGCCTTCATTATTTCTACTTTTTGCCACCATGAGCGCTGCGATCGATTATTATACCTTCGCACCCAGCGAATACTGGACGCCTATATTTCAATTTGTCTGCGCAACATCAGCTCAGAGAAATGAGTAAAGTGTTTGTAGTTTTCACAATTTGCGTTGTTATGTACGCCCAATCTTAATCAAAAATAATTAAAATCTTACCTGCGTATGTGAATAAAACATGGAGAAGTTTGACACGATGACAGGCACTGGCAGGGCGATCGTTAGTACGCCCGCCAACGCACAGAGGGCGCCCACGAACATTCCTAAGTAGGTCTTGGGCGCCATGTCGCCGTAGCCCACTGTGGTCATCGTCACTATGGCCCACCACAGGCCCAGTGGGATTGACTTGAACTGGTTGTCTGGGTTATCCTGTGGGAAATACAAGATAATTATTAATTATTGTAGTAAAACGTGAGATAGGCTTTTCTACTGTGTTACAAAATAACCCCTAATGCCGAATATGGTAAATAGGGACCAACAAACTAAACAATTTTTACTGTGACCAACTGTGAAATCGCGAAAAAAACTGCTGTTTCATACAATTTGATATTTTCGTTATTAACTTTTGTATGATACAGCTGTTTTTTTTCGCGAATAGTAAAAGTTGTTTAGTTTGATGATCCCTATCAACCATATTCGGCATTAGGGGTTATTAAGTAACACGTTGTATACAATAAATGAAATCCAACGTCTGTTGTTCAGTACAAAATACGTTTGTCTTTTTGTAAAGCTTAATAATGGTCTAGTTTTACAAAATTCAATTCAAATGTTAATTAAACAATGTTGCAGTCAAAGAATATTCAACGATTAATAAATGTTGTATTTTCTTATTTATGGATACTACAATTTTAAGACCTATATTTTGTTAAAAAACTTTAATGAATACCGATCTATGAAAGTCCTTATTTTCTCTGAATTTTCCAAATAAAATCCGCTGTCAGTCGCCAAACTTTTCGGATTCATTTGCATTTAGTCCATAACGACAATTTGTGTCTGGATTTGGGTATAAAATATACGAAGACAGACGTCTACTTTGAGTATTAATAATCAATAAAAGTTAACTTTTAAGTATCTTGTGTTATGATATGATTTGCCGGTCAATCCAGGCCCACATTGAAATAACATGATTGGGGCCCTCTTAATGAATTGTATTGTGATAGCGGGAGAGGGCTACTATGTATTAACTTTGTGTTTATTATCTCAAAATAACAAGAAATTCATTAATATAAATATTAGAACTTCTTGCAAAATACAGATTAAAAAGAGGGCTCAAATCATATCACTTAAAGGTGGACTGACCGGCAGTTTCCGGTGTCTGGTTATGATTAGATAGAAAAATACCAGTAAAGAATTATTAAAATGTATAAAGTATTGGTAAATTTGATTTTTATTTTATTTTAAAATGTATGCCGCTTACTTTATCTTTCACATCACAGCTATTATTAAAACGTTGCTATTCCATAAAACTTATTCTAATATTTATGTCGTCAGAGCATTTCTGATAAAGAGACTAATAGCAACAATAGATTCACAAAAATTTCCCATTTTAATTTTGATACTTAAATGAGCTTAATCTCATATTAACTTTAAGGTAACAGTAAACTAAATTAGTTACTAAATAGTTCCACAGAGATAGTATTAGTAACCCTATATTTCTCAATACCAAGCGACGAAGTTCGTCCGGAATTAAGTTACTTATTTATTTTATCACTAGCTAGCAAAGGCAGGGCCTATTCATTTGATACAATTTCTATCCACACATTTCTCAGACTTTAGGTCCATTCGTAGTTTATGGAAGGATTCCTAAGGCACAGATGTGCTATAAATTACCCATTGCTCAGTAGAGCGTGATAGTTTTGCAAAAGGTCTTTCGTTTAATTCCCGTGAAAGTATTTTCTTAATATTGTCATTTCCTTCAAAGCTTATATTTTTTGTGTGGATTCACAATTTGACCTGCTCGGGATCTGACATTTTATGACGTCATATAACACGATAAATGTATTCAAGTGATATTTTTAAAAAGAACCTAAAAGTCTTAACAGTCTAAAAGCGCCATTAATTTCAGGAACTCATAAAATGCACTCGACAAATTTTTATTAAGTTAATACGTAGCTAAAATAGAGACTGCACCAATTTATTTAAATTTAATCTCATAGAAAGGGATTATTCAGACAGTTATTGCAGATATTCAAATGGCGCCCGAGTTTTAGAGAATTTATATTCAATTTGATTTAAATTGCATTTCAATTTTGTTATAAACTGCTTGCAAAGTGAATTAACTGCAATCAGGATTGAAAAATAACTTTGCAGATTTTAAATACATTTTTACTAAGTTTGTTCGAAATCATATAGGTGTCTTACTTAAGTTAATATGAAATGGATATAGGTATGGGATCAACCAGCTCCGTATTTTCATATTTCTATCTCTTTTTGCCTCTCAGTGTATACATGTGTCGAAAAAGATAAATGCGGTGCCGGGCAGGCTATTACAGCTTTACCTAAGACAAGATGGAAAAATCAGCCCTTGACGAGTTTGTAGCCAGTTCATTTCGCAGGTTTCTACTATAGCTTTTTGAACCAATTGCGTAGCTTCATTGCTTTTATGAGTGCAAGTCTAAACATTTTTCAAAGCCTAAAAAAGTCTAGACTCTATCTATGCCGTATTTGCACTTATAAAATGAATCTAGGCCCTATACAAATGATTTTAAATTGAATTGAATTATAAAAAATTGTAAAGATTTACTCATATAGTTGCCTAAATATGTGCTTGCTATCCAAAAAAGCGTAATTGAATTCTTCTTTCAAAAAGAAAACTTTGAAATAATAAATCAAATTGGAATCTGAATGCCGATTGGCCGTACCACGTTGCCAGTGACATAAAATATTGGCGCCATTTTAAAATCTTTGTTTGGCGGCCATTTATAACGATCGCATGTGTAGGTAACCTGTGCAACAATTTGAAGTCCTATTAGTTATCGTGTTTCGTAAAATTTCGTTGAAAATAAATAAAATATAGGGAGCAGCTTTTTCATTTATTTTTTGTGTTCTAGCTAATTGGGTTCAAGGGTATTTAATAACATTTGCGATAAGACATTTTTTTTTTCAACTTTATTATAGTATTAGCTTATCGATATTATTTTTCATACATTTTTTAGAAAAATAGTTTGTATAAATACTTACTATTTTATAGACTTAAATCTCCTAAATTTAAGCATTAGATTTGTTTAAAATAGGTAGTGATGCATTCATAGACGAAAAATCAACGAAATATAGATGCTATAAAATTTCACATATTTTTATTATATTTTGAAGAAACATCCCTTTTACGTACGTGCTTGTATTGTGAGTTTGCACTGTTACGTTTATTATACTCGATAGTGACTGTAGTAAGCGATTTTGTGTGCAATTTGCACTGACATGAAAAATTTTTTTTCTTATTAACTGGACTGGCTGTCTGTATGATTTGACAGCAAAGTTCTAAAGCTAAGCTCTAGCAAAGTAAGCGTAAACTTATAAAACGCCTGATGATGATTTGATTGAGTTTTTCATTTAGTTTTTGCAGTTTCCGCAGTCTTACTTACTTAACAATCAAGTATATTGTAATATTTCAATGTTACAATTAAAGAGTCCACGCGTAAAACTTAGAAGCTTTTCTAATTTTTAAGGTCAATGATATCAACTCTACCTTACCACATTATTTAAAGAAAATACTTAAACATTAAGTTCATTAGTTTCATTTTGTAAATGTGTATAAAATAATATGCCAATATCTATTAACAACTTAACATAGTACTTTAAAGGAAATATAATTTACAAGTCTCAATTTGTGTATATTATGAGTAACAAATTGATTTCCTCAAAACTTTTTTTTAAATTTATTCGGGTGAAAATTAATAAATGATTATTAAGTTACATTATTTTAATATAACTTTTCAAAATGGGTTTCTCTTGCAGAAATAATATTAATACGTTGTATTACAAGAATATTTAAAAAGTAAGTTTTTTTAACAATGACTTAATCATTATTTTTTTAAGGAAATCTCTTTGCGTTCCTAAGCCATTTATCTGTATGTGTACCTAACCAAACTTTGTATCTATGATATTACAACGCATGCGGTGTACTGTTAGTTCAAAATAAAACCTTTTAAAGGTTTAATTCGGCAGTCAGCAATCAATTAATTAAATTGCACCTCCACGCTGACATTCCCAATTTGTTTACTGAACGGTTTGATAGCCAATTAATTTACGTTCGCATTCGTTCACGGTGAATACGAAGGCTTCACGGAAACGCGTCACTCTCAAACACGGAAAAAATCTCGCTCCGAGTGTCCATTTTATGATATCGTCTATTTTGGTGATACGTAGTAAAATAATTTATTAGTTTTATAGAACTCAATTAAAATTCCACTGTCAGTATTCATCTCTTAAGCTTTGTTAATAATGTTCATCCAATTGGTCACTTTTTATCTTAATATTTTATCAAGCCACGCCACAGAATATTTTGGCCACTAGACACAGAAAGAAACGCTTGCGCAATTTTTAAACCGAGGTAACCCAGTTTTGACAAATAAATAAGCTAAAATAACATAAATAAGTATGTACTTTAAGGAGTCCATAGGTTTAAAATTAGTCATGTAACTTTAAATCAAACATCATTGTTGTGCTGTGTAAATTTCAGAAATGTTTAATTTACATACCTACGTTAAATTCTAACCGCAGTTTACGTTGCAAGGTTAACCGTTATATCATATTTTCTGATATGAAAGAGATTAAAATTTCACTCGAAAACTAGTTACCTGAAATCTTTTCACAATATGAATTTTACATCAAAATAGCTTGCATAGCATTCCTGGTCTTTATTAAAATTAGATTTTGCTAACCTTGAGGTAAGAATCATTTTGTGTACCTATGGAAAATAATCATAACAAGACCGAAAATGTAAAATTGTGATTAAAATAGTACATAAATGCAAAAAGTCTATAATCAACTTTTTTCTTTCCTCACTCTCTACTGTATAGTGTTTATAGTGCATTTTAATTGTGATTTGTTTCCTTCGCAAACGAAACAGTTCAAGTAAAAATTGAATGATCTTAATTTTCAATACTGATAGCGGATATGACATAAGCAAGTGTTACATAAGCAGTGTCTCAGAATGCTATATCTGGCGCAGTATATTATTGTACCATATAGTACTATGGGCAACAGCGTCGCTTAACCAGTTTGCAACAAAATTCGTGTGCGCGCTTATCGTTCCTGCACGAACTAAACGTATGTGACAGCGGGCGCGGCGTGCAAGCGATTTTAACCTTAGCAGTGGTTAAGCGACGCTGTTGCCCATGGTACATATTATACCATTCTCAAGCTTGCTCGTTTGGAACAAATCATCGTACTCAGCTAGAATCCTGTTTTTGTCATTTTATGACGAAAGAGGATGTCAAGAACTGATTGGATTACAATCGGATGAGAGTAATTAAGTAGTAACTATTCTTGCTGACGTAGACAATATATAGAAGGTCAAGTGTACAAACACTATAAAACTTTATATACTCTTAAAGGTTATAGGGAAACTTGATTACTCAAGAAGGTGACTTCATGCCACCAATCCTATGATTTTAGTATTTGTTGTTATAGCGGCAACAGAAATACATCATTTGTGAAAATTTCAATTGTCTAGCTATCATGGTTCGTGAGATACAGCCTGGTGACAGACAGACAGACAGACGGACAACGGAGTCTTAGATGGTCTTAGTAATAGGGTCCCGTTTTTACCCTTTGGGTACGGAACCCTAAAAAAAACTTTCAATACTGCTTTACTCCGTGTCCCGTTTATTAGGGTTCCGTACCCAAAGGGTAAAAACGGGACCTTATTACTAAGACCATCTAAGACTCCGCTGTCCGTCTGTCTGTATGTCACCACGCTATATCTCATGAACCGTGATAGCTAGACAGTTGAAATTTTCACAGATTATTATTTTTGTTGCTACTATAACAACAAATACTAAAATCAGAATAAAATAAATATTTAAAGGGGCTCCCATACCACAAACGTGTTTTTATTTGCCGTTTTTTTGGTACGGAACCCTTTGTGCGGGAGTCCGACTCGCACTTAGCCGGTTTTTTATAACTCACTATCCCGCATTGAGGTATCATTACATAGTATAAAACAAAGTCGCTTTCTCTGTCCCTATATCCCTATTAGGGTGGTCCTTATTTTTCAACTTTTAAAATATCACCGCGGCACCTTTTTATACGATTATCTCTTAGAGCATTTAAAGATTATCTACTACGAACTTAGAGCATTTAACCAAGACTACGAAATATGAATAGGATATTTTTTTCTAAATTTTAAGACGAGATTTAAAGGTCGCTACCAGCTGTCAAACTTTTAATAAAACTTTATATGGCCACTTCAACTATGAGTCTCAAAATTGATTTGGACAAGTGTTTATTTAGCATTTTTAAAGTGTTATATGCAGAGACTGACATAGGAAACCTCCTCCTCTTCCTCTGCCCCTCTCCTGCACCTAAAATTCATATAATAAATTAATAGAATTTGAGCGATAAAGTAAATTGTATGGGTTTTATTGAGAAATGGAGTTTGCGTTGTTTTGTGGCAAAAACTGAAGAAAGGTATGCTTTGACTTATTTGTCAACATAACATAATGGAAATAATGTTATTAGCAGTAGTGGATCACTTACTAATGCGTCGTGAGGTCTTGATTTACATTTATTCAAAAGGAGTAAGGACAAATGGGTGTACGCGATTGACCAAAGCGACTACTAAACAATATTTAATGATGCAGAGTCTAGCATCCTAGTAGAAGTGGCCGCAGACAGGATTTATTTTGCGGGAAAACCACAAAAAGCACATTAATCCCGAGGTGACTGCAGGGAATTGTTGAATCTCACAGTAATTTTATTAGGAGATGTTTCCGAAAAATGTCTTTCATTTATTAGGAGATGTTTCCGAAAAATGTCTTTCATTTATTAGGAGATGTTTCCGAAAAATGTCTTTCATTTATTAGGAGATGTTTCCGAAAAATGTCTTTCATTTATTAGGAGATGTTTCCGAAAAATGTCTTTCATTTATTAGGAGATGTTTCCGAAAAATGTCTTTCATTTATTAGGAGATGTTTCCGAAAAATGTCTTTCATTTATTAGGAGATGTTTCCGAAAAATGTCTTTCATTTATTAGGAGATGTTTCCGAAAAATGTCTTTCATTTATTAGGAGATGTTTCCGAAAAATGTCTTTCATTTATTAGGAGATGTTTCCGAAAAATGTCTTTCATTTATTAGGAGATGTTTCCGAAAAATGTCTTTCATTTAGGAGTCCTGCTGGCATTATATTGAGCCAGATGAAAGGCAAGGGACTGTACTGATTGAAAACTTTCCAATTTAGATCAGTTTAAACCGTCAAAACCGAAGAGAAAGCTGTGTGAGAAATATGTTTAGTGATGATATAAATATAAAATATTGTTTGCAAACCTCTACCAGATATTCGGCACAACACCAAGAGAATCAGTTAAAAATAAGAAGAAAATAGTAGATATGCTGAAACCGAAGGCATATAAGATTGCCTAAAAAGAAAACGATTGATTTCAGCAGTCAAATTCAAACACATCGACAAATAACCATCGAAGACTTCGTGATTAGAAACTCTTTATGATTCTTCCAGATCATGGGTATCATCAAAGTTTTTGAAAAGACGTGGTAACTGAGAACGATGACGCCTTTCTTTGCGACTTGTGAATTAATAATAATACTTAGGTGAGCATGGTGTTGGTTTAATGGAGGAATTAATAAACTGTTTAAAACCAATGAAAAATAAAAGCAATAGTTGCTTTTGTTGGTAAAAAAAAAATCTTGTAAAATATACCTGTGTATCTTAAGAGTAAATCAGTTTAATATATCAATAATGTCTCTTAGTTTTGAACAGTAACAAATCTTATGTATGCTTAAATCTTTAAAACTACGCAACGGATTTAGATGCGGTTTTTTTAATAGATAGAGTGATTCAAGAGGAAGGTTTATATGTACAATACATGGTGCCAAATTCCACACTACACCGAAGCGAAGCGAGGGCGGGTCGCTGTGCTTAAAAACTGCCAATGAATTAGTGTCAATTAACTCGAAAACGGAATAGTGAATTTGTAATGGAACTGTAAAATATGTTTCCTGTACCTATTATTTATAACTTCAAACTAGAAAATTCATATTTTTTATACTTTTAGATTTGTCTTTGATCTTCAGTCAAAGAAAATTACTGTATGATTGGATATCGTGGCTGTTGATTGCCTCGAGACGGCAAGACCGCTACAACACCGATCAAAATCGTAGTGTGCTGTGCAGGTCTGAGACTGTGTGCAGCTGTCACACAGTAGGAAGGCTTCTACCATAAATTTTCGCTGTGCTCAAGAAGACTAATAGAGCGTGGGAAAGAGAAGTTAACATTATACGGACACGGATCACCTGTTTATTGACATTGTTGTTTTTTGGCATTCTATTTCTATGGCTCCTACTAATAGTCCGAGAGAGGCTCAGAACAAATGAGGGCGAAGCGCGTTTTCGCGTCCGCATAAGTTTTTTTTCTATTTTCATAATATTTTGACCCTACTGAACAAGATAAGAAAGGGTGTCGCGCTGACACCCTTGAGCGTTTCGTAAAAAACGCATAATTATGCCAAGAAGCTACCGCCATTAGATAAACCTCTAATTCAAAGATTTTATAAACCCTATATACAAGTGTTAAGTGTCTAATGAAAGGGAATTAAATGTTCTACAATGTTATAATACACAACATCGCCTGAGTAGTACAGTTCAGAAAATATTTTAAATTTTATGAAAATTATATCTATAGAAACCCATTTTTTTGTTTTAAGTTAACGTAATTCTTAAACTGGTACTCCTTTTCTCAAACAAAAAACATATTAACAAAGCCTATTTAACGCAAATTTTAAAAAATGTAACTTTTAAGTACGTTTACAAACAAAAAATAGCAAAAAAAAATTAAACGTCGCGTGCCGTAGATTTGTTCTATTGGTGGAATAAAAAAAATGTTTTTTAGGTATAGCAACATGGGCATCAGGTGAAAGTTAATAGAAAGCTAATTTCAAATATACAGGGTGGAATTTTTTAATGCCACCTGGAGGGAAAGTACTCTAAATAATAGAGATAGCAAATTTCTTTCAAAGGAAACATTCCTTTATTTTTGAAAAAAAAACAAACTGCATTAAAAGATTTTTACACATATGCTTCCCACACCCAGGAATCGAACCAGCTAAAATTCGAAAAAACAACATCCTGTGCTTTTATGTTATCAATCGTTAGGGTCAAACATAAGGTTCAAATCTCTCTAACAAACATGGTAAATTAAATGAAAGGAAAATCATTAAATCTAAACTTTATTTTAATTGAACGAGAAAAAAGCTTAACTAATTAGTTGTTCGAAATTGGCCCCATGTTGCTGGATACATTTTATTATTTTAAGGAACTCATTTGCATGCAATGGATGCGTAATAGTCTGCATTATGAACATCTTATCGAAATGGTTCTACAAAGATAATTTATTGTGAACTAACTAACATAATGGAGCCTTAAGTAAAAGTGCTTTATCTTGTCTTTCATGGTTTTCCTTTCATTTAATATACCATGTTTGTTACAGAGATTTGATCCTTATGTTTGACCCTAACGATTGATATCATAAAAGTACAGGGTATTGTTTTTTTCGAATTTTAGCCGGTTCGATTCCTAGGTGTGGGAAGCGTATTTAAAAAAAAAACTTTGAATGCAGTTTTGTTTCTTTTTAAAAATAAAGGAATATTTCCTTTGAGTGAAATTAGCTATCTCCATTGTTTAGAGTACTTTCCCTCCAGGTGGCATTAAGAAATTCCACCCTGTATATACATTATAATACTTTTATTCTACTGTTTTGACAGAAACTTAAGAAAACCACAACTAAACTCGAAAAACTTAGCATTTTTTTTCAGTTTCCTAAAAAAAAACTTCCTTAAGGAAGCGTTTTTTGGGTTACTTGGTTATATACTTTTACAAAGCTTACTAAATCAGCTACAGTTTAATCATAATCTGAGTAGTCTAGAACCATAGGTTGCGGAAACACAGCTAGTCAAAGATAGGCATTTCTTTCAAAAGTGAAAAAATAATAATCTTTGACTAGCTGAGTCTCCGCAACCAATAGACCTAAACTGCTCGGTTTAGACTCAAATTGTAGCAAATGTAGTTAGCTTTACAAACGTGTATTACGATAAAACCTGAAAAATGCTTCCTTAAAGTAGTTTTTTTAAGAAATTGAAAAAAAAATGCTAAGTCTTTCGAGCAGCACAGGATTTCAGGGTTGCATACTTGAGTATAAACTACTCTCTAGAAACCTAACAACATATTTAAAAATCGTAGTTAATACTCGTTTGCGATTATTGCCTTTTTTGTGTAGATATTGACTAGATTTATTTTTATTTTCTAATAATTGATTAATATTGCATACTTCTGAGTTATGGTTTTTTGAAATTTCTATCAAAACAATAACATAAAAGTATCATAATGTATTTCTATTTGCTTTCACCTGATGCCCATATTGCTACATCAAAAAAAAAAAAATTTTTGTTCCACCTATAGAAGAAATTTACGGCACGCGAAATTAATTTTTTTTTTCGCTCATTATTGTTCGTTAAGGTATGTAAAAGTTACATTTTATTAAATTTGTGTTAAATGGGCTTTGTTAACGTATTTTTTATCTGAGAAAAAAGCACCAGTTTAAGAATTACGGTAACTTATAACAAAAAATTCAGGGTTTCTATAGATTGAATTTTCATAAAATTTGAATTATCTTCGGAACTGTACTACTCTTCTGATGTTGTGTATTATAAAATTATAGAACACTTAATTCCATTTCATTAGACACACCATACTTGTATATAGGGTTCATAAAATCTTTAAATTAGAGGTTTATATAATGGCGGTAGCTTCTTGGATTATTAAACGTTTTTTACGAAATGCTCAAGGGTGTCGGCGCGACACCCATTCTTATCTTGTTCAGTAATGTCGAAATATCATGAAAATAAAAAAAAATCTTATGCGGACGCGAAAACACGGTACGACCCAAAATCTGCAGGACTATAATGGTTATTTTGTTGTTAACTTGTCGTGCTGGTTTTTATTTTATTTCAAGGTAGCACTTAGATACAAAAATATTTAGTAAATAATAAATAAATAAATGCTTGAACAAATTCACACAATATAACAATATAAATTAAAATTCATCATTTCAGTTTCTGTCCCGGCCGGGAATCGAACCCGTGACCTCTTGCGTGATAGACTGGCATGTTGACCACTGCACCACTCAGGTCGTCATGAAATGTATCATTTGTACATGAAAGTACTGACATATGATAGGAAACACCATGTTCTCATACATTTGTGTGGCAGATAGCTTTTTACAAGATAAAGCTATTAAATTTACAATTTTTGCCGTCTCCATTGATTAAATGCCCTAACTAACCTAAGCCTTAAAATGATTAAAGTAGATGATTAGAAATTACTAAAGTACTAACCTGCGATTTCTCCGCATAATAAACCAGACTGGCAAATATAACAATGCCGAGCACCAAAAAAAACACGAGCAGTGTCAGTTCCTTTGCAGACGCCTTGAAGGTGTGCACCAAGATCTTCAACCCTGGGCTGTGCCTCGTCAGCTTGAACAGCCTCAGGATCTTTATGATCGATATGAACTCCAAAATGTCCGCCTTATCCACATACTGTTTTACCACTGTTAGCTCCACTACTACGTCCATATAAAAACTTAGTGTCGCTATAAAATCTATTATGTTCACTGGAGATTTCACAAATTCTAATAAGTTTGGGGCTACCTGTAACAAAAGAGATTGATTTTATTATGCATGTTTTTTTTATGTATTTAAAGAAACTTAGAGTCCGAATTACTTTGTTTATTCTCATATTATATCTTTCAGTTATTAACGGTATTACTACGACACAGTAATTTCTTATTCAAGCAAAGAAAAAAAGAACGACTTTTAATGATGTGAGGGCGTGACGTCATACCGTGCAATATGATGACAAAGTTTCCCTTCATATATATTGTTTTTATTGAAAATAAGTGAGCATTTGTCCACACTCCTGGTGTTAAGTGATGATGCGGACTACGATGGAGTATGCTCACTTAGATAAAACCTATTCACTCTAACCTTGAAAAGGCCCAAGTTGTAACTATTTTGAAACACATCGGCAGGCAGGCTGTTCCACTCCTTAGCTGTTCGCATTATAAAAGTGTTAGCAAAATGCTTTGTGCGGATGGTTGGAATATCAACAACATAAGGGTGGTACGCTAATCTGCGTCTAGTGCTTAGATGGTGGAATGGGGCTGGAGGAATTAATTCGTGTAATTCTTTCGCACACTCTCCGAAGTGCATCTTGTAAAATACCGACAAACAAGCTATTCTACGGCGGTGGTCGATGCTACTTAGTTTATATACGTATATACCTAGAAAACAAAGGTATACGCGTACTGAAGTAACATTTATTGGAAGAACCACCCTCTTCACTGGATTTTCTGTAACATATTTTTAACAAATATAACATAAACAATAAAACATATTTTTTTGAAATGCTACTGCGTTCCGTAAACTCGTTTAGATCCTCTTATTATTTAACTCCTAATCTTATTAAGATCTGTTCAATGTTATCCCATTTAAATTAAAACGGTGTCCACAGATATCGTTACCTAGTTTTTTTAGTTTATTTTTAGTTTTTTAGAGAAACAAACAGCAATAGGCTGTTTTACACCATGTAAGATAAAGTATAAAAATGCATATTTAAGATAGATTTCATAAATAGTAAACGAGAACCGTCAATATTTATTCATAAAAATGCAATATAAATTTTATAATTCAATTTTAAAAATCGTCTTTTTTAATCTATTCATCAAATGTTAAAAACGCCCTTCGCCATATTGGATTACGATGTGACGTCACTCCGATAGTAAACAAACATGACAGCTCTCTTCTCTCTGTGATTGTGATATTAAACAAATTAGATTTTCATCGATTTATTTTGAAATCTCATAAGTGATTACTACATCTGTGGACTATTATCCTTTATTTTATTAAATAGCACCATGAAATACAGTTTTGTTAAAGCAGAAAGTACAAATCTACCAAGGATAAATACATTCATTCATGGTGGCGAAATTTTTTGCGTCCAATCCAATCCCGATTTCTGTTCTGCAGAGTTGAGAAATGTTAAAACACCAATGTAAGTACTTAGCATATATCAAGTTTTGTCTAACAATAATCACAATAACAATACAACACGATGATACCCTGTGTTATCTATAACAATTTAACATAACCTATTTTTTTTTGTTATCAGGTCCTGGGAGGACGGAGAAACTCAACTTTAGCGCTGTATCACCTAATAATTAAAATAATTATGAAGCTGATGTTTTATATGTAAGATCTCCCATCTTTTCAATCAAAAAACCATATCATTCCTAGAAATTAAAACTAGAGATCAACAATAAAAGTGGCTTTTGTTTGTGGCATTAAATGCTAGCCTCGAAATGCTAGTGAGCCAGTGCAAAACAGTGGATGGTACCAGATGCGACCAGAGGGTCGCTGTGATTTTTGTGCAAAAATTCCAGTAACTTCAGCAATATGAAGAGGTAAGAAACTGGAGGAAGTCAGGCAAACAGTGGAAAAGAAAATGGAATGAAGATAGAAAAATGCAGTCTATATATTATTTCTGAGGCATTAACATTTATAAATTAATAACAACCCTACTTTTGAAATTAAGTGTCCGTCTAGTGAAAAAAAGCACAGGACTATTTTTCCAACTTTAAAGTTTGTAAACTACTGAAAATACACTTTTCATGTTATGAAAATAACTTTTTTTTTAATAATTTAAGCCTACCTACTCTACTCCTATCCTACCACAGATCAAAGAAATTAGTTTTGCTTCTGAATATCCTACCGTACCCTACCTTATGTCTAGTATAGATAGTGCATATTATGTAGGTACTTTTTCACATATTTTGCACTCATGCACATGAGATAAATACACATCTATTACATTCTTTAAATCAACTCGGCTATGTGTTCACCAACATCATCTTTTAGACAGTGCGCAATGGAAATAAAAAAAACTGTACATAATATTTGATATATTTATTTGACCGCTATATTAATAATAACTACATTTTATAAAATCAATGTTTTGATATTTTGACTATAATGTGTGTGTAGATAGCTGGTCTAGGCCGAGCGAGGCAGGTGAGTAAGTAGCTAAGTATTCATTAGGCAACATTTGTTTATGAACACTGTTTATAAACAGTGTTTATAAACAAATGTTGCCTAATGAATACAAAGCTTTATTGTGCATAGAAACAAGGTTAAAAAACGGATCTTGTTAATTACAAATAGAGGTATCAGTAGTTTCTAACTTTGCAGGCGTACACACACACACACACACACACACACACACACACATTTAAAAATATCAACAAAAAGAAACACAATTTCTACTTAAAATAAGTCACCAGATCACTGAACGCATCTTTAAAACATGGCAAACTCTTTCAATATTCGAATGACCCTCTACAAAACTGGCTATTTGTTTCGTCTGCCGCCTGCCGCACTTCAGCTTTGTACTACTTGCACCGCTCTATTATCTCATCACACTTCTTAATTTCAGGTGTCAAAAAATCTAGAAATAATAGTACAATATGATTAGTATAATATCTGTCCTAGCCTAGTGATAATGTTAATAATTTATTACAACTGCATCAAATACTAAAAATAAATTACCTT
Organism: Agriphila geniculea; assembly: GCA_943789525.1. Taxonomy (NCBI): domain Eukaryota; kingdom Metazoa; phylum Arthropoda; class Insecta; order Lepidoptera; family Crambidae; genus Agriphila; species Agriphila geniculea. The sequence goes on along the minus strand of OX038885.1, from coordinate 22,211,027 downwards.
GATTACAAGATGGTACTTTGATTTACCATAATTTTCATTTTGTATGGTCTCTTCAATCTCCTTAATTGTATTGTAGACATTCTTTCCCTTTCAATAAAGGCATGATGTTCACTTGGAGTGGACTCTGTGGACTTGTGTTTCCTATAGCTTGGCAATCAAATCTGGATGGTACGCAGTTTGGTTTCATCTGGGTTAAGCAGAACCCACTACCTTATACTGTGTATAATTCTTCACATCATTTTTTTTAGCTAAAATATAGAAACTAATAAGTATTTATGAAATTTTCAAATCACAATATAGCAAAACATAACCTATAAATACATAGGTCACAAAATATGACGATTGTTTTGTAATACTAACATGAAGTTTTATTTTGTTTATTCCATACTTAATTTACCATTTCTAGCGCATAGGACTAACATCAAAGTGGTCTTCACAGAAATACATTCTAGTCTAGTTTTTGAAGACAATGATTTTGGATACCATTATCTCTGTTGCCAGTTTAGTGTTTCTCATTTTAATATCACTTGGCACTTGAATCCACAATTTTGTGGCGTTTTTACACTTGTATTATTGGATTCAGGCACAAGACACCAAAGATTTACATTTTATAACTCATTATTTCTTGTTACTTTATACTTGGTCTTTCGCACTATTGTTTGTTTACTAACGGAGTGACGTCACGAGCCTAAACAGCATGGCGGCTAGTGTTTCCGCGCGAAAATTCAAAATCATAAATTAAAAACGAGTTTTAGGGCATTTAATGGTTTTATAAAATTAAATTAAAAATTCTGCTGGCTTATTTCGACCTCAGGATTAATTTAAAACAGTTTTCAAAAAATGGTGTAATTCCCTATTTTACAATACATGTGTATTGCACAATTTAATCACACATTTGCCAAAACAGTTTCGACAAATAGTTTACACATTGGTATCTAAAGTTAAATAAACAAGTATTAATTTCCAATTCAATTAAATAGTTCAGTGTTGGCCACAAAAATAGGGGTTAATCAAATACCGGCGGCGCCATTACTGAAATGAGTGCTTGCCGCAATTAAATTTATGGCCTTCTCAATAAAGACTGGGTCGCATTAAGTTGCATAAGTAGGCACTTTAATATTATTGATATGAATAAGTTAATATACAATGGTGGCCAGATAATTAAGGACACCAGTTGATTTTCATACAAATGAGGTAACTTTGCAGCTTTGGTTCTCCGCCAAGCGTTGACATAGCTGTGATCTGGTGATGGCCTCTAGGGATCTAGGGAGTGAATAAACGAGATTTAGATCGCCATACATACCTAACTGATCTGATCACCAATCTTAGAGATGTAGTAAGGATCAGAGTTTTCAGTTTCAGGATTTTCATACATGTTTATGTTATTTTCGAGGGTTTTTTAAACATATCCTTATGTCTCTTAGAATGTTGATCAGAGCAGTTGGTTATGCATAACAATCTGAATCTCCTCTATTCACTCCCTGGATGGCCATCATTAGATCACGGGTCAGTCAATCCTTGGCGGAGAACCAAGGCTTTAAAGTTTATTTATTTAGTTACCTCGTTTATATGAAAATTGACTGGTGTCCTTAATTATCTGGCCACCACTGTATATATAATTAGTTAAATAAGAAAACCACAACTGGCTTGGGAAAGAAAACGTTAGCAAGGAAGGGTCTGGGGGCCTATTACGAAAATAACGTACGCAATTGCGTAACGCAGTCACTTGGCCACGATAATCGTCCACAGTTCGTTGGTTGCAGTTATAACAAACATTTTTAATTTGGCTATAGTACTTTATAGACTACTAAACGAACGATATCGGATACGCTAGAGAGAAACTGTCAAACTCACGCAGTCTCTTCGCAATATAGCATACGAAAGTGATTTGTTATAGGAAACAATCAAAACGAAGCACGGACGCAGCTGCCTGTATCGCATTAAACTTTTCGTAATAGACCCCCTCTTCTTATTTTACCAATCGTACGGTAGACATCGAATATACCGTAAGACTTATACGCACGAACAAACAAGAACGTGGTAAACACGAATATCGAACAACAACATTGGCTCGTATGTGAAGACATAGTAGGTACCTAACTAGTGGCTTTGTAGAGCTGTAAACCTCGCATTTGTGATATTTTTGCAAATTTTTCGAAATAGCTGAAATATGATTCCCCATATGTCCCCCATTTTGCAAAAACTTTCTCACAAAATTTCTCGAAAATTGGTTGAGAAATGCGACCTGTAGACGGTAACAAATAGACAGCCGGACAGCGGGACAGCGGGTCGGACATACGAAAGGATTTTTGCCCAAGCTGAAGCAGAGACACTTCGCTCGTGCTTTGCGCTCGTTTGGGCAATGAGCTGAGCAAAACAACGTTAATGGTATACAAAATCGAACAGTGTTCGTTGATCGTGTTCACTATATTCTTGTACGATCGTGCGAAAACGCCTTTTACACGACCAAAAAGACCAAATCTATAAACCCAAAACCTTCAAACGGTTAAATAATTCACCTTAAAATGTTCATTGTCAGTAGGAAATGGTTCATAAAGACAGTCGCTTTGAATTAACCAACCATCTTTATCAACAGCTTTTGTAGCTATAAGAGGTATTAAAAGTTTTCAATTGAACAGAATTTCTCATTAAGGCTCCCGCATCTGTAAGTGAATTATATCTTTGGAAATATGGAAACTGTCATCCGCAGACAATTGTAAAGTGCTTTTAATGAAGCTGGACAGTAAAAGGTCATTCCCATTCAGAAACGGTGCCTTTGTTGAGTGCACTAAGGATGGTACGATTATATTCTTATGCCTTCTATTGAAGTATAAAGCACATCTACAGTTTTTCAAAGGATTCCAAGACGTAAAGCAGATTTGTTCATCAGAAGATCTTCTGTCAGCATTTATTTGCTGCGACTGCTAATAAAAGCACGAGTAGTAGATTTTTTTTCTCTTTTGTAAAACATACAACTTTCAACCTCTACAAGCGAGAAAACTCACAGCAAAATCACTTTTTGCTTCGAGCGTAAGAAAAAGTGATTTGAAACTCCCGCTCGCAGCAAAAATCTATTTTGCGACGAGTTTTTAAGCACCAAAAGGGCCATTTTCATGCTGGAGAGATGAAAAAGTATTTATCATGAGAGTAGTAAGTATACATAGCATTATTTATTTCTTTTTCTTGAACAGAGGGCAAGAAAATATTACATTACATTTGGCGTATTTTGTGTTTAGTAAGTCATAGCTTCTTAGACCAAAAAATGTGGAGCGATGCGTGAAGGTTATGTCGAGTCTACATCCTCTGACGAGAAAAACCCTACCTCTTGCAGTGGACTAATGTTATGGTAGACAATCGTCTACCATAACATTAGTCTACTAATGTTATGGTAGCTATAAGAGGTATTGTTGTATTGTTATATGTCTACAATAACATTAGTCCACTGCAAGAGGTAGGGTTTTTCTCGTCAGAGGATGTAGACTCGACATAACCTTCACGCATCAGTGATTACTGATACGAGCAGTTTTGCTAGAATTAAGTCGTTTGACTCCGGCCACAGTGGCAACACTTCCCTGTACTGTACGTGTGAGTTCTGCGTCGGGGACTAGTTTAGTCTCTTTCTATTTTGTGGTTGTAGTTTGTGGTGGTATGTCGTTCTCATCTCTCGTGACTCCACGGAGTCAACTCCTCGCCCCGATGGCTCCGCGGTACCCTACGCTCGCCAGCCCCTCTCACACATACGTAGCCGCGAGCAACTTTACGAGCATACGCTTCTTTTCGCATAGTGTATAATTTCTTTACTCCGGCTAAATAGGCTTTGTCATGGCATGTCTGTCTCAACCCGGTTTGTTTAAATGCGGCCAAAGTAAACGAAAGATCACAAATGCAGTCGCAATACAAGCACAGCTGACGGTTTTAATGAAAACAGTTTAACTGAAACATGTAAAACTTTAGCTGTGAGCAGTGCCAAAATGTTCGTTTCATTGAATTCAGCTCACAGCCTCCGTCAACTGTTGGCTTCACTCCAAAACGAAGTATTTGGAAATGCTTTAAGTTGGGATTTAGATAAAGATTTTAACTTTTGAATTAATTATTTTTGTAGAAGGAAGGAAAACGTGTCTTTTCAATGGTTTCTTGAACTTGTTTTAACAGTTCTTTTGATTCTATGGGCATTAATGCAATATCTATGGACTGAAAGTACGTAATGCCAAATTAGTCAGTGCACTATAACCTACTTTTAGGAAACTTAAAGAACCGTATAGTCTTACGTTATCCAAATTAATTTTCTAGATAGTTAGAAAAAAAGAAAAAACACCTTTACAAAAATAAGTTAGAATTGACAAGAGCTAATTCATTTTAAATTCAAATTCAAATTCAATTCAAATTAATTTATTCAGTCTAGGCTGTTACAAGCACTTGTGAATGTCATAGAAGCTACGCCATCGGTTCGCAAACCCTAAGCGGGAGACCTTGTAACGAGAAGAACCGGCAAGAAACTCGTCAAGGGCTGCTTTTTTCTCCCTGTATATTTCATACAGAGTCGTCAAGATTGAAAAATGAGCTCCACATTTAAAGTGAGGTCATTTTCCATCACAATAGTTATCAAAAGGTTACACACAATGGGTAGTTAGGTTAAAATTAAATATCTACTACATTCAGTTAGATAATCGTGAGAGTAAATAACTTTCAACTAGTTTAGAAATCACTCTGTCTGCTACTCTAACAAAAAAACACTTGATACAAGACATAAAAATAAAACGCAATTCTTACAATTCAATATGCGTTAAGATAGGTACTCAGAAGCAGACCCATTCCCACTGGCAGCACCCGTTCACGAGCATGACGCATGGACCAGCCATCGCTTCGCTCAACCATATTTGAGGGAACGTAACGACCCGCCCCACACGACACCACCGCAGAAATGATTAAAGAGAGCATGACATACTTAGGCTACCCATCCTAAGGCACCGAATTGAAAACTAATATCCAAAAGCTTTTCATAGGCCTTTACTTACAAAACTATAGACAAAAAAAAATACGAAAACATCGTGATAACGAAAGCCAAATAATCATTTTGGTCATTTGGTAATTTTATGTCAAGTCACGTTCATACTGACAAATGCATAAACCTTTTTTAAGCTTTGACGTCATATCTGTACCATGGATGAATACGTGCAGCCGTGCATTGATTGAGAGTCACAAACATGCATATACAGATGAGTTCATTTCATTTTACCCTAGTATCGAATAGTATGCTTACGCCCTTTTTTTGCATTATACATAAATTTTATTTCACTAGATCATGGAGTTAATTTCTCTAAAAAAATGATAAAGAGTGGAAATGGAAAGAAACTTATAACGTTAAGTGTAACTGGGGGTCAAAAATGCCAGATTGGAGATTTTTGATCCCCTGTTGTCAATTATTATTATTCCGTGGTTCCTTACACTCACAGCAAAAAACCAATTTTGCTGCTAGTTTTTACTCACCAAAAGTGCCCTTTTCGTGCTGGGGAGGTGAAAAGGAATTTTGTCTACAATGCAACTAGGTAGAACAGAGGGCCAATGCCAGATATTTCAGCAATATCTGGCATTACGTTATACCTTTTCGTACACGGACGGACGGACACGGAATAAATAAATTTATTTTAACTTTTTAATCTGGTATAATGTCGGTTGAGACTCAGAGATTTAAAGCGTCCTTGCAAAAAAAAATTTTTAGACTGCTGGACAATAGTCCAGTCTCATGAAATGACTATATATGAGAAAAATGTGCAAAATTAGGGAAAAATGCATAAATTGCGGCTGCCGCTTCCGTCGAGTGGCTGAATTAGGATACGCAAGGGTCGGTTAATGGGCCCTTTATGGAACCAGGGTGATAATGGGCTACTCCGTCTGAATGTAAGATAAGGACGTGTTGTCGCAGTAAAATGTATGTATGTAATATCTATACTTAGTGTTAATAATTAGGATGTGTTCATATTAGTTGCTGCCACTGTATTGCTCTAGGTGCATTAAGTTGTTGCAATTTTTAATATCAGCTGCACATTGCTCACTGCTTTGCATAATTAGGCTCTTAAATGTTAGTTTGATTGAGGAGGACTTTTCCCGATTTCACTTTTCTCTTGTTTTGGACAAAATTTCGTGTGTTGTCTGCTTTTGATGTCTATTTATGATCGAGATCATCCACAAAACGTATTTGTTCGTTATAATTCAAACTCACGATGTGTTTAAGCCCGTCTATACCCGTATATTGGTTTAGGACAGCCCCCCACTCAAATGGCGAATTAATGAATTCGTTCACTAACTTAAAAGTTAAAAATAAGCCATAAACTCTAAAATTACGTGTCGTAGACTTGTAGATTCCATACAATACAACAATGTCTGTGATTTACATAAACTTTCGAAATGTGAATTGATCGTCTAGTTGCAACGAATAGAAAATTGGCTATTTGAGTAGGTGAGCAGGGATGGGAAAATGGTGGCCCGTGGGCCAAGTGCGGCCCGCTACAAGCTTCAATCCGGCCCGCGATTATAATCCGTCATCTATCGACCATATTCGAATAGTGCCTGTGTGTGCGTTTTACGAGCTGCCGCAAGTAACTTGCAGCCAACATTTTGAGCACGTCAACATTTTGAGCACGTCAAAACAATTTTATTATACTTGATTATTTTTGTTATCTATTATTTTTATTTAATTATTTTATATGGTCCGTTTCTTATTCTATTTCCGCGTCGCTGGTTTAGAAGCTGAGATAAGTCTTGTCTAAACTTTAGGCAATTATCTCAGCTTCTACGTCACTGGTTTTCTAAATTGCACACATACCAGAGCATACTATTACAACAAGTACTATTGCACATTAGTCAAAACAAATGACTATCTGGAAATGAATCAGTCTTTCCTTTGACTTCAGTAGAAAAAATATTACAAAGTTTTATTCGTTTGTTAAAATTAGTTTACAATAAATTAGAATTTACAATTAAGCTGTTTAAAGTGTTCTGGTTATGATGTATCTATTCACTAATCAGTAGCTATCTCATTTGTAGAACACTTGTCTATTCAAGTTGTGTTTGAATAATTCATATAACTGTAAACATTGCGGTTCGTGTTGTGAATGGGAGCAAAGTTCGATTTCAATTCCGCGCGAATAGCAAATATTTTAGAGTTATGTGTCGGATATCGGATATTAATGAACGTTTTTGTTTTTACTTTTAAAGCACAATAAACTGCCCATTACTTATTTTTATTTCTATTCTGTGTAAACAAATGTTTGCCTGAAAGAAATCGCTTTTTACCGACTTCAAAAGGAGGGAGGTACTCAATTCGACCCGTTTTTTTTTGTATGTACACCGATTACTTGAAGACGGCTGAACCGATTGAAATGATTCAAACGTTACAAATTACATTAGGTAAAATTTCAAGTTGGTCCCATTTTTTAAAATTTTGAAATCGGTTCTGTACTTTTCAGCGATAAGGCCGCCAATATTGTTTCACTTTTGTACGGTCCTTGTATGTATTTATCATTGTGAACAATAACGTATTACTTCATTCATTATTAGCAGTGTTTTTTTACAAGACTGCCCCAAAAACAGCGAGTGTAATGTGTTCAGGGTTCATGTACAGTAAACGGCACGCTGGACTTCCACAAAGTGACAATTTTCTCATTCAATCAGTTTAAGGTTTAAAATTCATTGAAGATTTTTGACAGTTTTGTATAGCTTGATATGCTGCTGACCGTACATATTATGTTTGTGTGTGGGTATTTCTTTAATCACCATAACTCTTTAAGGTGGTTGTACTAGCAAAACATGGTTATTAGCAGGTTTTCATTCTCTATCTCCTCTTTATTTAATGAATATTAAAACAAAGTAAATATACCATAAGAATCTTCAACATTTTGCCTATCGATTCCACGATTAACATTTGTTATAAATATTTTACATAATGCCAAAAATATCATAAATAAAATCGACTAACACTTTTGTTTCTGTGCATCTCCTCCGTAACTACGAGTCCTATGGAAATCTCGTTACCACCAATCGATAGAGGAGAAAAAATGCTACAAATTCCACGAAAGACATTTTCGAAAAGACCATTTATAGGATTTTCGCGAAAATTTTTCAAAAATTCAGATACATTTTTGATAGAGGGTGCCCTCGAGGGGAGCGGGCGGCAGACCGCCACCGGCGCTCGGACGGGGAACACGTATCGCTCATGCTCCCACTGACAGCTACACAGTTCTCTATGTCTCGCTCGTTTGTTTTAGCCTTGCTTTAGCACTGTCAGAATAATACAATTATGTTTTGAAAACTCATTTCGAACTGAAAGACTATTACAAAAAAGCATCGCGATAAGCGTACGATATTCGTCCAACACCGTGGCACTATTTCCTCACCAATAAGGTTCAATATCAAGTAAATTGAACGACGAATTGCGTCCGACTATCGGTTTCTTTTTTGTTTTGTAATAGGCCCTCTGATGCATTATTTTGCCATAGATATAAAAATTACGCGTAAGGACGGTTAGTATAAAATACCTACCTATTGAATACTATATATGAGTCTTCAAATCAAACATTTGTAGGTAATAAATCACACGACTGTGAGTTAATTTATTTCACTATAACTTTTTAAATGCCTGAACTGAACAGATTTGGATGCATGCAGGTAGGGTATAGGTAAGAATATTTATACCATCCTGCCCCCCCTAGCATGACCATTGACCGGTGACCACTGAAACGCCATAATAATATCGATTTATTACTTTTAAGGACAAGGGTTTTGACAGTCAAGTGTCGATAAAACGCATCACGCGATCTATAGGCTGTCCCAATACTTTGCCTCGTCCAGGAATCGAACCCACCAAATATATTTTTACGATACCAATCGATAGGGTTTCTCATCAGACCCCCTAGTCAAAGTAATATTTGCCAATCGTTATCGCTTCGCTTTTGAAACTGTATGGAAATGACATAGGGTACGTTCAGATGATAAGCGCTCAAGGCGCGGTAATTTTTTTCAGATTCAATAATTTGGTATAATTCGATGGATTCGAATTTGGATTCGATAATATAAGCACGCATTGACGCGCGCTGACAACAGTCGAGCGCTAGCACAGCGTTCAACGTGCACTTTATCAAAACTCGCGTTAAGCGTTTGTCATGTGAACCTGCTCTTAAGGTTTCGTTAACAATCTAATTTTAAAATCATATGTTAATGTAAGTAAGTAATCGAATTTAAGAATCAAACGAAAAATGTAAGGATTATAGTCTTAATTCATACATTTTTCGGAGTGAAGTGATAGCGAAAATTTTAATGTGACATTTGGCTACAGGTTCTGGATTATTAGCACGTTTTTAGGGTTCCGTAGCCTAAAAGCAAAAAACGGAACCCTTATAGATTCGTCATGTCTGTTTGTTTGTCTGTCCGTTCGTATATCACAGCCATTTTATTCCAAAACTATTAGAATTACACAGTTAAAACTTGGTAGGTACATGTATTCTGTGAACCGCATTACGATGTTTACACAAAAATAAAAGATAAGGGATTTATATTTTTAAGATTATTATCTTAAATATATAAATCCCTTTATTTTATTAAGATTATTATCCCCATACGTGGAACTGAAACTGAAAAAAATATTGTCTATAGATAGGTCTTTAAAATGACATTGAGGTTTCTAAGACTATTTTTCTCAAAGTCAACCGTTTGAAAGATATACACTGCCAAAGTGGTAAAATGTGTGTTTACCCCTCTAACTTTTAAAATAAGAGAGTGAAAAATCTAAAAAAATGTATGCTGTAGATCTTAATAAACACTTTCAACTAAAATTGGTTTGAATGAGATATATTAATTATTTTTAGAGATATAACATATTTTCCAAAACCGCAAATATAACTTTGTCATTTATGCAAACTCTATGAAAAACAAAGTTATTTTTGCAGATGAAAAATGACGTGGTATTAAATGAGGCATGGAATATGGTAACTACGAAACCCTACTGCGTGTGGCCCGACACGTAGACGCAGTGAACGCACACCAACTTAAAAAAGTTAGCCTGTTTTGTTTAGTACCTACTTACGTCAAAAGCTTTTTCATATTACTGTTGTTTATCCAACTTCATAGTTTATAAAAAATATTTTATATTATTGAAATCTTTTAAACGGTCGTGATTTCAGGCCTCAAACTTCGTCAATCGATATAGGTTTTAGATTCTATGATATTTTTTTCGTAGTGGTTAGATTATAAAGTGCCTACTATACTTACCAGAAATATTAATCTCCTCTGGTGATAATGTTTATTATTGCGTATACCTATTTTACCAACAAATACCAATATATTACACCATCAATAAACAAAATGTAGTTGTCAACAAAATTAGTAAATGCATTTGAATTGAATTGAAAAAACACGAAAAATGTAGTAAGTAGATAATCAAAATACTTCCTTTCCGAAAAAAACCATCTTTTAAAATTATTTGGAAAAGGAACTAACACCATAATTTCAATGATGCCATACAATAGTCTGCGCGCGACGCGATCACTATAAAAAAACCTTTGAAATAAATTCAAAAAATGCAAAATTCAAAAAATCATTTATTCAGTCTAGGCTGTTACAAGCACTTGTGAATGTCATAGAAGCTACACCATCGGTTCGCAAACCCTAAGCGGGAGACCTTGTAACGAGAAGAACCGGCAAGAAACTCGTCAAGGGCTGCTTTTTTCTCCCTGTATATTTCATACAGTCGTCAACATTTAAAAATGACCTCCACATTTAAAGTGAGGTCATTTAAACAATAATTAACAAAAGTTTACACGCAAAAAATAATAATGAAAAAAACGCAATTCTTACAATTCAATATGCGTTAAGATCGGTACTCAGAAGCAGACCCATTCCCACTGGCAGCATCCGTTCACGAGCATGACGCATGAACCAGCCATCGTTTCGCTCAACCATATTTGAGGGAACGTAACGACCCGCCTCACACGACACCACCGCAGAAATGTTTAAAGTGAGCATGACCATAAGACGTACCTAGTTACGAGTATAAGTACTATGAAAAATGTGAAAAAATCGGTTGGCACTCCGGGAGTGCCGGCAGAAGTGGACTTGAATATTAACGTTGTGCATTTTTGATATTTTGAAATTAGCGGCAAAGGATTAAAATTATTTCTTTCCTGTTACTATACAGTCACACAATTCAATCAGTTTGTAATTAGAGAAAAATTTTAAAGATTTTGCGCCAGTGGCCTTTTTAATTTCTACATGTACGCATTCTACGATTTAAACTTATAGTCACAGAGTATAAATAAGTATAGACTTTTCATCATCGAAGAGATCGCTGCTATTAGTTGCATTTTCAAAATTAGTGCGTTGCTGGTGACACAAGTGTTTACGTCTTAAAATGATGCGCCGCCATTTTCAACGCGCCCCGTAGAAAGAGATTACACTTGAAAGTAGGGGATACTTCCGCCGCCAGCTGTCTACTCTCCATCCGTCACATCCGTCTTACGCATTTTCTATCAGCCACGTGATTCTTACTGACGCGAGTTTAGCATTTTTTCCCCATTACAAAAAGCGTACAACACCGCTAAAGAAGTTTTCACTTCAAAAAAAACCGGCCAAGTGCGTGTCGGGCCACGCGCCATAGGGTTCCGTAGTTACCTTATACCATACCATATTTAATACCACCTATCATTTTTTGTCTGCAAAAATAACTTTGTTTTTCACAGTGTTGGTATGAATGACAAAGTTATATTTGCGGTTTTGGAAAATGTGCTATATCTCGAAAACTAATTACTATATCTCGTTCAAACCAATTTTGGTTGAAAGTGTTTATTAAGATCTACAGCATGTATTTTTTTTAGATTTTTCACTCTCTTATTTCAAAAGTTAAAGGGGGGGGGGGACACACATTTTACCACTTTGGCGGTGAATATCTTTCAAACGGTTGACTTTGAGAAAAAGTTGTCTTAAAAACCTCAATGTCATTTTTAAAGACCTATCTATAGACACCCAACACGTGTTGGTTTGAAGAAAAAAAAATTTTTCAGTTTCAGTTCCATGTATGGGGAGCCCCCCCTTAATCTTTTATTTTTCTTATTTTTGTATTAAATTCGTTAAGCGGTTAACAGAATACATCTACCTACCAAGTTTCAACTGTGTAGTCTTAATACTTTCGGAATAAAGTGGCTGTGACATACGGACAGACAGACAGACAGACAGACAGACAGACAGACAGACAGACATGACGAATCTATAAGGGTTCCGTTTTTTGCCATTTAGGCTACGGAACCCTAAAAACAGTAAAATAACTAAAACATGAAACAGACTTGACTTCATACATAATTTAATTTTAATATAAATTGCGGCTGATTGATTGAACATTGCTGATTTCTTGTTTTTTTATAAAACAATTTACCTTCAATTTACCTACATAAAATTAAAATTTAATATTTTAACAATGCCATACTACCGTGTCTCCAACTTTCTATGGTCCGTGAATTTTGGCCAAGCGTAATGTAGGTTACACATTGGTTTTCAAAAATTTTAATAGATGTCGGTACTAAATTACATCTTAGTTTTTAAATTTTTTTAATAGATATCGCTAATAAATGACTCGCGAAGTAATGTAGAGGGTGGCAGGGTGAGGGGAGTCAAATCCTTAGCTGTCATTTCACCAAGAGCCGCCTTAAGGCGGATCTTGGTGAAGTAATTTATTACGGAGATGTAATTTATTACCGACATCTATTAACATTTTTGAAAACCAATGTGTAACCTACACAATGCTTGGCCAAAATTCACGGACCATAGAAAGTTGGAGACACGGCAGAATGGCATTGTTAAAATATTAAATTTTAATTTTATGTAGGTAAATTGAAAAAAGTGTTTTATAAAAAAACAAGAAATCAGCAATGTTCAATCAATCAGCCGCAATTTATATTAAAATTAAATTATGTATGAAGTCAAGTTTGTTTCATGTTTTAGTTATTTATTGTTTTTTTTTGAAGTGAAAACTTCTTTAGCGGCGTTGTACGCTTTTTGTAATGGGGTAAAAATGCTCAACTCGCGTCAGTAAGAATCACGTAGCTGATAGAAAATGCGTAAGACGGATGTGACGGATGGAGAGTAGACAGCTGGCGGCGGAAGTATCCCCTACTTTCAAGTGTAATCTCTTTCTACAGGGCGCGTTGAAAATGGCGGCGCGTCATTTTAAGACGTAAACACTTGTGTCACCAGCAACGCGCTAATTTTGAAAATAGAACTAATAGCAGCGATCTCTTCGGTGAAATCATAGATTTATTTATACTCTGTGACTATAAGTTTAAATAGTAGAATGCGTGCATGTAGAAATTAAAAAGGCCACTGGCGCGAAATCTTTAGAATTTTTCTCTAATTACAAACTGATTGAATTGTGTGACTGTAGGTATAGTAACAGGAAAGAAATCATTTTTATCCTTTGCCGCTAATTTCAAAATATCAAAAATGCACAACGTTAATATTCAAGTTTTCACTTCTTCCGGCACTCCCGGAGTGCCAACCGATTTTTTCACATTTTGCATAGTACTTATACTCGTAACTAGGTACGTCTTATGTCATGCTCACTTTAAACATTTCTGCGGTGGTGTCGTGTGAGGCGGGACGTTACGTTCCCTCAAATATGGTTGAGCGAAACGATGGCTGGTTCATGCGTCATGCTCGTGAACGGGTGCTGCCAGTGGGAATGGGTCTGCTTCTGAGTACCTATCTTAACGCATATTGATTTGTAAGAATTGCGTTTCTTCTTTATTATTTTTTATATCTTGTATCAAGTGTTTTTTGGTAAATATTGCCAATTAGGAGTAGCAGACAAAGTGATTACTCAACTAGTTGAACTACATTTTTCGTGATTTTTCAATTCAATTCAAATGCATTTATTCAGACAACAGAGATTTTACTGAAATTAATTACTAATTTTGTTGACAACAACATTTTGTTTATTGATGGTGTAATATATTGGTATTTGTTGGTAAAATAGGTATCCGCAATAATAAACATTATCACCAGAGGAGATTAATATTTCTGGTAAGTATAGGTAGTTTATAATCTAACCACTACGAAAAAAAAATCATAGAATCTAAAGCCTATATCGATTCACGAAGTTTGAGGCCTGAAATCACGACCGTTTAAAAGATTTCAATAATATAAAATATTTTTTATAAATTATGAAGTTGGATAAACAACAGTAATATGAAAACGCTTTTGACGTAAGTAGGTAGGTACTAAACAAAACAGGCCAACTTTTTTAGGTTGGTGTGCGTTCACTGCGTTTAAAATTAGAGATTTTTCACTCTCTTATTTTAAAAGTTAGAGGGGTAAACACACATTTTACCACTTTGGCAGTGTATATCTTTCAAACGGTTGACTTCGAGAAAAATAGTCTTAAAAACCTCAATGTCATTTTTAAAGACCTATATATCTATAGACAGTAGACACCCGCACGCATTGATATGATGAAAAAAAAAATTTCATTTTCAGCCCATGTATGGGGATAATAATCTTAATAAAATAAAGGGATTTATATATTTAAGATAATAATCTTAAAAATATAAATCCCTTATCTTTTATTTTTGTGTAAACATCGTAATGCGGTTCACAGAATACATGTACCTACCAAGTTTTAACTATGTAATCCTAATAGTTTCGGAATAAAGTGGCTGTGACATACGGATGGACGGACAGACAGACAGACATGACGAATCTATAAGGGTTCCGTTTTTTGCCTTTAGGTTACGGAACCCTAAAAACGTGCTAATAATCCAGAGCCTGTAGCCAAATGTCACATTAAAATTTTCGCTATCACTTCGCTCCGAAAAATGTATGAATTAAGACTATAATCCATAAATTTTTCGTTTGATTCTTAAATTCGATAAGTGCACGTTGAACGCTGCGCTAGCGCTCGACTGTTGTCATGTCAGCGCGCGTCAATGCGCGCTTTGAGATCATTAGTTTTCTACATTACCGTTCAGAATTCAGATGAGCGCGCGCTTTTGACGCAGATAGACGTATTTTAGGGTACACTCAGTTCATCCAAAAATCGTCCGAAATGGAAACGGAAGCTGTTAATACCGAATTATCAAATCTGAAAAAATTAACGCGCGTTGAGCGCTTGTCATCTGAACGTACCCTATGTCAATCCCATACAGTTTCAAAAGCGAAGCGATAACGATTTGCAAATATTACTTTGACTAGGGGGTCTGATGAGAAACCCTATCGATTGGTATCGTAAAAATATATTTGGTGGGTTTGATTCCTGGATAAGGCAAAGTATTGGGACAGCCTATAGATCGCGTGATGCGTTTTATCGACACTTGACTGTCAAAACCCTTGTCCTTAAAAGTAATATTTCGATATTATTATGGCGTTTCAGTGGTCACTGGTCATGCTAGGGGGGTAGGATGGTATAAATATTCTTACCTATACCCTACCTGCATGCATCCAAATCTGTTCTGTTCAGGCATTTAAAAAGTTATAGTGGAATAAATTAACTCACAGTCGTGTGATTTATTACCTACAAATGTTTGATTTGAAGACTCATATATAGTATTCAAAATTTATAGGTAGGTATTTTATACTAACCGTCCTTACGCGTAATTTTTATTTCTATGGCAAAATAATGCATCAGAGGGCCTATTACAAAACAAAAAAGAAACCGATAGTCGGACGCAATTCGTCGTTCAATTTACTTGATATTGAACCTTATTGGTGAGGAAATAGTGCCACGGTGTTGGACGAATATCGTACGCTTATCGCGATGCTTTTTTGTAATAGTCCTTGAGTTCGAAATGAATTTTCAAAACATAATTGTAACATTCTGACAGTGCTAAAGCAAGGCTAAAACAAAAGAGCGAGACATAGAGAACTGTGTAGCTGTCAGTGGGAGCATGAGCGATACGTGTTCCCCGTCCGAGCGCCGGTGGCGGTCTGCCGCCCGCTCTCCTCGAGGGCACCCTCTGTCAAAAATGTATCTGAATTTTTGAAAAATTGTCGCGAAAATCCCATAAATGGTCTTTTCGAAAATGTCTTTCGTGGAATTTGTAGCATTTTTTCTCTTCTATCGATTGGTGGTAACGAGATTTCCATAGGACTCGTAGTTACGGAGGAGATGCACAGAAACAAAAGTGTTAGTCGATTTTATTTATGATATTTTTGGCATTATGTAAAATATTTATAACAAATGTTAATCGTGGAATCGATAGGCAAAATGTTGAAGATTCTTATGGTATATTTACTTTGTTTTAATATTCATTAAATAAAGAGGAGATAGAGAATGAAAACCTACTAAAAACCACGTTTTGCTAGTACAACGGCCTTAATACCTTAACGACCCCCCGACTGCAATGATACTTGCTAATCCATGACTGTAATTTTTTTTTAGTTCGTGTTTGCCAGGATGTATTAGTACTTTTTTAATTTATTTTTTATAAATAATTATTCTGTAAAAATGGGATTTTATTTAATTTTGATTCAAAGTTTTATCTTGTCTGATTGATACCTCGATAGTAAATTTTATTGTTTGAAATAAAACAAACTGATTAGCTATTGATTGTCTGCTAATTCGTAGAAATGTTTTTAAACATATCTTTTTTCATGATTTGTTTCTTCGTGATAAAATTTAATTATGTTTTAAATAATGCACACTGCAGAATCCTTACTATCTTTACTTCCTTTATATACTTTATTTATATTATAAATCTGAATGCAAGTTTGTTTGTTTGTTTGTTGTGTCTACACATTCTAACACCTACTCAACTGATCATCATAAAATTTTGAATACATTGTCAGGGGTACAGAGAAAGACATTTACCTTTCATCTAGAAAAAATATATATTAATGACACGACTGCCCTGCCAAAAACGAACTAAAAAGTTAATATTGTAATAATAGAAGAAAAAATTTTTTTTTACATTTAAAAGTGGCGTTGCACAGTAGTCATATTAGTTTTTTTTTTCAAAAAAAATATAGCCAGTGTCACTCGAGATGATGTAAGGATTCTAACGATACTCCATACATCCAAATTTGTTAGGGCATTTAGAAGTTATGGTGGAATAAAGAAACTGACATACCCACAAACATACATGAACCCTAAACACATATACACTTTTTTTTTGGGCAGTCGTGTGAAAATACTGTTACTGAGGAAAAGAGAAATAACTGACCACGGAGACGAAGTCGCGAGCGGTCTCTAGTAACAAAACATATTATATCTGCTAATCGTAAAGTCCCTTAATACAATTTAAAGCCCAATTTACATTGAAACTAGAACAATTTGAATAGTAAATTCTAAATTCGGCAAGATACCCGTGACAGTTTACTATAAACAAGCCGCCCAAACGTTTCCCTGTGGGTAAACGGGGTGTATTACCATCAATTTCATGGTAAATTAGTTACTTAATTAATTTAATGGCGTGGCAACAGCTGAATAAGACAATAGCAGTTATTTTAGCTGATTCTATCAATGTTATGTGCAATAATTATGATTGCTTGTTATTTTTATTTTTGTATTTAATATTGTAAATAATATGCTTTTTCAATTTGTAAATCCCTACCAAACCTCCTTTTCACACCTAAACCACTGAACCAATTTTGAAGAATTTCTTTAAAGAGTTATCGACTTTCCATACAAATCAAAGAGATCACGTGATCAATTTAGTATGGGATGACCAAAATTTTCTGGCGAAATTTGACACATGTTTCTTAGAGAAAGTTGTTTAGTTTCATAGACTGGACACATCCTTAAAATTTGGATGGTAAGTTCAAAATGACCCAATATGATATAGTAAATAGTGGATATTAAAGAAAAATAGGCCGGCTAGTCCAAAATTAATGTGTGTAACATTTACACACATGTACTTATAAACTCCTTTCAATAAATATTTTCATTCGCTCTATTAATAAATATAAATACTAGGCAACATCACAAACATTGTCTGATTCCAAAGTAGCTAAAGTACTTGTATAATGGAAATCAGAGACAACGGTGGAACTACAAACACCCAGACCTGAGCCAATATAGAAAAGTTCGTTTTCTAAATTGACCCAGCCGGCGATTGAACCCGAAACCTCAGAGATAGCGACACCGGCAAACACACCACTCGACCAAGAAGGTCGTCAACCTCCGTCAGATATCTGATTGCTCTCATCTCAAAGCGAAGCCACACTTCTCAAACTTCAGGAGAACCTATTCCACTAGAACTTTTGAATTTAAATAACTTTCTTACGGAATCAAGTTTACAATTTCGGATGAAATTAGTTTCGTGGTAGTAAGACTAGTAAGAGAGCTTGTTAGCTTGGCTACTTTAACGGTAGAGAAATGTTTGCAGCAGCTTAGGGTTTATGTAAAATGAATTTGCCACCCTTGCCCGTATAGCAGTGTTCGAAATTTAACTGGCAATAACTCGATTAAGTAAAATAAAGAAAAAAAAAACCGGTCAAAAGCGTGTCGGACTCGTGCACCGAGGGTTCCGTACCATTATATTTGCACCATTAAGCCACACTGCAGAGTAGAATATTAAAATTAGTATTGCAGTTTTAGGTCAGCGCCATCTCTCGACCAATAGTGGAACTAATGTTAACTTTTTTAGAAATTTGATGATTTCTAAAAAAGTGTGCTATATTGAGACATCGTTTTATTTTTCCTGTAATCTTTATATAAACTGGTATCACATAGAATTATTTCAGATTTTTCTCTTTGCAAACTTCGGAGATAAGGGGGGGGAACGGTATTTTTTACATTTTTCATCATAAGTCGAAAACTATGTGGCCTAAAGAAAAAAGAAAAAAATGTTAAAAACGTGCAAACGGAGCTTTTTCATATAATACCCCACATGCTCTAGTAGAACCACTTTAAAATTTTAAGACCCCTTTTTAGTCCCTGTTGTAAAAAATATATTGAATTTTTTATTTATTTCTTATTTGCAAAATAGTTGGGCAAATGTCATCTTAAACCATTCCAAATTTCAAGTTGATACCATTAGTAGTTCTCGAGATATCCAGCTGTGACAGACAGATAGACAGACTGAGTCACACCATAAGGGTTCCTTTTTTACCATTTTGGTACGGAACCCTAAAAAAGAAAAAAACAGTAAAGGTCGTTCCATAAAATTGCTTTCGCCCACGACTTGGTCTGCGTGAAATTTCGTTTTCTGTATAAATTCCAAAATTAATACTAACTCGGTCTGTAAACCGAAATTCATCAAAGATATTGCAGCAGAAAAAAATTGCAAACAAACAAACTTTCATATTTATAATTTTAGTCGTAGATTAAATAATTTTCCCTTCTTGTTATATAACAATGTCAAAAGGTTTTGAAAACTAAAACGGTAACTATGATAGGATCACTCCCAAGGGCATTTTATAAGCAAAAGGAGAAAGAATGAAATACATTTGTGTCATAAAAGTCATTGTGAGTTTGCCCGAAGTAAAAAAATACAATCATAACTTCCCCGGGTAGGTGGAGGCTCGAAAATATCGCATCCATTTCCTTTGTAACCGCATAATGCTTTGTATTTTGAATAAAAACATATTTTTGCTTCTATTTGTCTTCATAGCGACGATATTGTTTGCATTGATTGAAAACATTTACGAAAAAAAGTATATTTTATTGCCCTTTTACCCTTAACCAGGCCTCGGGTCGACCCTGTCCCACATTTTTTTTGTTGTTTTTATCAGGTTCCGGTGATACAGATCCCACAATTTATAAAAATGGCCACTTTAATATATTGTCTATGGATCAAGACTAAAAAACTGCATTTCCGAACGTAACTGTCAAAGTGACAGCTAATTGATTTCGTGAGTCGGTTGAGCGTGTGTGTTTTGCCAGTGAAGCGAACATTTTTATTAATAATGTCGAAAAAAAAGGTAAGTCGTGTAATTTTTGGATATGTTGTAGAGCAATGTTTTTCTTGTGGATTTATCATACTTCTTTGTAGATTATTATAAATATTCGTCACAATAGGTTCCTAAATGATGTGGGACAAATGTGCCACCGTTGCCTGTTAACATTTTTGTGTTGTGGGACATATGCTACGTTTGCCTGATAATTTTTGGATTATTTTAGATAGTGGTTAAAATAATACAAAAAAATATTAATTATTGTATTTAATAGATAAATAATATAGATAATTTTTGTATCATTTTAGATAGTGGTTAACCACTATCTGAAATAATACAAAAATTATCAGGCAAAGGTAGCATATGTCCCACAACACAATTTCTTGTCAGGCAATGGGATAAAGTTGTCCCACATGTTTTTTTTAACTATTCAAAGTAATTTTCCAATTTTCGTTGTTGACATGCCATAAGAATTATAACAGCATATTGAATCGATAGTTGAAATTTGTGTGAGTTAAGTAGTTCTCTTGGACCTGTTTAAGGGTTAATATTGAACGAGGGAAGTTTATCAAGCAAAGCCGGTTACATATTTGGAACTAACCTCAAAAATATTAACATTGTAAAGAAGATCTCAACTTACCTCTATGAAAGTAAGGCTACCTGCACTAGGTATATATTATGTAATTATATTGCAGTCAAACTCTGTATAATAACAAAAAAAATGATTTATACTTAAATAGTTGAAACCATTAAATGATCAGGATCACAGATAGCTATGAGTATGACGTTGAAACTCACGAAGGAATAAATTATAGCAATTCTTGCGGGAAGCAGAGTATCCAATCCACGGAAGCTAGTTCAGTTATAAAATGAGAGTCAATATTGTAAATTTTGCGACGAAAAGAGTAGACTTCGAGATGAAAAGATGTTAAAATGTTTTATAGGGTGATGATGAAGGTGACAGGTACTTCTAAAACAGTAAAGTTAGCAACGAAAGTCGCTCAACACTTTAGTACTTTGTCACAGCAACTTTTTTGACAGATGTCTCACATATACACTTCTAACGGCCAAATACTCAAACGAATCTTAAAGTTAAGGTCACTTTAAATTCAAGAAAGTTGTCAGATTTTACAGAAATTCTATGAAAGTGACAGCTTCCTTAAAGTTAAGGAGACCTTAACTTAAGATTTAGACTAAGAAGCCTTTGAGTATTCGGCCATAAAGCTTCGTACAGACTGAGGCGAGCGAATCGCGCGCGTCGCTCATTTTGACAGATTTTGATCGCGTAACTCAAAGCAATGGCCATAGCCATGCCATAGCCATTGCCATAGCAATTTCTTTGACAATGGCTATGGCTATGGCTATCGCTTTGAGTTACGTGGTCGCACTCGCGAATTTCGCGCGGAATTCGCCTCAGTCTGTACGAAGCTTAAGACTTCCGCGCGTACAGTTCATTGGTTAATTCAGATGTTATTTTAAAATTATTTAGTTTTGATTTGTTGGTAAAATAACATCTGAATTAACCAATATGCGCGCTGTAATCCGTAAAAAGTGTTTTATTTCTAATGAGATGTCTCACAGTTTGAAGAGTCAAAAAAGTTACTATGACAAAGTACTAAAGTGTTAAGCAACTCCCGTTGCTGACCGTACCACCTGCAGAGATACCACGTATTTCGCCCACTTTCCCATTCTTTAATCTCCGGCACCCTACTCACCAACAGTAACAACATTTAATTACTGAAAGGTAGCTTTATTTCTCTACGGTATTGAGTAAGGTAGCGGTTTCCAAATGGTGGGTCGCGACCAGGCACCGGGCCACGAAAATAAAATACCGGGTCGCAGCATCGTACATTAGGATAAATTATATAGTAGAACAAATACCAGAAAAAAACGACTCAACCGTAGCACCGCAGATGGGACTCAAACCCGCGAGATTCCGGCCTAATGCACTGACCAATTATGCAACCTAGTCGCTAGTAGGATTGAAAACCTGGCTTAAAAATTTCGCCGATCCTACTAGCGACTCGGTAGCATAATTAGACAGTGCATTGGGCCGGAATCCCATGGGTTCGAGTTCCGTCTGAGGTGATGCGGGTGAGTTATTTTTTCCAGTATATCGTTTCTTATAAAAAAGCATAGTGAATGCAAAAAAATATCTACATCTCACTAAAACATGACAAGTTAAAGGTACAGCTCCAAAAACTCCACTATACCATCATAGTGTCATTATAAAATATCTACCTCAATTAAACATGGTGTTTGAGTACAGATTACGAAATTTCCAAAAGTTATATTATATTATTATTTTTTTATTTTTTTTTTATTTATTTATTTCCACACTTACATCTTATACTATAGTTATAACCGAAATAAACTGAAGTTGACTATCTAGTTGACTAGCCTAAGCACTCTATTGACTTCATTTCCTACTCCTTCTCCGTTCATGCCGTCCGCCTATGGAACGCACTTCCCGAAGGTATCAGAAAGGCTCAGTCTCTAAAATCCTTTGGCGATCAAGTTAGAAATCATTTCCTTTCTTGTGATCGTAACTTATAATACCTATATTTTATTCTCTTTCTATCTATATTCAATACCTGTCCTCTAATTTGCACCCATTCCCCTACTTCTACTTATTTATTTTCTCTCATCCAAGGTTGCCTTGAAGAGATTGCTATTTAGCAATAAGGCCGCCTTTTGTATGTTTTCTTTTGCCTTTTTTCTGTTTTTGTGTTTCGAGTGCAATAAAGCTATTATTATTATTATTATTATTATTATTGTAAACTTATTTTGTTTTTCTCAAATTTTTGGTATTACGCATTTGTGGGACCGCGGGTCAGCACAAAGAGACTATAATTAGAAATCTATTGTATTTTCTGGGGTGTCTAAAAATTTTCTTACGATTCGGCAAGGATTGAAGCTTTTTGCAGGGTTATGAATGTAGTTGGTCGAAGACCGAATAAGTTTATTGACTGGTGTAAGTATTTCGGTACGACACCCGTTGTCGACAGAACTATTGGGACTATGTACACTTTCTCTCGTCTCCATACTCTTAATATTTCATCTTTAAAGTCGGTGTATTTGTGTATTTTTTCTGTGATGGTTTTTGTAAGGTTATGCGTGTTTGGTACTGCTATATGTATTAAGTATGTAATTTTCTTTTGTTTATCCTGCAGGGTGATATCGGGTTTGTGGTAATGCACGCACAGTTCTGTCAGTTAGTATATTTCGGTCATAGTACAGTTTGCATGTATTGTTTTCCTAGTAGTGGGGTATACTTGTAGTAAGGTGTATTTTTATGTGGGTTTGGTTGATTATACGTATTATTTTTATTTGATTATTTGATTATTATTATTTGAATATTTCACTATCTAACTAAAGTTAACTAGCTAGTTAAACAAAGGCGTTGTAAAATCCGAACATAATTTCACATTGTATCGCGTCTGTATCGCATAGCGTTTAAGCACGTGTGTGTTTGATCGCCGTTGCACGAATAGCCTCATAACACTGTCTTTATAGATGTCACCGTGTACAAAGGACAGCTTTTTGTGATAAATTAAAAAAAAACACAGACTGTTTTCTGAAGCCCTATTATTATTTGTTGGTTGGGGATTGCAATTTTTACGTTAGGTATATCGATGATGGTATTTTCATGAATTGAATTGCGGTCAAAAATGAAAAGTAAAATAAAAAAAACTTAATTATGACGCTCAATTCTGCTTTATTACCTTTTTTAGGAGTATTGTATTTTCTAAAGCACTTTTTGCACAATCTGATCGAAGTCATGATGTGTTAGCGAAAACTGTGTACAAAAATAACTCATAAATACCTAACCTCGATGTAACTTATATTTTCTGTAATATACTGTTACAAAAGTAAGGTACGTTTTTGAAGTTTCATTTAAAATAAGGATCTTCCCATGTTCCATTTTCAAAATTACGGCTCACAAAATGAAGTGCGAAATAAAAAATATAACGCCACTTTCGTGAAATGAGACCTTTGAGCTCGTGCGCGGAACACGTGCTCCGTAATTTGGGCGGCTATCCGATGCTACGGAGTGAACAAGTACGATCTTGTTACGGCGTAGTCAAGGTATCTTGTGTAATAGGTTTTTTGCTTAAGATTGAAAAAAGAGCGATGTTATACAACGTGTTACAAAATAACCCCTAATGCCGAATATAGTAGATAGGGACCATTAAACTGAACAACTTTTACTATGGGACCAACTCTGGAATCGCGAAAAAAAATCAGCTGTTTCATACAAAAATTAATAACAAAAAAAATTTATGAAACAGCTGATTTTTTTTCGCGATTTCAGAGTTGGTCCCATAGTAAAAGTTGTTCAGTTTGATGGTCCCTATCTACCATATTCGGCATTAGGGGTTATTTTTTACCGACTTCAAAAGGAGGGAGGTACTCAATTCGACCCGCTTTTTTTTTTTTTGTTTTTTTTTTGTATGTACACCGATTACTCGAAGACGGCTAGACCGATCGAAATAATTCAAACGTAATTACATTAAGTAAACTCCCAAGTTGGTCCCATTTTTTTTAAATTTTGAAATCGGTTCAGTACTTTTCAAGTAATCTTGAAAAAAAAGCACGAAAATAGTATGCTTTTGTGTGAACTACCTCGATGATCAGTCGTATAACTTCTTTGTTTATGAACTGAATAAGATAATTATTTTTTGTTGGAAAAGGGATATCTTTAGTGTAGTTCTTTGACCGACTTAAAAAAGGAGGTTCTCAGTTTGACCCGCATGTACGCATGTTTTTTCGCGATTAACTCACGTTTGGCTGAGCCGATTTTTCTACCTAAATAATATACCTACACTACCTAATACAAAAGGCACCTACACTAAAAATTAAAAAAAATAAAAATTGTTTAAAAAAACAAAAAACCGACTTTAAAAAACCTACCTCTAAAAAGCAAGAAATAATATTCGTAATAATAAAAACACGTCTATTGAAGTCGGGTGGGGCTTTTAGAATAAAAATAAAAAACCGGTCAAGAGCGAGTCGAACTCGCGCACCGAGGGTTCCGTACCATCATAAATATAAATATTTGGATATGTTACTGTAGAACAGTCTTTCAAAAGTAGGACAGACGGGGGACAGGCAAAAAGGTGGATGGGCGACCAGGCCGACAGGTGGAAGGGCAAATAGGCGGACAGTTAATTTACAAATCTTAACCACAGCTGCTTGTGGTGACTGAAAAACGAGTGGCTGACACTTCACATTGCAAACTGTTTATATTCATTGATGTAGGTACTATGGGCAACAGCGTCGCTTAACCAGTTTGCAACAAAATTCGTGTGGGCGCGTATCACCCCTGCCTGCACGAACTAAAAGTATGTGACAGCGGGCGTGGCGTGCAAGTGATTTTAACCTTAGCAGTGGTTAAGCGACGCTGTTGCCCATGGTACATTTGACTTTCGCTTCCACTTCAGCTTCCGCTTCCTCGTCCACTTACACTTACCGTCACCGAAACCGTCAATCTCTTTATTTATCTATAAGTACATCAACATCCTCCGTCCCAGTCCCTCCTCCCCTTCCCTTTCCCCTTATAATTTTTAGTCGTCATCGTCAGCCTAAACACAAAATTTGAACATCCTTCCTTTGAAACTAAGAGACTTCCATACAAATTTTCATCCCTTATTTCATCCCCTTAGGTGAAATTTCCAAAATCCTTTCTTAGTGCTCACCTACACCATGAAAGGTATCTACCCTCCGGTGTCTTTAATTTCAGCCGTTAGAGCTCTATCTAGGCACATCCCAACAATCAATCACCAATCAATCTCCATTCAATCACCAATCAATCACCAATCAATCAATCAATTTAGAGTTTTATATGTATAGATTTTATTTATTACTAGCGAACCGCTTTCGTTTCGCTTCGGTTCCTTCCTTTTTTTGCCAATTTTGACCTTCCAACAACACCCGAAAAGAAAACAAATGCCTTCCAGTCATCACCTCCCTTGGTCTGAAAGTCTGTTTCCATCCCGTTCGAGTCCCGTCATCGGTGTGAGAAACGCGCTGATAGTTAAAATTTACTCATCATAAGTGATCGATTAACGATTGGTCTGCTGGAATGCACTCTGTGCTTGTTTTACTCTTTGACCCCCTGTCACGCGGCGTGACATACCGCCATGTTGCGGAAATATTTAGAGCCAATTTTATTCCTTTTTAATTATTTTTAAAAGTAATTAACTGTAACAATATTTGAAAGGGTCTAATTAATTAAAAATAATAAATATTTATATTTTAAAAATAATTAGTGGCGCTATTATCACAAAAGTCAATAAGAAGTTAAACTATGACCGCGCATACCGTTGTTTCACTCGATGATAAAATTACGTATTTTAATGACTGTATTTTTTATGATTTAATTACAAATGTACAGTTTTCAGATTTTTTCCTGTAAGTGTAGTTTATGACGCTATTACTTGCCAAATTTCATAGTTCTAGGTCAACGGGAAGTACCCTATGAATTTTGATTCCTTTGAAAGTATCGAAAATGCGTTTTTTGCGCTCTAAACGGCAGTATCTTTTTTTCACGTTAATTTAGAAGTTTGATTTTTTTACAGCTTCAAGGGCCCGTAGACCTTAGTATATAGTTTAAATTTCAACTCGATACCTCCACGCGTTCTCGAGATAAAGGGTCTTGACAGACAGACGGACGGACGGACAGACAGACAGACGGACAACAAAGTGATCCTATAAGGGTTCCGTTTTTTCCTTTTGAGGTACGGAACCCTAAAAAGGAATTTGTACTCCAGCCCCACCCGACTTCAATAGACGTGTTTTTATTATTACGAATATTATTTCTTGCTTTTTAGAGGTAGGTTTTTTGAAGTCGGTTTTTTTGTTTTTTTAAACAATTTTTTGTAACGTTGTATAATGTGAATTTGTAGAATGACGACGGTGAAATCTACTAAATCCTCGGAGATAAGAAAGTATCACACAATTAATGCGAGGTTTATTTTCATACAAGGTCCATTATAAATGCTACTCCTTTGTATGATTAACTTACATACTTTAATCAAAGCAACTAACCCTTCGAAAAAACCACGGCCAATTTAACAAGGGTTCGATCACAGACGACCATCCGCAATTTGTCGGACCCATCCTGATCATTTTTTTCCCATGTATCTTTTGAACAGAAAAATTAAAGAAGAAATTATGTACTTCTATTGACGTTCCTTACTTGACTCTTATTTAACTAAAAAAACTCATAAAACTTATCAATTTGACATTTTCGTACCAAGATAAGGGTAATATACTTAAATAACACTTTAAAAACACTACGGTAATAGGTTCTTTAGAGGAGCTCGATGGCGCAGTGGTTTAGCGCCTGGCCCAGTGATTGCGGAGGTTAAGCAACTTTCGCAAGGGTCGGTCTCGGGATGGGTGACCAAATATTTATTATCTCGAGCTCCTCCGTGCTTCGGAAGGCACGTTAAGCCGTTGGTCCTGGGCACATTTGCAGTCGTTAACACGCACCAATCCGTATTGGACCAGCGTGGCAGGTTATGGCCCATTCTGCTTATCCACCTACAAGGA
The DNA here is from genome assembly GCA_943789525.1 of Agriphila geniculea. Classification (NCBI taxonomy): domain Eukaryota; kingdom Metazoa; phylum Arthropoda; class Insecta; order Lepidoptera; family Crambidae; genus Agriphila; species Agriphila geniculea. Next base: position 22,183,601 of record OX038885.1, on the reverse strand, counting down.
AGGCCTGTGCCCCAGCATTAAAAATGGCTGATGGTCAATCGTTTAAAAATGAATATATAATTAAACTACTTTCAGCTACTAGTTTTGTGTATTTTTTTCTTACATTCCCAATAAAGATGTAGCTCTGAAAAGCTGCGCCGAACAGGTCAAGGTTGAAAAAGTGAAAAATACTTACACAAAACCTTTTTGAATAAAAGCAAAGTCAACTTGTCTGAAAAAACCGAGGGGGTTAGATAAAGCGCCCGCAATTTTTCAGGCCCATCCTCTTCTGTGATTATGCTTATTTCGTCCTGTATTCCATACGTTGTGTTTACTACCGGAATGTTGGGATGCTAGATGGTGCTTCATTTGTATAAATTTTCACTTTTTAGAACGAAAAATATGAATATATTTTTTAAACAATACTAAATAATATACTAGAAAAAATACGACTCGCACCAGATCAATACTCAGACGGGAACCGAACCCGCGATCTTTGGATATCCGGTCCAATGCTCTGACCGCTGAGCTACCGAGTCACTAGTGACTTCGTCGAATTTTTCATAGTATATCCTAAACTCTTACGCTGTAAGCCAGCGTTATTTCACCAATGTGAGGAATTACCTCGACATTCAATTGAAATATCTTTCCAGATATTTTAACAATTAATTAAGATGAAATAGCTATATAATTTTTAAATTTGAGATTTTTGCATTTACAATGCTATTTTTAAACAATACTAAATAATATACTAGAAAAAATACGACTCGCACCAGATCAATACTCAGACGGGAATCGAACCCGCGACCTTTGAATATCCGGTCCAATGCTCTGACCGCTGAGCTACCGAGTCACTAGTGACATCGTCGAATTTTTCCTAGTATATCCTAAACTCTTACGCTGTAAGCCAGCGTTATTTCACCAATGTGAGGAATTACCTCGACATTCAATTGAAATATCTTTCCAGATATTTTAACAATTAATTAAGATGAAATAGCTATATAATTTTTAAATTTGAGATTTTTGCATTTTCGTATGTTAAACAAAATGTCATTTCCAGCATTCTTTTGGCTTTAAAGAACCTTTCGTGTTCCACAACGGCCGATATATAACGGAATACGCAAATAGAAATCGGTTGTGCAAAAAGGACTGAATTTTGCCTCCACGACACCGCGACCATAAATATAAACATACGTTTTTATTGCCAAAGCGCTTCTGTTAGGCGTATAAAATAAAATTGGGACGTCTAATGGTTCAATTCTGTTACTGAGAGCAACATATGTTTAGACCTTTAGGATGTTATCGCATTATAACGTAAATCTTCTAGAACGTACTCAGAGACCGTAGATTATTGTGGCAAGATTCGCAATAACAATTTGTTATATCTGTACTTATGTGTAATAAAAAAACCGGTCAAGAGCGAGTCGGACTCGCGCACCGAGGGTTCCGTACAATCATAAATATATTTGGATATGTTACTTTAGTACAGTCTTGAAAAAAGTAGGATAAAAGGCAGACAGGTGGAAGGGCGAACAGGCGGACAGTTAACTTACAAATCTTAACCACAGCTGCTTTTTGGTGACTGAAAAACGTTTCAGCCACTCCACATTGCAAACTGTTTATATTACTAAGTAGGAACTTATTCTTCGTTTATTCGTACGGCAAATATAGGTAATTATACTAGAACCAGCCACCAATTTATTATTGTAGAGTTAGGTTGCGTCATTTCTTAACCGATAGTGGAACTATAAATTTTCTTCTTAGGTTAGCATGCTTAGGACAGCGCCATCTGTTTACTGCTAGTGAAACTAAAGAATTTTTGTTTGTTTTTTGAATTTCTAAAAAAGTGTGTTATATTGAGACATTTTTTTATTTTTCCTGTAATCTTTACACAAACTACTATCACATAGAATTATTTCAGATTTTTTTCTTTGCAAACTTCGGAGATAAGGGGGGAGAACGGTATTTTTTTTTACATTTTTCGCCATAAGTCAAAAACTATGCGGCCTAAGAAAAAAGAAAAAAATGTTTTAAAATGTGCAAACAGCACTCTTTCATATGATACCCCACATGCCCTAGTCACCTCACTTCAAATTTTTAAGACCCCTTTTCAGTCCCTTTTGTAAAAAAATATTTTTTTTTTTATTTTTTTCTTATTTGCAAAATAGTTGGCCAAAACTATTCCAAATTTCAAGTTGATACCATTAGTAGTTCTCGAGATATCCAGCTGTGACAGACAGACAGACAGACTGAGTCACACCATAAGGGTTCCTTTTTTACCATTTTGGTACGGAACCCTAAAAAGTGTGGGTGATTCTGAAATGTAATACTTGAATTCCTTTTTCAATTATTTTATGCAACATACATCCTTACTAATATTATAATTGCGAAAGTCAGTTGTTTTGTTTGTTTGTTACGCTTTCACGTCTTATTAACTACTGCATCGATCATCATATTCACATACTCGTTGCCAGGGGTACAGAAAAGGACATAGGGTTCATTTTAATCCCAAAAACGTACAGTTCTCGTAGAGAATTAACTGACCACGCAGACAAAGTCGCGGACGGTCGCTAGAAACCATATAAAATAGTTAAACTGCCCCTATACTAAAATGGACATTCTACTAAAATTAACGGTAGTAGAATAGAATTACAATGTATGGGAATAACATAAGCTTAGCTCCTGTCAATCCCACACATTGTCATTGTCATTATATTCTACTAGCATTAATCTTAGTAGAATGTTCATTTGAGTAGGCTCTCGGTGCAGTCAGGATCAAAAAACTTTAGGCAAAGTTGTCACAATGTAAATTAGGATTAAAAGATTTTGCTTTACTCTTGCAAATTAAACATAAAAGAAAAGATAGGCAGACTAAATTCTGCAATATTCAAGTAAGAAACGAGACAAAGAGCTACTTAAATAAATTCACTATTGACAAAGAAAATAAAAAATCTCCATAGCCCATGAATGGTCGGGTTTATTTTCATTTTCGTATTGTCGCGTAAATACCCTCTTACCAGATAATATGTGACAATGTTGTGCACATGGCGAAACAACCCATTGTGAACCTTTGAAATTTAATACCTGTACGTGGCTATCGTTGTAACAGATGTTTCCAAGTTAAAGAACCTTTTACAGAATTAGTAAAAGGATTTGGCGATACAAATAATTTAATAAAGGTACCTATTTAAAATTAACCCTTAGCGCAGCGGAATTTTGTATAGTTTATACTTTGTAAGGTTTTAGCAATTCGATATCCATAATTATTGCATTTTGAAGCACGCAGGCGTGCTTAATAAAATAATTCCTTGAAAATCTACAAATTTGTGGATCAACAAAAAAAGAAACGAACAAAATAACCCATAAACATGTCAATATTAGTTGTCACTAATTCAAATAATAGGTCTTTACCTATGAAATTGCCGATTTGTATGGAGATTTTTCAAGAAGTTGCATTTTTCATAATAGCATTTTCTTTGTTCATTTAACAACCATGAACACCCATGTAACAAAACTTTTATGTACTAATGTTTGAACACTATGCTAACTTATTTCCATTTAAGATAAGCGAAAAAATAAGTTTTGGTTAAGTTACAACCCCTTCGGTCACCCTTTTTTTTGCTCACAAAAAAAGAGTCACTTTCAAGATCTTTTTTTTAATGCCACGAAAGCTAAAATATGGACTTTATTTTTACTGATAGTTAACTATCATGATCATAATTCGATGTAATATTCACGATTTTGTTAAAATTTTAAATTATAGAAGTTGTTATTTTCTCTGTATGTGACAAAATATCGGCAATTTCATAGGTAAAGACCTAATATAAACTTTATATTTAAAGTGGTTAAATTTCGGCATTTGCTTGAGCCACTGCCATTATAAACGTAGGTAATGTTTTAAGTTTACATAAAGTGTAATTTATATGTAAGTTTTTTTTTTCAAAGTTTTTATGGGCCTCAAATATTATTAACACTCTTAAGTCCGCCACATATAGACGGAATTTTGATTCGGAATTCCGAAATGGAGTCATTCCGAACGCAGCAAATCTAAAGACCTACCACGTACATGCGATATTTTTCCGTTCGAAATTTTTAGACATTATCGATATTACGTTTCGGAAATTCCGACTACCGACAGGTTCCGAATCAGATTCCGACTGTATATGGCGGGCCTATCACTAGCGCATTGCCTACCTTACCTTACTTAAGTTTTATTAAATGTCCGAGTTCCGATGACCCTTCTCACTACCTAAGACAGAACACTCCCGAAAGTTGGTACTATTTGACTGTGGTACAATTCTGCTGTCGAATTTCACATATATAATACTTTTTACTGCCATACAAATAAAGGTAGAATAAGTCTATACTTAGTCTATAGATAGGAGGCGCTTACTGAGGATAAAGTGGACCGCTCACCGGACAAATGTTTCCATCTTGAAAGAGCTTCGTATCAAACAAAGACTTCCGTCGATTGTGCAAGTACGAATCCTGAAGATGTTTCGGCATATCATCCGCAACGAAAGCTCATTAGAACGATTGATGGTACAAGGAAGAGTGCAAGATCAACGTTCTCGCGGCCGATCACCCATAAGATGGAGAGACATAATAAAATCAACTACAAAGTGTTCCCTCACTGAATGCACACGCAGTGCCACGAACAGAGATAAATAGAGGAGTATCGCGAAAGCCGCAACAAACCTACCAGACAGTCCATGACCACGACCGCTCCGCCAGGAAGAAAGTTCTACTTAGATTAACCAAAAATAATACTCCTTCCTTCTTCTTACTCGATGGTTTAACATCTCAAAGCGTCATATTCCTAAACAAACTTTTTGGTTATTCTCAGTATATACTTATTCTTCGTTTATTTAACACTCGAGCAGTCGCGCTCCATCTTGTAATATGGATAGTCGCTACCGGGTTCACTAGACCCAGTGTTCAATCTAGGTTTATTCAGAAACTACCTTATCAATATGGTTACAACTACTTTTCTACAATGGTTAGGCAATAAACTAAACAAATAAAAAATCAAATCAACCCTTTATTGTTTTTTTCTAGTTCTAGATAATCTCACAAAATATTATTAACTTAGTCCTAATTTTGGCACTTTGCAGTTAAATACTATAATAATTTTTAATTACTTAATTTTACCGTTAAAATTGTTATTTATTGTTTATTTCGATTACTAACTTATTCAAAATCACAGAAAAAATCTTATGTTTGAGTCATAGATGACTAACTATGCATCTATAAAGTTACTGCTGTCTGTATTCTACATATTAGGTATATTTATTACCTTAGATAAATATTATAATCAGTTGTACTTATGGAAATAATAATAAAATAAAATGAAATGGAATCCAACATTAAATTAATTTATGTAAATTATGTATACCAGGTAGGACAAACGTTTTTTGTGTGCTCTCCGCAGATCGGAACATTTTCATCCGCGTCTTGCTCGGAATCCGAATCGTGATCGCTAAATTCCAAAAATTCTTTCGCTTCAGAGCAGTCTTCGTCATCCATACCTTCAGTTAGAATTTCTTCTATTTCATGTGGCAATAAAGACCGACTAGAAGCCATTTTCTATTACAAAAATAAATATATTTTCACAAACTTAAATTTCACTCACATACTTAGTCGCTACTGGGTCTAGCGCACCAATACACACCTTTTTCGTCCATAGCTCTCAAGAGCGGGGCACGCACTGACTACCAACACCGTTATGCGTTGTATTGAAATGTGCCTGTAAGGTATTAATTTGACATTATATTTTGTAAGATGGAGGACCCCATATTTTAAGCGGATTCAATAGGACCAATAATATCTGCTTATTTTACTCCAATACTCTACATTATTTGCTCTTAATTTTGCTACTTATATACGGTAAATTAAAGTCGTAAATTAAAGAAAACAAATACTCATCCCAGTCAAATAATTCGATTACCTCAGTTACCGACCGCGAAGGTATTTTAGACAATCAGAAAAATCTGGGTCACTTATACGACACAGCTTAAAAATGTTTAGTAGGTCAACTGTAAGCTGCAAAGCTGGGTTGAAGGTCGTTGAAAATGAGAAATTGCAACTGCGGAAAGATAAGGCAAACTTGTAAAAGTGTTTTCTTTCGTAACAACTTTTCTCGCAACTTAGTCCGCTAAAATTGAAATTATAAAAAAACAAAACCTCCTTCAAAAACCTTGAAACTAATCTAACAAAAAACAGCTTCAAAAATAAATTAATGGCTCTAAAAAGCAAGAAATAAAATATTGAAATCTGCATAATAATAACTAACTCGAAAGTTTGTATGCATATCTTATATTAAACAACGCCTTTTGAAGTCGGGTGGGGGGGAGGGGACGAAGGATATTTTTTATCAAAACTAATATATCTTAACTTTAATCATGGGTTTAAACCCCACCCAACTTCATAAGACGTTGTTTGAAAAAAAAAATGAAATGAAAAATATATTTAATTCAGCAAAAGGCTTATAAACTAAACTAAACATGTTTTATACAAGATTAAGACACTTTTGCAGACAAAGCTTAAATACTAACACGAGATATCTTACGGTTCCTCACTAGGCAAGCCTGTATCGAGGTAACCTTTAGTCGATTTGGTTCATGAAATTTTGCCAAGATATACGACTACAATATTTAAATAGATATAACATAAAATAAAATTATATAGGCATACATATAAAACATATAAAATAATATATATAGAATCGTTTTAATACAGTATTAGCTATATAAGTACATGCATATTAAGTTATTAATACAAGTAAATTTTCAGTATCGTCGTATGTCAGTGCAGTAAGCCACTTATAAATGATACATTTCGCTTCCGATGTTTTCTTATTTTTAATATCGCAGTATTTAGCTACTTTATTATAGACGCGCAATTTTACAAAAGAACCAAAGCGTCGAGCGAAACTAGTCTTAACGCATGGAAGTTTTATACTGTATACTCTTTGATTCAGAATGTTTTCATAGTCAGGGGAAGATAATAATGATTTGTGCACGGTCAGGGAGGTCTTAAATAGGAAGAGCTGACGGACGCTCAGCACACCAGCTTCTTTATACACAAGGGTAGTAGGGTATCTGTAAGGCTTTTGAAGCATTACCTTCAGTACAGACCTCTGTGCCCTCTCAGTCCTAATCATAAACGTTTTTGCTGCACTGCCCCAGCTAGTTATACAGTAAGTAATCAGGGACTGACATAATGCATAGTATACAGATATAAGAGTGCTGAATAAGATGTGTTTAATATAAGATATGCATACAAACTTTCGAGTTAGTTATTATGCAGATTTCAATATTTTATTTGTTGCTTTTGAAAGCCATTAATTTATTTTTGAAGCTGTTTTTTGTTAGATTATTTTCAAGGTTTTTGAAGGAGGTTTTGTTTTTATTAAAAACTTTTTTATTTTAAACTTTTTTGTGGTAAGTAGGTATATTTGGTGATGATATTATCTAAGTTACAATAGTCCTATGTCAACGGCTCATCACCTTTTACATAGTACTGCTTTTCCCGACGCAGGGGCGTTTATTGTTGAGGAGTTCTCCTGGTACTTCACTATCAGCTCCACTTCACCATATGAATTATGATGAGCATAAATAGCCTAGCAACCATATTAAAGTAATCGTATCGTACCAGTGAACTACTTGTTATTGAATAGTTCCGATGATCATCTATGCTGGTATTCATCATCAGTTCCACTTCACCGTAATGATCTTTTTCGAAAGCAAATGCACAAGCTACTTAAGAAAATACTAAAATTGCTATGGATGTGCCTATAATATTTGAAGAGTTCCCTCGATTTGTCCAAAATCCCATCATCAAATTCTAATTTCATGACAATGGGACCAACTTGAAAGTATATACTTTCAAACAAAAAAATATTTTTTCAAATCGGTCAAGCCGGCTTCGAGTAATCGAGTAACATACATAAAAAAAAATGATTCTGACGAACTGAGAACCTCCTCCTTTTTTTGAAGTCGGTTAAAAAGGCCTTAACTTGAGATGATCTATTCTAGTCTGTTGTGTGTAAAAGAGAGCAGTAATTAATTTCATTATAACTTTTACATTAAAGAGCTTTACCAATTAGTTTTTGTGTGTACTTGAATGTAACGTAATATTTTAATTGATAAAAGCTATCTCTCCAGACAGAAACAATTATAGTAAAAAACATTTCACGTATAAATTCTAGCTTTTTCTAGGTAATATTACGAACGTACTGTTAACTCCTATGCTGTAACACCCACTCCAAAGTTAGGAGGCTCTTTCGCCAATTAAACGCCGTGAACCACTCTTGGGAAAAATCGAGATCGGGTAGCCATGTGAGCACGCCTTAATGATACGGCGAAGGTGGGTTGCAATTACCTCTTATATAGTTTGCCCAATTTACGGCAACATTAGGGCTGGCGAGTGGGTAAACAAAAGAGTGGTGATTTAGGCTGGTTAGAGCAGTAACTGAGGATTAATTAAGTATTATTTGGTATTTGCTGGTCGATTATAGTCAGTTAGCGCTTTTTGTCTACCCACTAGTAAAATCCAAAGATTTAAATAGTTAATGCGCCCTTACCATAGTATGAGCTCACTGAAATGTGTCAACATTCAAATGAGTGAGCCTCACTTCTTTGCTATTAGATGGGTATCAGTGCTCATTTGAACACTGTGTAAGTTATTTCGAGAAACCACGTGAAAACTTTTTCAAAATGCCGTCTTGTGCCTTTTATCTGTGCAACAATCATTGTAGAAATACAAATAAAGTAATATGCTGTAACATTTAACGCGTAAGTATTTAGATTTCAATTATTATCGAAATTTATTTTCCTTCCGTTGTCAATTCCGATGGACGTAAACAACGCATCACGCATGTGTACGCCATTTTGACAGGTTTGAAATAATGTTACAGATTTTCAAGTACGAAGGCAGATCTAACGATTTAAATCTTTGGTAAAATCTAATCGCAAACCTAATTTAAACGAGGTGCAAGACGCATACCAAGTCAAACCGTGTAAATCACTGACCTGCATATATTTACACTGGACAGGCTTATGTCAAACTGTTTTGTGCCTATTTGATTTCCGCCATTTTGGCGCTGTAGGACGTAGCGTGAACATAGCGTACGTACGTGGTACTAAAGTTTGAAGTCTGGAGAGACCATCACGGCAACTATTTTCATATTGTACGTCAAAATTAGTTCTTTAGACGCACGCTAGTGGCGTTTCAAATAGGCACAAAAACTTAACTGTCAAATCATACAGACAGCCAGTCCAGTTAAATAAAAAAAAAAATTCATGTCAGTGGTGTAAATAAATACCGCATTAAATTGAAGCTGGCGCGATATTTTTTTAAATAGGTACTTAAGAATATTAATTTTCTGTTCGTATATTTTTTATAGCTTATTTATCTGACAACCGTAAACGACAACGTTACAGAACTTTAATGTTCAGAATATGAACACTTACCTAGTCATGTAATGCGGCCTAATTCCGTTATACTCCTGCTTTATTGGGTATTCTCGTATTTCGTACTATGTGAGGGTTTCTTGTCAATTAAAGGCTAACAAGTAACTCTTGGGAGGAACACGTATAAGATCAAAATTATTATCCTACTATCCTACTTCCTACTAATAATATAAATGTGAAAGTTTGTGGGTTTGGATGTTTGTTCCTCAATCACGCAAAAACTACTGAACAGATCTGGTTGGAATTTGGCACACAAATAGTAGATAGCCTCAATTAAAACAAAAAATCCTTTTTTCTCGATATTCTTACGGAACCGGGAACCACGCGGTTGAAACCGCGGGCAGCCGCTAGTATTTTAATGTGAAAGTTTGTGGGTTTGGATGTTTGTTCCTCAATCACGTAAAAACTACTAAACGGATTTGGTTGAAATTTGGCAAACAGATAGTAAGTAGCCTGGATTAAAACATAAAATACTTTTTATCTCGATATTCCCACGGGAACGGGAACTACGCGGGTAAAACCGCGGGCGACCGCTAGTTGACAATGAAGCTAACGGGAAAAGAAGAATATAATTGTATTGTTTTTCTTGTGGCTGATTTTTCAATCCTCATATAATAAGATATCAGAATTTGTCTTTTTAACAAGTAAAATAAACCAAATAAAATAAAAGTCTTTATTCATTTGTAAATATATTTCAATTTTATCATAACTTGTGGCACTTCGTAAGTAACGGGTGTTTTTTAGAGGTATAGAACTTTAAGTTGGCATTAATTTTCAAGATGGCGACCGATTTGACAGCTGTCAAGTGATTTATTCTCAGTTTGGTCTGGCAATTCATCATGAATAGACTCACGCCTGAACAACGCCTGCAAATTGTGCAGTTTTATTTCGATTTATTGAAAGACACGTTTGGTGACTGCCTAATTTCACATTTTGGACCTGTGAATTGGCCTCCAAGATCTTGTGATTTGACACGACTAGACAATTTTCTGTGAGGCTATAAAGTCATTGGTCAATGTGGATAAGCCACAAACGCTTGACCATTTGGAAGACAACATTCGCCGTGTTATTGCCGATATACGGCCACAAATGTTGGAAAAAGTCATCGAAAATTGGACGTCCAGATTGGACTACATCCGTGCCAGCCGTGGCATATGCCAGAAATAATATTTAAAATGTAATGCCACAAGATTATCTTTCTAACAAAAAAACATCATGGCAATCGAATAATCCATCGTTGTTTTATTGAAATTTAAAGTTCTATACCTCTAAAAAACACCCTTTAAATATAAAATGATCTTGTATTTTTCTTAATTAGGCACTTCAGAAATGCAACATTAATTTTTAATCTTGTTCTTTAGTATTTCGGTACGTATTTAAACATAACAAACACGTATAACTAAGCTTTCAAAAGTCCATGGTACCCCTAGGGACACTACCCTAACCCGTAGTCCATTATTTAAATCCCCGAGCTGTCAATTTACCTCTCATTTCCTGGAAAATAAGTTAAAAAAGTCTTACTTTACGACGAAGACGACAGTTGCTAATGCTTGAAATGTTGCCTGTTTGTTTAAGTAATTATCTTGACAGTGAAAATTTCCAAGACCAACAGCTAAAATTTGAGTGTAACAGGTCCTCATTTAGGAATTGTAGTAGGTATGGTAGTATGGAGGGATAGCCACTGATAGGAAGGCCAAAGTGGAAGATCTTCCTCCAGGTTGAGTGGTATTTGCCCGGGGACCGCGGTCCAACCTATAATAGTTGGCAGTTGTACATAATTATGCTGCGTCGCTGAGAAAACTCCGTCAGCGAGATGTAGGTTTCTCCGTATATTCTCCATACTACGAGGTGCTGTTCCTTACTAATCTTGGTGTTTATTCGACACTAGCGCCATCTAGTAACATGGTGATGAATCTTGTTGCAACTATGTGTTGGTATGTGCGGCGTAAGGTAGATGCCGCTACACTATTAATTATACCCCAATAGAATGGGTAATGTCCGAAAAAAATCAATTCGGCTGAATATTTTTTATTGGTAGGAATAAGCTCCCTTAGTAATAGAAAAAAGTTGCAGAATTTTCGGTTGCGTATAAATAAAAATAAAAAATAAAGTCACTTCGACTTCACAAATATACGAAAGTAATAGCAGAATGGAAATTATACCTTTGCCAACATCTGTCATAACCACAACTTGCTATTTAAAAAAAAGAATCAACACAAAATGTCAAAACTTGTTTTTTTAATACTTGCTGTGGTTGTGACAGGTGGTGGCAAAGGTATAATCGCCATTCTGCTGTTACTTTCGTACATTTGTGACGTCGAAGAGACTTTAATTTATTAAAAAAATTTGACGCAACCGATAATTCTGAAACTCTTTTCTAAAACTAAGGGAGCTTATTCCTACCTATAAAAAAATATTCAGCCATTTCTATTTTTTCGGACATTCCCCATTACTACATGTTTGCTGTTTCGGACTATTTTATTATGGAAAAAATAACCTTTAATTTAAAACTAAAAATATCATTAAAAACAGCTTTCTCGCAAATGCCTACTTATAAGTACTAGTAAATCTCAACTTTAATTTAAACTCAATTGAAGAGTTTTGTTTCATTTTTTAATTAAATCAGAAATTATTTTTAAATTCATTTCTGATTTAGTTCAAAAAATAAACTAAATAATACACCCCTTGAAAGCTATCTTTAAGATTTATCCGACCCTTAATTTTTGTTTATTGGGTGTTTAATTAAACGCCTTGTAAAATTACAAAAGTACCTACTAAACTAATTATTATTCTACTCGAAATATTTCGCAACTAAACTCTTAAGAAATGCACCCTTTTTTTATTAAAAGTTTATACGATAAATTTTGGGTGAAACGAGCTTTTGTACGTTAGAAGGCATCTTGAAACATATACAAGAACCCAGTGTTTTGAGTGTGTCCTTGAGCACAGCGATATAATGCAGCAGAAATTATAAATTAATGTAAAATCCCAACTGATTAACTATCGAATCTTTGTAATCTACAGGCTGTTTGGTAATAGCCTTTTAAGCCGAATAGGGTAGATAGTACCATGCATACAACTCAAGATTAATACTATTAACCTTGAAAACCAACACATGGTTAAGAAATTTTGTTTTTTATCTGTGTGGAAAATCGTAGATGCAAATAAACTATTGAATACGAAAACCAATCCCATTCATTAGCAAAAGCAAAACTCAATTTCGGTCTAGGGTTGCCACTATACTAATATGTGTATCATAAAAAATAAATGAATTTAAAAAATATTAAAAACACGACCGCCCTGCCAAAAACGAACTAAAAAGTTAAACAGCAAGTGTAATTGCATTCGGGGGACCTTATTATGGAACAATTTTTGATGAAAGAGGTCCCCCGACTGCAATGACACTTGTTGTTTAACTTTTTGGTACGTTTTTGGCAGGGCAGTCGTGTTTTTAATATTTTTTAAACTTATTTATTTTTATTTGACACATTTTAGTGACATATTATATAGTTTTGGAATGTGCTAATCAAGGCCTTTCATTTAATGCCCATATTGTAATTATAGAAGAATTTTTTTTTTTTTACATTTGAAAATGGCGTCGTACAGTCAAAATATTGATTTTTTCTAAAAAAAAATATAGCCAGTGTCATTCAGGATGCTGTAAGGATTCTAACGTTACCCTATTTATCCAAATCAGTTCAGGCATTTAGAAGTTATGGTGGAATAAAGAAACTCACATACCCACATTCATGAACCCTGAACACATCTCTTTTTGCTTTGGGCCTTAGAGCATCGCGGCTTCGTCTCGAAAGCGCGTCTTACTCTAAGCTTTGGGCAGTCGTGTAAAAAAACAAAAAGCGGTGGTTTTCAGAGTTTATTATAATTTTCCGGGGTCGTACATATGCATGCATGTGTGGCCAATAAATAATTTACTTACTACTTTTTTAAATTTGAGATTTTTGTATTTACAATGCTATTTTTAAACAATACTAAATAATATACTAGAAAAATACGACTCGCACCAGATCAATACTCAGACGGGAATCGAACCCGCGACCTTTGAATATCCGGTCCAATGCTCTGACCGCTGAGCTACCGAGTCACTTGGTGACTAGTGGTTTCTAGTATATTATTTAGTATTACTTACTACTTACTTACTTACTTACCCTATCTACCATATTCGGCTTTACTATTACCAAACACCCTGTCTTGCGTGCAAAATACCGTACCTACTCTGTAATAGGTAGGTATCGGTAAAAAAATATCATTGTTGCCTGCAAAATAATGTAACTATTGATAAATTTGACTTTTTATTTTTTATTAATTTATGCATATAATAAAGCTGTAGAAAAGTTGTGTCTTTACAAAAGAAATATTTTGAAAAAAACATTTTTACCATTTTTGGAATTTTTGTCTGTTTATCAGTTTGTGCGCTAATAACGTAAAAAGCGCTAACCTAATCGTGATGATGGATACATAAAAATTAACTGTGTATCTTGCAGAACAATAAAATTTTTTACTTCATCGCAATCGGTTCACTGAATCTTTTGAACATATACGAATTTTAAGTTCACGATGAATTCGTTGTAATAATATCTTCGAGGAAATTATACTGTTAGAACGACCGACCAGGGGTCGTACCGGCTAACGAATCGATTATCGAAAAGTCTGCTGGGTTTCAACATAAAACAGAAAAATCAAAGTAAGGAATTTCGTCTTGTACTTTCTGTTGACGTAATTTGGAAGATAACGATATTCGTGTGACATCATGAATTGGGGTTCGCCATTTTCGCCCAATTGGGGCTCGATTTATCTGTTTTAATTTGAAACCCAGCAGACTTTTCGATAATCGATTCGTTAGCCGGTACGGCCCCAGCTGGTGTATCCAAATTTGGCACAGTATAATCACAAAATATAGAAACTAAAAGAAGTTTAGCTTAGTACTACGGGCGCTCGAGCATCGCACACACACAAAGTCAGCTCTCGCCGCTGCGTCACGTACTCGAACTGTTCTGAGAGTGGTATGAGATTGCAGTTATACAGTGTCGGTGAGAGATGTCTATGTGTGCGTTGCTCGAGCGCGCAAGTGCTAAGCTCAACTACTGTACTACTACTCTCTTTATATTGTGGTATAATGGTCAATGACCAAAAGTAAATAACAACGTGTCGAGTTTTGGGTCTATTTCAGAAACAAAATGCACGTGCATGCAGTAAAATCAAAGCCCGCTTTCTATTCTACTATTTTCTACTAGCTTCCACCCGCGACTTCGTTTGCGTGGACATTCGAGAAAATCCTTAGGGAACCTTTAACCAGGATAAAAGTATTCTGTTTTAACGTCCTGCCTCGCTAGGAATGTCCACGCGAACGAAGTTTATTCTAAATCAACTACTTGACAACAATACCCGTGCAAAATATATTTATTTTTATTTTGTTTCGAAAACGGCATTGTTTTCTAATAACTATAAAATAAAAGGTTTGAATAAGCGTTGTAACGACCGCTCCGCTTACCGCTACTATTGCAGACACCGCTTTCTCGGCTACCAGTCTTTAACAATTCGTGCTTTCAGAGTAATTAATTTTTAATTGCTGAGAGTTACTCGACAGCTTCCTTTTCCCATTGTTTCAGACATTGGGGACTTTGAACAAGGAAAAAGGTAGCGATTGAAATTCTATAATTACACTTCTGTGAGGTATAAGAACGTATCTTAGCAACGCCAAAAGTAAAAAGCCGACCAAGTAAGAGTCGGATTAGCGCACGAAGGATTCCGTCAAAAAAATCACGTTCGGTGTATGAGAGCCCCACTTAAATGTTTATTTTATTTTGTTTTTAGTATTTGTTGTTATAGCGCCAACAGAAATACATTATCTGTGAAAATTTCAACTATCTAACTATCACGGTTCATGAGATACAGCCTGGTGATTGACACAAAATCACGTTTGTTGTATGGGAGCCCCACTTAAATATTTATTTTATTTTATTTTTAGTATTTGTTGTTATAGCAGCAACAGAAATACATTATCTGTGAAAATTTCAACTGTCTAACTATCACGGTTCATGAGATACAGCCTGGTGATTGATACAAAATCACATTTGTTGTATGGGAGCCCCACTTAAATATTTATTTTATTCTGTTTTTATTTTTTGTTATATTGTATTTGTTGTTATAGCGCCAACAGAAATACATTATCTGTGAAAATTTCAACTGTTTAACTATCACGGTTTTCTGAGATACAGCTTGGTGACAGACACAAAATCACATTTGTTGTATGGGAGCCCCACTTAAATATTTATTTTATTCTGTTTTTAGTTAGTATTTGTTGTTATAGCGCTAACAGAAATACATCGTCTGTGAAAATTTCAACTGTCTAACTATCACGGTTCATGAGATAGGTACAGCCTGGTGATAGACAGATAGACAGACAATGGAGTCTTAGTAATAGGGTTCCGTTTTTACCCTTTGGGCACGGAACCCTAAAAAGGAGAGGTCTTCAATCTTGATTTTTGCAAAAAAATATTGTGCCTGTTGAGATTTTGAATAATAGAGTTATGAAATCGTAAAATAAAACACTTTTTACGGATACTAGCGCGGTTTTATTAAAAGTACTTTGGTATTTATTTGATATTTGGTTTGATATTTTATTTTTCTGATATTTCGGCACCTTTGCAGCTGCCGTGGTCATGGGGGACTAAAGAGAAGAAACAGAACTTTATTAAATCGGCTTGGTACGTTAATAATTGAGACATTAAACCTCCCTGGTCGAGTGGTTTGTACGCCAGTTTTCAAGGCGTCGCCATCTCTGAGATTCCAGGTTCAATCCCCGGCAGGGTCAATTTATAAAAACTAACTTTTCTATACTGGCTCAGGTTTGGTTGTTTGTAGTTCCACCGTTGTCTCTGATTTCCATAACAAAAGTACTTTAGTTATTTACTTTGGAATCAGAGCAGTGTTTGTGATATTGTCTAATATTGATTATATTTCATCATCTTTATTATATCAGCCGCACGACACCCACTGCTGGGTATAGGCATCCCCCAAAGATTTCCACGACGATCGGTCCTGCGCTGCCCGCATCCAGCGGCTTCCCGCGACCTTCACCAGATCGTCGGTCCACCTTGTCGGGGGCCTATCTACGGAGCGTCGCGCGGTCGCCATTCGAAAATGAAAAATGAAAATGAGAATTCTAGAACCTTTCCGCCTCAACGGCCATCGGTTCTTCTCGCTATGTGTCCAGCCCACTGCCACTTTAGCCGAGCAATCCTTCGAGCGATGACGGTTACTTTAGTTTTCCTGCAGATCTCCTCATTTTTGATTCGATCATGCAGGAAAACGCCGAGCATGGCTCTCTCCATCGCACGCTAGGTGACCTTGATCTTAATATTTAGTTCTTAATATTGGATTAATTTATTAACCGACTTACTGATGGGGAAAATGCCAGGCATTTTTGGCAGATTGGGAATATTCCCAATAAACGCCCATAGATTCCCGCCCACTGGGCATTTATCTGGGCATTTATTTTTTGTTACAAAATTGATCTACAAAATATATTTAAACATTAAAATATAGTTAATTTTAATTAAATTGGTTAAGATTATCGTTCATAAGTTTATATTTTCATGAATTTGGATATCCTAATCAAAATATTGTATGTGAATCGTAGACGTAAGTATATATTTGTCACAAAATCTTCGAAAGTGGTAAAAATTATATTAAAATGAAATAATCATATGAAAATACAAGTAGAGAAGGACACTCCCGATTTAAACTCGCTTGGCCACCCCGCACCACTCGGTGAGGTTAATACTAGTAGGTTGCCATTCATCGTTTTTGCCGAGAAACAAAAACAACGGCAATAGCGAGAGCACACGAGAGTGGCTCCCTACATTCCCGGTGTTCGCCGATGAGCAAAACTTTTGGCGAATAGCGAGAGAGACGAGTTTGTGCGAAATGACGGCATAAACTTTGTTTATAAATCTGTATTATCTTATCATAAGTCTACCAGTAAACGAGTCGGTATAAATAGTTTATTAATCGAAGAAGTAAATTAATCATTTACTCTCATTGTGGGAACTATCCCCCAAATTGGAAATACGAAGAACATTGTTAACATTAACATCTACGTTAACGTCATCCGCTTAATTATTTAATTATTATTTTCAATAAGATAGGGTCTATGAAAAAAAGATATAAGAAAATATACAACTGTTTTACGTTATTGGATTTAAAAAAATGGCCGCCAGGTTTTTATGTAATTTACGGGGATACTAGGTATACCTATAGAAGTATAGATTATTTATCCGACATTTTGCTGACATCCGTAATGCAAGATACCTGCCCTACTACTATTCTTATTAAGTAGGTAAAAAAAAGGTAGGGTATAATCGCAATAAAATTATTTATGCCGAGTAGGTACCTAGGCATAAAATTTTACATTGCATTAATTCTTTATAACGTTAATTGAACCCAGAAGCTAATGAATATAATAATGGTTCAAAATATTAATAATTTATAATAATATTATAATAATAGTTCCTAATAAATACAATAATAGTTCGTGTGTCCAATTTACCGACATTTTTAAAAGCTTTTATTAGGCTCATTACGGTGAATGTCGGCCAACTGGCGCGAGGGACAGCGGGAATCTAGAGAGATAGTTCGCCTACTATACATAAAACTTGGCGAAACTACCCGAGAACCCTTTGATGTACCGACACCGACACGGAATGGATAGAAGGCGAATATAAGCGAGTTTTTAAAAAAGTTGATTTCAGTTTGTTTATTTGCTTAGACTTATCAGTAAAATATATACCCAAAAGTCAAATTATAATAAATATTTGTTAAATAACTAATATTTCGTTTTATTTCCTTAAAACTTTTTCATTTATTCGTTGTTGAACAATCGTTTTTTTCTGCCCACAGATTGGGCATTTATTTGGGCATAAAAGATTTATGCCCAATGTGCCTGGGTTTTTTCCCAATTTTCCCGCCCGGGCAGAAACACTTTCCCATCTCTAAACCGACTTCAAAAAACAAAAAAAGGAGGTTCTCAGTTTGACCTGTATGTGTATGTTTGTCCGCGATTATCTCGCGTTTGGCTAAACCGATTTTGATGCGGTTTTCAGAAAAGTATTTGTTACACTTAGGAGAAGGTTTAAATATTTTAACCGACTTCAAAAAAAAGAAGGTTCTGAGTTTGACTCGTATTATGTAGGTATGTTTGTCCGCCATTATCCCGCGTTTGGCTGAACCGATTTTGATAAAATTTTTAGAAAAGTATTTGTGATACTTAGAAGAAAGTTTTAATGTTTTAACCGACTTCAAAAAAATAAGGTTCTGAGTCTGACTCGTACGTATGTATGTTTGTCCGTAATTATCTCGCGTTTAGCTGAACCAATTTTGATGCGGTTTTCAGAAAAGTATTTGTTACACTTAGGACAAGGTTTTGGTATTTTAACCTACTTCAAAAAAAGAGGCTCTTTTCTCAGTTTGACACATATGCATGGTTGTCCGCGATTATCTCACGTTTGGCCAAATCTGAGATTTTTCTAACTTCCTAGATAATATATCTAATACAGAAAGAACTTACACTAAAAAGAAAAAAGGAAAAATTGATTTAAAAAACAAAAAAGCGACATCAAAACCCCACTCTACCTCTAGTTAGAGTTGGTTTTGAAGTCGGTTTTTCGTTTTTTAAAACAATTTATTAATATTGGAATTGAGATGTTATACGCGTGCTCAGACAGTTTCTCAATTATTATGTAATGTTAATGCTCATCTAAGCTGGACATCTGTAACTGTTCGCTAAAGCGTGCATGCTGGGAATTCTATTTAGGCATGACTTGCGAGCCTGTCATAGCTGCTGAGTGAGGACATACGGGGTAGAATTGCGGAATTTAACCGTTTTAGAAATGCAGAGTAAAATCGTAAGACGGCAATTCGTGCAAAAAAATTTCACTTCTGACGGCACTCCCGGAGTGCAACTCGATTTTTTTAATAGATAGGTTCTATACATAATACATTACATAGTGTCAAATTCCACACTACACCGAAACGAAGCAAGGGCGGGTTGCTAGTAGTAGAAGAAATAACTATAAATAGGTGTTAGTGAAAACTACCTAGTATCAAACTTTGAGCAAAAAATCTACTTCCCTACTTCCGTTAAAGTAAAAATTTAATAAAGTACAAAAATAAAGTTCGTAACAATTGACCGTGTGTTTTCAAACTCATTGTGCCACAATGCACTTGTCGGTTCTTTTGTAGACAGCCACTTGTGTTCTTATAAAGCTTTTGTTTCTTGCGGGAGAGTTGTTAGTTACGTCCTGTTATTTGAAAGGAGTAGGTCATAAAATTTGGCCTAACTATGGCCTGCCTGTTACCACATTTTTCTAGCTCTGTATTTTTCTTACATAAAAAACCATAGAACATTAAGGTCTATTTAAAACCATTCATGAGAGAGGTATGTTCACATCCGCGCTCATCAGCTTCGGTCTTTGTTTCGCCGAGTTGTATTCTCGCTCTATAAAATCAAAACAGAGCAGAGAATTTGGATTTTTAGTAAGCAGTAAGCAGCAGCAGCAGTAAAAAACACTAATAACCGTAATTACAATATACCTAGCTAGTAGAGATGTGTAAGTACTGTGAGTAATGCATTACGCGTAATATAACACGACCGCGTACTATAACAGTACCTATTACCCGGCAAAATTTAGCATGACACATGACACTAAACATGGCGTGGCGCTGGCGGCTGAGGTCCATGAATATTGCCAGTCCTAAGCCAGAAACCCCTTTTTAAGAGATTAGAGGCATCTTTTAATCAGGGTTGAGTACAAGGAAAATCAACTTAATCAATGAAGCTTGCGTCGTACATTAGGCCAAACTGAGTAATGTTATAATGTCATATTACGCAGTACGAAATGTCATGAAATATGGCATTACTTCATATCATGAGTACTAATTAGAGTACTGTACCGAGTAATGCTACAATGGCATATTACGCGGTACGAAATGTCATGCAATATTCAATATGGCATTACTTCATAGAATACTGTTTTGCGCATGTCTACTAGCTAGCAGTGGCAAAGGGTCCATACAAACCGATTCTCATCGGCTTACCTTTTAAAAATCCTAGCCCACCCATCCACTATGCAGATCACAACATTTTTGTAAAACGGCTTACCTACGCCACAATTTCAACCTTCGCCTCTGCTACCTAGCATTTTTCATATTGCATATAGTGTTAGGAACGCGTGGAAAATATTTCGCATTCACTCGAAACAAGGCTGCATTGGAATTTCATTTGTTGAGTTTTGTTCCATTAAAATGCAATTTAAAAAGTAGTATGGAAAACAGAAAACATAAAAGGAATTCGGTAAAAATAAACTAAGTTGATTCATCTCCAAGGAACATCGGTCATGGGCTTCGCATATTTTAGTGAGCTTTTATCCCAACGTACACAAAATTGTGCCCAGGTTTTTATGACTCCCATAAGTATTTCATATAGCAATAAATATGATGATAGAGGTTTTTCTGAAGTATTGACGGCAAATTGAAGGCAAATCTTCAGTCCCCACACGCAGTTTGTAAGAAACTAAGATTGTTAGTTATTCACAAAGTTACCACAAATCGCACCAAGAATTAAATCGTGAACCACAAGTTGCAGACCAGTTATATGTAAGAGAAAATCAGTTTTTCCCATCTTAGCCAGTAGTAGTGACATTGGTGCTAAAAGTAGCTAAAATACGAGTTATTTAAGAAGAGAGAACTGCACGACCTTGTTCCTCCAGCCCCTTTCCACCATTGGGGTACCAGACGCAGGTTAGCATATCACCTTTATACAGTAGATACTCTAAAGGTCCGTACCAAGCGCTTTGCCAATACTTTTCTTATACGAACTGCTAAAAAATGGAATGCGCTGCCTGATCATGTGTTCCCCGAAAGTTACAACCTTGGTATCTCCAAGGCAAGAGTGAATAGGCATTTCCTGGGCCAGCGTGCTACATCTTGGTCCACATCCTGTTTACCAAGCAATATGGTGGTCAAATGCCTGCCCAGTTACTTATAAAAATATAAAAAAACTTACCAAGAATCGCACCAATAGTTCAATTGTGAACCACACATTGCAAACTAGTTCAATGTAGAAGAAGGCCGCGTGTGGTTGACCGTCATCATCATGCCACAAAGACGTATGGACCACGGGCTTGTAGTCCCAAGTGGCGTTTGGTGGTGGTGGTAGCGTCGGCCGTGCTACTCGCAGGTCGGGGTGCGTCTTCAGGCAGAATGAGAGCACTGACACGCAGATGAAGAAGACGGATACAACTGATATCACCTGTGGAAGAAAAAGAAAAAAGATAATTGTAACAGCGATGCTTTATTGGGTGGTTGGAAATAGCCTTATAATGCCGAATATGGTAGATGGAGACCATTAGACTGAACGAGTTTTACTATGGGACTAACTATGAAATCGCGAAAAAAATCAGCTGTTTCACACATTTTGATATTTTTACCGACTTTAAAAGGAGGGAGGTACTCAATTCGACTCGTTTTTTTTTTGTATGTACACCGATTACTCGAAGACGGTTGAACCGATTGAAATGATTTAAACGTTATTACATTAGGTAAAATTTCAAATTGGTCCCATTTTTTAAAATTTTGAAATCGGTTCAGTACTTTTCAAGTAATCTTGAAAAAAGCACCAAAATAGTATGATTTTGTGTGAACTACTTCGATGATCAGTCGTATAACTTATTTGTTTATGAACTGAATAAGATAATTATTTCTTTGTTGGAAAAGGGATATCTTTAGTGTAGTTCTTTAACCGACTTAAAAAAGGAGGTTCTCAGTTTGACCCGCATGTATGTATGTTTCTCCGCGATTAACTCACGTTTGGCTGACCCGAGTTTTCTACCTAAATAATATACCTACACTACCTAATACAAATGGTACCTACACTAAAAATTAAAAAAAATAAAAATTGTTTAAAAAAACAAAAAAACCGACTTCAAAAAACCTACCTCTAAAAAGCAAGAAATTATATTCGTAATAATAAAAACACGTCTATTGAAGTCGGGTGTGGCTTTTAGAATACTAAAAAGGAATTTATACTCCAGCCCCACCCGACTTCACGTGTTTTTATTATTACGAATATAATTTCTTGCTTTTTAGAGGTAGGTTTTTTGAAGTCGGTTTTTTGTTTTTTTAAACAATTTTTAATTAGGTATTAATTTTTGTAAGAAACAGCTGATTTCAGAATTGGTCCCATAGTAAAACTGTTCAGTTTGATGGTCCCTATCTACAACATTCGGTTTTATAAGGCTATTTCCAAACACTTTGTGTTCCAAACACTTGGAAAGAAAATAAAAATTTGGATAGAAAATTGTATTGAGCTGAAATCTGCATAGGGCTTCTGACATGAATTTTAGACAAAACAAATTTAATGTGCAGGCAGAAATTGCTATCTTGAGTTATTTAATTATAATAGTTAAATGTTTTAAGTTGATTGTCAAAAAAAAATCAGGTCAATGATTGTCAATGACAATGACGACAGTGAAATCCAAGCCTAGATTGTTGGAGTTATCTGGAAAATAACGCCAAAAGACCTATATGTATTTAAGAATTTCATAGCAAAATTATTTTGAAGGCGTCTCCAACAAGAATTTAGTAGAAAATGTACCCAGGTACTTAAAAAGGTCACAAGAGAAGAATATAAAGAATTGAAAGTACATACTCGGCTTTAACAGAAGTTGTATGTCAACATACACTATTTGCGATAGGACCTTTCGGAAGTGAGGCTGGTCCCGCGGGTCACAAAGATACGGCATCCGGCTCCCTTAACGGATAGTAAACTGCCCGCCCAGTTTACTTCATTTCCTGATATGAAGGATCTCGTGACAAATATTATATTATCGTGATGGTTTTGGTTGAAGGTTGTGAATATGCTGCCTTTTGGGGTCGGAGTTTATAACTATCTTTTGGAAATATAACAACTAGCAATAATAATTGGATTTGGGAAATGGTATTGTATTATAGATGGGTGTGATTAGCAGTATAGAGAGAAATGGTTAGCAAAACGTCATAAAGTTGTCATGTCTACTACGAGTACCTTAGTTGGCCGCAAAAGTAGATGAACACTTTTTTGGCCACACCACATGAGTAAATAAAACCGGTCAAGAGCGAATCCGAGTACCATCATAATTGCACCATCAAACCACACTGCAGAGTAGAATAATATAATAAGTATTGCAGTTTTAGGTCAGCGCCATCTCTTGACCGATAGTGGAACTAATGTTAACTTTTTTATAAATTTGATAATTTGTAAAAAAGTGTGCTATATTGAGACATCGTTTTATGTTTCCTGTGATCTTTATATAAACTGCTGTCACATATAATTATTTCAGATTTTTCTCTTTGCAAACTTCGGAGATAAGAGGGAGGGGGGAACTGTATTTTTTTTACATTTTTCATTATAAATCGAAAACTATGCGGCCTAAAACAAAAAGATAAAATGATTGAAAACGTGCAAACGAACGTGAAACGTACAAACAAAAATTTTTTAAGACCCCTTTTCAGTCGCTGTTGTAAAAAAGATATTATTTTTATTATCTATTTCTTATTTGAAAAATAGTTGGGCAAATGTCATCTTAAATTATTCCAAATTTCAAGTTGATACCATTAGTAGTTCTCGAGATATCAAGCTGTGACAGACAGACAGACAGACTGAGTCACACCATAAGGGTTCCTTTTTACCATTTTGGTACGGAACCCTAAAAAGCATGTGGCCACACTGTGTTGTGTACACGCCGTGCGTGGAGTACTGAAACTAGAACTAAAATCTCCTTTAAGTTTAATAATTAAAAATTCAAGTAAAAAAAGAGATGATCGTAATACTCTCTGTCATTTGTTATTATGTGAAAATAACATCGTAAAATATTGGTTTAAAATGCAAAAGTAATCAAAAATGAATCATAAAACTTTCAATTAAATTTTAATCAAAAGCTTTAATTATAGTCACTAGTATTTCCTCTTCTAGGAATGTCACCTCATTACCTCCTACTCAAATCGAAAATTATATACAACCGAAACTAAAATTGCACGCTATTTAATCAGCAGCAGCGTTCATTTTCGCCTGTATTATTCAATCTCATTTTGAAACGACTTCAAGACTTGAACATTACTTCTGTTTCAGTTAAGTGTCAACTATTGTTAGTTCAAATGAATGTTTTAACCCGAACACACATGTTAAGGAACACTTTATCCAATTTGATAGTAGATATAGTAAAATAATCTTTATGTTTATTGTTCCAAAGTTCGAAGTCGGTGGAAGCTAACAATGCCTTTGGGAAATAAAAGGGTGCTATTGTGAATGGTAAGTAACGATTCTTATATTTGCAAGAAAGAATTAAGCGCACTATAAAATATGTTATTTCTTTTTATTATGTAAAAGTATGAGACTAAAATGTTACTGTCTACGAAGCTAATCACTAATGGGTATTTTTAGGTATTTTTGAAATACCAAGATTTTTGGCGCCCTCCTCCTTCTTCCCTCCTTTTAGTGGTCGGCGTACGATATCAAAATCAATGTAAAACTGCAAATTGATGTACAGCACACAGATAATTATTATTAATTTAATTATCTATGGTACAGCATTACCATTACCATACACGATATTTGGCTTTAAAACAAAAAAATCTATCCCTATACAAAAAAAGATGACACATTCCTCTCCTAAGGGATTTTTTTTTAAGAACTGAGTGTCCTAAATATTATTTTGACCTCATGTGTACCAAATGGCAACGCTGTACATCGATATGCGGTTTTTTTGCGTACACCAAGCACTACTTTTTACTGACTGGCCTGCCTTTGGTGGCAAAATGTTGGAAGCTAAGAATAATAAAATACCTATTTTTGAAAAGAAAAAATTGTTTATACGGGAAAACAGTAAAGCTGCATCAACACAATATAAAAGTAAGGACGTGTGAAACCACTTTAAGCTCTTGCTGCAGCTCTACAACCAACAAAAGCAATGAAATATTAAAGGGAACATTTTACGTGCACTCTGGCAGCTTTATTTTTTGTTTATCTTCAATAAAACAACCTGATGAAATGCTGCTCGGTTGTAACGTACGTCAGTTTATTATTAGGTGAATTTTGAGAAAATTAGAATTTGTTTAATAAGTGCCCAGTGATTTTTTTTCCACTTTACTAAAGGCAATTTACACAACGATCTTAAATTGATTTCAATTGTTAATAAAACCGGTCAAGAGCAAGTCGGACTCGCGCACCGAGGGTTCCGTACCATCATAATTGCACCATTAAACCACACTGCAGAGTAGAATAATAAAATTAGTTTTGCAGTTTTAGGTCAGCGCCATCTCTTGACCGATAGTAGAACTAATATTAACTTTTTTGAAAGAAATTTGATAATTTCTAAAAAGTGTGCTATATTGAGACATCGTTTTATTTTTCCTGTAATCTTTATATAAACTGCTATCACATAGAATTATTTCAGATTTTTCTCTTTGCAAACTTCGGAGATAAGGGGGGGGGAGGAACGGTATTTTTTTTACATTTTTAATCATAAGTCGAAAACTAGGCAGTCTAGAAAAAAAAGAAGATTGAAAACGTGCAAATGGCGGTTTTTAATATGATACCATAAGGGTTCCTTTTTTACCATTTTAGTACGGAACCCTAAAAAGTACGTAGGTAACATGACAACAGTCAATTAATCTCTTCCTTGTTACACCAAGCTGTTTTGCATCTTTCAGTAGTGCTTTCTCTTTCCGTTGCTGAGAAACATTGTTTGATAGAACGAGAACACCACTCAGCTACTCAGCCACTGATTCACACTCACCGAAAAGCGCGGAATGGGTCAGTTGGTTTTTTTTTGTGAATAATGTTTTAGTGTGACGAAATGGATAAGACTATGGCAAACTGTGAAGCCATGCGGGATAGTCCATCTCCACAGATTATATAATAACTGGTGTAACAACATCCTCAACGAAGCCGTAATCCACGCATTCCGCTCATCATTAGGATCATTTTTGTTTTTAGACTATACCTGGGAAACCAACAGCTAGTTACCTTGAAGTCATTGAAGGTCAAAGTCAAAATTAAATCTTATTTTATTCGTTATTACCTAATTTTTGTCCTAACAAACATTATCAAAATTTTAAGTATTTCGTAACAAACTGCCTATGGCTTCAAAACGTCATCACTCAATGTATCTCATGAGCACGCACATAAACGCTGCCTTTCAACTCGGCCGCACGCAGCTGTGTAGCATACACAAAAACGTTTCCCAGCAATAATTTTGAACAGAAATGGTCCTGATGATGGGCAGAATACGTAAACCTCAGCTTCTTTGAGGGTCTTGTTACACCCGGTATACTTACTCGTAATAGTCCATCTTAAATATCACAAAAAATCTAATAAAATTCACCTTTCCGAACAAAGCTTTTAAAAACCGCTACATTCAAGTTGCATGCTGCTCCGGCCATAACAACGGCTACTTTGTATTTTACGAACCTCTAGATTTCAGAGTTTCAGACCAACTGTTGGCAGTGAGAATTATTTATGGATTTGCAGTTTGGTTTGTCCAACATTAATAGTTTAAGGGTTGTAATAGAACAATAAGTGTCTTCAAAAGTGGAGATTTATGTGGAGATTAATATCATAAATATGATAGAGGAGCTCGATGGCACAGTGATTTAGCGCCAGTTCCAGCGATTGCGGAGGATAAGCAACTTTCGCAAGAATCGCTCATGGGATGGGTGACCAAAAATTGATTATCTCGAGCTCTTCCGTACTTCGGAAGGCACGTTAAGCCGTTGGTCTCGGGTGCATTTGCAGTTAACACCCACCAATCCACATCGAGCTCTCGTGGTGGGTATGGGCCATCCTTCTTATCCACCCATAAGGAAGGCCTGTGGCCCAGCATTGGGGACATGAAAAAACCGGCCAAGTGCGAGTCGGACTCACGCACGATGGGCTCCGTACCAAAAAACGGCAAAAAAAATACGTTTGTTGTATGGGAGTCCCCCTTAAATATGAATTTTATTCTGTTTTTAGTATTTGTTGTTGTAGCGGCAACAAAAATACATCAACTTTGAAAATTTCAACTGTCTATCTGTTGTCGTTATTAATATCGAGCTAAAAACGGCAATAAAATCACGTTTGTTGTATGGGAGCCCCCATTAAATATTAATTTTATTCTGTTTTTAGTGTTTTTTGTTACAGCGGCAACAGAAATACATCATCTGTGAAAATTTCAACTTTCTAGCTATCACGGTTTATGAGATACAGCCTGGTGACAGACAGACAGACAGACGGACAGCGGAGTTTTAGTAATAGGGTCCCGTTTTTACCCTTTGGGTACGGAACCCTAAAAACTTAATTTCGAAACTGCTGGAAATTAGATAAAGAATCGCAACCAAAAAGACGACAGAGTATATTCTAAAATTTAAATCTCTTTCAGACAAGATTTGAATTGACTTTAACGAACCTGCCTATCTGACAACACATTTGAATATCATGATTTATTCCCAACGTCTATGCAAATAGGTTGGGACGCGAACATTCCACAAGGATTGTCAGAAACTGGACGTAGGCTATATGTATACATAGACGGAAACCCTACGTATATACTGTATTTGTTATGGATTGCAATAGACTTGGCATAATATCAAATTCTAGACATAAAGTATTAAGATTTAATAATTAAAAGTAAAATAAAATTTTCATCAAGCCTATTCCGAATATTGAACACTAATTGTTTTAAAAATACACAGTATAGTTAGCAAAAGCGTATTTTTTTCAATAAAGTGCATGGCACAGCACATCGTTATTTTCCATAAAATTTTCTAATGCATAACTTTGGTTGGTGGTAGGATTTATTTCAAGCCTGCCTGGCTAGCTACCACCATCTTACCTTAATCTGACGCCATAACAACAATTTAAAAATTGTCGTGTTCCGACAGGAGAGGTAAGATAGCCAGTTCCTCAGTGATGAGGATTCCGGGTGTAGTGCGCTTCTAGATAGCCAGTTCCTCAGTAATGAGGATTCCGGGTGAAGGCCAAGCACTATTCCGTTGTGTATACAGGGTGCATTTGTAACCACTCTCCAAATTTTAAGGATGTGTTCAGTCCATGAAACTGAACAACTTTCTCTAAGAAACATAGGGTCAAATATATAAAAAAAAATTGGTTGGCACTCCGGGAGTGCCGGCAGAAGTGAAAACTTGAATATTAACTTTGTGCATTTTAGATATTTTGAAATTAGCGGCAAAGGATTAAAATTATTTCTTTCCTATTACTATACAGTCACACAATTCAATCAGTTTGTAATTAAGAAAAGTTGTAAAGATTTCGCACTAGTGGCCTTTTTAATTTCTACATGCACGCATTCTACGATTTAAACTTATAGTCACAGAGTATAAATAAGTCTATGATTTCACCGAAGAGATCGCTGCTATTAGTTCAATTTTCAAAATTAGCGCGTTGCTGGTGACACAAGTGTTTACATGACGTCTTAAAATGACGCGCCATTTTCAACGCACCCCGTAGAAAGAGAGGGGGATACTTCCGCCGTCAGCTATCTTCTCTCCATCCGTCACATCCGTCTTACGCATTTTCGATCAGCCACGTCTTCGAGCAGCGACGGCTTCGTACAGAAGCCCGTCTTACTCTAAGGCTTCGAGCCCGTCTTGCTCTGAGAGCCACGTGATTCCTGACGCGAGTTTAGCATTTTTTCCCCATACAAAAAAGCACACAACGCCGCCAAAGAAGTTTTCACTTCAAAAAATGACTTTTCATACAAATCAAAGAGATCACATGATCAGTTTAGTATGGGATGACCAAAATTTTTTGGCGTATTTCGACACATTTTTCATGGAGAAAGTTGTTCAGTTTCATGGAATGAACACATCCTTAAAACGTTCGATCGATCCTAAACACGTTCCCTATGTATTTGCATAAAATTTTAAGGCATAATATGTGATAGCATAAAATGATTTCGCCGAATGATGTTTACGCATAATATTATTTAGTCATAACAGCTTATGCATAATTTTTTTAAGCATAACTACTTTAAGCATAATCATGTTTAAGCATAATATTCTTTAGCATAAATTTAAACACGCATAATGTTGTTAACGCATATTTTTATAAACAAAAAAAATCACGACGTTTAAAATCACGAAAGAACATTTACCTAAAATATAAAATCCCGAAGCTTAAAAAACCGAAGGTTAATTGAGGGTTACATGTCAGCAGGTCGGTTCTGGTTCTGGTCGGTTGGTCGCAATGGAACCTTACCTCCTCCTCGCTCGCTACGCTCGCTCGTCGTCGCACCTAATAGACCTAAACAGACTTTCGGGATTTTTAACTATCGGCATTTAACTGTCAGGGTTTCGAACTATCATCAGTCATTTAATAATCGATCTTTCAAGTTTCGGTCTATTGGATATCGACATTAAGGATTTTCGGTATTTTAAAAATAGGTGTTTTATGAGTCGATATTTAGGTCGTATGTGTTATGAGTTTTTGGCATTTTAATGCAATACCTACCCCTTTTGCATGAAAATATATATTACATAAATAAGTGCGTAAAAATATTTATTCTTATTGTTTTTGATTTTTATGTCTAAATAATATTAGGCGAATAGACAATATGCCTAATAATATTATGCGAAAACAAATTAGTCTTAATGATAATTATGCTAATATAAATAGTATGCCAAAAAACTATTATGCCAAAGTATTATTATGACAAAAAAGATTATGCCAAATCCGTTATGCCAAATCAAATAAGGCATAAAACCATTATGCGAAAACAAGGGATCCCCCTTAAAATTTGGAGATTGGTTACAAATGCAACCTTTATATTGGTAGAACTATCTCTTAAGTTATTTAAAATGACTACAAAATGACGGTGTATAAAAAATATTTGTTTCGCTTTTACGTTGTGTCACAAATATTATTATTCGTAGTCCAGCTTTAAATTACGCACTCAAGAACAGAAAAAATATTGCAGTAAGTAATAAGTGCTTTTACGCAGTAGGTACCTACAAAGGTTTCTGAATAAAGGCATTTTTCATTAACTTAATGGTCTCTTAAAAATTTCATATCCATTAGGCATATTCCAAAAATAACAAATACCTCCATTGTCTATTTAAACTTTTCATGAAAAATGGTTCAGTTTTTAATTAGTATTTTAGATAGCTTGCTTAAATTAAACCCAAACTTGCTAATGGAACGTGCTGTCAAAATGAGCAGTAACGGGAAAGTTCCTCTGCATATTTTAAAATGTTTTGTTTTGAAATAGTTGGAAAATGACGGTAGTTTTTGAAACACTTATTCGTAGTAAATCCACGGTTATTGTTATAATTATATTTTATTTGTCAACTAGATGATACTTTTCTCTACCTTTCTATTAAAATCACCCGAATCTTCAATCATAACTCAAATTTTTAATTAAAAAACGATTTTCAGAAACTTTTCATTCCATGAAAAGTTTAACCTCCCATACTAAATCGATAGAAATAAGTATGTCTAAAGAGAGGATTTTTTTCTATCCTAAAAGATAACCTTAAACCATCGTCCTCTCATTGGCTTCGACTGCGATGACATATTTCTATAGAGTGTCGCGATGACCAAGACACTCTAAAGAAGTGTGTGTTAATGTGTGTTAATCTCGTCATACGACTATAACCCATACTAAATCGATAAAATAAGTATGTCTTAAGAGAGGATTTTTTTCTATACTAAAATTATAGCCTTAAAGCATCGTCCTAATAGGCATAGACCACACGCGTTTTCGTCCCACGATGACACATTTGTATAAAGTGTCGCGATGACCAGGACAAAATAAATAAATATGTGTGTCTAATCTCGTCGTGCGACTAAAACGCAGCGTTTGCTCATACGATCGTAGCCAATTAAGATGACCCCTTGCTTTGATTTAAAATAAACTACTCAAGATAAAATTACAAAGGTTAATAAAAAGCCTGAAATTAAAAACCAATCAAGTGTGGATTGAAAGATAACACAGATTGCACTGATTAAACGTAGTTTGATAAATGGAAGCCGATGGTACTTTTTAGAGCAGAAGCAAATCTATTTTTTTTGTAATAAAGTTTATTGTCGTATGATTTTAAAGAGACACTTTTAAAAGACAAATATCATATCATATTAATGTAATCATAAAACAGAATTATAAGAACCTTAATACTACTCTGTATAAATGACAAAATAAGGAAAAGCTAAATTGTCATTTTTGTGTTTACATCCTAACCTTTTTAACACACTTCCAGCATCCAATTTATATGACGAACAAACTTTAAAATTGATTTATGATACATTAATAGTAATGGATACACAAAGAATAACCGTCCAAGATATTATCCCCGTCAATGGACAACATTTTATTTTGAGAATGTACTAAAATCAGAAAATAATTTCGAGATTTTAGTGTTCTATGCTCATATATATTTTTTCAGAATTTTTAGATCAGTATTTTTACGTTAATTTAAAAAAACTAAATCTACTCCAAATTGAGAAAGTCAAGGAAGTTTGAGTTGAGTCTCTTTGCCTTATATAAAAAAAAACAAATACAAAGTAAAATATACATATTATATTTTTGAAAGGTTGTCCAGTCCATTGGTAATGCACATTAACATCCATGTTGACGCGATCCGCAACTAAAAATGTTTTGAAACAAAAAAATTCTAATAGGTACCTAATATAATATATTAATTATTAAATTATTATTATTTTTAATAAGATAGGGTCTAGGTATATAAAACTTTTACAATTGTTTTTCGTTTTTTTAGGTTAAAATCATGGCCCCCAGGCGCATTACCAATTGACGGGGATAGTAATGCATGCTTTTTTCTGTCTGTTTTTATACAGACTCGTCAAATTTAAAAAACCAGCCAATCGCGAGTCGGACACGCGCACGAAGGGTTCCGTACCAAAAAACGGCAAAAAAACATGTTTATTGTATGAGAGCCTCCCCTTAAATATAAATTTTATTCTGTTTTTAGTATTTGTTATTATAGCGGCAACAGAAATACATCATCTGTGAAAATTTCAACTTTCTAGCTATCATGGTTCATGAGATACAGCCTGGTGACAGACAGACAGACGGACGGACAGCGGAGTCTTAGTATTAGGGTCCCGTTTTTACCCTTTGGGTACAGAACCCTAAAAATGACCTTAGCATCATAAAGTGAGGTCATTTTCCATCACAATAATTAACAAAATAGGTAGATATAGAAATTAATTATTTACACATATCTTATAAGTAATTGTGAGATATGAATGATATCAGAAGTCTAACTATTGATATTTTGGGCGGTTATTCTTTGTGCTAAGAAAAACAAGTCAATGTTTGTAGAAATAATCATCGGTTAAGACTGAGACAGTCAATTCCAGGTGAAAATATTTACCTTGTAGCAAGAGAGGTAGCTAGACTATAATGAAAAGAAAAAAGAAATGGATCGTCTGTTTTGACGATGACATTGTTCTAACACAAACTTTTATTAGATTTGAGATTTAAACATTCACAGTGGTATTTTCATATATATGTAAGTTAAATAATATACTAGAAAAAAATTGACTCGTCACCAGATCATTTTCTCAGGCGGGACTTGAACCCACGACAGCGTGTCATGTATGTAATTGCTTCTTATATGCATATACGGACATTTAGAGAGTGCGCGATTAAAAATCGATATATATTTATAGGGTTCCGTCCAAAATGGTAAAAAAGGAACTCTTATGGTGTGACTCAGTCTGTCTGTGTGTCTGTCTGTCACAGCTGGATATCTCGAGAACTACTAATAGTATCAACTTGAAATTTGGAATAGTTTAAGATGACATTTTGCCCTTTTCAGGCCCTGCTGTAAAAAAGATATTTATTCTTTTGCAAAGAGAAAAATCTGAAATCATTCTATGTGATAGCAGTTTATATAAAGATTACATGAAAAATAAAACGATGTCTCAATATAGCACACTTTTTAAAAATTATCAAATTTCTAAAAAAGTTAACATTACCTAGTTCCACTATCAGTCAAGAGATGGCGCTGACCTAAAACTGCAATACTAATTTTATTATTCTACTCTGCAGTGTGGTTTAATGGTGCAATTATGATAGTACGGAACCCTCGGTGCGCGAGTCCGACTCGCTCTTGACCGGTTTTTTTGTTATGTTTATCGTCATAGTTTATTCATCACAAAAGTATCCTATACTTCTTTTATTTTGATATCATTTATTAGGTATTTGTTTTTGATGGTTACAATCTTAGAATAATAACACCTAGAACGATAGTTCTCTACAAAGCGCACTGTCAAAATTAAGGCAACTAAAACAGCCAAAATGGCTCCGTTTTCAGATTGTTATTCTTCTTTATTACCTTATTATACCGATTAAGTACAAAACAGTTTCAATTTTCCCACATTTATAAGACTAATTACTATATTATTGGGTTTCAGTTACGATTAGTTAACGTATGAAGGATATAAATTTGAAAATTGTTTAAAAAAACAAAAAACCGACTTCAAAAAACCTACCTCTAAAAAGCAAGAAATAATATTCGTAATAATAAAACACGTCTATTGAAGTCGGCTGGGGCTGGAGTACAAATGTCTTTTTTTTTATTCTAAAAGCCCCACCCGACTTCAATAGACGTGTTTTATTATTACGAATATTATTTCTTGCTTTTTAGAGGTAGGTTTTTTGAAGTCGGTTTTTTGTTTTTTTAAACAATTTTTTATTTTTTTATTTTTAGTGTAGGTACCTTTTGTATTAGGTAGTGTAGGTATATTATTTAGGTAGAAATTAAAATCGGCTCAGCCAAACGTGAGTTAATCGCGGAAAAACATACATACATGCGGGTCAAACTGAGAACCTCCTTTTTTAAGTCGGTTAAAGAACTACACTTAAGATATCCCTTTTCCAACAAAAACATAATTATCTTATTCAGTTCATAAACAAAGAAGTTATACGACTGATCATCGAGGTAGTTCACACAAAATCATACTATTTTCGTGCTTTTTTTCAAGATTACTTGAAAAGTACTGAACCGATTTCAAAATTTTAAAAAATGGGACCAACTTGGGAGTTTACCTAATGTAATAACGTTTGAATCATTTCAATCGGTCCAGCCGTCTTCGAGTAATCGGTGTACATACAAAAAACAAAAAAAAAAAAAAAAAAAAAAAAAAAACGGGTCGAATTGAGTACCTCCCTCCTTTTGAAGTCGGTAAAAACTAAGCCATTCTGGCTTGGTATTAGTTGCCTCACTTTGCATACGCGGAACGGCTTCTAGGTGTTATTATTCTAAGGTTACAATAATGTACCATTCTAAACATTCGACTTCTTCTCAAAAATATGTTTGATAACAGCTTTATGGGAACCAAATACCAAGAAAATCCGTACTTAGGATTTGCGTTTTTTTTTTAATAATAATTGTATTTGTTTTCCAGCATTTCATTTAAAGTTAAAATCGTAGTTAAATAAAATAGAAACATTTACAAGAGCTAATTGTCATGTTATTATTTAAATTAAAGACGCTATTTATAAAATGAATGAGTATACCAGCCTTCACAAGCGAACAGAGATTAATTAATGAAGCTACTCGAAGCGGAAATGGCGTCGATTATATCCCGCCCGATATCCGGCAGGTTGAATTCGTAATTATGCTTTGAAATGCTTGATGGGATATGATAATGCTGTGTATTTTGTTCATAATGAAATTTATGTTAGAGCTGGAAAAGAAAATATTTCTTTAGGGAACAATAAGCCTGTCTTCACCTAGTCGCTTCAGCATTAAAACCGTGCACTTTCAAGTTCAACTTTCTGCCATAGTTTGACGTTTTTTGAGAAGATAGGGCACGCGCTATTGCATATGCAGACAACAGAGGCATAATAATAATAATCATAAATATTTTTTATTTATTTGCAAAATATGGTACATACAATATGTTATAAATACATTTTCCAGCATATTTTGTCGATTGTTTCGACGTGCAAATACTTAATACAATTTAAGGTAAACAAATAATATTTAAAACATAATTAAAATAAGAATGAAATGAGATTATTAGAATATCAGCAATAGTTAATGTCAAACAAGCATGCCCAGAGGCATGCTTTTGTTGAAACTACAAGAGGAAAGATTGAGGCATGCGTCAGATGGAAGTGAAAGGGAACGGGAAAGTGATCTTACGAAGACACACTTTTTAAAATTTGATTGAAAAGTTTTCCTTCTTTTAAATAGGTACCAAAAACTGAATTACATAAATTTTCTCATTAATCGATAGTAATTGTATCTAGATAACTACACAACGTTGACACTTTTTTCATAAATTGGTTAAGAATTATAACACAAAATAACGGTCTATAGAAAAATGACATTCGGTGTTTTTCCGAATTTAGGTAAGGTTGATTATGCAGTCGGGTGACTGTTTAATACCACTGGCAGATCCGAGTTTATGGCGTAGTTAATTTTCGAAGCGCTCATGGCGGAACTTGACAGACTGATCGTACTTGATCACGTT
Source organism: Agriphila geniculea (assembly GCA_943789525.1). Taxonomy (NCBI): domain Eukaryota; kingdom Metazoa; phylum Arthropoda; class Insecta; order Lepidoptera; family Crambidae; genus Agriphila; species Agriphila geniculea. The sequence goes on along the minus strand of OX038885.1, from coordinate 22,147,592 downwards.
TTTTAAGCAACGCTCGGTCTGGTCAGGTGTCGGATGGGTGACCGTTAAAGTGGCATTACAATTGAGCGCTTCCGTGCTTCGAAGGCCACGTTAAACCGTCCCCCGGCTGTTGTCATCTATAACAGTCGTTAAGCCAAGTCAGAGGCCTTACAGGCGGCTTGATAAACTCTAACACCAGAGGTGGCCACTAATCCTCATTCGATAAGAAGAAGAAGAACTAGTGGTGGTCAGCCCGAATTTCATAATGCATTCAAGTTCTGGTTAATGACTGACTACACCATCAGTCTTTAAGTCTTAAGTCCTACTGAAGAATGAAACTTTTCTTCAATGTTTTGACAGATTCAAAGTTTAAATGATCTTGAGAAAATTGTTGTACCTGGAACGTGTTAGGTACTTCATCTTACCCATTTCAAACGGAACTCAAGCTTATTACCGAGTAGTTGGTAACAAATCAGTTTGTTAATTTCTTTTAAATCAACAGTATAAAGTTTTAAGCTGGGTAGTCTTGGTTGATTAATGACTTAATCTCTCTAAGTTGGGGGAAATCAGAGCTCAGAAGTTTATACTTCGTTAAGCTGTTAACTTTATAAAACTGTGATAACTTAGTCACGATTTTTTTTCAAAGTCAAAGTAGAAACGTAAATTTCATTGATATATTTTTCTGGTTATTGAATTATTTGAGTGTGCTTTCTATTTTTTAAGTACACATAACAAATTTGAACTTAACATTCAACATAGTAGTAGGTATGAACCTCTATACAAAAAAAAGTTGGGAGTTACAAGTCGTGATAAAGTTTGGTCACATGATAGAAACTGATCTGTAGGCTGTTTCTAACTAATATTGAGCTGGGCCAAACTATCCTTACATACAGTTCCATACGGCGGCGGGTTGAATAGCGCAGTTTTCCCGGTTCCATTCTAAAAACTATAACAATTCAGGTTTAACTAATAGGTCAAATGTGGTATCATTTTCGGATAAATCAATAACGTAGAATTTATTTCTGGTATAAAAAAATGCACTTTATTACGCAGTTTCTGAAAAATTACACAATAACCAACATTTTTAAACTTAATTTTTTTAGTTTAGGTATTGGCACTTGTTTCAGTATTTTCAAAAAAACTACTTTAAAGAAGCGTTTTTCAGGTTAATTTGTAATATGCTTTTGTTATGCTAACTATATTTTATACAATTAGCGCTTAACTCAAGTAGTTGAGGTCCATTGTTTGCGGAGACACAGCTAGTCAAAAATATGCATTTTTTCACGAAATAAAATGGGTTTCCGTTTCGTTCAGAAGCATTTTTCAGTTTTTTTGTTTATGTTTCTGTAAATTTAATTAAATTGTCTACAATTTGAGCCTAACTTGAGTAGTATAGGTTTATTAGTTGCAAAGACACAGCTAGTCAAAGATAAGATTTTTTCAATTAATTTCAATAAAACACCCATTTTTAACCAGCTATGTCTCTGCAACCAATAAACCTAGCCTACTCAAATTAAGCTCAAATTGTAGAAAATTTAATTAACTTTACAGAAATATAAACAAAAAATCTGAAAAATGTTTCTGAACGAAACGGAAACCTTTTTTATTTCGTGAAAAAATGCATATTTTTGACTAGCTGTGTCTCCGCAAACAATGGACCTCAACTACTTGAGTTAAGCGCTAATTGTATAAAATATAGTTAGCATAACAAAAGCATATTACAAATTAACCTGAAAAACGCTTCTTTAAAGTAGTTTTTTTGAAAATACTGAAACAAGTGCCAATACCTAAACTAAAAAAATTAAGTTTAAAAATGTTGGTTATTGTGTAATTTTTCAGAAACTGCGTAATAAAGTGCATTTTTTTATACCAGAAATAAATTCTACGTTATTGATTTATCCGAAAATGATACCACATTTGACCTATTAGTTAAACCTGAATTGTTATAGTTTTTAGAATGGAACCGGGAAAACTGCGCTATTCATAGTTAGCATAACTAAAACATATTACAAATTAACCTGAAAAACGCTTCTTTAAAGTAGTTTTTTTGAAAATACTGAAACAAGTGCCAATACCTAAAGTAAAAAAAATGAAGTTTTAAAATGTTGGTTATTGTGTAATTTTTCAGAAACTGCTTAACAAATTGTTTTTTTTTATATCAGAAATAAGTTCTACGTTATTAATTTATCCGAAAATGATACCACATTTGACCTATTAGCTAAACCTGAATTGTTATAGTTTTTAGAATGAAGCCGGGAAAAGTGCGCTATTCAACCCGCCGCCGCATGGAACTGTATGTAAGGATAGTTTGGCCCAGCTCAATATTAGTTAGAAACAGCCTACAGATCAGTTTCTATCATGTGGCCAAACTTTATCACGACTTGTAACTCCCAACTTTTTTTAGTATAGAGGTTCATACCTACTATAGGTACAAGAATTTAAAGTGCATTATTGTAATTTTTATTCATTTTGACAATTTTACCCTAGTGGAAGTGATACCGTAAGGGAATTAATTATTGGGTGACAGGAAATAATTAAAGGCGACTGTTAATGGGATACTTAATTACTAAACCTGGCAACAGCTTATTTTTTTGGGCGACAGAATAACTAAACGGGCGACAAACTGTGGATTACAAAAAATACGTAAAACGGGCGCCTACATGTGGTAGACAAATAATTTAAGTTAGCAGTGAAAATTCTAAATGAGTGACAAACATACTGAGTGGGCAATTATTATACCAAGTAGGTAACTATACAGTGCCTTTGGTCTTAAACTAGCGATAATTTAAAGGGGTGAAATACACCTAATTTTATTGACAAAAACTTCTACATGTTGGGGTCTATCCCCACTCCTGTTGGAATAGCCGCCATTTTAAATTTGACTTTTTATTTTGGATGACCCTGCGGATAAATATTAATTTTAAGATAATTATTTTAATAGAAAAAATACTAGAAAAAATCGACTCACCCGTAGCAGCTCAGACGGGCTATTTTTTGGTTACGTAAGGGTTACGTAATTATGATTTCAAACAAAAATAACTCTCGAAATATGCAACATAGAGCAATTTTTTTTTTGTAGACAATATCCCTGTGTAATTGAATTAAATGTGTATTTGAATAATGCAAAAAATGGACTTAATGTCCTAGTTTTTGAGAAATGTAATAAAACTCAAAAAAGCACACAAATTTCGTATCAAATTTTACTTCAGTAATTTTTTATGACGTATTTAAGTTGAAAGTTTACATAATTTTTTTTTATTAATAGGTGACATTTTTAGCTTTCGCAACAGTATTTTTTTATAACTATAGGACTTCTAAATCCGGAGAAATTAATATACTTTATCCGCAGGGTCATCTAAAATAAAAAGTCAAATTTAAAATGGCGGCTATTCCAACAGAAGTGGGGATAGACCCAAACATGTGGGTAAATTTGTCGATAAAATTAAGTGTATTTCACGCTAGTTCAAGACCAAAGGCACTGTATAACTGATTTAAGCTGCCCAACATGGTATTTTTATTAACGATTAGGATAATTAACATTTTTAAATAAAATATATGCCATATTTTAAATGTTTTGTGTGCCCTAAGGTTGTCGCCCAAATAGTAATTTGGTCGCCTGTTCTGAATAACTAGTTACTTACTCATTGAGTATTTTAAAGTCACCCATTTTCAACATTTGTAGTCGCCCTCATTCCGTCGCCAACTTAGTATTTCAGTACACAGTATTTTTGATACCCAAAATGGGAATTTATTGTTACCCGATCAAATATTACCCATACCGTAATAGTTTTACCAGTCATATGAGTAATTACAGCAATACCTACTTTTTTAGAAATTCTGACTCTTAGCTTATTGTTTGCTAGCTAAAGCTAAATAATAACTTAAACCTCACATAAATTCTCTCACAACTCCAACGCCACTAAGCTTATGCGCTTTGCTTTTAGAATTTCAAATTAAAACTATAAAACACACACTGTGCAATAGAATAGTAACTCTGACTTTTAATTTTAATTAATAACATTAATATTTATTTACCTTAAATGTGTTTAACATTAATATTTCTTCATAATTTGCAAAAGGTCTCATTTCATCATAAATTGCGAAAGTCTTGTACAAAAGAGAGAATAAAAATAAACAAGACTGAATCACGTTTCGACACACCAATTTTCAAAGTCCAAGAAACATTCGAAAACCTCAGCAATTAAACATTAAAACGTAATGGATCGTAAACAACATCTGTTTAAGAACCGTTATTGGGGAAAAGGGGTTCTTTTTTTAACAAAAAAAGAGTTTTTTTCGGACTAATGGCGCATTTCCCAGCGCTAGGCGGATGTAAGTCTGACATATTGCTCGCTGTACGATGCTCGGAATGATTTTCGGTGTTAAAACGATGCTTTGCGAATTGAAAAATGTAGACGCCTCGTTAGGAGTGCATCCAATCTGTATCTCACATTTTTTCCACGATTGATATCATTAAAACTAGCTACTATGTTTTTCTTACTACTAACTGTGTTTATTACCTAGATTTGTTTGTAACTTTTTATATTTGATAATTCTGTGTTATAAAAACTAGGTAAGTATGTATTAATATTACAAAAGATAGTCAAATAAAATCCTTATTGTAAGTATGTTTTATTTACTAACTCATGGATCTTTGTTTTCTGCAATATTTATAAAACTCAATTAACATCCACAACACAATCCTGTTAAAAATCTTTATTTGCCCTCCATATATGTGAGTGAATATCATTTAAACATTCAATTCCAGGAAACATTAAAAGCTGTATGGAATTTTAAAATAAAACAAATAGAACCATTTGTCGTTTGTTATACACATGCCATTTTAAACTTGTGTTGTAAACATTTTCACTAAATTGTTGGTAAAAAAGATTTCGGAATTACTTTGATCAATTTAAACATATTCTCTTTTTTATTTTCTTTTTTCACACGGGTGAAGAATAATACATTATTGAAAACGGCAATCAAGGTAAATATTTAATTAACCCTTTTTGCCAGAAATAAAACACGCAAAAGGCGGCCTTAATGCTAAGTACCAAAATTTTCACAAAAAGTTTGACTAGTTAAGTATAATCCTGTTTAAGGTTACATTAACTTTTCCCAATTACGATTACGAATAACTCATCGTAGTTATTAACTCTTCCATGCTTAATTAATGGTTTAAATACCCGCCCTCGTTAGTTAACACGGAGCCCATTTTTAACTCCCCTCACACAGTTTGCAGTGACCGAGATAAAAATGCTAATTTTAGTTAGGCTCCGACATAAGCATATAAGCCTACCCTTTTATGATTTAATTTTGAAATGATTTTAAGCTTTTAAGTTGGATATAAATGTTCGTTAGCAGAAAACTCTATCACATATTAATTTAAAAAATGAAACGGAGCTCTGTTTGTAAGGGCTGCTGCCACCTTTGGAATGGCTTGGCGAAATATCAACTTGCTCCACTGGACTCGGTGGAACGCATAGCCAAGAAATTAATAGGCTATGGAAAACTGGTAGCAGCTAAGCTTAACAGTTTAGCTCACCGCCGAAAAGTTTCTTGCCTATCGTTTTTTTATAGATTGTACTTCGGTGAGTGTGCTCAAGAGCTGCATGAGCTCATTCCACCTTCTCCTTTCTACCATCGGACATCCAGACGCACTGCGGGTTACCACCCGTTCTTGGTTAATATACCTTTTCTGCATACCAAACGCTACTCATCATCGTTCATAATGCGCACAGCTATGGAATGGAATTCCCTGCCGGCATCTGAGTTTCCGAGTGCATACAACCTGACTGTATTCAAGGCCAGAGTGAATAAGCACCTTCTGGGCAAGCTCGCTCCATAGTAGGCCCTGTCTTTGCTTTTAAGCTAGACTTGGGTCAAGAGCAAACCCATTAACTATAAAAAAAAAATTCATCCGGCGGAAGCGGAAGAGTGCAAAAAGCTTTCACTTTTTACATTATACATAGGCAAAGTAACGTACAGCCCAACTAGACCAATCAGTTCATATATTTCTATTTAATTTACAGTGTAAAGTTATTTAATATACAAGAAAAACTACCTAAGCAGCCGGTGACAATAGTAGTTTTTTCCGTTTATTTTTTTTACTTTTCTATTTACAATATCAAATGAAAATGAAGTGTAAATTGAATCGAACTCCGCCAACTAAAGGGCGTATTATCGTAAGGGTTTTCGATTCGAAACTCATTTTAATTCAAGGGCTACTCGACTAGTAAATGAAACTTTGCCCAGTTGTTCAAAAAAGTGTATACATGATTCGGATTTTCTTTTCTAAGATTGACTACATTCTTTGTACTTACTTTAGATTTCAAGGTATTGTACCAAAAGAATGTTCAATGTTTTTGAAGAAAAGACTGGGAAACCGATATTTTTTTTATTATTTTGGTAATTAATTCAAAACTTACGCTTAAATAAACATTGTTTAAGAAAATGTTTCTAAAAATAATGTACCTAATAAGATAGAAGTCTGCTAATAAATGCCAATAAATTCTGTAATGATCGATGTCAACTTGAAATGTTTAGATTAAGTAGGTACTTTATTATTTCAGTATTAGTAAGAATCATTTCAGTATTAGAAAGTTAGTACCTATGTTTATTTTAAATTGAAACCCAATGCCAGTAAATTACTAGTTCTTCATAGTACTATAACATGCCTGCCAATTTGAATGCAAATTTGATGTTATCACCAGCGCGGTAGGTCGTTTGTTCGAGAGCAAAGACAGATGTACCATAATGGCTTCCAAGTGTGGATCACAATTACTTCTGGGATTCAGAGATAGGAAATCCCGCCTACGGTAGGTCTGTGACGTCACAAACGTGGAAGCGGATTAGAACGAAATAATAAAATTTGAGTAGGTACTGCTACACTACGGTAGTAAATTAAAAGTATCATAACAGGGAAAAGTGTATGTTCTGTGATTATCATATGAAGTGATACCACAGAATAGATATTAGTTTTTTTAAAACTAATATCTATACTATACTGTGGTGATACTCTTCTGTCAACATTTGTACAGCACTTTCTGAACGTCAACTATTAATTAGGTCAAGAACTTTATCGTATTTTTATATTTGAGATTTTTGCATTAACAATGCTATTTTATACAATACTAAATAATATACCAGAAAAAATACGACACGCACCAGATCAATTCTCGGACGGGAATCGAACCCGAGAACTTTGAATATCCGATCCAATGCTCTGACCACCGAGTCACTAGTGACATCGTCGAATTTTATCGTATAACTTTATCGTATAATAATAATAACATGAATAATAAAAGTTTATTTAAATCATGACAGATATTTGTTACGGCTAATACCCGAAGTGCGGCTAAACCTAGTTTTAGCCGGCTAAAACTAGGTGTAGCTGATAACTGTTTGCTAAAACTAGGTGAACCGATCTGCTTTACCCCTGTAGGTCCCGAATATAGGTTAGAAATTTAGTTAGGCGAGCGCGAAGCGCAGCGTAGCGTGAGGTTATTTTTTTTTAATACTTTAATAAATATTTTTTTTAACTTTCTTAATACCCCATGCTACACCTAGTTTTAGCCGGCTACACCTAGTATAAGCCACGAGCAAATCAGTTACACCTAGTTTTAGCCGGCTAAAACTAGGTTTAACCTATACAAAAACATATTAGCGTTAACAACCGTGAACGAACAATGAGTTTAATGTTCCTGGATTAGGTTGTGTTTACGTAAATCTGGCTACTCTCACCTACCAAAAAAATCTCCGTCCACTGTTTTACGAGCCTCTTTCTTTTTCAGGATTATTTATTTTATTGATCTTTCCAGAGAAGATACATAGAGTAATTAAGTTATATTTTTATAGGTGTGAAAACTAAACCTTTGCTTAGTTTTCACACGTATAAAAATATATATTGTTTAGATGAGCATGTGAGTGATAAATTACATCTGTACTACACTGAGTTTTTTTTATCAAAGTAATTTCGGAAACAGAAGTATTGTCCTTTTTATTCTTTATTAAAAAAAGAGTTTTTATTTTTCCCTTGAAACTGGTTGCAAAAAATAATTTTAAATCTTTTTTCCAAACTGGTATTGAAATTTCATTTCTTCCCATTTGACTAATTTTTGGAAAATCATTAAGCACATCACGGTTTGTTCAAAGTCAACATACGTTGGCTAATTCAAGACAGCTCTTGTATGTCTCAAGCAAACATCGCTAATCTAAATTGCTTAGTTCACACATTAATTGGTTGGGGATTTGAAGATGATTGTTAACTTTGACTTAATTAGGATCTACTTAGATGTATTTAAACAATGATTATACTTGCATTATTTATTTGGAGAAATTCTGAGTATTACCACAGAATACAAAGTGTATTAAGGCCTACTCAAACCTGACCGGTATCCTGATCCGGTGGCGGTAACGGTATACCCGAGCGATATCCCGACCGGTATTTTGTATGGCATTACCGCAGCTGTTGCGAAACACCCTTGAACAGTGTGCTACCGCATATCCATCGGAATACCGTAACCGCCACCGCCACCAAGCCCCATTCGTACAACCCAAAAAAAATGAAGAATACGGCTATACGTAAACTAAAGATTTCCTTCAGTAGGATTGATCCTTGTGTTCCTAAAATGGGTTTACGAAGTGGAGCCACCTGGATTTTTCACGCAGGTGGGGGGGGGGGAATTCTGCCTTAACGAAGTCCGAGATTAATAACTGCCTAAGTTTAGATACTAAGCCAAGTTTGGTATCATTTTCGGATAAATCAATGACGTAGAATTCATTTCTGGTTTGAAAAAAGCAATTTATTAAGAAGTTTCCTAAACATTACACAATAACCAATATTTTCAACTACATTTTTTTACTTTAAGTCACCGTAAATATTAAACTGATGTTCTTATTTGCAAACCAAAAATATGTTAATAAAATCTTATAGAATGAATACTTGAAAAAATATAACAAACAAATTTCTTTATAAACATTAAATAGCGAAAAAGAAAATTCACTCTCGCGTGCCGTCAATTTCTTTTACATCTATGGAAATATATTATTTTTTATTATAACAATATGGGTATCAAATGAAAGGTAATAATTAGCCAATTCCAAATATATATATATTATAACACTTTTATGAAACTGTTTTGAAAGAAACTTAAAAAGTATAACGCAGAAGAAAGAAATATTAGTAAATTATTAGAAAAACCAAAAATGCCAGTGACAAAAAAAGGCAAATATCACAAGCGCGCATGTAACTACGATTTTTTCAGATGTTGTTAGGTATCATGAGAGTAGTTTTACCCAAGTTTTAACCCTTGGAAACTCTGTACTGCTGGAAAAACTTGGTACTTGTTTTAGTATTTTCGAAAAAACTACCTTAAGGAAGCGTTTTTCAGGTATCTTTTCCTTTTACTTTTATAAAGCTAACTAAATTTGCTACAATTTGAGATTATCACAAACAAGTTTAGATAAGATTGTTAAAATTTTAATATTTAATAAAAAAATCTATACAACGGTAACGAAGTTCTTTTTTTTTAATTAACCAAACAAGAACATTTTCTTTTATTATTATTTTAAAAATAAAAGGATAATAGAGCTCCTATGAGTTATTTTTCTTTTTCAGATATTCCAATTTGTGTATTTAATTGAAATTTTTTTCTTTAATCAAGCGCGTATTTTATTTTTGTTTTTATTTTTTTAAATAGTTTAACAATTGAATCGTACAAATGTGAATCCAAAAATGAATCCGACACCCTAAATTCATACGAATATGATATCAAACTGTGCATAGCAGTTAAACTAATACATCTATCGAGATTGGGCTGAAATCCAAAACTTCAAAAAATTTACTACAAAAATCGAGGTGGCTCCACTTCTTATATCCATCCAAGGGTCCTAAAGACCAATCCTACCAAAGGAAATCTCTGGTTCACAAAACGCCGTATTTTTCACCCTACTGACGCCACTAACCGTACAGGATACCGGTCAGATTTGAGTAGGCCTTTAGTTAGTTACTTTTTACCAACTGAACAGTGTTCATAATAACGTTTCCGCTTAGACAAAAAAACTACTAAAAGGGTTATACCAACTTTCTCTTTAAAGAAAAAAAAAACAATGTAAACACCATCTTCCGTAAAATTGTTTACATTCGATTAATGGAAAAGACATGAATTGGCCAAAGAGTTTTTCGTTTAGAACAAGGTAAAAACCCTGATAAATTACTAATAAAAACTAAATAATATACTATAAAATCATAATGCATGTTTTTGATACGCTAGTCAAAGAAAGAATTTCTTTGTTTGTAGCTATTTTCACTATTATTTTAAATAATAATGCTCCATTCTCAATAATAACAGAAGCCGCACATGCTCAGCGCTGATAATGGGGAAACCCTTTGGCACAATATTTGTAATGGCTTTGTCCTTTTTAAATAGAAATGAATTTTAAGAAATACATATCATAATGGGAATCTTTGTTGACGTTTCTCTACATCTCTAGGGTTTCATACTTCAATAAAAGAAGGGTAGTGTAATAGCACTTTGTTGTCCGTCTGTCTGTCTATCAAGACTATTATTTTCAAGATTGCGGTAGAGATATCAAGTTGAAATTAATATCAAATACTAGCCTTGAAGATGTAAAAAATTTAGCTTCAAACCCCAGTTTTCTGAGGTAATTTATCATGTTTAGCTTTATAGGAGGGGTCCACATTATCTGCTTTTTAGGGTTCCGTAGCCTAAATGGCAGAAAACGGAACCCTTATAGTTTCGTCATGTCTGTCTGTCTGTCTGTCCGTATGTCACCGCCACTTTATTCCGAAAGTATTAAGACTACACAGTTGAAACTTGGTAGGTAGATGTATTCTGTTAACTGCTTAACGAATTTAATACAAAAATAAAAAAAATAAAGATTAAGGGGGGGCTCTCCATACATGGAACTGAAACTGAAAAATTTTTTTTTCTTCAAACCAATACGTGTGGGGTGTTTTTAATAGGTCTTTACCTATGAAATTGCCGATTTGTATGGAGATTTTTCAAGAAGTTACATTTTTCATAATAGAATTTTCTTTGTTCATTTAACAACCATGAACACTCATGTAACAAAACTTTTATGTACTAATGTTTGAACACTATGCTAACTTATTTCCATTTAAGATAAGCGAAAAAATAAGTTTTGGTTAAGTTACAACCCCTTCGGTCACCCTTTTTTTTGCTCACAAAAAAAGAGTCACTTTCAAGATCTTTTTTTTAATGTCACGAAAGCTAAAATATGGACTTTATTTTTACTGATAGTTAACTATCATGATCATAATTCGATGTAATATTCACGATTTTGTTAAAATTTTAAATTATAGAAGTTATTATTTTCTCTGTATGTGACAAAATATCGGCAATTTCATAGGTAAAGACCAATATATAGGTCTTTAAAAATCACATTAAGGTTAATGAGACAACTTTTTCTCAAAGTCAACCGTTTGAAAGATATACACCGCCAAAGTGGTAAAATGTGTGTCCCCCCCCCCCCTTTAACTTTTGAAATAAGAGAGTAAAATATCTAAAAAAATATATGCTGTAGATCTTAATAAACACTTTCAACGAAATTATTTTGAACGAGATATAGTAATCAGTATTTGAGATATAGCATATTTTCCAAAACCGCAAATATAACTTTGTCATTCATACCAACACTGTGAAAAACAAAGTTATTTTTGCAGACGAAAAATGATAGGTGGTATTAAATATGGTATGGTAAAAGGTAACTACGGAACCCTACGGCGCGTGGCCCGACACGCATTTGGCCGGTTTTTTTAAGTTAAAATTAACTTTATACCAGATAATGTGGACCCTCCTCTCCCTCTGTGATAAGTTAAACCTCCAAAAAATGTTAAAAAAAACAAAAAACCGACTTCAAAAAACCTACCTCTAAAAAGCAAGAAATAATATTCGTAATAATAAAAACACGTCTATTGAAGTCGGGTGGGGCTGGAGTACAAATTTCTTTTTTTTATTCTAAAAGCCACACCCGACTTCAATAGACCTGTTTTTATTATTACGAATATTATTTCTTGATTTTTAGAGGTAGGTTTTATGAAGTCGGTTTTTTGTTTTTTTAAACAATTTTTTATTTTTTTAATTTTTAGTGCAGGTATAACCTTTTGTATTAGGTAGTGTAGGTTTATTATTTAGGTAGAAAACTCGGGTCAGCCAAACGTGAGTTAATCGCGGAGAAACATACATACATGCGGGTCAAACTGAGAACCTCCTTTTTTAAGTCGGTTAAAGAACTACACATAAGATATCCCTTTTCCAACAAAAAAATAATTATCTTATTCAGTTCATAAACAAAGAAGTTATACGACTGATCATCGATGTAGTTCACACAAAATCATACTATTTTCGTGCTTTTTTCAAGATTACTTGAAAAGTACTGAACCGGTTTCAAAATTTTAAAAAATGGGACCAATTTGAATTTTTACCTAATGTAATAACGTTTGAATCATTTTAATCGGTTCAGCCGTCTTCGAGTAATCGGTGTACATACAAAAAACAAAAAAAAAAAAAAAAAACAAAAAAACGGGTCGAATTGAGTACCTCCCTCCTTTTGAAGTCGGTAAAAAAAAACACCGATAAGTACCTCAGAAACCGGGCAGTAGTCAACTCAGTCAACAGATACGAGTACATTTTGCATCGCTAATTTCGCTTTCCAAAATTCAAAACCAGTAAAATACCTAGATTGATAGAGAAACCTAGAATTTTGATATTTGGCAGGGAGCAAGCAAGGAATATACGAGTACTTACAATACCTAGATTGATAGGTAAACTCAGAATTTTGAAAGCAGGAGCACGGTTTCACAGCACAAGAATCTGAAAGTCATTACTTTATGGTTTTATGTTATCTCAATCAGGAATTCAGTTAACAGCGTAGACGAGTCAAGTGTTTCCACCTTTCCGGTTTTCTGTTTTTAATTAGCGATTCCGTTGCGAGTATTGTTAGAACTTGTATTTCTTTTGTGTTGGTTAGCAAGTGGAGGCTTGCATGCTTAAAAGCTTTTGTGTTGCATAGTTAGAAATATAAGCTCTGCCACTGTCATGTAGCAAATTAGAGTGAATATGAACTTAGTAATTATTAAAATTGCAATCTAGACATTGTTTTTTTTTTTTAATTTTTTATCTTCTGTTCTTCAACACCTAAAGGACTGAAATGGGGGTTCAATTTTTTTATGGAAAAATAATACGGGAACGGGAACAGGAATGAGAACGAGAACGGGAATTGGAACTAATAATATTATAAATGTGAAGTTTAATGTTTGTTACTCAATCACGTGAAACCGGCTGAATGGATTTGGAATAGCACACAAACAGTTATAGCCTGTGGTAAATAATGGATACTTTTTGTCTCGGTCAAAGGTTCCGTAGCGATTTTTCTAATGTCCACGCGGACGAAGTCGCCGGCAAAAACAAAATTTTATAGTTAAGCAAAAGCTAGTAAAAAACTAGCGACCCGCCCTCGCTTGGCTTCGGTTCCTTAATTTTTTGCCAATTTCGCCCTTCCAACAACTCTCAAAAAGAAAACAAATACCTTCTAGTCATCGCTCTGTTTCCGTCCCGTTCGAGTCCCGTCATCATCGGTGTGAAAAACGCGCTGATGGTTAAAATTTACTCTATGACGATCGATTACTTTGCGGTTGGTCTGCTGGAATGCACCCTGATTTTTTTTAATATAGACTGTGCAGGCATTTGACCACCATCTTGCTTGGTAAAGAGGATGTGGTCTAAGGTGTAGCATGCATGCCCATGCCCAGGAAATGCCTATTCACTCTTGCCTTGAAAAGACCAAGGTTGTAATTATCGGGGAACACATGAGCAGGTAGCGCATTCCATTCTTTAGCAGCTCGCATAAGAAATGTTTTGGCAAAGCGCTTGGTACCGACCCTTGGAGTATCTACTATATAAGCGTGATATGCTATTCTGCGTCTGGTATCCCGATGGTGGAAAGGGGCTGGAGGAACAAGGTTGTGCAGTTCCCTCGCACATTGTCCAAAGTGTATTCTATAAAAAACCGATAGACTAGCAACTTTGCGACGGTGACTGAGGCTATGAAGTTCTGCCGTGGCCAATGTTGAGTTGCCTATTAGCCTCCTGGCACGGTTTTCAATCGATTCAAGAAGTTCAAGCTGTTATTTAGCAGAACCATCCCACAGGTGAGAACAGTACTCCATGACCGGACGAATCTGCGCTTTGTATAACAGAAGCAGCTGGTTCGGTGAGAAGTAGCGCCTAGCCCGTGAGAGGACGCCAAGTTTCTTAGCAGCACACTGTGCAATCGAGTCGATGTACTCGCCAAAGTTCAGGTTTGATGACAAATTCAGGCCAAAAATTTGCAGATGTTCCGCTATCGGTAAGGATACACCCTGGAAAGTCGGAGTCAGTTGGAAAGGACTCCGTTTTGCGGTAAATAAACGGGCCTGTGTTTTTGAAGCATTGAAACTGACAAGATTGGCGTTGCCCCAATCAATGACAGATTCATTTGCTCAACAAGGGACTCTCGACAAGACTGGATGTCATCACTGGTAGCCTTCGCAATTGAAAGATATCTACTGGTTATGGTGGTGTCATTTGCATACCCAATAGCTTTATTGTCCAGCAGATCGTTAATATGCAGAAAAAACAGTGTCGCAGACAGAACAGATCCTTGCGGGACACCTGCATCAATTTCTTTTAGGTCGGATGACTGACCATCCACCACAACTCGGATTTGACGATTCCGGAGGAAGTCAGCAAACCAAGTGCAAAGGCTAACAGAGATACCGTATGAGGGAAGCTTACCTAGCAGGCTGTCGTGCCAGACCCTATCAAAGGCTTTGGAGATGTCGAGCGATACGGCAAGGGCTTCGCCGTGTTCCTCAATAGCTTCATTCCAAAGATGGGTGGCATACACGAGAAGGTCTCCAGTCGATCGACCGCGGCGAAAACCAAACTGGCGATCACTAAGGAGATCATTATTCTCAAGGTATGCCAAACGACGGGTGTTGAGTACGCGTTCCATGGTCTTACAGAGTATGGACATTACTAAAATCGGCCTATAGTTGGAAGGATCGGCACGGCTACCCTTTTTGGGCACAGGCTGCACATTTGCAAGTTTCCACGATTGAATGTACTCTATGACTCCCTGTCACGTCACGTGGCGTGACAGTACCGCCATGTTGCGGAAATATTTAATGCCAAATGTATTCCTTTTGATTTATTTTTCAACGTAATTAATTTTAACAATATTTGAAAGGATTTGATAAATTAATAATAATAAATTTTGATATTTTAAAAATATAAGTGGCGCGTTTATCACAAAGATAAATATTTGTAATTAGCGCCATGGTTTATTTAAAGAATTTCAGACAATATTATAGACTCATGAACAAAATTACTTTTTATCATAATAACTCGTTTATAATTAAATTATAATGTGTTCATTATGGAAAATAATTAAAGTAATTTATACAGTAACCAAACAATTTGTTTTGTTATATCTCAAAAGAATTAGGCACCTTTTTCGATGAAAGCTCCCAGGTAAGGTGGCTTGACTTTTTCAGACATTTCCAACAAATCGTTATAATTCAACCAATTTACACAAGACACCTTGACAAATTATATTCATAAACCTTCTTCATTAATCACTCTATCTATTGGAAAAAACCGCATGAAGATCCGTGCAATAGTTTTCAAGTTTATCGCGAACAGACAGAATGTTGGCCGTGGTGGAGGACTTTGTTTTATACAGGGTCATTTTGAACTTACCATCCAAATTTTGAGGGCGTGTTCAGTTCATGAAACTGAACAACTTGCTCTAAGGAACACATGGTCAAATATGTAAAATAAAAATCGACTTGCCATACAAATCAAAGAGGTCACGTGATCAATTTAGTATGGGGTGACCAAAATTTTCTGGCGAAATTTGACACATGTTTCTTAGAGAAAGTTTTTTAGTTTAATGGATTGGACACATTCTTAAAATTTGGATGGTAAGTTCAAAATGACCCGATATAATGATACTATGATCACAAGATCATGTAGTGATATTCGACTGAAAGACAATATCCAGATCACGAATTAAATTATAAAAAAATGTTTATTTGTTCGTAAAAATGATAAATTTATTATAAGCAGAATTAAAAGGATATATGTGATGTTACATAAATAATACACTTAACCGTTAATGCTGATGAGTGTATAACTTTTTCTATTGACTGTTACATTTTAAAAGTCATTTATAACAGTACTCAAAATGAGAACAAGACCATCAAATGCTTTGATGGATGGCTGTTTACAACTCAATTAGGTGTAGAAATTCAATATTGATTCTGGCATCGAGACAAACTTAACAGATACTTTCAATTTGGCCGACTGCCAACTTCAGACTTTAAGAGTTTTAATTAATGTTTATTTAATTTGCCACAAGACGATACTACAGTATGACGAATCGAGGCAGTACTTAAGAGATAAGTTCACTTGACTCAAGACGATAAAGTGATATCTTATGCATTTACTGCCTTTTGGGTTTTAGTGTGTTATTTACTAATTAAGTGTTCTCTTAAGCAAGATGCTAACGACTGATCAAGTTGCTTTTAATGTTCAAACAAGTTAAATTATTGAAAGGGCTTGGTTTATTTAGCTTTGTCTGAATTAGTAGTCCTAAAATCGTTAAAACTTCACTGGTAGCTACTACAATACGGGCTACACAAGGTGAAAACTTTCAGCATTGCAGTAAGAGGAAGTATCTTGACCGTTGCAGCTACACGAAAATGTTACGGGACTACCTATCCATAATTTTTCATGAAATTTTGATCCTTATTCACAGTTTTTTTAAGTACAGTTAGCAAGAAAATGTCCACACACACACACACACCCATACAACATTTTTTTGATACCAACCGATCCTGTCTGTTTTACTCGGTTTGGTTGGTGGTAAGGCTTATTTCAAGTCCACCTGGCTAGCTGCCATCATCTTACCTAAATCTGACGCCATAACAAAAATTGTTTTGTTTCGGCAGTTAGAGGTAGGTAGGCAGTTTCTCAGTGAAACAGTATTATCAGTGGTGAGGATTCTGGATGTAGTGCGCTTAGACTTTCGGCCTTATCGACACTTAGCACCATGAGGCCGGCATGAAGGCCAAGCACTACCCATTGTGAATAAAATATATATATGGAAACCTTACCTTTGCTGGTGGTGAACTGGAAGGTTCGTCAAATAGAGCCCAGACTTTCGGTTTGAGCCGCTGCCAAATGCCAATCTCTCCCGCCAGGTATGCCTCCTCATAGCCAAATATCCTGGCAATTTCCTCCTCCGAAGGTTTCTCGCTGTCGATGTCCAATTTGTCCAAAATTGCCAGCGTATTCTGTGAACAACAATAAATGTTAACTGACTTTAATTGGATGTAAAAAATAAATTAGGATTGCAAACTATTTTTTTTTTTACTAAATTCTTTAGTAATAATTAGAAAACAAAAACATCGCTGTTAAGAGTCACTAAACAAAAGACAATCGAAATCAATAAAAGAAAAATCACGACAAAAGAGGTGTCTGTATACAACTTGCTTGGATAAACCTTTTTCTATAAATGGAGTTATGGAGTCTGTTAACCATACAAGTTAAATTTTTAGACCCCAAACCGCAGGGTCAAAAAAATCATGATGTTTTAAAAGATATATCACGAAAAAAGAGTTGTCTGTGTACAACCTGCTTGGATTTGTATTAATTTAAGTAAGTATTCAACCTGCATACCTGGAGATATGATTCCACAGGTCAAATTTTCAGACTCCAAACCAAGCTTTTGTTTTTGGATTAAAGTACAATGAAGACATTCACGATCCCTGTACTATCCCTCTACTAATCCCACAATCCCCGTGTTCACCACATAAAGCGTTTGCCTTTGCGGGATTTCTACAGGCCACCACGTTGGTTCGCATTCAAAGCTAACCAAGCCGCCATTTGGCCGGTCAGTTTTGTTTGAGATATAAGGATTAATTGATGGAGCCACGAAATACGTCAGTCTACTATCTGTTGCGTCACATATACGGCCCGATTTAATAAACGTGACAATATTTAGTACATTACTGCCGCGGTCACTAATGACTGCGTTGCTGGCAGCGATGATGATGGCCGAGAGCGGAGCTTAGCGCAGGTCCAGGCCGTCACAGCGCGGTCAGCATTGCAGCCCTTGATGGACAAGCTAGAATAAAGGCCGAGACCGGAGGTCGAGGCCTTAATAGCGCGGACAGCAAGGGCTGCAATGATGACCAAGCTTGAAGGCCGAGAGCGTAGGTAAGCTTAGCTCGAGGCCATCATAACGTGGCCAGCAGTGCAGTCATTGTGGACCAAGGCTTGTATAGTACTTTACTCAAAAAATACGAATACTGCCTACTATACCTACTATAGTAGGTACTTATAACCTGATTTCGAAAAAATACAAAAATGCAAATATCTCAGAAACGGTGGGTCGGAGCCAAAAAATAAGGTTTTTTTTGATCCCCTTTGTAACCCCGGAAGTAGATAAGAGGTATTGAATGAAAGGTCAAAAAACGGTCAAGTGCGAGTTTTTTTTATTTTTCCATACTAATTTTATATAAAAGTACAAAGACATCATCTAGGTACAACAATACAACACCCGCGCAGATAAAGAATGGGATTAGAAATGGTTCTCAGTCACACTCGTTGTGGTAAGCGCGGTGAGCCGCCATTTTGAATCCCAAAGTGTATTTTTCACCTAACTATGTTTGAAAGAAAACTCGACAGGAAATTTCGAAAGGAAATTGCTGGTGGCTAAAACTCGACAATAATGAAATCCCATACAACTTTGTTGCGTCACCATCGGAGAACACCGGCAAGCTCGACTTTGTTCAAAGAAGGTTGTCAAAATAATGACCATATTACAAGCTTTTTTGAGTAAAATAAATTTACATCGAAATGTTTAACAAATTAACAAAAAATATGTTTAATAATTTGCAATTGTCACGTATTAATCATGGCACACTTTCTAACCATATTTTCATCTTTAAAAAAAATACAAGTCTTTTGTTTCTTCGTGTGTAATTCTTTTATAATATTTTTAAATTGTGCGCTATAATGGTTTGAAAGAGGTCCTGTGTTATTTCGTGATTCCGTATAGTCATTATCTATTTACTGTATTTTATTTTGATCACGCATGCTAGATAATTTAAAAGCGGGCAATTGACCACTCACCTAATTAAAAATGGGGTTATTAGTTGAGTTAAGAAATATTTTTTTAAATAACATAACACATGTCTTTCACAAATAAATAGGCAGCATCATTATGCTATGATAGGTTCGTTTACTAATTCTTAACTCATATTCCTAATTATTATAATAAATTCTGCCAAATATAAACAAGTTGTCCACCACTTTCAAACTATCAAACATTATGATGGATTCAATTACGTGGTAGATATTATTATTTCGGAAGAACACGGGATACCAGACAAGTTGGCTTGTTAAAATTCGTGCCGTAGTACCCGACCGCAGTCTCCGACGATGTGTCCGGAATATTTTTATATTTCGAATAAAATGACATCGCGTTCTGGTGCTAAAAATTGTACGAAACAATGTACGTGGGCATGAAAAGTTATAAATATTAAAATAATGACATAACAAGTGATGTTTACCGGATGGAAGAGAGAAACTATCTCTATATAAAAAAGAATCCAATTTCGCGTGGTCAAGCCATCACGCGTTAACGGCTGCGGCTGGACCGATTTCGCTAATTCATTTTTTGTTGTGTTTGTTATTATCAGGAGACGGTTCTTATAAAAGAAAAAAATTAAGAAAATTGCGCTGAAAATTATAAAATTTAAGAATACTTAACCACCATATAAAATTATTTTGGACATAAAAACTTTTTGAATGTAACCTTATGTTATGTTATGACATGTCTTTAAAAAAATTAAGAATAAGATATTTGAGAATAATTATTTTGGACAATATAAACTTATGACGTCGAGTTTTTTGGCGCCATTTGTCATGTTCGGTTCGGTGTCTATTTTAATAGGGAACATGCATAAGTCACTGATTTTGATAAATTTCAGCTTGATCGCTGCGGACACGTATAAAAACATGATGGAACAGAAAAATAAAAAATAAAATGTATTACTTTAGTTTTATCACACAAGGGAAAATAACGAATTTATTTTTTTCGTTTTAGGGTATAATGCACTTAACAGTCGGATAGAACATCAAATAAGAAATAATATTTTGTAAAACACATATGTACTTAAACGCAATATTTAGGGAGATATTTGAAAATTCTTGGCTAACTCCATACTAATGCATTGAAACGTGACATGAGTGACGTCACAAATGTTGACCTTTTTGTATAGAGCGTTTTCGGCGGGTGCTGCTGCGTGCTAACTTCAAGTGACTATATCACGAGAAAAAAACACAAGAGAAAAAATTTAATATTACAGTTGATTTTCTCACGCATTATACTTTTGATTTTGATACAAAAAAAAAATTGATGCATGTTCCCTATTATTTGCAAATTGATTCATAGTGGATATTGTGTCTTAAAATTGGTGCAGTTTTGTGGTACAAGTGTCTACGCAACTAAACAATATGTGGGATAATTGAAATAGGCGCGATCTTGGTTGTGTGAAGCCGAGACTTTTACTGTAGTGGTGGCTACCTCGGCAGAACTTACCAAGTAAACTGTCTTGATATACTTGGTGCCAAATGCTCCAAGCAGCATTGGAATGCGATGCACCCGCATTTTAATGTAAACTGAAACAATCTATCACTGAAATATTAAACACTTGACACTGGCAAAAATTACTTCCAAGAGGAAAGTAGATTGCCAAAACAAAAATAAGAAGAAGATGAACTTATGACATTTGACATAGAATTGAAAGAATGCGTGCTGCAAATATGGTGAAATAGGATGTAAAAAAAAACTGAATATCCTTTAAAATATATGCTTCGGTCGGAGTTATTTTACTTATGAAATACATGTAAAATAATTAATTTGTTATTTCTTACAAAAAGTATCTAAAAAAACTGAATTTCTTAGTGCTCATCATGTTAGTTCAGAGCCATCACGCCTAATAATAATCACGCCATAATATTAAATAGGTAAGTTTGGATAGACTAATATAACAAGTGATATATGCTTGGTTATAAAGATTTTGGGTTATAAAGTAAACAGGAATGGGAATGGAAACGGGAACGGGAAAGGGAACGGGGACTGGAACGGGAACGGGTACCTACTAATATCTCTGAACCCAACTTTTCATTAATTATACCAATTCGAATTCAATATTCATAACTAAGACAGAACAATATCTGTCGGGTCAGCTAGTTTATGATAAAAGAAAAAAATAAGAAATCGGAAATGGTAAAAAGAAATAAATAAAAAGAAAGAAAGCAACATTTTATTGGCTTTAACTTAAACCCTATGTATTATTGCTTAAACAATAGTAAAAACGATCACTTTGAAAAGTGACCTATTAAAATATAATTTCTGTGAAATTCATGCGCAGCAGGCGCGTATAACCCGAACATTGAAATCAGTTTTTTTTTAGTTATTACCTTAAAACAAAACATAAAAAGTGATTGGCCAAAAACCAAGTGATTGACCAAACAAAACATAATCTCTTTAAAGAGTTAAGTTCAGTTTTTTTCTGTTATTACCTTAAAATAAAACGTAAAAAGTGATTTCACCACTTACTAAATTACCTCACCTGATGTTAAGTGACGATAAGGCCCAAAGTGTAAGCGCACTACACCCGGAATCCTCAGCACTGAGGAACTGGCTATCTTTACCTTTAACTGTCGGAACACAACAATTTCTAAATTATTGTTATGGCATTTTTAAATTGAAGAAGGTATATTTCATGGGTGATGGACTAAATCTATAAAAACTGAGTGAAACTTGAAATTTTACTAAGTTTTCAAATGTTAAAAAACCAGTTAATTAGTGAAAAAAATCTGCGAAAACTATGTTGTGGTTTTTGTTTGGCATGTTTAATTTTATTTAATAAATATGAATAGTCCTAGTAGTGTTTGCTGAGGGAGTGGATTTTTATTGAAACAGTAATATTTATTTTACTATTAATTAAGTAACATTACGTAAAATTTATTAAAATAAAAGTGCACTTATTTTAGCAATTTTTGATAATTCTCATTGCTGGGACTTCCCTGTAAAGTAATCAAAAATACAAAATCTAAATTCTGACAAAAATATTCCATTGTAATTATAGAATCTGCTTACAAAATGCCAAGAGAATCGATTTGTGGAGGAGAACAAACGGACATGACTGCGGATAGACGGACATACGAAAGCATTTTTGTCCAAGCTGAAACGGAGATGCTTCGCGGTTGCTCAGCCAATTATTATAGTAGGGTAGTTTTGTATGACATCTTTTTACTTTTCTTCTGCCTGCCTTCTATATTCTCCGTTACTACTTTTCCGTGTGATTATTTCTCAATTTGTATTTATTTTATTAAATTTCATTGTTTTCTTACTTTGAACCCTTTTCCTTTTTCCCCTCTCCATCAAGGTATGTATTACAATGCCGAAGTTGAAAAGACCGAATTTTACAAGACCTATGGACGAAAGACTGAAAATTAAAAGGTCCAATGGTTGTTTGGCCGTATGTTTAAAATCACGAAAGGACATTTTACCTAAAATACTAAATCCCGAAGCTTCAAAAACCGAATATTAATCAATTGAGAGTAATAAAAATAAAAAATAAAGTCACTTCGACTTCACAAATATACGAAAGTAACAGCAGAATGGAGATTATACCTTTGCCACCACCTGTCATAACCACAACATGCTATTAAAAAAAAAGTTTCAACACAAAATGTCAAATTTTTTTTTAATACTTGCTGTGGTTGTGACAGGTGGTGGCAAAGGTATAATCGCCATTCTGCTGTTACTTTCGAACATTTGTGACGTCGAAGAGACTTTAATTTATTAAGAAAAATTGACGCAACCGAAAATTCAGATTTTTTTTTCTAAAACTAAGGGAGCTTATTCCTATCTATAAAAAAATATTCAGCCATTTTTATTTTTTTCAGACATTCCCCATTGAGAGTTACATGCCAGCAGGTCGGTTCTGGCACATCGCCGGCCGTTGCCACGACGGAACGCCTTCTTCGCTCGCTCGGCTCGTGCGTTGTTGGTCGCAATGGAACCTAACCTTCTCCTCGCTCGCTACGCTTGCTCGTCGTCACACCTAATAGATTTTAACGGACTTTCGGGATTTCGGACTATCGGCATTTTAACTTTCGGGATTTCGAACTATCGGTCATTTAATAATCGATATTTCATGTTTCGGTTTATTGGGTATCGATATTTAGGATATTCGGAATTTTGAAAATAGTTGTTTTGTGCGTCGTAATGCATACGTAACATAATACGACCAAAATATAGATATTTCGGTCGTATGTGTTATGCCATGAATTTTCGACATTTTAATACATACCTACCCCTACATCAGTAGGTTTTGGAATAAAACAATTTTATATGTAAATACGATCTGTAAAAAGTGTTTTGTTTCAATTCGATGAATTAAATATTCATCAGCACAGGTTAACCAAAACTATCCAAGTTTTGCTATTCGATATTAGGTTAATAATAATATATCATACTAGTGGCTCCGTGAGCTGTAGACCTCGCGTTAAAAAGTAGCTCAAATTGTATGGTTTTCAAAAACAAATAACACAGAATAGATTTTTCAACTAATAAGTATCTATGTATACTGTGCAACTAGGTTCTGTCACAAAGTCATAACCTTATATATTTTCAAATTTCGAATATTGGCCAGTAATGTTTTTATTGATGAACTTTTGAGTCTTCAAAAAATAAAAAACAAAATTTGCTTTGCACTGCTAACAAGAAGTTTTGTTACATTTTTGATCATTTTCCGAAACGGCTAATATGTGTTTTTTTTACATATCTCCACCATTTCAAAAAAAATCGAAAAATGGATTCGACCGAAAAATTCTATATAATTATCGAACCTGCTCACAAAATTCCACGAGAATCGGTTGAGAAATGCGACCTATAAACGAGAACAAACGGACAGACGGAAGGAAATATACGAAAGAATTTTTGCCCAAACTGGAGTAGAGACGCTTCGCTCGCGCTTCGCGCTCGCTCGGTCAATTGCACTACATGACCATACCTATACTGTGATTACGACCAGCGATGCCGTAAGTTTCATTTTTTACCACTTGTAGTAAGAAGACGCATTGCAGATATATCGTACCTTCTTAGCATAGCGGGTGGCGCTGTCGACTGTTCTGAGCTTTAGAGTGGCATGGCATTAGTTTACGAGCTCCGCACCCTGATTATCTAAATAGAAACTATTTAGCGACTGGTTTCATTTGATATACATTGCTACTTTTCTTTGGTATGTTTTTTTTTCACCCCAAAAAGAAGTAGCAATGTATCACATTCATCTGTCAAATGAGACCGGTCGCTAGGTGGTTTCTAATTAGATAATCAGCCCGCCGGTAGCTTCCTTCCGTAACTCTAACGCACTTTACGTTCCCTGGTGCAAAACGAAGTATCGGCGAAACTATTTCTTTATCAGAACAAGTAGGTGTTGCAATAGTATTACAAAACAATTTGAAATAGACCTTTTCAACACTTCTACAATAGTAAGCTTAGGCGAATGTTAGGTAATATTTAGTTATTTTTCTAACAAATGATTTCTAAAACTATAAACTACTTGTTTATACTATTATCATTGCGTGTAAGTAATACTTACCTTAAATTTTTAACATAACGCTAACATTGTTGTAATAATATTTACTCAAAAATGCTTGTAATATGGTCATTATTTCGACAACCTTCTTTGAACAAAGTCGAGGTTGCCGCGCTCCTACGATGGTGACGCAACAAAGTTGTATGGGATTTCATTATTGTCGAGTTTTAGCCACCAGCAATTTCCTTTGAAAATCCATTATTGTCGAGTTTTGTGTCAAACATAGTTTTTTGTAATATTAATCATTTTTAACATTTTTGTCATTTTGGACCAAGTCTGGTATAGTGCTTTACTCAAAAATGTCAAAAATGTCAAAAATGTCAAAGATGTCAAAAATGTCAAAGATGTCAAAAATGTCAAAAATGTCAAAAATGTCAAAAATGTCAAAAATGTCAAAAATGTCAAAAATGACAAAAATGTCAAAAAATGTCAAAAATGCCAAAAAAATACAAAATGTCAGAAATGTCAAAATTGACCAAAATGACCATTTTTGACATTTATGTCATTTTTGTCATTTCTGACATTTTTGTAATTTTTTGACATTTTTGAGTAAAGCACTATACAAGACTTGGTCCACAATGACTGCACTGCTGGCCACGCTATGATGGCCTCAAGCTGAGCTTAACTACGCTCTCGGCCTTCAAGCTTGGTCATCATTGCAGCCCTTGCTGTCCGCGCTATAAAGGCCTCGACCTCCGGTCTCGGCCTTTATTCCAGCTTGGCCATCAAGGGCTGCAATGCTGACTGCGCTGTGACGGCCTGGACCTGCGTTAAGCTACGCTATCGGCCATCATCATCGCGCTGCCAGCAATGCAGTCATTATTGACCGCGTCAGTAATGTACTATTAAGTACCTATGTGGAAGCTTGTAATTGGCCCTTAATATTTATTTTAATTAACTACTTTCTTTTCAACCTAGCTGTAAGCTTCCCGAAGACTGTAAAATAAATAAATAAAATAAATAAATGATAATCTGATTTGCTGCTGACTCTACTTAACTCGCCACTTTGCAAACCGTCTACTTAATATATAGAAGTCCCTAATTTCATTTAAAGCCGTCACAGCTGAAATAACTCCCGCAGAGAAGCGGGGTGAAAATAACATAGAAACATATTACCAACCTAATGAACACTGGCGTGATATTCTAAATATGAGAATAAAGTAGTGCTTTCGAAACTTAAATGTTGGCATCGAGTTCGAAATATAAGTTTATGGTACCACTACATAGTAATTTTTTTCATTAACACCAAATTCGAGCTGTCTACTCATAAATAATCTTTTTACTATAAAATTATACGGTGATAAGTCCTTACTAATATTATAAATGCGAAAGTCATTTTATTTGATTGTTACACTTTCACGTATAATCGAACATCATTGTAGTGTGTGTTCTAACATGTATGTCCTACACACGCATCTCTCCTCGTATAATTATATATTAAATCCTGGCAGGGTCACCATGCAGTGTTGGCGTTTCGGGGATGTTTAATGAAAGTCTGACTGCGATCAAATACTCCTATAATATAGCACTGTACGGCTTATATACGAGGAGAGATGCGTGTGTGTATAATAGGTTACATACATGTTAGTACACACACTACATCATAAAATTTGCATATACACATTTTCAGGGGTGCAGAAAAGGACATTGGTACCAATGTCCTTTTCTGCACCGTCAACGGTAAGATACACTATACATGTTGACCTTGAAACCGTCTTTATGTACCGTCTTTATGTATGAAAACGTACGAACGTATAAGAGCTGGTTTCGTTGTTCAACTGTTTAACCTACCGTGCTTTCGTGTGTACCTATCATCCAGAAAAAATACGGTTCCCGAGGGATAGCAAAATAACTGTCTACGCAGACGAAGTCGCGGCCAGCCGCTAGTTATACTATTATATAAACAAGCATTTATGTTTGTTTATATTTCTTTTCAAATGTAACTATGATATAAAAAATACCTCACCCCGAAAATATTTTCATCGTGCACAATGTCTTTTAGTTTCTGACCATAGACATAATGCCTGGTTTATACGGGGTCAGTAACATGACAGTACAATAACCCAGTCCAGCGCTGACTTGCTACTGCGATCGTGAAGACACTAGTTTCAACCCAGTCCAGGGGGGGTATTACAACCTCTTAAAACTTGCCAGGTTTATGAATTGCTATAGTTACATCTCCTTCTCACAGTATAGCAAACCAAAGACCCGCATTGATAGCCGTTCAGAAAACTGGCAAGTTTTAAGAGATTGTAATACGGGGGCAGCGGCAGTGCTGATTTCTCGCTCGCAAGTCAGTCCAGCTGACTAGCCACCCGTTCTATTTTCAGGCACAGTAAAACTTATTGCCGATCCTGTCTACATATACCCAGTTATTAGGTACGAAATTCCGAGTCATTGGGTCTAGTCACTGACCCCGTTTAAATTAGCCCTTAAGCTATATTAGTTTGAAGAAATTATTGCTTTTAACATAAACAAACCCTTCGATAGTTTCTCCAAAACAGTTTGAATATAAAATAATGCTAATGAGCGGTGACTCCCATTACACGCGCTTTGATCAACCCTCCGAGCCTAGGCGTTAATTAAGTTAGCTCTTTAATATATTTATAGGACATTTAAACTACGAAGCGAAGCAGAGAATATTGGACTTTAAAACTCTGAAGATAAAGAACATTGTCCCTTTTTGTTGTATCTAGTTGTTTAATGAATGCGTTTCACGTAATTCTTCGTTCAATTTCAACTGAGTTTAACCTTAATGTGGTTTATTGAAAAACAATGTTTGTTATTATTGGTTGTTAAAAATGAGGGTGCTCTGCTCACATACCTACAAAAAAGATTTTTGTGACTGATTTATTAGATCGAATAATAGGACATATTATAAATTCCAATATATTAACTCACATGTGCTACGAAAAGTCAAGGTAAACTTTTTTAGGGTACCGTACACAAAGAATAAAAACGGAACCCTATTACTAAGACTCCGCTGTCCGTCTGTTAGATAGGTATCTATCACCAGGTTTTATCCCATGAACCGTGATAGCTATACAGTTTAAATTTTCACAGATGATATATTTCTGTTGCCGCTATAACAACAAATACTAAAAAAACAGATAAAATAAATATTTCAGGGGGGCTCCCATACAATGGACGTGTTTTTATTACCAGGCTGTATCTCATGAACCGTGATACCTAGACAGTTGTTCACAGATGTATTTCTGTTGCCGCTATAACAACAAATACTAAAAACAGAATAAAATATTTGATGGGGCTCCCATACAACAAACGTGTTTTTTTGTCGTTTTTGGTAAGGAGCCCTTCGTGCGTGAGTCCGACTCGCACTTGGCTGGTATTTATGCATTTAAAGTCAATCCTACAAATACCTTCATAGAAAGTTTGTGATCTGATTATCGGTTTTACAAATGTCGTGTGCAGGCACATATATGTTTGATTTATTACTCAGCGGCAGCGGTATGAAAATTAATTTTACTCAAAAAAGCTTGTAATATGGTCATTATTTTGACAACCTTCTTTGAACAAAGTCGAGCTTGCCGGTGTTCTCCGATGGTGACGCAACAAAGTTGTATGGGATTTCATTATTGTCGAGTTTTAGCCACCAGCAATTTCCTTTGAGAATCCATTATTGTCGAGTTTTCTTTCAAACATAGTTAGGTAAAAAACACTGTACAACCCGCGCAGATAAAGAATGGGATTAGAAATGGCTCTCAGTCACACTCGTTGTGGCAAGCGCGGTGAGCCGCAATTTTGAATCCCATTCTATATCTGCGCGGGTGTTGTATTTGTTGTACCTAGATGATGTTTTTGTACTTATATAAAATTAGTATGGAAAAATATAAAAAACTCGCACTTGACCGTTTTTTGACGTTTCATTCAATACCTCTTATCTACTTACGGGGT
Organism: Agriphila geniculea; assembly: GCA_943789525.1. NCBI lineage: Eukaryota > Metazoa > Arthropoda > Insecta > Lepidoptera > Crambidae > Agriphila > Agriphila geniculea. The sequence goes on along the minus strand of OX038885.1, from coordinate 22,118,929 downwards.
TACAAAGAGGATCAAAAAAAACCTTATTTTTTGGCTCCGACGCACCGTTTCTGAGATATTTGCATTTTTGTATTTTTTCGAAATTAGGTTATAAGTACCTATTATAGTAGGTATAGTAGGCAGTATTCGCATTTTTTGAGTAAAGTACTATACAAGCCTTGGTCCACAATGACTGCACTGCTGGCCACGTTATGATGGCCTCGAGCTAAGCTTACCTATGCTCTCGGCCTTCAAGCTTGGTCATCATTGCAGCCCTTGCTGTCCGCGCTATAAAGGCCTCGACCTCCGGTCTCGGCCTTTATTCTAGCTTGTCCACGCGCGGGCTGCAATGCTGACCGCGCTGTGACGGCATGGACCTGCGCTAAGCTCCGCTCTCGGCCATCATCATCGCTGCCAGCAACGCAGTCATTAGTGACCGCGGCAGTAATGTACTATTATTGGAATGAAACACAAAAACAATACAGAGGATTATATGTATAAATATTAGACTTACTATATTCCTAAAATGCAAATTACAAAACTATTCTACTTTTGTTACAAAAAAGAGAACAGACGCACTTAGACTTCAATTTTCGCAACTCGAGTTACTGGAAACGACTTTTCTTAGAAAAGAAACCTCAATCGTTCCTTTTATTTGGCGAGTTGGCCACGAACTGTGTTTCTAGTGGAAAACTCATTTGGACTTACCCCATTGGGCTACTAACTAGTTTTGACCACGATGCACTGGTTCTGGGACTAAGTCATTTTGACAACCACTGTAAATTTTTAACCGACTGTGAATTTTTTTTAAGAGGTCTCTATGCGACTGTTTTTATGTATATTACTCGATATCTCCTCAAATTGTGGGCTTATTTCAAAATCATTTTTTTCATTCGAAAGGGTTTACGCTAGAGATAAGTAAGAGTTAAGTAGTTTTTAAGTTATCCTGAAAATACTATGATTTTGGATGAACCAACGTGAAGACTTCGTTGTTTCTTATAAACCGATTTAGATGATAATTTTTAATAGGACAAATTATTAACTCGACTTTAACAATCCTTTCCCTTTCTTTATTACGAATATTATAAATGCAAAAGTATTTTTTTTGTTTCTTTGATACGATTTCACGTTTTAATTACTCAACCGATCGTCATTAAATTTTGCATACACGTTGTCAAGAATACAGAAAAGGATAAAGGGTACCTTTCATCCAGAAAAAAAGTACTGTTCCCGAGGGATGAAGAAATAACTGGCCATGCAGACAAAGTCACGGGCGGCCACTAGTTATAACAATATGGAGCAAAGACTAAGACCCTACATGGAAAATGTACAAGGGGTTTCAAAGTCAAAGTCAAAGTCAAAAATAGCTTTATTCAAATAAACTTAATTATTAAGTACTTTTGAATCGTCTATATTTTCCTACCACCCGTTCAAGACTTTTTTAACTGACAAGAAGAACGGGCGCAAGAAACTTATCAGCTTAAATAGCAATAAGTAACGATATTTACAAACTTAAATATATCGTTACCAGATAATTACAACAGGGTGACAGGATTATTGGCAACAAACATAGACTTATTATATTACTATCATTGGCAACAAAGTACTTATAGTAGTTATGTGTTACATCATTTCCACGCATTTTGATCTTTAAGATAATCGTCTACTTTATAATAACCTTTACCCATGAGCGTTTTTTTAACATGGTTTTTAAATTCATGCAAAGGAAGATCAATTACTTGTTGTGGAACTTTATTAATAAAGGCTATGCCTTTCCCCATAAATGAACCTCTAGTTTTTGCAAGCCTAAATCTTAGAACGGCAAGTTTATCTTTATTTCTTGTATTAAACTGGTGATTATTACTGTTCTTAGCAAATGAATCATAGTGTTTTCTCACATAAACTAAATTTTCATATATGTATTGGCCTGCCAAAGTTAAAATATTTATTTCTTTAAACAGTTCTCTCAAGGTATCTTTCTGCCGAAGATTGTATATGCCGCGAACAGCTCTTTTTTGGAGTACAAAAATATTTTCAATACTGGTAGCTGAGCCCCACAAAAGCAGTCCATAAGACATTACACTATAAAAATAACTAAAATATACTAACCTTGCCGTTTCAATATCAGTTAAAAGCCTTATTTTCTTAACAGCGAATGCCGCTGAACTAAGTCTACTTGACAAGGCTTCGATATGTGGATCCCATTGCAGTCGAGAATCTAGTGTAATACCTAGAAATTTTGTACTTTCAATAAACTCGACTTCATCGTCATTCAAATTAATATTTAATTCTGTCTGCTCAACATTAGGCAATGAAAATTTTACACATTTAGTTTTTTTGGGGTTAAGTGCTAAATTATTACTATTAAACCAGTATGAAACTTTAGAGAGGGCACTATTTACTTCGTCCGAACAGTTATTACCTCTGTTTACTTTGAAAACTAAAGAAGTATCATCCGCAAATAGTACTGTCTCACATAAATTATTCGCGTAGTTGGGAAGGTCATTTATATAAATTAGAAACAGCAATGGGCCCAATATTGAACCCTGCGGCACCCCCATATTAATGGAGGCTCCAGTAGATTCAGTTTTATTTATCACTACTTTCTGAGTTCTATTGAACAAATACGATTTCATAAGGCTAACTGATTTATCAGAGACACCATAATGTTCTAGCTTCTTTAATAATGTTTGGTGATCAACGCAATCGAATGCCTTAGAAAGGTCACAGAAAATACCAATTACATCTTGCTTTTCTTCCCAAGCGTCAAGAATATGTTTGAGAAGTGCAATTCCAGCATCAGTAGTATTTTTACCCTTGGAAAATCCAAACTGATTTTAATGAAGTATATTATTGTATGTGAAGTAATCTAATAATTGGGAATATATAATTTTTTCAAATATTTTACTAAGTGATGGAAGTATTGATATTGGCCTAAAGTTAGCTGGGTCAGTTTTATCCCCAGATTTAAAAAGAGGAATCAATTTACTATTTTTCATTAAGTCAGGAAAGACCCCTTCATCAATACATTTGTTAAAAATAAAAGCCAAGTAAGGGGCTAGTATATCAATAATTGATTTAATAATGCTTGTTGACATGCCCCAAAGATCTTCTGTTTTTAGGGTTCCGTAGCCAAAATGGCAAAAAACGGAACCCTTATAGATTCGTCATGTCTGTCTGTCTGTCTGTCTGTCCGTCCGTATGTCACAGCCACTTTATTCCAAAAGTATTAGGACTACATAGTTGAAACTTAGTAAGCAGGTGTATTCTGTGAACCGCTTTACGATTTTTATACAAAAATAAAAAAAATAAAAGATTAAGGGGGGGCTCCCATACATGGAACTGAAACTGAAAATATATTTTTTCATCAAACCAATACTTGTGGGGTGTCTATAGATAGGTCTTTAAAAATGACATTGAGGTTTCTAAGACTATTTTTTTTTAAAGTCAACCGTTTGAAAAATATATGCCGCCAAAGTGGTAAAATGTGTGTCCCCCCCCCTTTAACTTTTAAAGTAAGAGGGTGAAAAATCTAAAAAAAATATAAACTATAGTTCTTAATAAACACTTTCAACGAAAATTGTTTTGAACGAGATACAGTAATTAGTTTTCGAGATATAGTACATTTTCCAAAACCGCAAATATAACTTTGTCATTCATACAAACACTGTGAAAAACAAAGTTATTTTTTCAGACGAAAAATGATAGCGGTATTAAAATATGGTATGGTATAATGTACCTACGGAACCCTACTGCGCGTGGCCCGACACGCACTTGGCCGGTTTTTTAACATTAATTGTTTTAAAAGCTTTAATGATATCTGCACTATTTATATATTTAAAGGAAAAAGCTTCATTGCACTTATCAACACTAGACTCCAGGAGGGAGACAGCGATGTTGGGACAAGCACTAAGAGTACTGGTAGTTTCTGCTGGTATCCTAGCAAAGAAATCTTCAAAAACTTTAGCGACCTCATTGTCAGACTCAAAAGTTTGATTACCAGATTTTAAACAGAAGGAATTTATATTAGATTTTGATTTGCCCGTTTCTTTATTGATAATATTCCAAGTAGCCTTAATTTTATTATCAGCTAATTTAATTTTATTTGCAAAGAACTTGGACTTTGCTAGGATACAAACCTGTCTGAATGTTTGTGAATACTTCTTGACAAATTCAATGAAGTTAGGATCACAGGAAGTAGATTTTTCTGCATAAAGTTCGTATTATTTCCTTCTGCTCTTATATATACCGGGTGTGGCCCAGTCACTTAATTTCGTACTATCGTTACATTTGATGACTTTTTGCTTAAAAGTTTCACTAAATTCAGTTTGAACTACGCTAAATAAATGATTATATAAGTAATTGGCTTTAAAATTTGGTTCTGGTAATGTTTCAATTTTACTTGTGACATTGGTTCTGAATTTTTCAATACAGTGTTTTTTTATTGGTCTACACATTATTTCCCGTTTAGGCGGAACATGATGGTGCTCAATAGAGGCTAATTGTCCACTGTGGTTGGATTTAATACAATTCAAAATTGATTTTTCAAGAACATTACAGTTACAAAAAATATTATCTAAGCAGGTGATTCGCGTTGGTTCATTAAAAGTATGTAGTAAATTAAATGATTTAAATAGGTTTATGAACCTACTCGATAGCTTGGCTAATTTAGGATCTAAGATGTCGACGTTAAAATCTCCACAAATCGCGATTTTTTTATTCTTCCTACAAGTTATTTTTAAGACTTCCTCCATAGTGGACTCAAACTCAGAGTAATTCGCGGTGGGGGTCTATATACACATACTATAATTATTTGATCAAGTTCCACACAAGACAACTCAATGGTTCGTTCAATTGAGAGGGATACTACATCTTTGCGCTCTTTACAATATAAACTATTATGTAGAATAATAAGTGAACCCCCTCTAATAGCAGATTTCCTATTAAACGAGCTAGCAACTTTATAATTATCCAAACTTAAAATTAATTCGTGCTTTTTCAACCAATGCTCTGTAACACATAACACATCAATATCTTCAGAATTTAAGAATAAGCTAATTTCTAAATCCTTGCGAGAAAAGCCTTGTATATTTTGATGGACAATTCTTAAATAGTTTGGCTTTCCTATTGTCGGCTTAGCGCTAGAGGATACCTCTATTGTCTCAAATGGTAATTTAAATGTAATAAATTATTACTAAAATTATTTACAGAATTATTTGGAACGGATTCCAAAGTTGAATTACACATGTCAGACGTTAACTGCTCAATAGAAGCAGATGTTTGTCTAGCCATAAGGACATAAAGTACAGAAGTGTATTATTTGGCTTTCTAAACCGTCTCTGTGCATTCTTTGGTCCACGTAGGTAGTAACTATTTATCTGCGACGGAGGTGTTACATGGACTATTTATAAATCTAAAGTCACCTTTTACGTCACACCTCTTTTATGCCTCTACATATGAAGAATTGGTTGCCATTCTACTCTGCTCGACCTAAAACTAATATACTGAATTATCACCCATATTTACAGGGTCATTTCGTATTTGACATCCAAATTTTAAAGATGTGTTCAGTCCATGAAACTGAACAGCTTTCTCTAAGGAAGATAGGGCCAAATCAGTAAAAAAAAAATTGCATATCCCTACAAACCAAAGAGATCACGTGATCATGGGGATGACCAAAATTTTTTGGCAAAATCCGACACATTTTTATTGAGAAAGTTGTTTAGTTTCATGGACTAAACACATCCTTAAAATTTGTATGGTGAATATAAAATGACTGTATTCGTAAACTTGACGGCGTGATACGTCCCACCATACAAAGCTATACACTCTGTACTCCATAAGTGACCCTTAAGTTTCGTCACGCAAGGCAATCACGTATGCATTCAGATTGGTACTGCAACCGCATAATATTCGCAATCAGCCATGTTTTGTTCTATGTATTGTACTGAAATAGGTCACAGATACTGTCGCAATGCTTAGTTTTGAATTTGTGAGTCATGTAATATGAATTAGATTTTAATGAAAACGTTTTTTGAATGGCTTATAAGGTATTTTAGCTTTATTTTGCAAGCTTTTATTTAACTTGCAATTTATTCGGTTGGAATTTTGAAGCAGATATCTTTAACCGACTAAGCTAAAATTTTGCATATACGTTTAGTTTGAAAGACAAATGCATGGTTATATAGCTGTGTGACACTATTCTAAATCCCACATGGCGGAACACCTAAAATGACGGACAGGTTATATTTAATGCACTCCTACAATATGAGTACAAAATCAAAGAACTTGCTATAATAACTCGAAAAACAAAGTTACGTCACTCTAAATCCAATATGACGGATGAAAGTGCAGTCGGCAATAAAAGCTTGTACCAAAAATTTAATTTTTTACAGAAACTTATTAACTAGTACATAGGTACAAAAAATGTTTAGATCAAAGTGTAGTTTCATTATGTACAACTAAATTATTACTGAGCTTTGACTACTTTTATATAAAATACTTGATCAAAGAGTAGTAATGGTTTGGTTTACAGAATTATTGCACATATTCATGAGAAAATTTTAAGGCAAATATACAGATTGATATTTCTGTCTCACTTGAAAATTCTGAAGTAAATTAACTTGAAACTGTATTTTTCAGGGCTGTTTAAAGCATAATCAATTTAGCTAAAAACTTTTTAATGATGAAATGTTGATGCTAATTATATCAAAACAAGACAAAACTAAGAAATTTAACAAGAAAATGAGTTAATCAAGAAAACGAAGATTAATGAAGTATTTTATTATTACAGAGATCGTACTGTAATGATAAATCTATTTAGTTTACTCACAATAGCAAACAACGTTGTATCTGTCAAGTTTATTAATTGCTTTCTTTGGAATTATTGAATTTCCAGATAAATGTACTTAATCTCGTGGAATAGCATTAAGAACATAACACCGTCTTTTAATGTTTATGAGTCTTATTATAAATAAATTGATAGTGTTTTTGAACCTACGTATTTTTTATTGCTAACAGTAAAATTCTCCATCTTCTTATGGCGAGTCCATCACAAAGTTTTTTCGAAAACATTCAACAAAAACACATACACAAAACTTTGTTTCTGAAACATGTTTCTCTACACACGCCGTCCACAGCTTGTGGCTTGTGTAGACAAAACTTCTGTGTTGCCAATTTAGCATTTTATGTAAGCACTAGAAAAAAGGTCGCTTTCATGTTAAACCTTTTACAGTCGCAAAAGGTTAACATTTATAAAGAATTAAAAATAGAAGGTCGATTTAGTATAGGAAAATTTTTCGCTGCACCGAATCAAATTTCGAAGAATTACTTTCATTCAAACTTGGCGCACAAAACGCTAGCGAGTTGTCAAAATGACAGATCATTATGACATTAACCTGCCCCTCGACCTGCGCAAAATGTTTTGTGTACGTGTTTTCCACCGGGCATGGAAAGCAAAAACATCGTTTCTCTACACAAAAATGTTTCGCGAAACAATGTTTTGTGTAAACGATTTTGTTGAATGTTGAGATGTTTTTGTTGATTGTGTAAGGCAAAACACGCGCTATGGACCCGGCATTATGATGCCTCTGCTACTAGTGTATATTGACGGGCAGTTCAGTTCAGTTAGGCGACATTCGTTATACCACTTCCCGATTTTTGCTAACTTTCTTCTGCGACCAGTGGCCCTACCATGAGTTGATACAAACTGTTTACACTACCTTAAACTATCGTTTTCTCTCTTTCACTAGCATTGACTGTGAGCAGTATATCCGATAGTTTTCGGTAGCGTAATCAGTTTGCATCAACTCATGGTAGGGCCACTGGTCTTCTTTTTCCTGCAATTTTTCCCATCTTAATTAGTTTCAAGAGCTCGTATCTGTCGTGCCCCAGATATGCTACTTTGTACTGTTTGACGGTTTGCAAGAGCTTGAGTTTCTCTTTGACTTGCCGCAGAACTACCTCATTGGTGTTTTTCTGAGTCCAGGATATAAACATTATGCATACTGTAAGATTACTGCCAACCAATATTTTGAATACAGTAGGGTCATTGTCAAAACGGGGCTCAAACAATTTTAAAAAATAAATGTCCAAAATTAAAGGAAATTTGTTTTTATTTATATCCATTGGATCATTAGCAATCTAAATCAACATAAATTAGAGGTCGATACAGCAAAATAAAAAAAAACTATGGAAAAAGGCCACCGAAAGGAGGATCACCGAATGGATTTTCCTCACAAAAAAAATTATAAAACCAAACTTTTTGAGGATAATGATAATTTAAGCACTTTGAAATTAGTAAAATGGCTTAATAATCAAGTAGGCCCATGTAGCTACCTTGTAGTTTAGTAAGTTGTTAACTTTTTCCAGCTGACACCGAAAAGTAAAATCATCTTTGACAATTTTTTTCTTTTGTTTCTTTTCGACGTGATTAACTTTGCAGCAGTGCTCTCACTCGTACTTCGAATTATTGATGCATTCACAGTTAAGCTGCTATTCAATTTAGATTAGGATGCGTTCAGGAAAATATAATATTTTGATTTTTCAAGTAATAAAATAGGGTAACCGAAAAGATCTAAATCTTCGGAGCAAAATTGAGACTATGATAATGAAACAATTAATAATGCTAACGTTTATATGGATAAATTACAGTCTAAGATTTTTGAATGGTTACGAAATATATTAATTGGGGTTGTTTTAATTTACCTTTAGATCACAAATTAAAGCCGAGTTGGTTTCCGAACAGACCACCAAAGAGGACTTTTTGAGACAAAAATAGGATTTTTGGAAAAAATATGATTTTAGGATTTTACTACCCTCTCAGAACACATATAGGGTAACCGAAAAGTTCTAAATCTTCGGAGCAAAATTGAGACTATGATAATAAAACAATTAATAATGCTTTAATGCTGGATAACGTTTATATGGACAAATTACAGTCTAAGATTTTTGAATGGTTACGAAATATATTAATTGGGGTTGTTTTAATTTACCTTTAGATCACAAATTAAAGCCGAGTTGGTTTCCGAACAGACCACCAAAGAGGACTTTTTGAGACAAAAATAGGATTTTTGGAAAAAAATATGATTTTAGGATTTTACTACCCTCTCAGAACACATTTTTTAGTTCAGTTGGTATTGTTTGGTAAAGTTTTCTCTTCTAAATGTATAACTTATTTAATTTTATAGCTTTCGTACAAAATGACCACTGAATTTGACAATGACCCAATAAGGAATACTAGTACGATCTTTTACAGCTTATTATCCTGGGTAATAAAATAATATTGTTGACAAAGAACATAATAGCTGAAAATTTAAACCAATAAAAGCATAAGAGTGTCCGATAATTGTTCTAAACGCGGCATTAATTGAAATCGTCGTTAAAAACAATCAACCTTTGTAAAATTACGGCACCAATGATGAAAAAAACGTCATGGATTTGAAACGACATTTTATACACAAGAATATAATTATTCACATCATCATGAAGCAATTAATTATTCAATCTACACTGATTAACCACAACTGTCACTGTACCGAGAGATACAAGTATTAAATTAACATTCAACGCAGTTGTGGTAGCTATTATGCTTCTGGTTAACGTAATTAATTTTGAACGTCGGTCTCACTATAACCTTAATTATTCTTACATACGGCTGGGTGACCTCACACCTTTCCCGGAATTATTAATAACTCTCTGAGAATAATAAGTATCAAATCGACGTGCCTGGAGCAAAAATCTTTCGGTCAAACATAATCCAGGATAATAGAAGATCTTTTGTTTATGAACCGGTGTGGCAAAACACGGAGGATCCGTATAGATCCTTCATTATGTTTGGTTTGTCCAGAATTTAATATGGTTTGTTCTGATTTCAACAATATTTGGTTTGTACAGAATTTAATTTTACAACGCCCGAGCGGCCCGATCGGGCCGTAAAATGATGGGAAATCTATTGTGTCTCATTTTACGGGGCTTAAAAAGGATTAATATGAAATAGGGGATCTGATTTCAACATTTTGCTCGATGTCAGTTTTCCTGGAATCATGCATCACATTGACCCAATGAAATGGATACTAAGCTATAACATAGTTTTTTTTTTTAAATCAACAGCTTTGTAAGATGACGTTTTACGATATATTGTGGTAACTATTAACTGCTTCTTTTAATCACGAATTTACTTATTAATTTCTTATATTGATAAGGTAATAATTTTCTTAGAGGAGATCAAAATTGCGTTAATGTATCAAACTAAACAAAGCCTTGCTAACAATACTTAGATTGTCCAATTGTTCCTTAATGTTAGTTTGATTAAAGAATTTGTTTGTGAATAGATACTGGGTCGATGGCAATTTTAGTCTAAAGTATTTTGTCATGCTCTGAAGTTTGTTGTTGTTTCGAGAGTCCCTTGTTTGCCCCAAATTTCACAAAATAATGGCTTAAAAGTAATTCTATGCTAAAAGTTTAACCAACTTATGGTTTGTTTAAATGTTTATTTATATATTTATTTTCCAAATTACAAGTATGATTACTGGCTATTATCTCAGACTTAATGCGATAGTGTAGACTTATTTACTTATCCTTAAATTTAACTATTATTATAACAAATAATGCCACTTTTGTAAATTCGTCCAGGAGCAACCAAATAATAATAATAATAATAATGTTTAATAATAAAAATAAGTCCACAGTATCAGCCATGTTGTTAAGCGTCCGCAGTGTTATGAAAATAATTAGCTATCCTAATTGACTCTTGAGTACTCTTGATGAACGAAATATTAGTTTAAGTAAGCTATATTAACACACTATTTTTAGTTGCACCAGCAGAAAATGTTATCGAGAAAGCAAATAAGTATAAAAAACTGAAACTTTCTTTCATTAGCTAAATATAGAAGTCATTTATTTCAATAAAATACTTGAAAACGTTACGTCGTGTAATGTAAGTATATTATATACGAACATGTAATATTTTTTTTCAAACGGAAATGTTTATCCAATTTTCACCGTCGACAAAAATAGGGTGCGTTGCGGTACCCGATAGCCATTCTATAGCATATTTATTGGTACCCTCGGGGTGCGTGACGTGGTAGGTAAACTGCCGAATTTGCGGTTTCTATCTGATGATATCCCCTGTGCATGTTAATTGCCAAATTAAGTGAGGCTAAGTAATTATTATCGTGTTAATAAAGAACTTTGTTTAACCAATAGATAGCCTTTTTAGGGTCCCGTAGCGTAATGGCTAAAACGAAATCCTTATAGATTCGTTTTGTTTGTCTGTCTACAATTACACTGTTGAAACTTGGTAGGTAGATGTAATCTGTAAAGAACTTTACAATTTTTACAAAAGATTTAAGAGGGCTCCTCATACGTGTAACTGAAAATGAATAAATGAAACATAAATGAAAAAAAAATCATTAAAACATACGTGCGGGGCTTATAAAACATTGAGGTTTATAAAACCATTTTTAACATTGAAAATGTTTTTTTTTTTGAGGCATCTGTATAGGCCCTATTTTTAGCCAAAGTGCGATATCACCCTGGTGTCGTAGATATTAGAACTATGTAAATGATTGAGATATCAAATGACGAGTCTAATCAAGGGCTATAAGCTGAAAAAAAAGTTTTTGAAAACTCTCAAAATCTTTTTTTGAAAATCGCAAAAATGTGAAAATTGCGATCGATTTTCGCCCGGTTTCGGCGAGCAAAAAATCATATCTCGTAAACGAAACGCGATATCGGGTCGATTTTAAAAACACCTCGAGATATGACTTTGGTCTTCTTTAAAAAAAATATTTGAGGTAAATAACATAAAAGAATAATTCTGTAGCTTAACCTTTATGAAGTGAAGTTTGCGCGGAGCGTATGAGTGAGCGCTGAGCGCAGTAGTGTACGTACGTACCTAGTCGTATCAACGCTAATGGTCTGAAAGACAAATCTTTGTTTATAGTTATATTTTGAGTTGTAAATGTAATAAAATGTTATTTTCTAATTATAAAAAAATCGGATATGTACCTAATGAAAGTGTTTTTAAAAGCAAAACAAAAATATATATTTTTAATTTATTAATACTTATGTAAAATTCTTAAATCAAGTAAAATTAGATTAAACGAGATTATGTTTATATTAAATTTTGTTAATGTGATTTTTTAATAATTATTTATTTATGACTTTTTAATGGTTAGGTGTCAAATCTAACGTGAAACAACTAAGTTAAATATGGTTTCCATTAGTATTACCCATACGAAGAACAAGATATCATTTATTTATTAACCCTATTTTGGTTAATAACGCGATTCTATACTTAGGGTTGCTGTTATTTCAATTTCGAGATTTAAAATTACTCGATCGGATGTCTCATGTTTTTCTTAGTACGCTACGATCCCAAATATATTTAATAATAATAAAAAATGTTTACGAAAAATTTTTGTTTAAGGTAATTAATTAAATTCATTTTCAATGTACCAGAAGGTCGTGAAAGGCACGAGATCTGTGAATTTTTTCTCAAAGTCAACTGTTTGAAACATATACACTTCCAAAGTGATAAAAAGTGTGTCCCCTCTCTAACTTTTAAAATAAGAGAGTTAAAAATCTGATAAATATAATTTTAAACATGGTTTTTGTGACGCAATAATAAAGTGTCTTTAACTTCCGGTTAAAAGAAGCAACTAACCTATGACAAATGCTTGCAAGAAACAAATGAAACATCCTGTTTTAGAAAGAAGTTAAAAAACGACATATTATTACTTTTATTGCAACTAAAACTCGCTTACCATCAGCAAAATTCTATCGACATTTTTCATTTTGACGTAAAAGGAAGTTAAATTGAATTTCAGTTCGGTGGCCAACCATAGTTCGCTGTGAAATTTATTAGTGCATGCACTTGAAGTGAGTTAATGCATTTTTTTCTCGTTTATAGCACACAAACTCTATTATGCACGTATTATTTTTTCTCTGTATTATGCTCCGAATAACTAAACTAGTGGCTCCGTGAGCTGTAGACCTCGCGATAAAATAAAATAAAATGTCGCCATGAAGTTTTCCCTTGTTCCTCAGAGATAACCATGGCCAGATAACTGGTTATATGTGAAGAATTTTTTTCTTCCCATATAACCGGTTATCTCATAGGAATATAATTTCCTCGCAGATAACTGTTAAAATAATTAGTTATCCGTGAGGAAAATTTATTCTTAAGAGATAACTGGTTATCTCCGAAGAATATATTTTCCTCTCAGATAACTGTGAGAATTAAATATTTCTTGCTTAAAACATGTTCGGCATTAAGGGTTATTTTGTAGAGAGTTTTTATATCGATAAACTCATATATCAATTCTTTTCCATTATAGGTACTATGCTACTACTACTAATGTTATCGACGAACTTTTTTTATAACAGTTATCTGCGAGGAAAACATATTCCTAAGAGTTAACTGTGTAATGTTATTACTTTTAGGAGGTCCTTTGCAAACGTTCCCAAGAACGTAAACTGAATATAAATATAAAACCATATGTATAAATAAGATAAATAGGTAATCTAGTGTAAATAAAGCTAAGAAACGGTGTGAGGAAGAATATGTACCTTAAAAGGGCTTGTATCATAGGAACGGCCCATTGTAGGGCCGTGAGATTTTTCCCATACATTTTGTATTTTGCATTTTGTATTCTTATGTCGGTTGGAATCGTATTTAACACAATTTTTATTCTTTGCTGAGAAAATTATTTATTTGTAAATATATGTCTGTCACTATAATTGCCATAGCAACGCGCTAATTTTTTAATTCAATGTCAAAGCCATAGATTTCCAGCTTGTCTTCAGCCTAGCTATAGATAAGAACCTTTGTACAATATTGTTCTGTGTTCTCATATTTGAATGTAGAGTAGAATTTTAAGAAAATAAATACCGACGGTATAAAAGCGCAGTCGGCAGCTCAGGTGAGTCAGTCTTTCCACGAGCTTGTCCAGTTATTTTTATTATAGCTGCCGTTCTATAACTGTAAAAAAATATACCTCCTATTATTCTATAATTGTAAATAGCGGCTTCTTCGGGGCACGGTCCTCGACCTTCGACCTTCGGCACGAACAACTTCAATAAATCCCGGACGTGTCCTCGACCCACCTGGACGTCGTGCACCTTTCCGCCTGACCTGCAGAGGGAGCTCCCCCCTGGGCCCTTGCACTATCCGCGCCACCATCGACGTCGGTCTACACGGACACGCGCCCGGGCCCATCAGCGCGTCCCGCTGGTACTACGCTACGGTGCTACGTCGGGGGGTCTGACTGCGTGCCACCCCTGCGCCGTCACGCTGAACCACGTCCGTGCTGAACCACGTGCCCTCCTGTGTTCCGCCGGGACTCCATATCTGCCTGCCTGCTTCGTGCCTGCTTCCTGTTACCCCTGCTACCTGGATCCACGTCTCTGCGTGCCTGTCCTGTTCCCGTCTACGTCCCACCCTAGTCATACTTTGTTAGTCCTACCTAGTTTTTAACCAAATTTCTGTGCTAGGACGTGTCATTATAAAATAAACTCCTGAACTTCAACTTTATTTTTTTATTTAGCTTTCTTCCAAATTCTGCTCCGTTACCTTCCGTAACGCGACAGCTGGTTATATGGGAGGTCAAAAATCTTCACAGATAACCAGTTATCTGGCCATAGTTATCTCCGAGGAATAAGGGGAAGTTTTCAAAACACATAGTAGGTACGTGAGTTAGATGGTGCTTCGCAGCTAGATGGTGCTTCTAATTTTGATAATTTTTCAAAATGGGTGAATATTTTTTTTTAATTTGGAAAAATTGGCTTGACTAAACAGTTATATTTAATTATCGAACCTACTCACAAAATTTCACCAGAATCGGTTGAGAAATGCGACCTGTAGAGGAGATTAAACAGCCGGAAAGCTGGACTGAAATATGTTTTTTACATATCTCCGTCATTTTAATAAATTTCAAAAAATGGCCTCGACAAAAAAAAACTATATACTTATCAAATCTGCTGACAAAATTTCACCGGGATCGGTTGAGAAATGCGACCTGTAGAGGACAACAGACAGCGCCGGAAATCCGGACTAAAATATGATTTTTTTTACATTATCTCCGCTATTTAAAAAAAAAAATAAACTGGCTTGACCAAAAAAAACAATACAATTTTCAAACCTGCTTACAAAATTTCACAAGAATCGGTTAAGAAATGCGACCTGAAGAGGAAAACAGACAGCACTGGAAAGCCGGACTGAAATAAGTATTTTTAACATTTCTCCGTCATTTTGAAAAAAATCAAAAAACTGCCGTGACAAAAAAAATCTATATTATTTTCGAACCTGCTCACAAAATTTCACGAGAATCGGTTGAGAAATGCGACCTGCAGAGGAGAACATACAGCGCTGGAAAACCGGACTGAAATATGTTTTTTAACATATCTCCGCCATTTTGAAAAAATTCAAAAAACTGGCTCGACAAAAAAATTCATTATAATTTTCAAACATGCTCACAAAATTTCACAAGAATCGGTTGAGAAATGCGACTGTAGGCTGGAACAGACAGCCGGACATACGAAATAATTTATGCCCAAGCTGAAGCAGAGACGCTTCGCTCGCACTTCGTGCTCGCTCGGTCAAAAAAACTTGATATTATTTACTTCAACGCGTTATTAAAGATAAAGAATAGCTGGATTTTTATGGACTGGAAAATAGTGTGGGAATTACACTTAACGATTTTCCAGGAGAATAGCTGGTCGATTTTAGTCGACCTAATTTTAATGAGGTGGCGATTCCATTTTAAAAGTAATTGTCGATAAAAATCAACCTGCAGTTCACCTGGAATATCAACACGAATAGATGCCCCAGTCCAGAACTTTATACATTACCTTACAGCAATTCGGCTTGCTCCCACAGATCATCAAGTGTATGGGTTTGTATGAAAGCGCGCACACTTAGCGACGCGACCGTCGGCAACTTTTCATACAAACCATGTGGGAAACAAAATAATAGCGGAGACAAAAATTGCTTATGGGAGCTCTCCCTTCCAGTACAAAAATTATGTTTTCAGAATTGTGCTCTACATGATTTAATAAGCAAAATTTATTAGTAATAAAAGACTTTTTACGGATTACAGGGCGTATATTGATTCATTCAGATGTTATTTTAGAATTATTTAGTTTTGATTTGTTGATTTTTTAGGTGTCCCGACGTTTTGACACCGTTCCAGGGCTGTAATCCGTAAAAAGTGTTTTATTTCTAATGAATTGTACGCGCGGAAGCCTTAGAAGTGTATAAGCAAAATTTTCGTAATCGTTTTAACGATGAATGAATTCATGTCCATACATAATCATATGCACACATTCAGCGCATTTTTCACTGCTGTAAAAACATATGTGTATTTCCATTTTACGGCTAACGAAGCGGGAAACTTAATCAAATTTTTCTCTAACAAAAACGATTTGTTAGTCATTCTATAAAGCCTATATTTACAGTTAAATAAAAAGCGGCTTTATTTAATTTTTTGAAATAGGATTGAATATATGCCGATATACCTTCGGCGCATTATGCTACGTTCGCAAAATGTCATTTATTATATTATTTATTTTTAAAGAACATCTAAATTATCCAAAATTCAATATTGATAATTTTGTATCATTTCATTTAATTTTGTGTGGGAATCGATGACGAATCCGGAACAAATAGCCATTTCGGATTACTTTTGACAGCTAACTTGGCACCGTACTACCTACTACTTACATTTATGTTTATTATTATTTTATTTATTATTTTTTTTTATTTATTTATTTTTTTATTTTATTTTATTTATTTATTATTTTATTTTATTTATTATTATTATATTCAGTCGTGTGTGCGATGCGGATCGGTGCAGACGCATACTAAAAACAATTAGCGAACGCGTAACGCGGCCAAGTGCCGCTGTTCGTATAGAGCCATGAGCGAAAAACTTGTGGCAAATGAACTCCTGGCGTTCCTACAACAAAAGCTGGACGTCATGGACGAGTTGAGCGCACTGCAAATATGCAAGTCCAGCTTCAGCGAGGACGATGTGGCCACGGCGAAGAAACTTTTGTACGAGTCTCTCGGCAAAAGCGACCAGATGGTGTCCCGGAGACGTGACGGGACACAGAAGAGCCTGCAGGAGATCATCACCCTGTTCAAGGAAACCGACCCCGATGACGTGCCGACGTTCGTGGCGAGGGACCTCAACAAGCTGCCTCCCGTCACCTTCGATCACGTCGATGTGACCTGCCTCCTGAAGGACATCGTGTCCCTAAAGGCTAGTTTGGCTGAAGTGATGCTGAAATTCCAAGCATCCGAAAATACGGTGAGTGAGTTGCGTAAAGAAGTTGACGATTTACGTGAATCACTCGCCGTAAGTAGGTCAGTTGCAGGCACATATGTCAACATGCGACGTGGGGCCTGCCTCGATACATCGACGTCGAGCTGCAAGTCAGCAGTTTCGACTCCGTCTCCGCCACGGCCCGACCAAGCCCGACCGCCGCCGTCACTGCCACCGACCGCGAGCGCCGACCCCGCGAGCTGCGCGCCCCCCACCCGCGCCCCGC
The DNA here is from genome assembly GCA_943789525.1 of Agriphila geniculea. Lineage (NCBI taxonomy): Eukaryota > Metazoa > Arthropoda > Insecta > Lepidoptera > Crambidae > Agriphila > Agriphila geniculea. The sequence continues at coordinate 22,101,397 of OX038885.1, read as the reverse complement.
TGCCGCCGCCTACCGCGGTGGCGCCGCGCGCGTCTGAGACGCGTGCGCCCGTGAGCTGTCAACGGAATTTTGCTGCCGTTGCTGCCGCCAACAACTCAAGGCCGCAGTCTCAGCAGCCAGCTCCCGTCGATGTAAGAGCTCCGTCGCCGAATGTCGTCCGACCGGGCCAAGATGGAGACGGTTTCATCGAAGTTCGGAACAGAAAGCGTCAGCGAACGAGGCAGAATCACCATGGCACCGCACCGACAGGGCCCAACTTCCTGCTGCGAGCTGCCATTCCGACCACGGCTGTGTATCTGTCCCGCCTGCACCACACCACCACCGTGCAGGACGTGATAGAGTACATCAAGAAGAAAAGCAACTTTTGTTTGAGAGTTCAGCCTTTGGAGTCGCGCCATAATACCAATTTCAAGGCGTTTGTGGTGCGCATCCCGACAACGAGGCTGGACCTCTTCATGAAGGAGGACTTCTGGCCGCAGGGCGTGGTGTACAGGCGCTTCCGAGGAACATTGCCCTGTGCCCCCGATTCGACACAGAAATTAGTGTCAAATTAATTATTTACTAACATTAGGTACTATAAGTTATTAACTAACACCATTGTTTTTATATTTTTATATATGTTTAGTTTGTAAGGTATATATCTATGGGCCATTGTTGCCTGAATATAAATAAATGAATGAAAATGAATGAAATTTATTACACGTAAACCAAGTGAATATTTAAAAAAAAACTAAGATCATGCCCTCTTAAATTGTTTCTAATATTTTTTTAATAACTCTTCAACAGTTTTCATTCTTTGTCTTTCTGTAAGTTTTAAAATCCATTCTAGCCAAAAGTTGAGCTAAAACTACACTGATAGGTATTTAAAATTGATAAAAAAATAAGTGACATTTAAATATTTTTTCTTTCAAGTAAAATAAAAGAAAGAAAGTATGAGTTTTAAAGCAAGTGAACTTCATTCTAGTTCTTTGTAAGAAGTTAAATTGGACTCGGTCCTATATAAACCAGTTTAGACAGCCAGCTGAAAATATTTATTTTAACTTACATTTATATGTACATACATTTATAAATGTAAATTGAAATAGTAGGTACTATTATACCCTTTAAAAGTTCTTTGGTAAATCATAATTTTGAAGAGTCAAGGTTGTTCAAAATAGAATGTTAGATTTATTGCTAGTTTAGTTTTATACTGGCTTTAACAAAAACTGTAATTACCATAAAATATTTGCCCAATCGAATTTTGTGAAATAATATTTAAACTCTACTATTACAGAGTAAGAAAAACAACTTTCAAAATAAAAGCGCTGTTTTCATAGTAAAATTATTAGATTTCAAAGAAAATTCTGAATTAAAAAGAAGAAAAAACCAAGGCAAATCATAAAAGAGCCATATGAACTTCTCATAAATAAATCACGAGTTTAAAATTCGTCTTTCGGTTTTCGGCTAAGTTTGTACTTTAATTTTTTAGCAGCCCAATTGATTACGGCGCAAATTAAACATTCCCCGAATATTTAATTATTCACAACCTGGTTGCTATTTAAACGAATGATCCCTTTCCAATTAATTTTCGTTTGGGTTAACCGGAAGCACTTTTAAGATCAAATGAATTATTTGTGCTATTAATTTTGGTTATATTGAGTACAAGAAATTTTAAGAGATCGAAGTGAGCTTTAATATTTTGAAATGGGATGGTTTTGATATCAAGTTTAATTTGCAGTGAAGTTTATACTTTGAAAAGTTATTTCTCTCTTACAGAGGACTGTACTGTAGCAAGAGATTAACATAATGCTGTAGCGAATTGGGATGTTGACAATTTTTTTTATTTTATATTACATAAATTACCTCTCAAAAAAAGAAACATTGGTAAAATAATTATTTCGCTAGCTTGAAAACTGCCCGAGATCACAGTGTGAAATGCACACAAATGGACTCGCCCAAAAACGCTCCATACTAACGGCTACTGAATTATGACGTCACGCCTCAGTAGTTTGTATGCAACGCGTAGGAAATTTGTTCGGCAGCTATATTCAATATTGTGTTTACCAAAATGGTTTCTTAGACAAATTTGCTATACATTTTACGAACTAATTAAAGGTATCATTTATTTTAATAAATTTTATACTTTTTAAATGGACTTGTCCACCCAACTTTGAAGTGTCATAAAACAAATAATATGCAATATATAAAACCAATAGGTATACAAGCTACCCTAAAATTTTAATATGTTTACGATTTTTTTTAGTATTTCGTTATTTTATTCATTAGTCAACATCCCAAATGCGGCGCCATTACATTATGCTATTTACCCAATTTCAAGTAACCTACTTAAATGTGCTTTATTTAGATTCGGGTACCTACCCGATTGTCAAAATACTTTTCAACACCAGCATAACTAAACCTTAAGGGTTATAAGATATTATGAAAATCTGAATCTGAAAAAAATTATATACCGGACAATCGATACAAAATAGGAGCAGACGTCCAGTTGTGAAAACCATCCGTTTTGCTAGATGAAGTATATAGACCTAAAGGTCTATAAGGAACTCGACGTCTGCTTCTATTTTGTATCGATTGTCCGGTTGGACTATTTCAGTGATCCATTAGGTCTTTGTAATAGTAGCGAGCATGGAGCTAACTAAGAAGGTAACTTAATTTCGCTCTTACACATTAGTGACATAATTTTTTTATGATTGACTAGCGGCCGCCCGCGGTTTCACCCGCATGGTTCCCGTTCCCGTGGGAATATCTGGATAAAAAGTATTCTATGTTTTTATTCAGGCTATCTACTATCTGTGTGCCAAATTTCAACCAAATCCGTTTAGTAGTTTTTGCGTGATTGAGGAACAAACATCCAAACATCCAAACCCACAAATTTTCACATTTATAATATTAGCGATATGCTGCGTTCTACGATGAAACGCGCTTGCCTAGAAGATATTTACCTATTCACTTGCGATTTGAATGCTCCCAGATTGTACCTATCGGGAAACACAGACTCAGGCAAGGAGTCCCACTCTCTAGCGGTACTTACGGATGATAAAATATGAAGCAAAACGCTTAGTGCGAGTCTTAGAAATATCCACCAACATCTTTTTGGTGGCAATTACCTGCCAATTTACTAGCTTAGCTAATACTTAATTTTAAGAGATGCGTTATACATAAAGTACCTACATAAAATTTTTATCAATGAAGTTTTTTAAAGTTTCATCAGGGTAACTCAAAACTTTCAACCGCCTCTGTGGTCTAGTGGTTCGCCCACCCGTGTAAGACGCAGAGGTCCCGGGTTCGATTCCCAGGGGGGGTACAATTTGTACTCGGTTTGGTTGGTGGTAGGGCTTATATCAAGTCCGCCTGGCTAGCTACCACCATCTTACCTAAGTCTGACGCCATAACAACAATTTAAAAATTGTTGTGTTCCGGCAGTTAGAGGTAAAATAGCCAGTATACCGGGTGTAGTGCGCTTCCACCTTCGGCCTTATCGTCACTCTACATCAGGTGAGATGAAGGCACTAACACGTTTTGTATAAAAAAAACTATAATTTCCAAGTCACAGACTTAAAAAATCCGTAATATAATAGTAACAGCGGACTTTTCTCGGATTAAAACATGAAGGTTTCCGACTATATTAAAACCTTAAACCTTTTAGGCTTTCTAGTTCAAAGTCACACTATACACTCGTAAATCGTCCAATTAGCGAAGGTTCACTTTTACTACCGGCTCAACTTTGTAGCTCAAGTAAGGAGCTTTCGGAGGAATTAAGAAAGTGCATAAACTGTTTATTAGTAAATTGTTCTACTTATCAGTTAAAAAAGTCTGTAACGGTTGAAAAGAATATATAGATAATTCAAAAGCACTTAATTACTAACATTTCTTGAGTTGCTGTTCCTACAACAACTGCATGATCTCAATATTGGCTCCGTGCACGCTTTTAGCGCCACCTAGCGTGTTGCAACTTTGTTGGCTCTGACCTGACCGGTTTGACGTTTTGATATGTAATGGCGGCATTGTAACAAAATATTAAAAAATACTATACATTTATGTTATTAATGTAAATTTCAAAATTACTGTGATTTGGGTGGACAAAGCGTAGTGAAATCATTTTAGGTCATTTAAATTAAATATGGCAAGTAAGATCTATTCAAAAACAGTGTTTTATTTTGGTTATATCAGGGTTTGTTTACTTCTTTTTTTGTTGTAGATTTTGTAAAACAAGAGGATAAAGCTACTTTAATAATTTTACTAAGTGATAATAAACATTTACAATTATTCCTGTATCGCTAATAATAAATTAAATATCGTTTTCAAACAGATTACAGAGCCTTCATTATTTCTACTTTTTGCCACCATGAGCGCTGCGATCGATTATTATACCTTCGCACCCTCCCAATAGTTCTCATCTTTAAGAGCTGATTATAAATACGAGCCTAAGTTTATTTGAATAAATATATTTTGAGTCAAAATATAATCAAGTCAAAATTTTTGACTTTGACTTAGAAATATGGCCAACAAATGTTTTCATAGAATTAAATTGTGTTGTTCAAGCATATTTTTGCTCAAATTCAAAAAAATGTCAGTTTGTGTTTTTGTTTGAAATTCAAACAGTTAGTTTTCAGATTTCAAAAAAAAAACATTGAATCTTATGGGTTGTTAGAAACTCATAAGATCACTCATATAAGCACTATAAAAAGAGCAAAAACTCTCTCCGCTTAATACTCATATTTGTGCCTATCGCCAAAGCAACAGATGGTCAGAAACGGAAAAACTTCAGAAATGGAAATTACGTTTTTGTTTAATCAAACTTTAGAGTATAATTTTCCTTTCCGAAATTTTCGTGCTGCATAAAACGCTGAATATACGTGAATATCATTTATTTTTTTAAGTGGTTCTTTATAACGATTGTAATTTAATGGTTAAATACAATCAAAGGCAATGAATTAATTAAAGGTGGCACTCTGAGCGAAAGTGGCGCCACGGTCTATTTTATTTAATACTAGCGGCCACCCGCGACTTCGTCTGCGTGGAAAGATTTTTTGCTATCCCTCGGGAACAATACATTATTTTGAGATGAAAGGTATCCTATGTCCTTCTCTGTGCCCCTAAGAACGTGTATGCAAAATTTCAAGATGATCGGAGGCGTAACAAACAAACAAACAAAATTGAAATTGAAATTGAAATTGAAATCGTTTATTTACTTGGAACATAGTTTGTTAAGGATGGTAATACAAAGTATAGATCAATATGTCCCGCCCTTGGAAGAGCATGTAAATGTCAAAAGAAGTACAATTAACACATTAATATTAAAATAAATGAAATAGGAGTCAGATCATGAAATGTCACTTAGAATATTTGGAAAAAAATGTCATAGTAATATTAGCTAATTTAGTTAATTAATGTATAAACCACTACTTAACTATACAGCATATAATAGTTTGCAAGTCACACAATAAAAAAATATATTTAATTTTTGCACTGAAAGAATTCATTAAGTGAATAAAAACTTTTTTCAAGAGGCCAAGCCTTCAGTTTCTTATTAAAAAATCTTAAGGGTAGCTCTCGTAAAGGTTGAGGAATGTGGTTGAATACTATAACAACAGACAAACGGACAAACAAACGGACTTTCGCATTTATAATATTAGTAAGGATTATAATTCTAATACACAATTTTAATAATGTTTTAAGTGGAATTTTTGGGGCCCACAGTCTAGTATTTTTAGACGGTATCGTTACATTCCCTCGTAGTCACTGCTAGAAGTAGATAGCAAAACCGCTAAAAGTGGCCGTTTTTGACACTTTTCTATTTACTTCTACGAATGACTACGAGGGCATGTAGTGATATCTAAAAAGTCCACATAAAACATATTTAAAATCTTTTTCTATTAATAACTTATTATAAAAACTTCTGAGACGCCACTTTTAGTGGGGTAACCTTAAGAGAAAAGTACGAAATGAATTGCAAAATTCCCTAATTAATCAATAAAAACCCCCAAGTCATGAATTAATACCATAGGGCAAAATACCCAATAAGGGTAACATTTTGACGATAACGACAAGGTTTTGGATAGTGGTATTATAACTTGTTAAATAAAAACCTGTGAAGGCGCCATTTTCGGTCATACAACCACCTTAAGAGTATTTAAACATATTATCGTATTTATTTTGATTTATATAATAGTTGACGATCAAAGCAATAACTTTCTTAATATTGATGTGATTTATCTAGCTCGAATCAAAGAAACGAGTCACCATAAAAATCACTTTACTAACAAACTAATAATAAGTCTTTACAAACCAGATGTTTTGCTTCCTCCCAACAAACACAGTCTGAAAGCATCTGTCGTACTAAAAGGATAACTTATATAAGAAACTTACCATCCACTCTAATAAGACCTTTATTCTGGCAACACCAAATTGATGAAGAAGTTATCTTCAAGGGTCCAACTGGAATGGTCATTTAAGTAATGTGTCGCAGACATCAACAATTTTATGTTTATCTCCTGTTGGTATCTAAAAGGATTGCTTTTTGGCTTTTCCAGTATTTTTTCGATCTTCTTCGTGGAAATGTTTTTACTACTGATTTATTTCTGAAGGTATTTGTGTCGGGTCTAGTGCAAGAAGGTTTTCTAGCGTTCAAATGAAGCCGGAACCAACTAAAGAAAATTAGAATGAATCTGTCTGTAGTCTATTCTTTTATAATTCGCCCGCTTGATTCAGAATTCTGGAATCGATATTGTATAAATACATTTTGGGTTTATTACCATACATTTATCTTTGCCGTTCCTAAAATGGTATTTACTTCTAGTGCCAATATTGCATTATAACAGCCAGTTACCTGCATTCACAGTACACACTATGATATGGTTTGATTAAATCTCGCTCAAAGCAATATATGAACGCTTTGTGACTGTACAAAGGGTTAATTTGATATGTAGGTATAATTACTGCCAGAAGTTCCTTGTTTTTTGATATCATGAGTACATTTTTTTGATAAAGATAGGTCGCACACTGCCAGGCATTCATAAGTGAATACAATCACAAGGTTTTTCGTGTGAAAGTAAAATCAATGTTCTGTTATTTATTTCCTTGCCTTTATCTCACGAGACAATAAAGAAGCGCAATAAATCTTACCTCTCTGAATGTTTTATAGTTTTTATGGCATCAGACTTAGCTAAGATGGTGTTAGCCAGAGCTACGACCATAAAACAACAGAGCGGACTTGAAACAAGCCCTACCACCAACCAAAAAGAGTAAACCTGCAGAGCTCAATATCATAATAGAGATATATTTTTTTAGGTGGGTGCGAACTCCTACTTGTTCCCCTTAGTATTGCAAAATGCGGAGCTCGCACTGCAATTCGCACACGTGCACACACTTTGCAGGTTCGCGGAGTGCAGAGGTTCGCGAACCTTCGGTCAACCGCGGAGGCAGCTAACAGTGTGGTTCTTTTGTGGCGGTTACTCAATCGAGTGCGTACGATCACGAGCGGTTGCCTTTTAAAACGGAAAACGAGCCCATACTCGATCTGGTTGCATGGTTTTATTACAGAGTCCCAGTGGCCTTCTTCCGGCTCCATCATCAGACCCTGGAAACTATTTCCCAACAAAGTACTTGTCAAGACGATTCAAATGAGTCCAAACTCGATGGGGTAACATGGTTTATTAAAGAGTTCCTATGTCCTTCTTCCGGCTCCATCATCAGATCCTGAAAACTATTTCTCAACAAAGTACTCGTCAAAACGATTCAAACGAGCCCAAACTCAATGAGGTTGCATGGTTTTATTACAAAGTTTCTATGGCCTTCCTCCGGCTCCATCATCAGACCCTGGACACTATTTCCCAACAAAGTACTCGTCAAGACGATTCAAACGAGCCCAATCTCGATGGGGTGGCGTGGTTTTATTAAAAAGTTCCTGTGTCCTTCCGGCTCCAACATCGGACCCTGGAAACTAACGAACGGAGAAACAAACGAACAAACAAACGAGAAAGCAACCTAATAAAAACGTGTTAAAAAGTGACTAGTCGCGTGTCCAGCCGCCCCGCAGTCATCCGCTAGTGCATACGAGAGTTAAGTGGGTACCCAGCCCTTGATGCAGAAATATACATGCATGTTGCATATTCGTTTTGCATTCACCAGTTTGAACTTTGACCTTTTCGCTACCGTTATTATAATATCAAAATACAATGTTCACTGCAACACTACAACATGACTTTAGTTAGTAATTTGCCGCTGGTAACATGTTCCTAATTAAACGTGATACATCAATGGTTATTACAAGATATGGAATGATTAATTAAAGCAGGATATTGATTGGATTGATGTGTTTTGGATACATGCAAATATTTTATATGATAATAGTAATATATTTTATTTTCTTATCTCAAACAAGGAACTTATTTCATAGAATCAAATATTAACACGTTTTTATTAAGTTGCTTTTCTTATTTATTTGTTTGTTTTTATACATCAGAATGTCTGATTGCCTATTGAAAACAAAAATTTAAATTGTATTGTAAGTAACATCTGTTAGTCCAAATCATCTTCGTCAGACAGTTTTCAAATAGTTGTAGTAATGAAATAGAATTAAGTAAGTAACAAAGGTGTGATGATGATCAGTGAGACTAGATAGTTTGAATATTATGTTAATTTGTGATAAATTGTCGTATTGCAGGTACGGATCTACGTAACAAAAATTGTTAAAAAATATAGGTACCTACACGTATTTTACTCAACGTCAGGGAGTTTTATTAAATTCGCCATGCCTATAATTCAATCCTTTTCGGGGGTTGGATTATGAAAACACGTGCTTTGAGTTTCTGTCTTATTGAAAATCGGAAAAAAGCGTTGTGACGCCGGCGCAGGGACTTGCACACTCTTTCCCTTCTCTACTTCATACTTTTCTTGCCAACTTCGCCTTCCTACCTTTCTTTTTATTTTTTTTTATACCGGAGAAAATGCATTTACGCATCCCCCCCCCCCCCACAGGTGAGCAGGGGATTCGTATGTGGGGCTCTCCAGGAGGGGACCACAACATTTAACGTTGTGGCTCCCTCCACGACCGCCTCCCGTGATCTCACCCAGCCGAGTGGCTCAATGGGATCTCGGGAGGGGAGGGGAGGGGGGGGGGGGGTGTGTACCCACTAAAAACTCCGGTACTTGCCCTCTCGCCGCCGACTGGTCATGGGGGGCCCTTGTGGGAATCACCCCAAGATGACCCGGCAGCCGCCCGGCAAAACAGGCATCCTCACTCCTGGGAGCTGGCCAGACAAGTTTGGCCATCTCCCCACACCGTCAGGGCCGTGCAAGGCAGGCGATGGGTCACCTCCCACCGCCCGCTTGGCCCTTCTCCTTCTTACCTAAAATATTGTCCTTTTCTGTCCATGCAGTTCGTCTTTGGAACTCTACACCAGAAGGTATCGAGAAAGGCTCAAACTCTTGGATACTTTCGCAAACAAGTCAGGAGTCATTTTCCTTTCTTCTGTTCCTCACTAATTATATTTATTATTTTCTTTTCCATTTTCCTGAATTTTTATTTTTATTTATTTTATTTTATGTATGTCTTAGACTGTCCTCTAAATAGTTGCACCCAGTCCCTTATTGTCCTGTATCTTATATCTCTCTCTCCCAAGGTTGCCTGGAAGAGATTGCTGCCTAGCAATAAGGCCGCCTATTGTGTACTTTCTTCTTTCTTCCGTTTCTTTGTTTGTAATGTCTTTTCGTGTGCAATAAAGATTATTATTAAAGATTATTAAGGCTCGTTAGTGAATTCGCCCCATGCAGTGTATACGTGCAATTAAGTAAATAAAAAAACTTACAACGATTATTTATATACTCCCACAATAATAATTTAATAAACGTGGTAGATACAATAATAATTTGATTACTTTGTATTTCATTGTCATAGTTAAGTATCTTCTAAACTCAATCCGCTTTATAAAAGTGAGCTTTACATCTTAGAAATGAGATCATAACTCTGCGCAGCCGCCCGCAAATATTTTGTTTCTAGCGTGTAATTCGCGAGAGATGGATGTTTAAACGTTTGTGTATATATTAATCCAAAGGCAAGCTTATACGTGCTGCAAAGATTTGATTAAAAACTCTTTGAAATATTTGAAGATTAAAACCCTTTGACATTTACTTGCACTTGTCGTGTTTGTAACGGGATGAAAAATCCCAAGTCATTCTACATAGGTTAATGATTTTTAACTAAAAAGTGACGAAGGGCCATTAGACAAAAGAACGATGACCACTTCCCATACAAGCGTTGACCTGTTTTTTTTTTTAAATTTCATGTATATTGATAAAAATATTATATTTTAGTAGTTGCTATGAACGTAGAACACTATAGTATTTATTGAATTTTAATTTGGGCATCAGAAAAATTTGTAAGGTAAAACCAGTATGTCCTAGTTTGCAATATTGCCAATATTTTTTTATTATTTTTTTTATTTCTGTATTGCCGATTTTTATTTTGGTCAGGAGTTTATAAATAATAAAAATTGAACGTTTTTAAACTATATTACTTTTCTATATACGTTAATTGATAAAATCAACACTTTGACAGGTCAGAAATGGGTGTCCTCCTTCTTTATGTCTTGCCATGGAACCACTGTTTGGATTGGAGGTAAATACAGTAGTTGACTTGTACTATTATGTATTCTGTGGTAGTTGTAAGTAAATGAATGAAGGGCTGTTATTTTATGATGACTTTGCGGACCACTTCTGATGCTTCCAGGGACCACCAGTGGTCCGTGGACCACCGGTTAAAAACCACTGTTCTAGGTCAATCCGACAACTTTTATTTTTCAATAGAATTGCGTAATTTTGGCATTAGATATGATGTTTTATTTTGAAATACACAAAAGCGATACCATTGATATCTTCATTTTTTTAACTTTTTTTTAATAATTACAAAGCTGCAAAGGGTTTATCAATCATCACCATCATATCAGCCGCACGACACCCACTGCTGGGTATAGGCCTCCCCAAGGATATCCACGACGATCGGTCCTGCGCTGCCCGCATCCAGTGGCTTTCCGCGACCTTCACGATCGTCGGTCCACCTTGTCGGGGGCCTACCCACGGGGCGTCCGTCGTCCGGTGCGCGGTCGCCATTCTAGAACCTTTCCGCCCCACTGGCCATCGGTTCTTCTCGCTATGTGTCCAGCCCACTGCCACTTTAGCTAAGGTTTATGATTAGAGGTTTATCAATACTCATATCATAATGAAAAATTTTTGAGAATACTCATGTCCAGTTAGTCGGTAAATGTTGTACCCTCAACCAATTCAAAAATAAACAGAACTAAAAGTCAAACGGCATCCATCATCCGTCTCTTCGCACTAAATCCGAACTACTCACTTTACATACGAGGAAACATAAACACCCATTTTCACGACCAATCCCACTATCCTAACAACCAGCATAAAATTTCCACTTTAAACCAATCCATTTTAAACCTTTCTCCATTTGAAATAAAAGCTATGACGGGTTTGAATACAGTTGTGATGTAATAGTAATATCGTTATCGCAAACAAACAGACTCGTTTGTGCTGATTATTATGAAAGGCGGCAATTGTTTTGATTTACGCTTCCAAAAGTTTTCGTTTTATGGCAGCTGTGTAATACCTAGGTGATTTTGAACGCTAGGAATTAACGGCTTGGAGACAAGAAATAACGAATGACGGTGCGGTGACCAAAATCCTAAGGGTACGTTCAGATGACAAGTGCTCAACGCGCTTTGAACGCGCGTAATTTTTTTGTATAAATAGCGTACACATGGTGCGCTAGTCAGGCGTTCAACGCACGTTAGCGTCTTTTCTTCAGCTTGGGCAAAAATGATTTCGATGTCCGTCCGGCTGTCCGTTTGTCCTCTTCTACAGGTCACATTTCTCAACCGCATCTCGTGAAATTTTGTCTTTTTTTTTTCAAAATAGCGGAGATATATTTAAGCAAGGTCTTTTACAGCTTACACAGCCACTAATATTTTTTTAATCGCAAATTGATTTTAAAAGTAGTATTGAAAAGTTAAAAACTTTTCTATACTACTTTCAAATACTATCAAAGCTCAAATTATAATATGATTGATCTATATTTATCTGTCTAGAGTATTTTAAATGAATTACAATGATTGATGATAATAATTTACATAAAATGAGGAAATATTTTAACAAATTGCAAAGAACTATCTTCTGGAGTGATTTAAAAATAAAATTATCTGTGAGATATGTTATCTAAAACATAATTAAAAGATGTAAAAGAAATAGCACTTTATTTATCAAATAATAACTAAATTTTTCTTTTAGCATTTCAGAGTATCAAAGCTAGCGAACTCTACGATATTCATAATAGTATTTTTTTAAAAGTGCATAAATGAATGGCAAAAGAAGACAAGTGGAACGACGTGAAAAATTAATTCAAACTGGCGAAGAATTTCACAGACTAGAAATAGATCCATAATGTTTGAATCCATTAGTTTTAACCTAATTGATGACGGAGTGAGAGCAGAAAAAACAGTAGCGAAGATAGATGACTGCTTAATAGGATCTAGAGCAAAAAGTATCCTATCACGGACATTCATTTTCCATTTGTCTAGATGGATATACTGTGTTTTGTGGATTTTTCATTATTGTGCTATCTACTTTGGTTTCGAATATCGTTTTTTGTACGAGTACTATGTGATCAAATTGCTGTCAAACTCATGGGTCAAAATCAGTTAGTTCTTTAAGTCTTAAGAAGTTGTAATAAACCCCTATTCACCTTTATACAGGGTTATTTGTAAAACACCAACAACCTCGCAGGAGTAGATTACTAACATCATAAACAACAACATTTGTTCTACGACTTTTCCGAAAAGGATTCACACAAAACTTGATCAGCTGTTGGGGACATTTGTATGGAGAGTCATTTTTGAAGTGAAAACTTCTTTACCGGCGTTGTACGCTTTTTTGTAATGGGGAAAAAACGCTAAACTCGCGTCAGTAAGAATCACGTGGCTGATCGAAAATGCGTAAGACGGATGTGACGGACGGAGAGTAGACAGCTGGCGGCGGAAGTATCCCCCTCGCTTTCTACGGGTCGCGTTGAAAGTGTCGGTGCGTCATTTTAAGACGTAAACACTTGTGTCACCAGCAACGCGCTAATTTTGAAAATGGAACTAATAGCAGCGATCTCTTCGGTGAAATCATAGACTTATTTATACTCTGTGACTATAAGTTTAAATCGTAGAATGCGTGCATGTAAAAATTAAAAAGGCCACTGGCGCGAAATCTTTAGAATTTTTCTCTAATTACCAACTGATTGAATTGTGTGACTGTATAGTAATAGGATTGTCGGTTTTTGTAAAAGTAATCTATCCCTGCGAGATTGTTGGTGTTTTACAAATAACCCTGTATGCGGCATTGGATAATATTTGCAATCACACTGACCCCCGTGAAGGCTAACCCCCTCATTGAAGTATAATATACTTTATTATATATAGTGGTGGACTTAATTATCCATTAGAAACACCGGTCGATTTCCATATTTGTATGGAACGAGGTAACTTTGAAGCCTTGATTCTCCGCCATGGATTGACCTAGCTGTGATCTGATGATGGCCATCCAGGGTGTGAATGGAGAAGATTCAGATCGCCATACACACCTCATTGATCTGATCAGCACAACTGGTGTTTCTAATTATCCGTCCACCACTATATATTTCGGGGTAATTTATTGTACTCTATAGTTACTTTATGAGGAAAATAGAGCACGTGAAAATACTTTATTTCCATACAATGTACTTCTTTTTCTACCTTTAGCAACCAATACACATTATTAGTCCAAAATGATAACAACTCTATTAGTGACCCAGAAAAGTGATTACAAGTAAATAAAAATGTGTAATGAGTCATTGGTAATGATTATGATGATGATGAGAATAATTATACAAAACGGTTTCCCCTTGACATCTCCTTGTAATCCAATATAAACAATTTCATCAAGAAGTCGGTAAAAAGACAAGTTTATTTACGTCACACGTACTGTAGTAAGTTCCTTATTTCTTTCAAACGAGGTAACTTTGAAGCCTTGATTCTCCGCCATGGATTGACCTAGCTGTGATCTGATGATTGCCATCCAGGGTGTGAATGGAGAAGATTCAGATCGCCATACACACCTCATTGATCTGATCAGCACAACTGGTGTTTCTAATTATCCGTCCACCACTATATATTTCGGGGTAATTTATTGTACTCTATAGTTACTTTATGAGGAAAATAGAGTACGTGAAAATACTTTATTTCCATACAATGTACTTCTTTTTCTACCTTTAGCAACCAATACACATTATTAGTCCAAAATGATAACAACTCTATTAGTGACCCAGAAAAGTGATTCCAAGTAAATAAAAATGTGTAATGAGTCATTGGTAATGATTATGATGATGATGAGAATAATTATACAAAACGGTTTCCCCTTGACATCTCCTTGTAATCCAATATAAACAATTTCATCAAGAAGTCGGTAAAAAGACAAGTTTATTTACGTCACACGTAGTGTAGTAAGTTCCTTATTTCTTTTACTACAATGAACAACACCAGAATAACCTAATATCGAGAAATGACTGTCACTGGCTTTTGTCTACCTTTTCCTTCTAACATACATTTGTAGTTCATTCGTTTCAGATAAAAGCTGTTATTTATCATTTGAAAGAACATTTATTACTTCCTAAGACCTATGTTTAACCGACTTCAAAAAAGGAGGAGGTTCTCAAGTCGAGGTTTTCTTATAATTTCTTTTTGTTAATGATTAAGTACTAAGTATTCTTATACAGGTGATCTATCATGTTCTATTTTTGCTTACTTAAGTAATCACTATTATTCATTCTAGTAGTAACTTCGATCATTTCTTGTTCTTGTTCATAATTATGTAGGTTAGTAAATAAAATAATTATTTTTAAGACTAATAACTAAGACATATTTGAACAAATTGTTGCTTTCCCGCTTTTGGCTATAGATATTATCTTTTAATAAGGGTGATATATTTATGTGCTACATTTCCCTACAAGTACTAACGTTTTGTTTTGCTGTCGCTTTGTATTAAGGTGATCAAAAACTAAAGGATGATTCTTACCTTTCAAATCCAGCACCGAATCCTTTCAATATAATATGATTGATTGAATTTCGGGGTCGTTCCCAATCAAATAAACAATCAATCATTTAGACCAGGGTTTCTTAAAGTGTGGTACACGGAACCCGGGGTCCGTGCATGTCTGTCAGAAATCCGCAGTGAAACTACTAATATTTTTTAAAATATTTGTAACGGCTAATACCCGAAGTGCGGCTAAACCTAGTTTTAGCTGGCTAAAACTAGGTGTAACTGATCTGATTTACTCCTGTAGGTCCCGAATATAGGGTAGAAATTTCGTGGTTATTTCTTTAACAGACAACAGAAATACCTAATAAATTACTCCCCCTTAGTTGAAGCACATAAAAAGCTATACCTATAACTAGTTCTAACCGGTTTCACTTAGTATTAGCCGCAAGCAAATCGGATACACCTAGGTTTAACAAACAGCTACTTATTGGCAACACCTAGTTTTAGCTGGCTAAAACTAGGTGTCAGCTACACCTTGGAGTATTAGCCGTAACATATTTATGGCTTGTTAACTTTTCTTAAAATATTCTTGGACAGGGAGCCGTGGATTTTTTTAATTCTGAAGTGGTACATGACTGCAAACATTTGAAGAAACACTGATTTAGACAGCAGTTTTCACGTGTCGTGTCGTGCCGTAACTGTGGACGATAGACGTCGATTGCTTCCGTGTCAGAGCAGTTATTTCCGGTCCAATACGATTGCTATTGACATGTGTTTGGTAATTGGAATATTTTTATTGGATTTAGCCTTAATACCTATGCAAGTACATATGTGTTGACTGACTTAATGATTGAGGATTAGATGACACAAATGCATTATCAGGATCTCTCTAGTCTTGGGTTTTGTTATAGTAATGGGTTTGAGATTTTAAATCACTAGAGAAAGTCCCATTACTGGTATATCCAGCTCAATTTATAACATAGATTTCGTGGCAAAAGCTGAACAATCAATTGCAACTTTACAAACACTATTCGGACTTTCAGTGACTACTTTATTTACTACTACATCACTATTTGAACATTTCGCAGCGCCATCTCTGAGCCACTCATCAATAACGTGCAAACAGTGGGCGATATTTCAACAAGTTTATGACGTCATAACAATAAAACACATTTTTACGACACCTTGCGAGATTGTAGCTCCAGGGTCTTAGCTGGATCCAGTGTAGACGAATACTGACTTTTCGATTGGAGATTTGAAAGTGGATAATAAATTTTATTATAATAAATCAGGCTGTTGCCAGCGGCCGATGGGTGCTAGATTATGATAACTAGAGTTTGGTCAAGGAAAGATGAGACTCGGTTGGAAATGGAAATTAATTTTGGGCCCTTTTTTAGGGTTCCGTACCCAAAGGGTAAAAACGGGACCCTATTACTAAGACTCCGCTGTCCGTCTGTCTGTCTGTCTGTCTGTCCGTCTGTCTGTCTGTTCCCAGGCTGTATCTCATGAACCGTGATAGCTAGACAGTTGAAATTTTCACAGATGATGTATTCTTATTGCCGCTATAACAACAAATACTAAAAACAGAATAAAATTAATATTTAAGGGGATCTCCCATACAACAAACGTGATTTTTTCGCCGTTTTTTGCTCTATATTAATAACGACAATAGGTAGATAATTGAAATTTTCACAGATGATGTATTTCTGCTGCTACTATAACAACAAGTACTAAAAACAGAGTAAAATAAATATTTAAGGGGGGCTCACATACAACAAATATGATTTTTTTGCCGTTTTTTGGTACGGAACCCTTCGTGCGCGAGTCCGACTCGTACTTGGCCGGTTTTTTTATGGTTCAGTTTCCAATAACTTAACCTCTAAACGTTAATTGAAAAAATGGCAAAAAAAATTCATTACAGTTATCGAACCTGGCTCACAAAATTTCAAGAGAATCGGTTGTGACATGCATCCTGTAGAGGAGAAATGCCGAACAGACAGATATACGAAAGCATTATTTTTTCCAAAGCTGAAACGGAGATGCTTCGCGCTCGCCTTTTTTTATACACAACGGGATAGTGCTTGGTCTTTACCTCACTTGATGTTAAGTGACGATAAGGCCGAAGGTGGAAGTGCACTACACCCGGAATCCTCATCACTGAGGAACTAGCTATTTTTTTTTTACTATGCAACTGCTCCCCGAACATAGGGTCCAGGTCTTTTTTTTCTAATTCTAAGTCTTATAATATTTATTTTCATTATTTCTATCCGTACATATTTTACATTTCCAATATTTCTGTCATTATTTCCATTTATACATATTTTACATTACAAAATTCCTATCTTACCCTATGTCTTGTTTCTTTCATTTACAATTTTTATGATTTTCTTCGCTTACTCTATTAACTTATCTCTCTCTTTACTGTTTTTCATTATTTCTTTTAGGGTGTCTTTGCTAAGTGGTGTGTCTAGCGTCTGTGTTAATGTGTACCTATCAATGCAGTGCAGAGAGCAGTCCAGTATAATGTGGAAGATGTCCTCACTCGCTGTCGGATCACAAACGCATGATGGGTTGTCCTTGCATTTGAACCTGTGCAAGTACGCTGCGAACCCACCATTTTTAAATTGTTGTTATGGCGTCAGACTTTGGTAAGATGGTGGTAGATAGCCAGGCGGACTTGAAAAAAAGCTGTACCACCAACCAAACTACTCAGTTTAGACAAGACAGAGTACAAACCCCTCCTGAGAATCGAACCCGAGACCCCTGCGTCTTACACGGCTGGGCGAACCACTATACCATAGAGACGGTTAAGGCGGAGTGATTTGAACTAGGTATTTATTAACTATTTACAAATACTTGCCAAATATATCAGAACCATCAAAAAAAGAAACACGTTTCCTGTCCATGTCCAAGTCCATACGCCGGAAAAGCTTATAAAAAAAGGAAATTCGTCGTCCTCTCGATCCGGGCAAATCGCATTAGCTGTTACATTTTCCTTGACACAGTCAGGTACACAATATTTGGTCCTAATAAAGTTAAACCTTTGAAAATCACATCGGCATCGCTCCAGTCGGATTGATACTTTTCTTTTGTGGTCGATGCCGTTTGTGAATGATACTTAATCAAATTCTGTAAGATTCGCTGGTGGTATAACAAAAATATATTTTGTATTTGAAACTTGTTTGAATAACATTTATTTTGGAAATGGAAATTGTCAATTGGTAGTGGAATTTTGGGAACCGTCATCATCATCATCATTATATCAGCCGCACGACACCCACTGCTGGGTATAGGCCTCCCCCAAGGCTCTCCACGACGATCGGTCCTGCGCTGCCTGCATCCAGTGACTTCCCGCGACCTTCACCAGATCGTCGGTCTCCCTTGTCGGGGGCCTACCCACGGAGCGCTGTCCGGTGCGCGCTTGCCACTCTAGTTTTTCCGCCTTTCCACCCCAACGGCCATCGGTTCTTCTCGCTGTGTGTCCAGCCCACTGCCACTTCAGCTGAGAAATCCTTCGAGCGAAGTCGGTTACTTTACGTTGTCGGTTGGAAATTTTAGTACACAGACCACACAACAAGTAGGTACTTGTAGTTCAATTCAATTCTTTATTGCCATTTCACAAAGTTGTTTGCTTATTTTATTTGAAAGAAGGGTAAACAACTTTCGCCTGCCAAGCTTTAAGATTATGCACCTAGGACCTAGACTATATTGTGCTTTTGTGATGATGATGATGATGATGATGTAATGACGTAAACTAACCTAACTTAACCTATCCCATTTTGGCTCTGACCTTCCCGTCTAGAACGCCACGAAAACACGTGTATCTGCACTTAAAAAAAGTGGAAAGTGTATATTTTTATCATGAGTTAGAGAAATCGGTTACCTATCTTAAGATCGAATTTTGTGTTGGTCGAATTTCATTTTACCGACAACTTTTCGACTATTTTCGTTTCGCATTTTTTTACTTCGTCGAAATCACGTTTCCCACTGTATGAGTTGCCCTAATATTAATTCGATTTTTTTCGTTACTCCGACGTCTCATTTGACCGAAAAACTTTTTACCGAGGTAATGCTCAGTCGAAAAAACGTTTCGTCGAAGTATTATATGCCTGAATATTCATTATTCCACTGATTTATTTGCCATAATTTCAGTTCACCAAACGCTTTAAAAACTAGTAGCACACTATTTCCGATTCCTAATCTTCGTAGCGAGTCGTATTTTTTCTAGTATAATATTTAATATTCTAATGTTATTAGTTGATTTCCAAAATCATTTTAAACTGGAATCGGATAAATTTTCGTGATGTTCTGAAAATTTATTATTTATTAATTTAAATTATTTTCTGTTTGACTCAATAAATATGCATGCAAAATAACTACCAACACTCGATTCTAGGTTAACTAATATTTTCCAAAATTTTATACGCATGCAACATGCAAGCAGGCATGCAGCATGCAAGCAGGCATTCAGCATGCAAGCAGGAATGCAGCATGCAAGCAGGCATTCAGCATGCAAGCAGGAATGCAGCATGCAAGCAGGCATTCAGCATGCAAGCAGACATGCAGCATGCAAGCAGGCATGCAGCATGCAAGCAAGCATGCAGCATGCAAATAGGCATGCAGCATGCAAGCAAGCATGCTGCATGCATGCAAGCATTTTGTAGCTCCGCTCGCTTCGCTCGCTCCGCTGCGAGTGGTCAAAACACTAACCTAACCTAACCTACTGGTAGGTGCATTAAAAGTTTTTCTTTGTGCGGGGGGCCTCAGGCCCCCCGACCCCCCCGACTTACTTTTTAACCGACTTCCAAGAAGGAGGAGGTTCTCTGTTCGTCTGTATATTTGTTTCTATTTTTGTGTATGTCCACCGATTACTCAAAAACGGCTGGACCGATTGAAATGATTTAACCGTTATTACATTAGGTAAACTCCCAAATTGGTCCCATTTTTTAAAATTTGGAAATCGGTTCAGTACTTTTTAAGTAATCTTGAAAAAAGCACGAAAATAGTATGATTTTGTGTGAATTACCTCGATGATAATGGTCGTATTACTTGTTTGTTTATGAACTGAATAAGATAATTTTTTTTTTGGAAGAGGGATATGTGTGTAGTTCTTTAACCGACTTAAAAAAGGAGGTTTTCAATTTGACCCGTATGTATGTATGTTTCTTCGCGATTATCTTACGTTTGGCTGAGCCGATTTTACTACCTAAATAATTTACCTACAAGGTACCCTAAAAAAGACAAAGATACATAGACAAAGACAAAGGTACAATAAAAAGACAAAAATAAAAAATTGTTTAAAAAAAAACAAAAAACCGACTTCAAAAAACCTACCTCTAAAAAGCAAGAAATAATATTCGTAATAATAAAAACACGTCTATTGAAGTCGGGTGGGGCTTTTAGAATAAAAAAAGGAATCTGTAGGTACTCCAGCCCCACCCGACTTCAATAGACGTGTTTTTATTATTACGAATATTATTTCTTACTTTTTAGAGATAGGTTTTTTGAAGTCGATTTTTTTTAAACAATTTTTTTACTAATATTTAATGTGAAAGTTTGGATATTTGGATGTTTGTTACTCAATCACGCAAAAGTGGCTGAAGGGATTTGGATAGCACACATATAGTACATAGCTTGAGTTAAACATAGGATAGGACACTTTTTATCCCGCTCAAAGGTTCTCTAGGAATTATTCGGCTGTCCACGAGAACGAAGTCGCGGGTAGAAGCTAGTAGTGTAATATACAGGATTATTTGTAAAACCAACAACCTCGCAGATTACTAACATAATAAACAACAACATTTGTTTTACGACTTTTCCGAAAACAGCCCAAAAACTACTTTCCGTACAATAGGCTATTAATTTGACTAATTTTGTAAAACCATTTTAATTTATTCCTTATTACGTAATAAGCGCACCACATTAATATTTCAGGAAAAATCAATGTATTTCATTAAAAAAAAACAGTGTTAAAGTTTAAAATTTCAAAACCGCGCCAAAAACGCTATGGCGCTGGACACGTGACTTGTTGACGTCACTAACCTGTAAACATTGTAATATCCTTAGGCATTTGACAGCCATCAATCGCGGATCCTTAGTCTATGCGGTCGTGTCAAACGCCTGAAGCCATATTTCGACGTCATCAGTAATCTTAGAGCGTTTTCGCAACAGAAAAAAATTCAAAAATTATTGCATCTTTCTAGGTGAAATTAATCAATTAATAGACTTAATTTAGTCTATATAATAGTTAAATATGATTTTTTACACCAATATCTGTTAGGATGACCACAATTTGTAGTATATTTTCAATGTTGTCAAATACCCTATTGTCCGAAAAGCTGATCAAGTTTTGTATGAAAAGTTGTTTTTATTGTCTGTTTACTGAAAAGTCTTCTGAAAATATTCCCCTGCGAAGTTGTTGGTGTTTTACAAATAACCTCGTATATATTTTCAATGCTCTTACCTCCAAATAATAAACTAACAGTAACACAAGTACATTGATAAAAATTATGTGTTTTATCTATTCGTGCGTTTATCTTACCGCATCCACGGAATGGATAATTTAACCCCGCAGAGAGATAGTAAAATCAGATGCAATCGTAAAATTTGAAATGTACCGTCGACGGCACATCGAATTATACGTGTTGAGTTTGAAACCGACTTTATGCCGTACGTTATAAAAGCTGTTTTGGAAGTTCAGTGCTGTCGTGTGTACTGTTGGCGGTAAACAACAAATCTACCTAACGATCGGGAGCTTTTCTTTTTATTTTTAAATGCAGTGTAGGAGTATTGTAAATTCGAAGACGATTCGATTCTTGAATAAATATAAATTTTGGTTGTGTTACAGAAATACCTAAGTAACTTTTGAAATTTCATAATTTGTATAACGGATTTGGCTGACGCTAGCAGTAACGTATGTGACATGCTATTAGTTCTAAATTATTTTGTGAAAAACATAGATAATTATACAATAATAACACTATATTTATTAAAAATATAGTCTCATCCAAGCGGCCTAGATTTCAAGTAATAATAAATAATAATAATAAAAGCCCTTTATTCAGACATTCACACATTAAATACATTTTTTTTTAACAATCATTTTCATATTCATATTATTTAATTATATTTATAAAATCATTAGTTTATTATTATATTTTTTTTTTATCTGTCTGTTTGCCTTTTGTAGGCAAAGGCCTCCCCCATCTCTTTCCACCTCTCCCTGTCCTTGGCTATTGTTGTCCATCCTCCACCCGCTGTAGTCCTTATTTCATCAGCCCATCTCCTTAATGGCCTGCCACGTTTCCTTTTTCTGTTTCCAGTAAACCAAGACATAATTGTTTTTGACCATTTTTCCTTTCCCCTAATTGTATGTCCCGCCCATTTCCATTTGAGTTTTCTTATTGTTACTGTAATGTCTTTTGTTCTTGTGTGTTTCTTTATCGTTGTAGTTCTAATTCTGTCTGATAGTTTCTTTCCCATCATGCTCCTTTCCATGGCGTTTTGGCAAGTTTCAAGCTTCTTAATGTGGGTTTTGTTGGTTGCCCAGGTTTGGCAGCCATATGTCAGTACTGGTAATATGCAGGTGTCAAACAATTTCCTTTTAATGGTCATACTTACATCTTTGTTTTTCATAATTTCTTTAAAACTCCAATATTGTTTCCATGCGTTTCCAATACGTCTATCTATTTCTTTTGAAGTGGGTTCAGTTGGAGAGATTACTTGTCCAAGATAAATATAATCATTGACATATTCGATGGTGTTGTTATTAACGAAAATTGGTTCTTGCTTTCCATTAGTCATGGCTTTAGTTTTTTGTATATTCATAGTCAATCCAACTTCACGGCTTACTCTATCCAGGTCGTTAAGCATTGTTTCTAGTTCTTCCTTACATGGTGCGATGATTATCAGGTCGTCTGCGAATCTCAGGTGCGATAGGTTCTCGCCATTTATCGTTAATCCACAATTCTCCCAGTCCAATTTACGAAATACATCTTCTAAAACCGCTGTGAAAAGTTTGGGTGAAACCGGGTCACCCTGGCGTACGCCTCTTCCTATTTTGATTTCTTTGCCTTCCTCTTCCAGTTTGATCTTAGCCTTGCTGTTTTCATAGACGTTTTTTAGGATTCTGATATATTTATTTTCTACACCTTGGTTTTTGAGCGCTTGCCATATCTTGTCGTGATCAAGTGAGTCGAAGGCTTTGCTGTAATCTACAAAACAGCAGTAAAATGTCATATTGAATTCTTCTCCTTTTTCGAAAAGTTGTTTCACAACCTGAATATGGTCCAGTGTCGAGTATCCAGTCCTAAAACCCGCTTGCTCTCTCGGTTGATTCTCATCTAACGTTTTGGTTATTCTGTTGAGAATAATCTTCGCGAAGATCTTGTAAATATTTGACATTAGACTGATAGGTCGGTAGTTGTTGATGTTATTTTTGTCTCCCTTCTTATGCAATAGTATTATAGTTGATGTTGTCCATTGATCAGGTATTATCTCGCTCTTCAGCACCTCGTTGAATAGATAGGTAAGAGTTGGTACCAGATGGTCTATGTTTGCGATGAGACATTCGTTAACTATTCCGTCGGAGCCTGGTGCCTTGTCTTTCTTTTGGGTTTTTATAGCCTTCTCCACTTCTGCTGGTAATATATCCGGTATGTCATCTCCTCCTGTCAGGTCGGTAGGTTGACTGCTATTTTGCTTTTGGTATAGCTCTCGGAAAAAATTAGTCGCTATCGAGATGATTGCTGGACGTCTGGTCTGCCGTTCGTTGCTTCTATCTATTAAATGGGGTATCCAATCTGTTTTTTCAGTCAGTTTCTTGGCAGCTTTTTTAGTACCTCCAGTCTTCTGAATGCAACTTTCCAGCAATTGTAGCCGGTGTCTTTGGCGGTCTTTTCTGACGTTTAATCTTATTTCTTTACTTAATTTGGCTATTTGTTTTCTTTCGCTCTTCGTCTTATCATGTACAGGTAATAGATCAGCTCTGAGTTTTAACAATTCTTGGGTCTTACTTGTAATCCAATTCTCCATTTTGTTTTCCGTTCTTGGTTTATTTATTTTCTTTGTATGTAGAATCTCTTCAAACCTTTTATATTTACTTTGAATATCTAGTTTCTTTGTGCTTTCTTCAAAATCTAAAAGTTTTTCTTGCAATATTTCGGAGTTTACCAGTGTATTACTATTAGTTTGGTTTATTTTAAAGGGTCTAGTTTTCTTAAGTTGTAGTTTTGCTCTGACCATTCTATGATTGCTATTGAACTTCAGGTTTTTGATAACTCTGCAGTCTTGAAATTCTTTGTATTTGTTGGTGAGAATAAAGTCTATCTCATTCTTGTGGCGACCATCAGGAGATATCCATGTCCATCTATTGTTCTCCTTATTTTTGTAGACACTGTTAAGTATTTTCAAGTTATGCTCGTATGCTAGTTGTATAAGTTTATCGCCATTTCTTGTTCTTTTACCTGAACAAAAGGGACCCATTATCATTTCCTCTCCATCCTCTCTGGTTCCTGTTCGAGCATTAAAATCACCCATCACTATTAGGTTCCCGTGTGTGTGATCTTTGATTGCACGTGATAGCATAGAGTAGAAGGAGTCAATTTCTGTGTTATTTGATTGTTCAGTCGGAGAATAAATTTGTATGATTGACCATTTTTCATTATTGGGTGGTAATATTAAGTTTAGTATTACAATGCGTTCTGATACGCCGATGAACTCTTCAATACACGATTTTAAGTGTTTTTTGACTAAAAAACCCGTTCCATATTGCCCTGGTGTATCACCTTTAAAGTAGAAAATAAATTTGCCATGGTCTTCTATGCTCTCTCCTAAGCGTCGGACTTCACTCAATCCTATTATTGTCCAATTAATGTTTTCTAGTGCAAGCATTAGTTCTGTCAGGTTTTCACAAGTTCTAAGAGTCAGCGTATTAAATGTTGCAATGTGTATTAAGTTGTCATTCTTGATAGTTGCTAGGTTTGTATTAGAGGGGTAGTGGTCGTCTTCCCCCACGGTGACCAACCGGCTTGGGGTGCTTTCTTCAAAAGTTGGTTTAGATAAAGTTGAGGTATTTGGTTTTGTTCGGTTTCGGCTGCCGGTGGACATTACAAGTTTTTTGGAGTCTCGGACATTGAGGCCGATCTACCTCGTTCAACATAGTTAAGGATGTTGGGTTTTATTATTTCTTTCGGTCCTTTGGCTAGTGAATATGTTGGATTGTCTTTTGTGTTTACTTTTTTCTGAGCGGACCAGTTAGGTGAGCCCGATTCCTCCCTTTTTCTTTTGTCTCTGGTTTTTTCAGTTGGTTCTTTCACTATTAATCTGTCGTATTTTATAAAAGCTATATTCCCCTTCTTTCTTTCTTCTTCCACTTGAGGTTGTAGCTGCTTCCGCTTTTCAAGTACTTCTTTAGAATAGTCCTCCTTTACATTAATTCCTGATGGTAATTTGGTCTTATTTTTCAATATCAAGTGTTTTTTCCATGTCGACGTTATAGAGACTACGACAGGGCGGTTTTTGTTCTTGTTGTTTTTTCCAATTCTATATATGTTACTGATTTCATTGCTCTCAAGATGTGTTCCTGTTTCTATTACTGTTTCTTTGATATGATCTACTAGCTCTGCTTCTGATTTTCCAACCTCTTCTAATCCAAAAAACACAAGATTATATTTTCTTTTCTCTTTTTCTACTATGTTTAGTTTTTGTTCAAGTGTAGATATTTTAGCCTTAAGTTTAGTATTCTCTTCTGTTATTATTTTTATTCTCTCATCTATTGCCTCCATAACGTTTTTTGTTACTGATGCAGTAATGAGTTTAGTTTGTTGGTTTAATTTCTCATCTAGTTTTGAGAGCAACAATTCCATGCTTTTTTCCATTTTTTTGGGTTGTTTTTTTGTTATGGCAACACCGGCTTGACAGTAGTTAATTAATCGTTGTTGGTTGCACTGCAGTGTGGTGATCTATTCCGATGACTAAGCGATTGGTCTACTGGAATCTTGCTGGAATGCACCCTTTGATTATTTTTTGGTTATGTTGGTCGCACTGCTATAGAGTGATGAATTGCACTTTGAGGTTATGTTGCTGAATAGTTATTGCAGATTTTACGACAAAACAAATATATTTTGCACTGTTCTCACTTTTCGATTTTGATCTTAGTTGTTTATTTAGATGGATTTTTCGTAGACACACTTGCAAGATACACTTATTGCAATGTCGTTAATTATTATTTGCGGAGGACGTATACGTAAGTGTTGACAGAACTATCGCCGGAACCGGAAAAAAAAACATAGATATATCATCCAAGCGGCCTAGATTTCAAGTACTTAATCAAAAAGTGTTTCATAAAAAAGAACACCTTAGTGCATTAGTTAGGACCTGTCGCTTTTTTATTTTTGACTGATAAAGCTATTGATAGATACACATTAACTTTGTCTAGGGATACAGGTGCTATTTTCATACAAACGAGGTAATTTTGAAGCCTTGGTTTTCTGCCAGGGATGTACCGTGCTATAATCTGATGATGGCTATCCAGGGAGTGAATGGAGTAGATTCAGATCGCTATACACACCCAACTGATCTGATCAGCATTCTAAAAGATTAATGGGTCAGAGTTCTCAGTTTGAGGATTTCCTTAGATTTTTATGCTATTTTCGCGGTTTTTTTAAACATGTCCATTACGTTTTTAGAATGCTGGTCAGATCAGTTGGGTGTGTATAGCAATCTAAATCTCCTGCATTCACTCCCTGGATAGCCATCATCCGATCACAGCACAGTACATCCCTGGCAGGAAACCAAGGCTTCAAAGTTACCTCGTTTGTATGAAAATAGCACTTGTATCCCTAGGCAAAGTTGATGTGTGTAAGTAATATATAAATAGTACTACAACATGAATGTTTACTGTTAAATACTGCATATCAGGATAAATATTATTGCATCCTAATATTTGGTAGATATCTACTTTTTGGATGTTATTGTGAAGAGAATTTCATTTAAAAATAACAATTGAAACTAAGGGCCTGTTGTATGATTTTGTCTTATTAGTTAGGATGTCACCTTTTATTTTTGACTGATATAACTATTTACTTAGAAAAGGCTATTTATTAAAAACAAGGCTTTTTAAAAAGAAAAACCTTCCCCAAAAAAATGCAAAAATAAAAACAAAACAGTTTCAAAACCTCTAAAAAGTAAGAAATAACATTCAAACATCATTAGACACGTATATCAATTTCAACAAAACAAGTCTAATGAAGTCGGGTTGGGCTTTTAGAATTAAAAAAAGTGGTCCTATTAATTTGAATCCTACTAATATTATAAATGTGAAAGTTTGTGGGTTTGGGTGTTTAGATGTTTGGATGTTTATTCCTCAATCACGCAAAAACTACTAAACGGATTTGTTTGAAATTTGGCACACAGATAGTAGATAGCCTGGATTAAAACATATAATACTTTTTATCTCGATATTCCCACGGGAACGGGAACCACGCGGGTAAAACCGCGGGCGGATGCTAGTACTATATAAATAGCACTACAACATGAAAGTTAACTGTTAAATACTGCATCTCAAGATAAATGTTATTGCACCCTAAAGTTTGGTAGATATGATGAAGAGCATTTCATACCACTCCACTTTTATAGTACTCAATAAAATATCTTACAGCTATGCGCACAAGAATGCAATAACGCCCCTCGTAACTGTGTGACTATTTTGAATTTAAATTTTTGCTGTCTTTTTTAAGCTTCCGTACCACTAAAGGGAAAAACGGAACCTTTATAGGATCACTTTGTTGTCTGTCTGTCTATCCATCTGTCTGTCAAGACCTTATCTCAGGAACACGTGGAGGTATCGAATTGAAATTAAAACTATATATATATATCCAACTGTACAGCTATATGAGCCTTGGAAAGTTCTTTCAGTCGAAGAGTTGTTCTACCAAGCTAGCTGGACGACATGATTTGTACCTTAGCGCAGTCCTATATAATAAAATTAATTATAAATTGCATATTTACAGCTTATCTGAACGCGAGTGTGAGAAAGTTTTGTATGAGTGGCTATTTAGCCTGAAATATGAGGATGTCGATTCTCTTGTTTATCAGTATGAATGACATTTAGCACACTCACACACACACTCACACTCACACACACACACACACACACACACACACACACACACACACACACACACACACACACACACACACTTATTTTTATTTGCATTTATGGGAAAGTTTGTTTTACATAGAGGCGGGCGCTAATAGCTGCGACACAGTCTTTGACTAATGTGGTTATTAACATTAATTTGATTTTGTTAAAATGTTTAGACACAAATTAATATACCATTTTTTTTTTTTTTCTAAACACGCATATTTTGGCACTCTCAATGGAATTACAATTTATACGGTACTTCCTGTTGACCTAGAACTATGAAATTTGGCTTTCGTTTTAAACTACAAGTACAGGGGAAAAGAAGAAATCTAAACATTTGTTAATATAAAAAATATAAGTCATTATTTAAAGTTCTTAATCAATCATAGAGTTTATACGGAACCTTCGTTTGCCGAGTCCGACTCGCGCTGGTCAAGTTTTCAAGACTACATTGGCCCAATCAGCATCGCATTTTTCCATAACTAATTTCTTTGTTCTTATACTAAATTGATCACACTCCCACCCCACCGATGCAGATCTCATTTTTGTGGATCGGCTTACCTTCTCCATAATTTCACCTTTCGCCACTGATGGATAGTCGATTTTTTTTTACATATTTGGCCTTCCGTTATTTAGAGAAAGTTGTTCAGTTTCATGGACTGAACACATCCTTGAAATTTGGATGGTCAAGTTAAAAATGAGAACTACATGTAGAAGATATCTATATCACATCCCTTATATTGTATTTAGTAGAAAAAGATTTAGCAACAGAACTCCCGTGATAAATATCATGAAAGACATTCTCATATATCACAGAAGTCGGCAATAAATTATCTAATAACATTCTCCACATAAACTTGGTGCGTTCATTGATTCGGGAATAACATATGACGTATTGAACAGAGCTTAACACGATGTGTCATGTAACGGGCTCTGAACAAAACAAAGACATTTGATCCGGAATGGTGTTGAGCGTTGTTCGTGGAAATGAGGTCATACATGTAAACAACAGCTTTCCTTACACCCTGAGGTAAAGTGTTAAAGCTGCTGTGGCTAATATGAACTGTTTTACTGCATATAAATATAGCGAACTATATTTTAAAGAGTTGATAAAGTTTTTTAATTACAGTAACTATCAACAGCGATCTAAAAACAGAACTAAAACAACCACGAGTCCGCTTTACATAGTCTGAAACATAAAAGGCCGCAAACTCATATTTACTTTTACAATGAGTCTAGTTGTAGGAGAAAAAACTATCGTTTTATAGAAAGAGATGTCACAGCAATTTTGAGTAAAATAAACCAAAGAAAAGAATATAAATAGGAGACCGTAGCGACGCTGGTCGGTAACAGTACCATTGTACCTTTACTCCAATTAACAACACTTATGAGAAAAAAAGTATTTGCTTGAATATCATATCAATATTCGCCCTATAAGGTGCTCCAGCATTGAGGAGATTAAAATAGCCGTTAAATATGAAGATGATATTGATAATATCATTGAAACACAAAAGATATTTCACTTTCAATAAGTAGTATAACAAACAAGATAAAAACACGACGTCTTTCGATCTATTATTGTCATTTTTATTTATGTAATATACAAATCCAGTTAATAGTACCTAAATAAACAGTATATTCTTTTACAAAATAGAATTATATCTAATGTGAATAGAAATAACATTTTAGTGTTACTTTGCTACTCTTATACATAAAATAACATTTACATTATTCATTGCCTTTGACAATATTAACGAAGGTTTTCCTTTTGACAAAGATAATTAGGTTTCAAGCACTTGACAGAGCATATTTTATATAGGATATAAAAGCAAAGAAAAATAGAATATCTCCTTTGAGACTAATAATTTTCTGATAGATACTGAGTATCAAGCCAGTAATTTAAAAATTCATTCATTCATTCACACTTTAATATCAGTTTTTCAACAACACTTTTAAACTTTTGCGTTACATTGTATTTAATGAAAATCGCAGGAT
The DNA here is from genome assembly GCA_943789525.1 of Agriphila geniculea. Lineage (NCBI taxonomy): Eukaryota > Metazoa > Arthropoda > Insecta > Lepidoptera > Crambidae > Agriphila > Agriphila geniculea. Next base: position 22,071,192 of record OX038885.1, on the reverse strand, counting down.
AAACTATGTGAAAAATCCTATTTAATTTATAAAATGTCAAAGTTTGGGTGCATAGATGTTTTTACTCAATTTATGAAAAAACGGCTGAACGGATTTGGTTAAAATTTCGCACACAGAAAGTTTATATAACCTGGACTAAAACATAGAATATTTTTGTCCCGGTCAAAATTTCTATGTATTGTTTTTTTCGAATGCCCGCAGATGAAGTCGCGGGAGGAAGCTAGTAACTAGTAGGTACATAAACCACCCGATGTTTCAACCAAGTTAAGTACCTACATCAGCCGTGGTCACAGGATGAATCTGATCATGAAGTTCTTCAAGCAAATGTTAATGTAAAGCCCGCCGGTAACGATCAATTGCGATTGTCAATTTTTTCGTCAATGCCATTGTTGGAGCAATTGACAATCGCTTCAATTGCACGCGTAAACGATCAATTTTTCCGTCAATTGCGGAAAAATTGACAATCGCAATTGATCGTTACCGGTGGGCTTAAGCGCTTGTATTTAATAATAGGTTTTGAGTTCTGAATTATAGTTTCACAGTATCCTATTGTCAACTAGAGGACAACTTGGATTCAATAATATTCTACAAAAACATAAACACCGACTCCATTACCGAATATATACACTGATCAATAGAAACGGCTTCTTATTATAAACTACGTTCTAAATCAGGCGAATACATAAATTGACAGTGAGCAAGCCGGGAAATTATATTAGAAATTCAACATTATAAACACATACTGAAATAGACTGTTTGATCCACGAATGCGGAATCTTTACTCGTGTAAATTTGTATTACATCTCAAAGTCCACGTTGGAATTGGTATCATTGAAGCGATGTTTGGTTTATTATATTTGTATGTTACCTAATAATAAGCTTAAGGAGAGAGCCATGCTCAGCGTTTCCTTGCGTGATCAAACCAGAAATGAGGAGATACCTAGAAGAACTAAAGTAACCGACATTTCTCGAAGGATTGTTCAGCTGAAGTGGCACTGGGCGAGACACATAGCGAAAGGAATAGATGGCCGTTGGGGCAGAAAGGTTCTGGAATGGCGACCGCGCACCGGACCACCAGCCCGCCTGCCAAGCGTGGAGATAATGGCAATACCTCCTACGAGAGAGACCTACTTCCTATTTGAGGACTATTTTATGTGATGTGATGGAAAGTGGGTTCACTTTAAATGTTGAAGTCATTCTTCAATTTGATGACTCTGTATGAAATATACAGGGCACCTCAGATCAAATAAAAAAGGATACTTTTTATTTGGTCTGAGCAGGGCACATGGCGAAAAAGACAGCCCTTGATGAGTTTCTTGCTGGTTCTTATCGTTACAAGGTCTCCCGCTTAGGGTGTGTGAATCAATGGTGTAGCGACTTTGCAATTCACAAGTGATTGTAACAGCCTAGACTAAAGGATTTTTATTTTTTAATTTTATAATGGACTGTTTTGCTTATCGTAGCGTCGCTAACACCACTTCATAAATTATGTGATAGAACGACAAAAGTCTTCGCTTAAAAAACTATCACAAAGAGATTTTATTTCACCAAGTTCTCGGGAGTTCCTTCTTTTAACTAGTTCCCATAACTTCGGTAGTTTGGGACAAGACACTAAAGATAGTTCAACACTAAACGCTCCTTAACTGTTCTTGAGAAGGTCGGTAATCTTCAAACTTGGTTTATTTGAATGTGATCTGGAACACTTTAATGTAATGTTAGCATTTAAACTAAGTTAAAGACTTCTGTGACAAATTGAATGTTTGTTTGTTTTGTTTATAAAAACAATTAAATGGACGAAAAATAAACCTAGAGCCTTAGTCTCACTAAGCTTATCTCGCTATTCAACTAAAAATGAATTGACCTAAGTCACAATACGCCCACATCTCGTTTGGTCTAGGCATAACGCGACTTAGGCACAATGCGTTATAAGTATACAGCGAGCAAATGATAATTAGTACTTGGCCATGATTTTTTTTCTGCGTAAACTAAAGAACAATTTTCGAAAAAGAAAATGTTAAATTGTTCTTTATTATAAGTAGTTGTTGTATTTCACGAAGGCGGTTCGGCTATGAAAGTTGTTAGGCGTGCACGTGCACATTGTTTTAGTGTGCGTCTGCACGCTTTCATATTACGCACACTAAAATGATGTCAAAGTTAACATATCTTTATTAAAAAAAAACTTAATAACTAAGCACCTTTGAATCGTCTTTATTTTCCTACCACCCGTTCCAGACTTTTTCAGAATGGGTGCATATAGGTATGCACTCCTAATAACATTCATAGCCGAACCGCCTTCGTGAAATAGAAAAAGTAGCCATTTTGAGTTCATTAAGAAAATTTAGAAAATAATATAGAAGCACTATACGAAAGTATATCTACAAAATCCAACTTATTTGTCTGCCCAAATCCAAGTATCAAAGGCGCGAAGCCTAATTCGTAGGTTTGGTGTCTCGGAATCCGTGCAAAATGTGTTTCGGTCTGCCGCAAGGGAGCAACGTGGGCCCACATTTATATTACGGCTACTAACACGCGTCTAGTTATTTTGAGAAAGAAGAATTGTGTATTCTCTTAGATGTCATTTGGTGTGTTGAAATTTATATTCAAAGCGTACATTCTTACTTTCATACTAGAATTTAAATGGGAAAGCAACTGTTTGTTAGGTGTTGTACATTTCAAGCAGCCGCTGAACAAATTTCCATGAATTTTGCTATACAGTTTGATTGGATCTTGGGGGTAGTGGTAAGCTACTATTATTTGAAAGAAAGAAAGAAAGAAAGAAAATATTTTTATTCAGCACAGAGGTACAGAATATTAAAACTAACTTAGATTAAAATACATGTGCCAAAATGGCTCCCACTCAGCATTATGCCACAGCACCCTAGAGGAGCACCATGACGCTGATTTTCAGTGTTCACCAGTTCCGGAAGAGAAGGAGGCGCCAAGACTTACATTAAATAAGTATTACTAAAAATATAATAATATATATGAACGATAGATATAAAAATTAATTGCTTACAAATAATTAAGAGCCTATCTAGTATGAAGCTTATTTATATAATATAATTATATAATTTTAAGAAAGACGAGCAACTTCGCTTTCAACAAAATAGTGTGATTTACAAAATGAGTAATAATAACCTACATACTTACTTTATGCTATTAGAAAAAAATAAAGACGGGACCAGAGGGATCAACAACAACGATTTCCGACAGATAACGTGCCACGAGACCGCTAATGACAGACACGCGGTCTTATCAGCACAATCTTGTTTGACATTCCAAAAGATAAACTTTAAGCTTTAATTTGAAGGTATGTTTAGATTTTGAGTTCCTGATTGGCGGAGGTATGTTGTTCCAACACTTCGTGGCTGCGTGGCGAAAACTGCCTCTAAAGGCTGCCGTTGTGTGTCTGACGTAGCCGAGCTTGAAGGCGGCTCGAACTGGTCTCTTGGAAAATTCTATTTTGTCATAAAGGTAAGAGGGATTTTCATCTTTAATGATTCCAAATAAAAGGCTGGCAAAGTGCAGTTTAAAACGAGATTCTACGTTTAAGAGTCCGCCGCGGTTAAGAAAAGGAGTAATGTGAGCCCGGCGTGGGATCGGAAAGCAGAAGCGAGCACAGGCGTTCTGAACTCTTTGTAAAAGTTTTTTAGTACGAGCCAAAATGCATTCACCGAGTACTGTGCTTGCATAATTGAGTTTAGAGAGTATAAGGGACTCACAAAAGTGAATACGTAGTTCCACAGTTAGGTATTGTCTTATTTTATAAAGGACTTTCAACCTATAGTAGCAATTTCTAATAATTTCCTTGACATGATTTTCAAATTTTAGGGTTCCATCCATAAGTAGTCCTAGATTACGTGCTTCATCCGTTAGTTCCACGCATTGGTCTCTGATCTTTACACCCGGATCATGGTTTATTATATGCTGGATTAGGTTTTTTGTGCCCAATATTAAGAATTTAGACTTTCGTGGATTGATGACTAAATTGTTTCTCTCCGACCACTCTGATATACGCTCCAGATCCTCGTTAAGCATTTTCACTGCTCTAGCTGTCTCATCAGGCTTAAATGAAATGTAGACCTGGAGATCATCTGCGTAAAGGTGAAATTTACAGTTTTGCATGGTTTGAGTAATATCTGCACTGTACAGAATAAATAATATTGGTCCCAAAATGGAGCCCTGGGGGACTCCTCTGTTAACAGTGGTCGCAGTGGAAAAACTTTTAGTACCAGCAGTGTCATTGCATACCTCCACTCGTTGAGTCCGTCCGTGGAGATAGCTGGAGAACCATTTTATTGCTGCCTCATCGAACCCGTAATAAGAAAGCTTTGAGATAAGCAGGCTAGTGTTAATGCAATCAAAGGCACGGGAGTAATCTAGTAGTACTAAAATTGTTCCTTTCCCCAAGTCTTGCGCTTCCAGAACATCATCGACAACGTCAAGGAGCAGAGTTGAAGTACTGTGTCCCGATCTGAAACCTGACTGCTTGCGGGGTAGGATTTTATTGGCTTCCAAAAAATTTACCAGTTGGATGGATATTATTTTCTCGATTATTTTTGACATAACTGGCAAAATACTTATTGGTCGGAGGTCCTTCAATTCAGTGGGATGATTCGTTTTAGGAATCGGTCGAACAATTGCTTCCTTCCATATATCTGGAACCACACCACTAAGAATGGATTTGTTGATGATGGATGTAATTGTGGATAAAGTTCTAGGTAGAGTTAGCATCAACATATCCAAATTAATTCCATCAGCCCCCTGAGCATTGCTTGATATTCCTTTGATCACTCGTAGTACCATATTATCGTCCACCGGCTGTAATTTAAAAATTGCATTTCCATGGCGATGAATCTCAAAGTATGCTTGTACCTCTGGATTAGCATTTGCATTACCCGGTACGTCGAGAAAATGTTCATTTATGCGTTCCGCATCACACATGTCAGGAGGAAGGTCTGTATTTTTCACTTTGAAATCTATATGTTTCTTCATATTTTTCCAGAGCACTCTCGAGTTCTTCGAGTTCTTGTTTATGTAGTGTTGGAAGTAAGCAGCTTTTTCACTGAACAGTGCTCCGATAACCAAGTTTTTAAATTCCTTATATCTAGCCTTATCGCAATCAAGTTTGGTTAAACGGCTTTTAGCCTGTGCTTCGTTCCTCAGTCTCATCATCTGCCTGACTGTATGTGTAATCCATGGAACATAAGGCTTTCTAATGTAGGTTTTTCTAACAGGGGCATGACAGTTAAACAATCTTAAGACATGTGAATTGAAAGCGGAGAGCGATTCATTTACACTGATATCTTCACCTACAAGCCGCTCCCAAGATACCGCGTCAACGTCCGCATTAAATTTCTCGAGGTTAATATCTGTAATCGGTCTGTAGGTGATCCATTTAGGCGGTACTTTCGGTTTTTTTTATCGAGAGCTCGCAAGAGATGAGTGCATGATTACTGAGTTCAGGTATATGGTCAACACAAAGATTAGTCACCTTGACATTACCACCACAGACCACATCCAACAATGTCTCAGAGTTCTCAGTGAAATGGGTCGCGCTGTTAACGTACTGCTTAAGACCAGTGCAACTAAGGAAATCATAAAATTTCTTCGTGTTAGCGTTATCCAGTGACAGCAGGTTTATGTTAAAATCGCCCATCAAGATTATGTGGTCAAATCTGGACAACGAGCAGACGGACTCAGTCAGTGCATCAAAAAATATGTCTACGTCCACCCATTGCGGGCGATAAGCGGTACCAATAGCGAGTTTGCATCCATTCAGATTAACACTCAGCCACATTTGTTCCACATTAGCCAGCTGAGGATGTAACAATTGCCTAGCATAAATTCCTTTCCTTATGTAGAAGCCCACACCGCCACCTCGTTGACGGGCACCCTTAGGCCGAGGGATATGACGAAGTCTGTAGCCCGATAGGACAGGAGCTCGTCCTTCCTCCCCTGAGTTAAGCCAAGTTTCATTTATGGCCAAGATGTCCACATCATGCTCTCCGATCGCCACAGTAAGCTCATCGTGCCCAGTCCCTAGAGACCCAGGATTCAAAAGGCCTAAGGAGAAGTTTTTTTTATTCTTGTTAAATTGTATGACAAAAGAAAATACAACTTGCACGTATTTACAGTTACTTAAATATTGCTTATGCAAAGTCATATGACGGTGATCCATATACACATTGAAAAACAATGAGGGAGCACTTACGAAAACAGAGTAGAGATTTAGCACAGTCAATGAGCACGATATATGATAAATAGAAAAGCGCAGGTATAGTGTTATTAGTTTTGATATCGACAACAGCAAAGCGACAAAACTCAGTTTTGAATATACTCGTACATGTACATTATAACAAATAGCCCTGGTTTTTGATTTTAGGCTCAAATAGGAAGCATAACATAATAAACCATTAGCGACACAAACATTATTGAATTGATTATAAGTTATTATAATTATTACCACAGCAACTTTGTCTGAGAGCAGAGGTGACTTACATAGCTGATAGGCTAATATCAAAGCGTGTTTATAGAACAAAAAAGCTATGCTTGGTGAAGCTGATAAAATACCTATAGAAAATGTTGCATATACACAAAACAGATAATTGCAGAAAATACACATAATAAATAAAAATAGCACAGTGAACAGAAATATTGATATTATTATTGGTAGCTGCGTAGATTGCCAAATAAATGCTGCACTTAGTTGACAATTTACTGAATTAGCTATATCTTTTACACAACAGTCCTTATTATTATTAAGTTGTATTTTAGGTCGAGGTAGGAGAGCCAACCGCGCCTTGCCCGAAAACTCTGGCCAGATCCGCCCGGGTACGCAAGCGATGTCGGGGAGAATCTTGCCCGGGATGTTGTCTCGCGAAGATTCTGCCATCTCGCGTCCAGACAAAGCGCCAGCTAAGCCGCGCGCCGACGTCGCGAGCCTGCCGGAACAGTGCTCTGTTTGCGCGAGTGAGGCGCTCATTGATTTAGAAGCGGCCAGGTGGGCCGGGAAGATCGACGCCTTCTGTTGTGATACCGCGGCGCACCCGGGCAGCCCGCAGCAGCTCGTCGCGCACGGCGCGACGCACCAGGCGAACGACGTGGCCGCGGCGCCGCATCACCTCCGCGGAATATTTCCGGAATTCCCGCGAAAAACGAAATTTCACGCCAACGAAGTGTGTGAATAAATAAATTAATTAAAAAAATATTAAAAGCACGACTGCCCTGCCAAAAACGAACTAAAAAGTTAAATAACAACTGTCATTGCAGTTGGGGGACCGTTTTGTGGAACAATTTTTAATCAAAGAGGTCCCCCGACTGTAATGACACTTGTTATTTAACTTTTTAGTTCGTTTTTGGCAGGGCAGTCGTGTCTTTAATATTTTTTAAATTTATTTATTTTTGTTTCACACATTTTAGTGACAAATTATATAGTTTTAAAATGTGCTCATTAAGGCCTTTCATTTTGCCCATATTGTAATAATTGAAGAAAACAATTTATTTCACATTTGAAAATGGCGTCGTACAGTCGCCATAGTGACTTTAAAAAAAATAACCAGTGTCACTTGAAATGACGTAAGGATTCTAACGATACCCCATACATCCAAATCCGTTGAGCCATTTAGAAGTTATGGTGTGAGCGTAGCGAAATTTTTCTATGTCTATGGGTGAAATAAAGAAACTCACATACCCACAAACGTACATGAACCCTGAACACAATATACACTTCTTTTTGGGCAGTCGTCTAAAAGAACAGTTTTATACAAAATGGTTGTATCAGCGCACGGTTTTATTTACAAATATTTTGAAATACTCTAAATAGATACAAAATTGTCTCTCAAGGAATTTTTAGTTAGACAAAACCTTTTATGATCCAACGGTTCATTTTTAGATAAAGATATTCTTAATGTTTAGCCTAACAATGCGCAATAATGTATAAATTTTAATATTTTAGGTTTCAAAGACAATCTTATAAATAAATTTCACTATATATTTGTGCAAAGGAAAGCCCTTAGGGAATTAGTCAGTTGGGATTGAAATAACGATCTAGCTAGTGGGAGGCTTTCGTAGATATATCTCGTTAAAGTGAAGAGTGCCTCGAACGATGCAAAAATCTGGATCTACTCAAATTTGTGAATATCTTCTATTCGTATAAAAAAAAACAATAGCCTTCTGACAACGTTTACTAATTTTTAGAGACAAAGAATTCAACTCATAAAGTACCAATTTTGCCATTAATTGGGTTCCGGTGGCGTTAAATAATTTTTTTTTTATTTATGTATTAAGAACACTGACCTCCATGAAACAAGTACGCTGGACAGGCGAACGTCACCAATCGTTTGATCAGATTTGAAAATCGCCATATTGGCTTGCAAACAATTGCTGTCATTTCATGACAGTAGCTTGTCCAGCGTACTTGTTTAATGGAGGTCAGTGATGGAGAAAAGTTCAAAAATAGGCAGGAAGAGAGATCATTTGTACAGTTGTCTTCAGAAGTAACTTGTGTACTTTGTCATAACATAACATAATGATAAAACTTGCTGTAAGTAGAAACATGAATGCAATCATCTCTATCTACGACATAGTTCTAGGTGGATATTCAGCTACTATCGAGGTAGACTGTATTAAGAAAAAAAATCGGGTTGCACTCCGGGAGTGCCGGCAGAAGTGAAAACTTGAATATTAACGTTGTGCATTTTTGATATTTTGGAATGGTTAGGGAATAATTTTTCACGAATTGCCGTCTTACGAATTTACTCTGCATTTGAATTTACGAATACAGTACCCTTAGCACGAACAGCAATCGAGAAAAAAAACGCGCGTAATATTACTCGATAGAGAATTATCTATGGAAATTTTAATTTCGCTATTCGGCGGTAGATGGCGATGTACAAATTTTCAATACAAAATTGCACTATCGAATGATTTTACGCGCGTTATTTTTTTCGATAGCTGTTCGTGCTAGGGGTACTGAACAGTATTGTACGAAAGTCTTATCCATAGCTTGACAGGAAATCTAGAGTTTTGACATTGAATTAAAAAATTAGCGCGTTGCTATGGTGACGCAAGTGTTTACGTCTTGAAATGACGCGCTGCCATTTTCACCGCGCCCCGTAGAAAGAGAGGGGGATATTTCCTTGGCCGGCTGTCTACTCTCCATCCGTCACATCCGTCTTACGAATTTTCGATCAGGGTCACATGATTCTTACTGACGCGAGTTTAGCATTTTTTCCCTATTACAAAAAAGCGTACAACGCCGCTAAAGAAGTTTTCACTTCAAAAAACAATAATTTTGTATAAAAAAATATGCTGTTTCTGATTGAGAAAATAAGATTGTTTCTTTCTATGATACTATTCAATTATTAAATTATCCACTTATGGTATTTTTTATGCTGCAAGAACTAACTTTCTTGTTTAAAGACCCTAAACGTGCACTTATTCCACCCTAGTCCTTTTTTCCCTTTGATAACAACAGTATTTCATCAGCCCTTGACATTTGCACGGTGATTACCCTGCGAAATTTCACCAGACCAAACACGTGACGTCAGCAGTTTTGACTTTTGCTGTACAATAGGCTTGTGGTCCATTGCAAGTATTGAGCGAAGCTATAATATTTTGGAAAGATTCAAAGTCTTATAAAATTATCGAAAATATAATGAATAAGGGCTTAAAATTTGTAACCGTAAGTACTGTTTTTATTTATATTAAAATGCGAGTTTCGTTGAAATATTATCGATATTTTTACAATACTTAATAATTCGGTAATTGAAGTATAATGCTTAAATAAACGGTAGAGTATAAGTTAGAGTTGTCTTATGGCTGCCAAATAATTAAAATTATACCTACTCGTAGATATGATGACTAGAATGAAAGTTCTATGACTAAATGACTCCGAATTATCTGGATCTGGGGAGAAGGACGGGAAAGGGAAGGGGAGGGGGGTACAGAAAAAAGGGGTTCAGCAACCTTGGTGAAGCCCCACCCAATCACGTAAAAACGGCAGATCTGATTTTGATGACATTAAAACAGAATACTATTTATCCTGCCACCTAATTGTCTAAATTGGGACGAATTCTATACTACGTCCATTGTTGTCGCATCACAAGGCACTGTGACCGACTGTCTTTGAGATCCAGTGATGAATGTACACGATTGATCGCGAGATAAGCAATAAAGTCCCGTTAAAGAATCCCTAAGAATTTTCTTGAATATCCACGCGAACGAAGTCGCGGGCAGAAGCTAGTTATTATATATTTCTCAAAGTTATTCATATTACAGCGGGGCCTGTAGTGGAAATGCATCCTAAAACGGGCACAAAACAAAGTGTTACGTATTCAAAACGTGCTACGCTGGAAATCGCTGAAAAGCGACATTCGTTCCGTTTTCATGCTGAGAAGTGTATAGAGAAATGACATAGCCTGAAAACGGTCTATAGGGGGTTGTAAATTTGACTGGTTTTTACCCGACTGCAAGAGGGTTATATTTTTTGCACGTATCTTGTATGTTTATTTGTATGTAATATATAATTTACCTCATATCTTTCAAACGGCTGAACGGATTTCTATGATTAAGATATCGTTAGATTTGTCTTGTCAACCCAAGTGTGGCGTTAAAAAAACCAACATGGCGGCTGTACCGTGCCATTATACCTAGTGGAAACAATACTACAATATGGATATCAAATTAAAGGGATTATCATAAGGATTTCAAAAAGGTATATCGTGACCGTAATATGTAATAACTAACAAAATATACCTACATAAAAAAATAAATTTAAAAAAATTAAAAACCCGCCTGCATCAAAAGACAAGTCAACTGGAAAGTTGGAAAAAAGATTAGTATTAAAGGCAACATAATAACATGCAGTCGGAGGCTTAAAATTCAAATAGATAATGTCAGGTTCTTTATGCATGCCTCCAACTGCATATTATTATGTTGCCTTTAATATTAATATAATTTCTATCTTTTCAGTTGACTTCTGTTTTGATGTAGGCGGGTTTTTTTTACATATTTTTTTATGTTTCTTGTTTAAAAATTAAAAGCTTGCATTATCTGACTTATGTCACAGAATAAATATCAATCTTGCGTACAAACTCAGTGGTCTAGTGGTTCGCCCACCCGTGTAAGACGCAGGGGTCCCGGGTTCGATTACCAGGGGGGGAGTGCATTTGCACTTGCTTTGGTTGGTGGCTTATTTCAAGTCCGTCTGGCTAGCTACCGTCATCTTACCTAAGTCTGACGCCATAAAAACCATTTAAAAATTCTTGTGTTCTGGCAGTTAGAGGTAAGATAGCCAGTTCCTCAGTGATGAGGATTCCGGGTGTAGTGCGTTTCCACCTCCTGCCTTATCGTCACTTAACATCAGGTGAGGTGAAGGCCAAGCACTATCCCGTTGTGTATAAAAAAACTATGGGTATTTTGCCTGAAATAAATCATTACTATTATAGTGTCTTAATTGTCTATTTAAGTGGACTACAGGTATATCGAGGTGCTGAGGTATTTATACAAAAATGCCACCATGTTGGTCCGAGTACAGAACCAGAGAACAAATCCTATCCAACTGCAGCGAGGTATGAGACAGGGAGATGCTATTTCTCCGAAACTGTTCACAGCTGCGTTGGAGGACATCTTTAAACTCTTAGACTGGAAAGGACTCGGCATCAACATTAATGGCCAGTACCTAACACACCTTCGTTTTGCCGATGATATAGTTCTTATGGCTGAGACCTTGGAGGATCTGAACACAATGCTCGAAGATCTCCGTAGTGCTTCCCAAAGAGTGGGTCTTAAAATGAACATGGATAAGACGAAAATCATGTCGAATGCCTATGTTGTGCCCGCTCTAGTTCATGTTGGGAACACTACACTTGAAGTTGTTGACCATTATGTATATCTATAGGTAGGACAGGCAGTCCAGTTAGGTAGGTCCAACTTTGAGAAGGAGATCTCTCGTCGAATCCAACTCGGATAGGGAGCATTCGGGAAGCTCCGAAAAATCTTCGTGTCCGATTTACCTCAGTGTCTCAAGACGAAAGTCTATGACCAGTGTGTGTTGCCAGTGATGACTTACAGCAGTGAAACGTGGTCGCTAACTATGGGTCTCATAAGGAGGCTCAAGGTCACCCAGCGAGCAATGGAGAGAGCCATGCTCGGCGTTTCCCTGCGTGATCGAATCAGAAATGAGGAGATCCGCAGGCAAACTAAAGTAACCGACATCGCTCGAAGGATTGCTCAGCTAAAGTGGCAGTGGGCAGGACACATGCGGCTGATATGATAATGATGATGATGAATTGTCTATTTGTAAGGACTTGTGCAATGTGTTTAGGCTTTTTTATTCGCAACTAGCGACCCGCCCTCGCTCCGCTTCGGTGTAGTGTGGAATTGAATTGAAACACCGTGAATTATACATATAAACCTTCCATCACTCTATCTATAAAAAAAAACCGCATCAAAATCCGTTACATAGTTTTAAAGATCTAAGCATATATAGGCACAGACAGCGGGAAGCGACTTTGTTTTATACTATGTAGAGATGTGTTTCTTGGTTGTTAGAAAATAGACAAATAAATAATTGTGAGGTTGCCAAACTAATTGATTTAAAATACTTATTTGCAGTATATAATAATAATTAACCTCAAGTTGTGTTAGACTGTCCATCCCAAAAGTAGTTGACCAAAGCGACCGCTATCTGAGTTAGTTAATGCGGTAAACGTGTTGCGGCAAGATGACCGCGAGTCGCCAAATAGCGGAACTGTGTTCAAGCTATGCGGTGACAGTTGAATCATTTTGTGGTTTGATTGTATTGATAAACAAAATAAATGACGATCCCTTTTATTCCTTGGACCTTTCTGACCCGTGGAACACCTTCGTGGTTCACCTAGGTGTTCCACGGGTATCTTTTTGTACCTGTGGAATACCCAATAAGTGAACTACTGATAAATATTATAATATGTAGTTGCCTTGGTTCTAATGGATTTGGACGCTCGCAAAGGAATACGTGAGCTTAGGGATTATTAAATATTTCCTTGTTTTCTGGTGGTCATACTAGTTTGTCATACCAGTATAACCACGAACGAGGATACGCATTTTTTCATACTTTTAGAATGAAGGAATTGGAAAGCAACTCTCACACACAGGATAGCCAAACGGATTGTACGAGTCCTAAACGATATCCATAACCCATTCATGCCCCTTTCCCGTACCCCTTCTCGTTCCTATTCCCGTTCCCGTATTATTTCAGCCCTTGAGGAGTTAAATCATTTCCATCGTGTTGAACTTTAAAACAAATGCCATTTTCGCAATCAAAATCCCATAAAACCTCAATAACGACTCCATTTCAAGTTTGGTCTTTTTACCCCATTTACCCCTTAAGGGGTTGATTTTCAGAAATTTACGAAATACATGTTTGATCATTTGTTTATAGAAGTACTCCTACGAAGTTTCAAATCGTAATGTCTATTTTATATTTTTTTCATACAAAGTTTGAACCCCATTTCACCCCTTTAGGGGTTGAATAATGTCTACCACTTAAAAATAAATGCCATTTTCGCAATCAACATCCCATAAAACCTCGAGAACGACACCCATATTGATGTTGGGGTTTTTTACCCCATTTACCCCTTAAAGGGTGAGTTTCGGAAAACCACGAAACACGTGTTTGCTTATTTATTTTTAGAAGTACACCTGCGAAGTTTCAAATTGAAATGTCAATTTTTTTTTATTCCATACAAACTTTGTACTCCCATTTCAAGCCTTTAGGGGTGGAATTTCCAAAAATCCTTTCTTAGTGGGTGTTTACACTGTATAGAATATCTATGTATAAAATTTAAAAACTCTAGGTTCCGTGGTTTGGGCTGGGCAATAGTCTGTCAGTCACCCTTTCACTTTTATATAAGAGATAATATATGTCATAATTCAATTTAAACGGAATGAAAATTATGTTATAAAGTACCTATCTTTTTAAATAAAAATTGAAAATGCAAAATTGTTAAGCTTAAATAACAATCAAAATGTGATTAAATCTGACAGCTTTTCGTTTCAATGTTCATAAACAATAAATAACAAATTAATTCCTTTATGTTTTCTCATTAACGCAGCAAAATTACCAGTAACAATTCAAGTGATGTAAAACAGACTCATTGTGTAAATTATCTGCATACTATATTGTAACTTAGACTACGAACTATAGAGTTGAAAATTTGAATAAAAGCGCCTCGGTAAATCGACACTGAGAATAAACATAGATCACCATATTTTTAATACTAGCACCTAATTCGGTTGAGTTAAAGTCGCTTTTATGTTGCAGTTAGAGTTTCTCCAGATGGATTTTTACAAATGCAAAGAAAAATAGGCCATCGGCCCTCATCATAAAATGCGATAAGCTCTCGAATGCCGCTCGATCTCGTGTTTCATCCCTAATCTTCTTACAATTCAAAAACGTTCTGAGCAACGGAAAAAGCTTTAGTATAATTTAATATTCCTACTTTCTTATGAGAAAAAATCATGTCCCTTTGAAATCAGGAAATTACAATATTTTTATAGCGTTATACATTCTTATACCAGGAAATATTTTTATTCAATGTTGCAATAGTAATCATTGTAATGAAACAGGGGGCAAGTCTGCTAATTTTATCGTCAAAATCGTGCTCCAATGGGGTTTGAATGGCAATGATTTTTGACACAGTTCTTGTTTGTTAAACCAAAAATTGAGACACAATGTGTTTTTAAACCCAAAACGGAAACACATTATGTCTCGATTTTGGGTTTAAGAAACAAGAACTGTGTCAAAAAGCATTATCATTCAGCAGACTTGACCCCCATATTACTGTTTTAATATAAAAGCAATGATTTTTATAACCTGTCTAGAAAGATACTAGAGGGCTGTAAATAATAAATAGAGGGAGTAGAAAAAATCATTTTGCAAATAAATTGTATTCTGGTATAACTTCTGCTACGTCATTGACACGACACTACGCAGCGCTCCGTGTAGACTAGTATAGTACCTATTATATTATCTGTGCGTATAGCTTCACTCTAATACAATACTTAGCTTATATTATGTTCTATCTTTAAACTTTTTCTTGATCATTCAGACTAAGATTATTCTGAATTACGCTCTTTAAATGCCAAATGGCACAAAAGCTATTTCATATGCAACTCGATATTAGAACCGTCGCTCTTCGCTTTGAGCCGAAAACTCGATTGCATCCCTTTTAGCAGCGTTTGGAAACTGGACAAAATAATTCGGGATTCCTAAATAGAAAGAGGTGAGTTTGATAGAGATGGACAATCAAGTAATCTTATCAAAGAAATGCTCGAAGTTGCACGATTAACTTCGATATTTTACGATACAATTTAGAAAAAAAATCTTTTCGCTAGTTAACTTAAAGTTAAGTTTAACTCGGAAAAATCGTTATATCAAAAATATATAAGGTAAGTTGATTAGAAATTAACTGGAACCTGCAAAATAACTAGCGAATTTAAACAATAGATACTGAAATACAACCATTTCTGTTTTATCAAACTACTACAAGACCGTCACAGACCTTTTTCCTTTTTTTCTTTATAGTCCATTACTTGTTCATAAAATCGAAATAAAATATCGCAAGTATAATCTATATAGACAGTGGGGGACATGTCCCTAAACCAGAACACGCTTATCTGGGCAGATTTAGTTCGGAAACAATTCTATAATGTTTTTACGGTGGCCGTAACTCGCTTCAGTGGAGCTTACACATCGGGCCACGAAGTAAGTGGTTCCTAACAGCTAATACTTGATCAGGTGTTTTGAAGAGAATGTGAATAAAACTTTATATTTGATGTAGACGAAATAGATTTTAAAATTCATTTTCTATCCAAAACCAAATCATTAATGTACGCTTACCGTGATTGTAGATTAAGACATAGTTAGTTGTTATTTTTACAAAATAAACGTATACTAAAAACGTATACTAATTGTATAAAAATAAAATGGCTTGTGCTCATGTGCTCGCTCGTGAGCCATTTTATTTTTACAACTTTTTGTACTGTGAATTCTAGAAAATGAAATATTCTTAATTTTATAATAAAAAGGAAAAAGATCTGTCACGGGAGTAATAAAACACCAGGCTCCAGTGTAGATTATATAATTCCAATTCGATCAATTTTATTCGATCAAACGGCATAGGAAAGAGGCATTTATTTACGGAACAGTTGTATTTGTATTATGTATTAAATTCACAGCTATTCACAGTTGAGATTTTATATTGTTGACGTGACGAGAGAAAAATAAAGAACGAAATAAGTTTTTACTCTGGCGAAAGAGGTCCGCACGGCCACGTTACAAATCTATCGCTAACCCGTGTGCTGTATCTTTTAATTCAAACAATCGGTTCCTCCAGTTATGATTCAATATTAAACGTTATTCTTTTTTTTACGTTCTCTTAAAGGTATCTTTAGTTTTTCTCTAGTTTGTGATTTCCGAAAATAAAAATAGTTTTGGTAAAGTATCATAAAATTACCGCTTGTTTAGTGGCTCCACCTTTACAACCAAACGACGGTAGCCGAGCGTTTGTTGAATACGACTTCCGGTTGAGCAGTTTCCTTTAAAACAAATAGCACGTTCATAACAGTATATTAAATTATGTCTGCGTCTGTGAAGAACTTCGAGGTCACCATTTTATTTATGAGACGATTCTTCAAGAAATCTTTCGAAAGATAACTGTCGGTGTTTAGGTGAAAGAGTTTAAATCGTAAATGCTTGGACTTCGTTTCCGTTGCATTTTCTGAAGTTGGAGATGTTTGTTGGAGATTTTGATCTCAGGATTCTGGATTTACGAACTAAAGTGGTATCAGTACATAAAAACTTGTTTTGATGACTCTCGCATACTCACTTCTTATAAGAAGTATTGTAATATTTTCCGTTTCACACATTTTCTACGATGCGTCATAATTTTCGTTTAGGCTGCAATTATTTTGTATCTGTTTTTGTGTGTTTGGAATTAGCAAATTTAGCATTTTATTTGATCAGTGCACGTGGTTTCACTGAGGGTCCACTGAAATCAATAGTCGTAGGCGCAACTCAATATACAATGAGGGCTTTTCAAAGTGACATTTAAAAAATAAAAATAGTAACTATTGGCCTCACTAGATGGAGTTGATGGAATGAGAAGTGTCAAAATTGTCTTTTAAAAATAAATTGCTTCTGAGCTTGTACGATGTAAGAGGCAAGTAAGCGCTCGCTGGCTGACATCTGCCCAAAGAGAAACATTTTAAAGTTACATCTGCCAGCCTATATAGTAGGGCGGTAAAACAAGGTTTGAGGTTAGTTTTCGCACAAGTCATCACGGAAATACAAAAATGTGGTATTGATGCATTCAGTACGATGCCCTGATCACAAATATATAAGATGACAAGCGCGAAAATGGTTAGGGTAGAAACTGTGACGTCATAAAGTTTTCAGTACAAAGAAATTTTTTTTCATATCATGTGGTATATCAAATGAAAGGGCTTTGTGAGTAGATTGCGAATATATAACACACTATAACATTCTCACTACGTGGTCTAACAAATTATAAGCAAACGTCGTAAAATTTCGCAATTCAGAGTCGCCATTTAACAGGTCCAGATTGAAAACGACTGAATTGATTTTTACAAAATACATTACAAATAACACTGCACATACTCTTTTCGAATGTCTAAAGGTAATTGACCAAAGATATTTAAAAATAAGAAAAGTACATCACTTTTAATAACAGCATAATTTTCTGCTTTTTCTAAATTCTCAGATTCCGTAAATAATTAATAAAAAAATAAATAAATAAACTTTCGTATGTTTATCCTTACTAGGACAAGTTAAGATAAACAGACGAAGGTTTAAATAACCAAATTTTGACACTTTAGATACTTCTTTTAAACTTAATCACTATTTTAAAATATGTTGTCTTATTAAATCAAATATTATTAACAATTTACAATATTTTTGGTATTCTATGCGTGGTATAACATTTGTTGTATTTTATGAATGATTATTTACACCCGTTAAGCCCCTTTTACACCCATTAGAAAGACTGTGATTTTTGTGTATTGTTTTGATTTTTTATAAATAACTTTTGCCTATTGAGTTTCGTCACGTTATTTAGGTCTCCGAGCAACCGTGTGTGTTTTCCATGTGTATTTGTCATTACTTTTAGTTATCCTTACTTGTCCTATTTGGTAAACAAACTATACTCAATTCTTTTTTGAAATAATCATGTATAAAATTCAACAAATGGTTTTCTACGCATTGAATACTAAAGAAATTGTTTACACATTTTTGTAGTGATTTAATTTTAAAAGTCGCATGGAAACTGTCAAATACTGTTTACTAAATAGAAAAAGTAAGGATAAACATACGAAAGTTTATTTATTTATTTTTTATTAATTATTAACGGAATCTGAGAATTTAGAAAAAGCAGAAAATTATGCTGTTATTAAAAGTGATGTACTTTTCTTATTTTTAAATATCTTTGGTCAATTACCTTTAGACATTCGAAAAGAGTATGTGCAGAGTTATTTGTTATGTATTTTGTAAAAATCAATTCAGTCGTTTTCAATCTGGACCTGTTCAATGGCGACTCTGAATTGCGAAATTTTCCGACGTTTGCTAATAATTTGTTAGACCAAGTAGTGAAAATGTTATAGTGTGTTATATATTCGCAATCTACTCACAAAGCCCTTTCATTTGATATACCACATGGTATGAAAAAAAAATTCTTTGTACTGAAAACTTTATGACGTCACAGTTTCTACCCCCACCACTTTCGCACTTGTTATCTTATATATTTGTGAAGAGGGCATCGTACTGAATGCAACGATACCAAATTTTCATATTTCCGAGATGACTTGTACGAAAAGTGTTTTCTAAGCGTCTTTTTTAAGATTACCACCGCTCTAATAGTAAAAAAAATCATATTGACTTGACACATACATTTTTATCAACGCCATCTATCGAGCCCACAGTTTTTTGTCATTTTGAAAAGTCCTCATTCACTTAAACTTTATCTAACATCATGAAATACAGTAACTTAACCTCTTTCAGTGTTTAAAAAGCAACTTACATACTCTACTTTCTACTTTCACTCTAACCCGTGCCTTTTTCGATATATTATCTTTGTCCTTCACATAATTTTTACTTTTCTTTAATTTTAATAACACATTACCACACTTCCATCCACATTCTAGGAGTTTGATTATTATTTTGACCTACAGAATATCAAAAAATACATATTTTTGCGAGCAGGAGAGTTGCCCCCATAGTAAAAGTTGCTTGTAATCATGAGTGGAACCACCCCAGGGTGGGAACCAAATGATTAAAATTTCAGCGTGTATATCACTAACCTGCGTGTCTCTGTGGATGCTGTAGGTGGACCAGCAGCAGGGCTCCACCTGGTTGGAGTCCAGCCCCCAGAACTCCAGCTCCTCCTCGAAGAGTGGCCCGCACACATTTGTGGGGTAGTGAAGTTTACCAGTCCTAAGGAACAACAATATCTTTGTTATATGCTGTATATTTGGCCACCAGCTAAACTGGACAACTCTCATATTACCAAAAGTATATTGAAGTGAAAACTTCTTTAGCGGTGTTGTACGCTTTTTGTAATGGGGAAAAAATGCTAAACTCGCGTCAGTTAGAGTCACGTGTCCCTGATCGAAAATTCGTAAGACGGATGTGACAGATGGCGAGTAGACAGCCGGCAGCGGAAGTATCCCCCTCTCTTTCTATGGAGCGCGGTGAAAATGGCGGCGCGTCATTTCAAGACGTAAACACTTGTGTCACCATAGCAACGTGCTAATTTTTAATTCTATGTCAAAACTCTAGAATTTCTGTCAAGCTATGGATAAGACTTTCGTACAATACTGTTCTGTATTCGTAAATTCAAATGCAGAGTAAATTCGTAAAATTATTCACTAACCATTTCAAAATATCAAAAATGCACAACGTTAATATTAAAGTTTTCACTTCTGCCGGCACTCCCGGAGTGCAACCTGTTTTTTTTATTGTTTTATTGGCAACATCCAGAAATACCTACACATCAATTACGTGCATCCCCCCCCCCCCCCCCCCCCCCCCTACAATGACTCTCAAAAGTAATATCGAAGCGATTTTGTGATTGAGATGGCGCTATACGCGATATATAGCTCTGTCTCACATCACATATAACAGCATCACTTTGAGGTTGCTATAAGAGCTCAAAGTACGGCCTCTGAACTGAAAGCCCAAATTTTAAATCATCGCGAAATCAATAAAAAATTGTAAAAACCTGAAGAAAAGTTTCAAAAATTTCTAAAACGTGAGTTATAGCTTTTATAACAAAATTGCGTTAGGTTGAAGTGTTTCGTTATTTTTATTGTTACAGACTTAAGACCTTAGTGACAGGTTGTTTAGGA
This sequence comes from Agriphila geniculea, assembly GCA_943789525.1. Taxonomy (NCBI): domain Eukaryota; kingdom Metazoa; phylum Arthropoda; class Insecta; order Lepidoptera; family Crambidae; genus Agriphila; species Agriphila geniculea. The sequence goes on along the minus strand of OX038885.1, from coordinate 22,050,786 downwards.
GTTTGCCGGGCTAACGACTATTTAACGCGCATATTTTATCACTTGATCATAAAATACTCCAAGTATCATCGGTCTTAAAATAGACTTTAAAGGCAACAAAATTATTATTATCACAATCACTTTAAAACACACTAATAAAAAGTGTACCTAATCGCATTAACTTCTGAAGAAAAATAAAAAAATCTTAAGGTAATTTTAAAGACACTTTTTTTTAAAATTGATATTGAATTGAAGCGCTCATGGTGGAGCTTGACAGAGTGACCGTACTAGATCACGTTTGGTAAGCAATGCTCGGTCCGGCCAGGTGTCGGATGGGTGTCCGTTAAGTGGCATTACAACTGAGCGCTTCCGTGCTTCGGAGGGCACGTTAAACCATCGGTCCCGGCTGTTGTCATCTGATAACAGTCGTTAAGCCAAGTCAGAGGCCTTACAGGCGGCTTTATTAACTCTAACACCAGAATTGGCCATTAATCCTTATATTAGGTCTTTACCTATGAAATTGCCGATATTTTGTCACATACAGAGAAAATAATAACTTCTATAATTTAAAATTTTAACAAAATCGTGAATATTACATCGAATTATGATCATGATAGTTAACTATCAGTAAAAATAAAGTCCATATTTTAGCTTTCGCGACATTAAAAAAAAGATCTTGAAAGTGACTCTTTTTTTGTGAGCAAAAAAAAGGGTGACCGAAGGGGTTGTAACTTAACCAAAACTTATTTTTTCGCTTATCTTAAATGGAAATAAGTTAGCATAGTGTTCAAACATTAGTACATAAAAGTTTTGTTACATGAGTGTTCATGGTTGTTAAATGAACAAAGAAAATGCTATTATGAAAAATGCAACTTCTTGAAAAATCTCCATACAAATCGGCAATTTCATAGGTAAAGACCTATTATTTATAAGAAGAAGAAGAAGAAGAAGACATTTAAGTAGGCAGTCAGTACCCATGGAATCAGTACCCATGGAATCAGTACGATAAGACGCTTTTCATAGTATTTAAGCCTTAATCAGCAAATACGAGGTTCTAATCATCAATCAACAAACAATTAACAAACACTAAATACTGCCAAGATCTATAACAGCAATTACACAACTCTCAAAGGAAATCCAACTTCTCCAAACATTAATAAATCCGAATTGATCCGCAGCAAATAAGTAACATGAAGGAACACATCTATACACGAGTTCACACTCCCAGATCTGCTAACACGATTGAGGGTACATTATTAAGTACTCCTCACGTCCCTAAGGATAACGAGATAAGAAATAACCCCCAGGAAAGTTACGTTAGTTCAAAAGATTTTTTGCGACCAAAAGTGATGGCAACTTTTTGGTAGAGCTTCGGGAAATTAATCAAGCTAAGTGGAGAGGAATTTTGGTTAGGACTTCTTGTGGCTTTTGTTGTTTTTATTCCTTATAAACTTTACATGTTGACGCGTGTAGAAAATATTATGATTTTCAGTAAAGAAAATTGTTTTCGATTTTCATAATTTTTCAATTTAAATGTTTCGGATCCGATTAAGCGAGGTATTGTTCCTTCATCATTATCATCATCATATCAGCGGCGTTCCTTCGTATCTTCATTAATTTCACTAGGCACTTGTGCTAACTATTCACTCTTTGAGGTTATCAATAATAGTTTCACAATAAAAGAATCGACGACCCTGCTTTAGTGCGATCTGCCAACAAGATAGCATTTTGAAGTGAGACGGATGTTATCTACTGAAAAATCAAATTTCAACGATTTATGACTTTAATATTTTTAAGTATTTTGTATATCAAATCAACACCAATATTATAAAAAGGAATAGGCAATATCCTACAAAACGAGGTCGAAAACCCTTTCCATAACTTTGTTCGTTGAGCCCAAGTTTTCCTTTGTTAACGAGTCCAACCGTTCAGAAACTTAACTGAATCGAATCTTTAACGAATGTATAAATCGGCTCGTCTATCCGGTTGACGATTATTCGATGTCCACTCAAGGAATGCCCAATTGATTATTACGCCAGAGTGAATAGTGAAATAAAATCCATTAATTTCCTGATTGCATACCCTAGTAGGATCAAATGTTTGTGTGATGTACATAATTAGATATACTACTTCATGTATGGAAACATGAGTGGAAACACCCCACTGCGGGAACCAAATGATTAAAATTTCACAATGTATAACTAAACATTTTGTTAATGAGTCACTGATGTTATTATTATTCCTTTTTGTTATTTCATTACCTTAATATACACTCCTATCAATTTGGGACACCAGTCACCAATACACCATTATTGGTTTGGATTTTAACCAAAAAGTGAACAGTATCAAAGAGTAAACGACTAGGTGTAACAAAACTGGGCGTCTACTAAAGATACCAATTTTCACCTCACAATGTTCTCCATTCAACGAGTATTCAAAGAAAATCTGGAAAGGAAAATCACAGGATTTAAATCGAGTAGCTTACCCAAACGCGATTCGCTTAAGGAAATAAGATTGCATTAGTCGTGGGGGGTGATTGGCGTGCCATCAAAACAGTAGAAAGCCTATCTCGGATAGATTGGCGACACAGCGCAAATATTTTTTTATGTTTTTTACCTCTTTTTTGTTATTTTATTTTCTAACACAAAGGCTTTGCTGTAGGGGGGTTTTAATTGTTTACAGACAGAATACAACAGCTGCTGGTTAGGTTGAATCAGCCATAATCATCTAGCTATCAACAAATTAAGATCCAATTAAGTTATCGGTTAGTCTCAATCGTACAGCTGGCAAATGTCTTAAGGGTTCCCATTACTGAATGAGCCCTTTACATTACATTAATAATATACACGCTGAAGTTTTAATCATTTGGTTCCCGCAGTGGGGTGGTTCTATAAATGATTACAAGCAACTTATAGGTACTTTTACTCTGATATCGCGAAAAAAAATCAGCTGTCTCACACATTAAGGTCGAGTAGGTGTATCATTTTTGTATGGAACAGCAGATTTTTTCTTTTTCTAACAGCAACTCAATGGTATGAGATCGACAGTGCAATTGAATTTTACAGATGACTCCTGCATTTCACCACGAATATTATTTAAACAATTAAAGTTTGATAAATAAAACATATTTCTTTTTCAATAATCCCAGTTGTTTTCAGTCCGTCCATCCGATCCAATTTTATCGCTTATTGATTTCCTGCGCTGGTTGAAGTTATGAAGTTTGGTCTCTCGCTCAAAGCGGCAGACCAGATTTGCCAATCAGATAATTTGTTCTGAATTCAAATCGCTAGACTATAAGTTGGATTTAATTTTAACATCATTAGTTACGTTTTGATGACCGTTTGATATATGAGAAGACTTTGACAACGCAGTGACTTAGTCATAAGGGAATACGTAAAAAAAAAACTTTTTTTTATGTAATGCCATAGATCGCTGAAAGATCCTATAGATCTGAAATTAAGATATGTATTTTTTTATATCTTTACCCAGACACGTATTGAACCAGAAACACGATTCAGTGATTTTGACTCCGTACATTTTAATTTTGAAAATACCTCTTAAAAATTCTTAAGTTTGAAATTACTTCGAAACAACGTCAGTTATTCAAGTCGAAATTGCTTTAAATAATGTGTATTGCATCAATATTCACAATCTTGCTTCTATACGATTGTGAATATTAGTAATAGCGATTAAAGAATCGCTATCTTTATTTACTACGAATTGATTTCGTGACTTTTTCGCCTATACAGGGTTATTTGTAAAACACCAACAACCTCGCAGGAGTAGATTAGTGGGGTGCCATGTCAGACAACCTCCTCGCGGTGCACCCTGGGCGTCACCGTTTTTGATACGGTGATGGCTAATGGTCTGGCAGTCGGAGATGGCGCCGGTTCCGTCCTGGCGTCATCCGCTCGTAACCCCGTACGTGGTGCGGGATCGAGGGCCGCCATCCCATCGGATGGGGGCTGCGAGGAAGAAAACCTCTCTAAAAAATTACGGATGGGGACCTCACGGTCCTGTCCGCTTCGGCGGATAGTGTGGGCTCCGAGTCGGCGTCCCAGACGTATTCTGGGTAGCGGCGACACGGTTCGGGCTCGGCCGGCGTCCTGGAGATTCCGAGTAGCGGCGGTGCGAGCGTGGGCGGCGGGTTCGTCCGGTTGCGGTAAAACGTGATCGGCGGACGGGCATTCGTTGCCAACCGTCGGCAAAACCGGTGACCTAGTCACGTCTTAGGGCCGGTGGGGCTGCCCTTAATTGGGTGTCCCCGCGAGGAGAAAACCTCTATAAAAAACCCCAACCCCAAGTTTTTTGTCGAGTCGATGGCGAGGGGGTGAATGGCTAGAGGGAGTCTAGTCGATACACGACAACGGAGCAGCGAATATGCCGACCCCTGCTTCGAGAACCCCGGCCTGCCCGGGTATAGGCCTCTGCCCGGGTGGTTAAACCATGTCTTTTTTTACTCGTGGGAATAAAAATGGAAAAATCAAAATCTTTAACTTTATCATATGATGTAAATGGTGGGCCTAGCTCAGGCGGAAGCGAGCAAATAGTGGGGCCTAGCTCAGGCGGGGAAAAGGAGCTGTTGGGTAATTTTGTACCAGAAAAGGAGCTGTTGGGTAATTTTGTACCACCATATGTTGCAGACATAGCTTCTGCGACGTTTGAAGATGAAGCAGTATACTCTGACAGAGATTCAAGAGTGGTTTCTCCTGAGATTTGGCAGGATACTGACGCGGTGGAACACAATAGGGAAGAGGCCTTGCCGGCGTCTAGAAAACGTCCTATGGAAGGTTCTTTCGCTGAGTCTGGTGGGTCTGACGAAAATGACGTACCTTATTCGGCGAATAGCAAGGTTGGCCTGCGCAACACCGGGAGGAGGGGCAAAGCTCACGGAGCCGGGAAGTTTGCTGGCCACGCAGCCATGCGTAAACGCCTCACGCAGGAAGGCCGCGAACAGGATGAGCTAGAGGAAGTTGAAAGAGAATACTCTAAAGAAAAGGCTAGAGAGGAAGAAAGGAAAAGGGCAGAGGATGCTGCCGGATTAGAAGTTGGAAAGAGAAAGAAGAAAAATAAAGGAAAAGGAAAAGGAAGCGACAAGGATCAGAGTTCTGACCACCCCCAGTCTCCGGGTACCTCTCAGAGCAGAGATGAGTCTCCAGTGGGGTCAGCTCCTTCTAATGTATCGGGTAGGTCCTCCATGCGTATACAGCAGGAAGTGGAGCGATTCACCCAAAAGCTCCTGAATGTTGTTTCCCAGTCGGGGAATCTTAAAAGAGAATTTAAAAATGATGTTAAGGAGGTGGCGACAGGAATAAAATCGGTAGTCGCCGAATTAATTGGTATGTCGTCCACCGAGGAAACCCGTCGACTAAACGCCGAAAATAAAAGGCTGGAGGAAAGAATGAGCATCCTCCAATCTGAGTTGCTTGCGCTCAAACGGGCGTTCGAGGAAAAGTGTGTACAAGAGGCGCAGCGCAAACGAGTGACTCCTAACACCCCAATCGCAGAGGTCGAGCAGGACATCAACCCCTTGCTCCAAATACCGCCTCCCGCCAACCCGGACGTCCCGGAGTGGATGGCGGTTCTTGAGAGGTCACTCATGACCAGATTTGCGAATATGCTCAATGCAAAAATCGCAGGTCTGGAGATGCGCCTGCCGCCGGCACCTGTACTGCGCCCTCCACTTGCAGCAGACCAAAAGAAGGCAGCGGCTACTGCTGCGCGACAGATAAACCCAGCGTCGCAGCCGAGCACGGCTTCAGGCAATTGCCAAAATCACCCCTCTTTTGCGGCGGCTGCAGCGACGGAAAACCCCTGGACCCCAGTGGGGAAAAATGGTCGCCCCATAAAGTCGAATACTGTGGCCGGGTCATCTGCCCCAACCACTGATTCCTCGAAGGTTCCTGAAACGGCAAAGCCGCTGCCTTCCAAGCCGGCAAAGCCGCAGTCTGCAAAGCCGGCAGGATCTAAGAAACCAAAGCTGACGACGCCAAAGACGACAGCAGTAATCCTGTCAATCTCCCCCGAACAGGCGGAAAAGGGGGTAACATACGCCGATACTATAGCCAAGGCTAAGAAGGCGGTTAATATAGTGGAGATGGGCATCCAAGGGATGAAAGTTAAAGTCTCGGCAACGGGGTCCCGCGTGTTTGAGATTCCTGGGGCGTCGAGTGGGGACAAGGCAGATCTCCTGGCTGCCAAGCTCAGGGAGACTTTGGGAGATTCAGCCAAGGTCACAAGGCCCGTAAAGACCGCGGACATGCGTGTCTCCGGGCTTGACGACTCCGTGACCGCAGAGGAGCTTCGTCTGGCTGTCGCTGAAGCGGGAGGATGCCCCACCGAACATCTTCGTGTTGGCCCTATTAGGACAGGTCCAGGAGGCCTTGGTTCGGCACTAGTTAAGTGCCCCATTGCGGCAGTGAAGGTTCTGTCCGAGTCAGGGCGTCTAATGGTCGGCTGGGTGTCTGCATCGATAAAGGCACTGGAGGTTCTTCCGCTCCGATGCTTCAGGTGTATGATTCCAGGGCATACTAGAACACTGTGCCGGTGTGAGACGGACCAGGGTGACACCTGTTATCGGTGCGGCAAAAAGGGGCACAAATCCTTTGATTGTCATGCTGAGCCAAACTGTGCCGTTTGCAAGGCGGCCAAATTGCCAGCCAATCACATAATGGGGGGAAGCAAATGCCGTCCCCCTGCAGTGAAAGCGAGGATCCTCCCTACACCAACACCAGCTCCGGTGCGGGAGATGACGGGCTCAACAGCCCAGAAAGAGGTTGAGGGGGTTGAACATATGTCTTCGTAATGTCTAGACACCTTAACCTCCTTCAGGGAAATTTAAACCACTGTGCTGCTGCGCAGGATCTCTTCCTGCAGCACGTGGCAGAGTCGGGCACCAATATTGCGGTAGTGGCGGAGCCGTACTCGATTCCCCAGCGCTCTAACTGGGCAGGCGCCGTCGACAATTCTGTCGCCATTATGGCCCCATATTCTGCTGCCTACTCTCCTCCCCTCTCAGTAAAAGAGAGGGGACCGGGCTATGTGGCGGCCACTTGGGGAGAGTTGACACTCATTGGTGTGTACTTCTCCCCCAACCGGGGCATTCAAGAGCTGGTGCAGTGGCTCAACATGCTGAGTGGTGTGGTGGGGCGCCACACCTCGGCACAGTTACTGGTCTTGGGCGATTTCAACGCCTGGCACACGGCCTGGGGCGAACGCAGAGACACCCCAAAGGGTGTTGAGGTCTTCGAGTGGGCGGTTGCAGCGGGACTTGTGCTCTGCAACCAGGGTCGGCAATTCACCTGCGTCAGGGGGGACGGCGGGTCCATTGTCGATCTGACGTTCGCCACCCCAGCGCTGGCGACAAGGGTGCAGGACTGGCACGTCCTTAAAGATGTGCTCACCCTCTCGGACCACGATCACATTTATTTTAAGATCGTGACCACCACAGACGGGAACCGCCTACTTCGCCCTGGGGAGTCGCAACGCCATTTTCCTCGCTGGGCAATTTCTAAGCTGGACCGGGAGCTCGCAGAAGAGGCAGCGTTAGTTGAGGCATGGAACCTTGAGGGGAGCCACGTCGAAGAAGAGGGGGTAGACGATTATGCCAGGCGGCTGTCTGCCTCCCTAACGGCGGTCTGCGACGCGGCCATGCCGAGAGTAAAGGGCCTCCCCCACAAACAAAGTGTGTATTGGTGGACGCAGGAGATTTCCTCCCTCAGAGAAGAATGCTTGGCAGCAAGAAGGGCTTACCAACGCTCGCGGCGAAGGGTAAGGCAGGATGCTGAGGAAGAGTCCCATCTCCGTCGCACTTTCATGGATGTGAAACAGGCCCTCACAGAGGCCATATGCAGGTCAAAGTCCGCCCACTGGGAGGAATTCCTCGAGGACCTAGACAGAGACCCGTGGGGGCGCCCGTACAGAATGGTGAGGAGTAAGCTCCGGAACCAGGCGCCCCCCACTGAGTCCATGGAGCAGGAACTTTTAATGCGGGTAGTGGAGGGTCTCTTTCCTGCGTCGCCTCCGTTGGTGCCCCCAGTTGTGGGTCCAACGCCTGACGAAGCCGATCCGGCGAGCGGCTTTTCCCCCGTAACGGAGGATGAGCTTAAATATGTCACAGAGCGTCTTCGATCCAAGAAAAAGGCGCCAGGACCGGATGGCATCCCTGGCAAAATACTGCCTGGCGCTCTCAAACATCTGGGCGAGCATATCAAGGCTCTGTTTACTGCCTGCCTCCAAACGGGGCAATTTCCAACAGCGTGGAAAAGGGGACGACTCTGCCTCCTTAGAAAGGACAACCGACCGCCGGACTCTCCGTCGTCGTACCGGCCCATCGTCCTCCTAGACGAACTCGGCAAGATGCTTGAACGCATCATTGCCGATCGGATCGTCCAGCATCTAGATTCAGTGGGGCCGAATCTGTCGGATCGCCAGTTCGGCTTCAGAAGGCAGAGGTCCACCATTGATGCTCTGCTCGCCCTAAAGGAGATGACGCAGGCGGCAGTGGGTCGGGGGCAGAGGGTTGTCGCGGTATCTTTGGACATAAAGAACGCGTTCAACTCTCTGCCGTACAGCGCTGTACGAGACGCGCTACGATATCACGGGGTTCCCCATTATCTGGCCCGTCTGATTGACAATTACATGGAGGAGAGGGAAATCGTGTTTCTCGCCCCAGACGGGCAGTTAAAATTCCGCCGAATGGAATGTGGGGTTCCGCAGGGGTCCGTTCTCGGGCCGCTCCTGTGGAACCTTGGGTATGACTGGGCGTTGCGCGGCACTCTCCCCCCTCGGATGGATGTCATCTGCTATGCAGATGACACGCTTATCACCGCCCGAGGGGAAGACTTTGCAGAAGCAAGGCGCCTTGCAAGAGTTGGGGCTGAATATATCATAGGCCGTATCCGGGCTTTGGGCCTTGAAGTTGCGGTATCTAAGACACAGGCCATTCTTTTTCACGGGCCTAGGCAGGGGCCTCCGCCAGGGGCAGACATTCTCATTGACGGGGTTGTGGTTAAACTGCGCCCCACAATGAAGTATCTGGGGCTCGTACTGGACGGGCGCTGGAAATTTGAAGCCCATTTCCAGCAGCTGGCTCCCAGACTGGTGGGCGCAGCAGCTGCACTCGGGCGACTGTTGCCCAACGTAGGTGGGCCGAACCCTACCTGTCGAAAATTGTACGCGGGGGTCATCCGTAGCATGGCTATGTACGGAGCCCCTGTGTGGGCGGATGCTCTGAATGACGCCAATAAAGCCGCTTTAAGACGGCCCCAGAGGGTAGTGGCCTCCCGCGTGGTGCGAGGGTACCGCACCGTGTCGTGGACGGCGGCATGTGTTTTGGCCGGGACGCCTCCCTGGGAACTGGAAGCCCAGGTCCTTGCGGAGGCGTACAGGCGTAAGAAGGAGCTAAGGGCGGTGGATAGTCGCCTTGCTCCACAGGAGTTTGCCAGGATCATGTGTGCGGCAGAGGCGCAATGTCTTGAGGACTGGGAGCGGCAACTGGTGAATCCAATCGCTGGCCATAAAACGGTGGAAGCAATCCGCCCAGTCCTCAAGGAATGGAAAGAACGAGCCCATGGGGCTCTAACATATCGTCTGACACAGGTGCTTTCCGGTCACGGGTGTTTCGGGAGGTACCTGTGTCAGATACAGAGGGAGGAGTCCCAGGTGTGCCACCATTGTGGCGCACTGCAAGACACTGCACGCCACACACTTGAGGAGTGTTCGGCGTGGGCGGTGCAGCGCCAGGAGTTGGTTGCTGCGGTTGGGCCGGACCTCTCGCTTCCCAATATCACTGTTGCGATGCTGCGAAGCGACGGGGCATGGCAGGCTGTGGTCTCCTTCTGCGAGGACGTTATCTCGCAGAAGGAGGCTGCGGAGAGGGTTCGCGAGGCGGACGTCGCAGCGAGCCAACTCCGACGTGCGCGGCGGGGGAGAGCGAGACGCCAACGTGCGCGTCTCTTTCTCCCCTAGTCGCAAGGGGGGGCGCAGTAAGGCCCTCTGCCCCCCATAGGGTGGAGCCCTAACGGGCCGCTCTCCCGGGGACAAGTGGAGCGTGCCAACGCGTACCCACGGACCTGGGAAAGGAGAGGCGCAGGTCTTCGAGAGGAGTTTAGTTGGTAGTGGTGCCTTTTCCCATTCCCCCCATCTGGCCTGCCCACACAAGTGGGTAGCCTTATGGGGGGATGGGGAGGAGGCTCCCTCCCTCTGTCCGGCCCCCTCTCGATCTTTCGAGATCGTTGGGGGGTGGGGCAGGGGTGAGAACCGCCCGGCCCTGACGCGAAGCCTATTAGGCTTGGTGGGAGGGCTGGGTGTGGCGAGGGACATGCTACGGGCATGACCAAGTCCAACATGCCGTTTGGTATGCGTAAAGATTGCATTCTCCTCTCGTAACAACAAAAAAAAAAAAAAAAAAAAAAAAGGAGTAGATTAGTAACATCATATACAACAATATTTGTTCTACGACTTTTCCAAAAGCAGACGAAAGAATATCGACTTTTCATACAAAACTCGATGAGCTGTTGAGACATTTGTATGGAGAGTCGAAGTTTTTTTGTCTGTTTTAGGAAAAATCGTAGAACAAATGTTGTTGTTTATCCACTTGACCGTCCTGGCCCCTTTTTCACCAAATTGACATTTGTCAGTGACATATGTCGGCAATTTTTACAGTACTTTCCTAAGACTTTCCTTATTTTAATAGGGGACAATTTGTGTTGTGAAACAGGGGACATTTTTTACAAGTCCACAATTGTCACGCCAACTTGACTCAGTTCCAATCTCATATCAAGAATTACTGACAAATCTACAAATATGTCGACTTGTAAAAAATATCGCTGTTTCACAACATACTTGTCCCTAATTATAGTAATGACAATTGTAAAATTAACCGACATATGTCACTGACAAATGTCGACTTGGTGAAATAGGGCCCTGGTCTGATTTGTCACCAACGTCCTGGCAGGATTTCTCACCAAAAAAAAAATAAAAAAAAAGTGCGCAAAACGTTCTGGCAGGAAATAATGCCACTTCGGACTGTCGGTATAAACCCCTGTTTTAGCAAAATTATCCTATTCTGTGACTTAATATTTGTCATATGGCAATAATACACTGTAAGCGATTTATGCTAATCCAAAAACCGACTATGGCAATAGAAATTTCGATGAGTAAAAAATAGTTTTTTCGAATATTTAATGGCGATTGTTATTGTGACGGATAGTAAAGGGTTTTTGATTGTTTTAATGCTGATTTCTGCGAGTTGTTATAGATAAAAAGAATCGTTGTTATTTCTACATTAAGTGGGTGTATAGATCATAGTGTTTTATAACAGTGGTGTTCATATTTTTGAGAAAAAGTGTGTGGCGGGTCCAATGACCTTTGCAGTGTGATCGTCTATTTTGACGATGAACTTGGTGTTTTAGCTTGAATCAATGCATTTGAGTTTAGGTAAGTCCATTTTATTAGTACGTTATGTTATTTTTTACGTTATTTATTTTCATTTTGATGATCCCATATTTCGGGAATATCAATTTCGCGGCACTCGATTTTTTTGTTAGGTCATTTAATTATAAAAATCAGCGAATAGACGTTGGACCAGGGTCAAACAGCGACATCTGACCTTTATTTTTGGAACAGTCAAGTGGTTATGATGATAGTAATCTACTCCTGCGAGGTTGTTGGTGTTTTACAAATAACCCTGTATAATCTGCCAAATCGATCTCGCTCTAGCGTTTTCTCATTGCTACGATGCTATTAACTAGGTGTGCTGATAGTCTACTGATACCGATATGCATACTCTTTAAACGGTCAATCACTGAGGGGCTAGTTCCATCATTATGGAAATCCGCATTTATAACACCGATTTTTAAAAAAGGGGATAAGACCTCAGTGGAAAATTATAGACCCATATCGAAACTTTGTCTGTTCGCTAAAATATTAGAAAGATTGGTTTATGATCAGGTCTACAGCGCTTTAAAATGTTCATTCAGTGAGGTTCAGCACGGGTTTTTGAAGGGTCGTTCAACAACCTCTAATCTATCACTGGCTAACAATTTCATAACTGCAGGTATGGAACAGCGTGCCCAGGTTGACGTAATCTATACTGATTACAGCAAGTGTTTCGATCGAATTGACCATTCCGTACTCAGGGGCAAGATGGCGTTGGCTGGAATCCATGGTGACTTGTTTAGGTGGTTCTCGTCATACATTGAAAATCGCAGTCAGGCAGTAGTATTGAGTGGTTACACATCAACTTGGACCCCAATACCATCTGGGGTGCCTCAAGGATCTTTGCTCGGACCGCTTCTGTTCACAATTTTTATAATGGACATAAATACATGTTTTCATAACTCTAAGATCATCTTGTTTGCGGATGATATGAAAGTACTCAAAACGGTCCGAAATCAGACTGATGTAGAAGACCTCCAGGCGGATCTGAACAGATTTGTAAACTACTGTTCTGATAACAGACTCGATCTCAATGTTTCCAAATGTTTCTATATGTCCTTTACACGCTGTCACAACATAATCGATTCCATATACATACTAAAGGGTCAGGTGTTATCAAAGGTGCACGAGATCCGGGACCTTGGAATAATTCACGATGAAAAACTTCTATTCGACAAACATATAGACCACATTGTCAAAAAATCATCACAGGCTCTTGGTTTCATCTTGCGCAACTCCTCCAACTTTCAAAACATGAAGACGCTGAAGGTTCTCTACTGTGCCTTTGTTCGTAGCCACCTGGAGTACGCATCCCAAATATGGAATCCTCAGTATGACGTATACATAAGACGGATTGAGAGTGTTCAAAGAAAATTTTTAAAATACTTAGATTTCAAGTTTCGCCAATACAACATTGACTATAATCATAGGTGTAAAAAATATCATTTTTTACCTCTGGAAACAAGAAGAATGATTAACGATGTCTGTTACCTCATGAATGTCGCTAATGGGAAGGTAGATTGTCCTGAATTGTTGTCCCAAATCCACCTAAGAACTAACACACTCCGACTACGACAAAGATCACTTTTAAGTATCCCTCCAGCAAATACCAAGTATAGATCAAATACATTTGTGATACGGGCTTGTAAATCATTTAATCACCTCCCTTATGACATAGACTTGTTTTGCTCCAGCACTTCGTCAGTTAAAAATCTTGTATGCACTGATTTTTTTAAGGATCTTAATTAATTAATAAGTAAAAATAAATAAGTTATAGTTTAAAATTAAGTTTCACATGCATGCTTCTTATTTACTTTTCATCTTTACTGTTCAAAACTTCAACATAATAGATAAATATAATAAGCTTAGCAACTCTCTGTTTTAAATATTTTTTCTAAAATCTAAATACCACTACGCCCTTATGGTAAAAAACACTATTGTACACTCAATTGTGAAGATTTGTTAATAGCATAGTATTTACTTATAAGTTCTATTAAAAGATGTTATTTGTCTGTAAATCTTCCATGAAAATAAAATAAAATAAAATAAAAATAAAATAAAATAAACGAGTATCTCACCTTATGCTTTATTTTTTACATAGCCCCTTTTTGCGGTGGCTAAGCAACTATTGCTGAAGTTGGGTCCTAAGATGGGTCATAAAAATGTATTATCCCGAGCTACTCTGTGCTTCGGAAGGCACTTAATGCAGTCGAACGTACAGCCAGTCGCGTTGGGCCCGCGTCATTGGTTACGTCCCATCTTCCTTATCAATCCATTATGCCCCACCCAGCAGTGAAAACATTATACAGTGTATTTTTTGAACAGTGATCAAATCATAATAATAATAAATGCTTGGACAATTTCACACAGCGCCATCTAGCCCAAAACTAAGCAAAGCTTGTAATATGGGTGCTAGACAACTGATATACTACGTAAATACTTTTTAAATATATACTTATTATACATAGTAACACCCAGACCCGTCACAGAAATTAAAATTCATCATTTCAATTTCTGCCCGGCCGGGAATCGAACCCGGGACCTCTTGCGTGGTAGGCGGCATGTTGACCACTGCACCACTCAGGTCGTCCAAAATATTGTGGTATGGCTTAGATTAGACCTTTGTCTATGGAACCAACTTAATCACTATTAACTGTTAAAAAAAACACACTGTATTATAACATAACGCACGAGAAAAACAGCTTACATACAATGTTAGGTAGAAATTTAATATTTCAAAATAGCCATAATCTACTACAGTGGGTGTAAGTCGTTTGCTTGTTTTCTTTTAATTATAATAAGCCTCTTGAACGTCAAAAGTACAGACATGACGTCATAAGCCTTACCGGGAGACCTTATGGCAAGAAGCTTTAACAAACTTCGCAAGGGGTTTTTTCCCCCTTTATAAAATGTTTATGATTTAAGCATTGATTTACGAAGTTAATAATTACGAAATTTTATATTATAATTACGTTCACATAATTAATATTAAACCGGCTTTAACCTGCTTCATGAATATGTTTCTATTTTAAAGTACTGGTATGCGAACCAACAGAATTTTGTAAAATGGTCAGGAGAGTTGTCAAGTGTGTACGGGTTGGAATGTGGGATGAGGCAAGGTGGAATAAGTTCTCTCACACTTTTCAACCTGTACATAAATGACACATAAATAAACTGATCGTTGAGCTCAGTAGTGCCGGAGTCAGCTGTTCTATTGACGGTACCCTTGTCAGTAACATAAGTTATGCCGACGATTTGATGCTGCTGTGCCCATCGGTCAGCGCTCTCAAAAACTCATCGACATCTGTGAGCGACTTGCAGAATCACATGGTCTTAGGTATAACACAGATAAAGTGAATTGTTAGCTTTTAAAGCTAACAACAAGACATATAAAGTTCCTCCTGTGAAACTAAATGGGGTTCCTCTTAACTTAAGCGTGTACAAAGTTTTAAGTACCTAAGACACTGGTTAACCGATTTGCTCAAAGATGACCTTGACATCGAGCGGGAGCGTAGGGCGCTGTGTATAAGAGCTAGTATGCCTTCTCGCAGGTTTGCACGATGTACAAAGCAAGTTAAAATAACCCTTTTTAAAACTTTTCGTCACTCACTACACTGTACACGTGCAGCTTGTGGATGAATTATACCCAAGGAGCATACAGGGCCCTACGTACCCAATATAACAACGCATTTAATATAATAATAAAAAAATAATAAAAGTTCATTTATTTTTCACCACAAACAAGCAGTTACAGTAGTTTTAAATACAATTACAAGGTATGACAAATTACATTACTTGTTTGTGGAGACTGGAGATCTATGAAAAGTATCGAAATACTCGTGTTACGGACCCCCAGGTCTCCACCCTTTAATATTATTCAATAATTATACCCAGCATTATGCGTAGAGTTAACTCATTAAAATTTAAATCTAATGACATCACAATACATTATATAAATGCAAATAGACTGGTTCGTTTTAATTGCTCAAAAGATTTTCAGTTTGTTGATATGATAAGGTCATTAGCCATTCAGTTATGGTCTTTTTGCATTCATACTTATTCCTACGGTATATGGCAAGTAATTTATTAGCTTTGTTGTACAATCTAGTTCCCTGATAACAGAAAAACTTGTGCATGAATGCTGTTTTAAATGCTTCATTGTGACATACACTACGACATGAACGTCTGCTATTAATCGATATGTTACTATATTCCACCATTTTATGCTGCTTTATTATCACATTTAATATATATAACTGACGTACTGTAAGAACCTCGGCATCTTCATATAATATTACAGTTGGATATAAGATTGGCTTGAACAAACATATCTTGAGGATCATCCTTTGTGCCCTTTCAATTTTTATTAAACGACTTTTCACTGCCCCACCCCAAACAGTAATGCAATATAATATGATGGACTGACATAAAGTTATGTACACATTTTTTAAGGTTTTAGCATTTGTGATATGTCTCAGTTGCTTGAATATATATGTTAATTTTCTGACCTTTTTAGATAAGCTGGTAATATGTTCTTGGAAAGAGAATGTGTTATCTAAGGTTACTCCGAGATACTTAATATTTTGCACGTGGTCAAGTGCTATACATGAACAGAAATTTAAAGGGGGATATGAACAATTATGAGCTATTAATTTTTTATCTGGTATATCACGTGATTGTTTAATAAAGAAGTGCATATACTTTGTTTTATTTATATTTAACGTTAATAAATTTAATGTAAGCCAATGGCAAACTAAATTTAGACCTAATTAAGCTTAAATATAGACTTCCTCCCAAGAGTTACCGTAAAAAGTTAGGGAAGTATCATCAGCGTATGCTATAATTTGACAGTTTTCAATTTCTAAATTGCACAGTTCGTTTATATAACAAAGGAACAAGGTAGGTCCTAAAACGCTACCCTGCGGCACACCAAAGTTTATAGAAATATCATCACTAATTACTTCTCCAATTTTTACCTTTTGTGTTCTATTGCCCACATAATCTTTCAATAGGAGTAGGGGTAAACCACGTATTCCAAGGTATTCGAGCTTTTCAATAAGTAATGGTAAAGAAACCGTATCAAACGCCTTTCTAAGATCCAAAAAGATGGTTAAACAACGTTTTCCACTATCCAGTTTTTGTGCTATATAATTTGTTAAATCGTGAACGGCATCACTTGTCGACTTTCCCCTTCTAAATCCATACTGAGCTTTTGATAATAATTCGTTAGTTTCTAAAAATGAACAAAGTTGGAAATTAATAATTCGTTCTAATAATTTTGAAAAAGTACTTAATATGGCAATAGGTCGGAAATTATCTACTGAATTTTTACAACCAGACTTATGAATAAGTATTACAACTGCCTTTTTTAAGGCATCAGGAAAGGTTCCAGTTCTGATGCAGGTATTAAATATATGCGTGAGATGTGGTACTATAATATCTTTGATCAATTTAAGTATTTCATATTCACTTCTCAAGCTTACGCGCTCACTAGACATGAAATAAAACACTTTTTAACGGATACTAGCGCGGTTTTATTGAATGTACTTTGGTATTTAGTTGGTATTTGGTTTGATTTTTGGTTTTTCCCGACGTTTCGGCACCTTTGCAGCTGCCGTGGTCACGGGGGACTGAAGCTACCCGTGAGCCCACCCTCAAGCGATGAATTTTTTTATACGTTCAGAAATTAAAATTTAACAAAATTTTTTTTTAATTATTTTATGTTGATTTATAATTTAATTTTATGAATTATTTAATGCTAAAAAGAGAGAGAAATCTACTGAATCTACCACCATTTCATAAAATTGGGAGGCCCCTCCAAGAAAGAAATGGCGAAAGAAAACTTGGAGAGGGAGCCGACCTCCGTCTTTTGTATTAATTTATTTATTTGCAAAAGGAACTAACCGTATCATTAGATCTTACAGTGTGTGTGAGGGGCTTTAGCTTGTGAATGATGGGGTCCCAAGCTGGTGGAATTTTCCAACCATCATCTCTATTGAAATTAGGATATTTATTTATTTCGATAGCCTCGCGGAGCATTCTAGGGATAAATCTACGTTCCCTAGCAAGGATTTGGGGTTTGTCAAATCTAATATAATGGTTGGGCCCCTCAAAGGCGTGTTCACTCACTGCAGACTTGTTATCGCGCCTATGTTTCATGTCAGCTACATGCTCTTTGACGCGGGTCCCTATGCTTCTCTTTGTTTGCCCGATGTAGGAGAGTCCACAGTCACAATCTAGTTTGTAGACGCCTGCAGCTTGAAGGGGGATATTACACTTGACAGGTCGTAAGAATTGGTTGATCTTCTTCGGCGGCTTGAAGTAAGTTTTGATTGACGCTCGCTTCAGAATGTTTCCAATCTTGTCAGTGACACCCTTCAAGTATGGTAGGATGGCAGGTTGACGCTCTACTGTGGCTGGTTTGGCGCGTTTTCTGTGATTGAGGTGTGGTACTTGCAACTTGTTGTTACGCAGTACTTGTTGGACGTGCTGAAGCTCAGCAGTCAGGTGTTGTTTGTCACAGATTCCGCGGGCTCTCTGAAACAAAGATTTCCCTACGGTAGCTAACTGTATAGGATGATGGTGAGAGTCACCATTAAGGTATCTGTCTGTATGGGTTGCTTTACGATACACTGTGTGGCTCAAGGTTTGGTTCGGATTCCTGATAATGAGAATGTCTAGGAAAGCTAGTTTATTGTCTGCCTCTAACTCCATAGTAAATTGTATGTTGGGGTTTATGGAGTTAAGATGGTTAAGAAATGCAGGGACACTGTCTCTAGGTAGTATTGTGAAAGTGTCATCTACGTACCGTTTGTAGAACCGGGGAGTCACTGGTGCTGTGGCTAGTGCTTTCTCCTCAAAATCCTCCATGAAAATGTCAGCAACGATGGGGGATACAGGAGAGCCCATTGCTACGCCGTCCACTTGCACGTAGAACTCCTCGTTCCATAACAGATAGCCAGATGTTAGGCATAATTCTAGTAGTTCTGCATATTCAATTGGCATGTTGTTGTCAACTAGCTTTTTCCTGATGATATCAATGCAGTCCTGTACCAAATACCAACTAAATACCAAAGTACATTCAATAAAACCGCGCTAGTATCCGTTAAAAAGTGTTTTATTTCATGTCTAGTGAGCGCGTAAGCTTGAGAAGTGAATATGTCAACCAGTACGGACTGGCTATTGCAAACAAATTCCGTCGGTTGGAAGATCTTATGACGAAGCGCGCAAGAAGAATAACATCATTAAACTTCTTGAAGAGATGCCGTGATCAAGATCTCATCCCGCACTGTGTCAGGATTTCTCCAAAACATGACATACGAGGGAGCGCCAAGATCCTACAACAGGCAAGCAAAAAGTTGCTCGTGAGTCTAATCCGCGAACATCGTTCCGAATCAGTAGCATTAAATCAACAAATAGATCGCTTATCCAATGATTTGAAAATAAAACTTGCCACGGCGGACTTTAACCATTACATTCTGATACTTAATAAACGCGAAACAGCCGTGTACAACGAATGTAAGCATAGACAAATTTCTAAATATGAGAAGTTGTACAAACGTCATCATGCCGATACGAACCATAGAGTAGAAGATGACACCCGTCAATGTCAAACTCGTGCAGTTGTCAATTTATCAAAACAAATATTGGATGAACCGACTGTAAAAGTATTAAATAGGGGTCTGAATTTCGCGGTAACACCTCGCAGAATACCGTATGAGGATATTATTTGCAACGTAGAGGATTGTCTAGTTAAAAACCAATTCAAGAAAGAGGATAGTGAAGCTATACGTCAAGATATTTCATCCGTTTTACGACGTAGTAAACTGCCCAAACACAATCTTCCATATGATGAACACGTCGCGTTGAAGAACTTACGCACTAGACCCGAATTAACTATCCTCCGAGCTGATAAAGGCAACGCAACGGTAGTTATGGATACGTCGGATTATAACACAAAAATGCAAGAACTTTTAAGTGATGAGAAAACGTATAAACATGTGAATTGTGATCAAACCGCCAAGATCCTTAAGAAAACGAGTGAACTCATCAAAAAATATTCAGAACAGTTAGATCTTGATGTCAATTATCTTATTCCATCCTGCCCTACACCGCCGAAACTGTATGGGTTACCGAAAATACACAAAGACAATGCTCCGCTGCGTCCGATTGTAAGCCAAATTGACTCACCAACTTATAAATTGGCTAAACACGTAGCTAAAACACTTACACCACTGAGAGGTAACACATCAGCCTTTGTAAAGGATTCCTACCAGTTTGTCAGTGAGATACAACATCTACATCTCGCTGATGATGAAACTATGGTTAGTTTTGATGTTCAGTCCTTATTCACATGCTTACCAGTACAGGACTGCATTGATATCATCAGGAAAAAGCTAGTTGACAACAACATGCCAATTGAATATGCAGAACTACTAGAATTATGCCTAACATCTGGCTATCTGTTATGGAACGAGGAGTTCTACGTGCAAGTGGACGGCGTAGCAATGGGCTCTCCTGTATCCCCCATCGTTGCTGACATTTTCATGGAGGATTTTGAGGAGAAAGCACTAGCCACAGCACCAGTGACTCCCCGGTTCTACAAACGGTACGTAGATGACACTTTCACAATACTACCTAGAGACAGTGTCCCTGCATTTCTTAACCATCTTAACTCCATAAACCCCAACATACAATTTACTATGGAGTTAGAGGCAGACAATAAACTAGCTTTCCTAGACATTCTCATTATCAGGAATCCGAACCAAACCTTGAGCCACACAGTGTATCGTAAAGCAACCCATACAGACAGATACCTTAATGGTGACTCTCACCATCATCCTATACAGTTAGCTACCGTAGGGAAATCTTTGTTTCAGAGAGCCCGCGGAATCTGTGACAAACAACACCTGACTGCTGAGCTTCAGCACGTCCAACAAGTACTGCGTAACAACAAGTTGCAAGTACCACACCTCAATCACAGAAAACGCGCCAAACCAGCCACAGTAGAGCGTCAACCTGCCATCCTACCATACTTGAAGGGTGTCACTGACAAGATTGGAAACATTCTGAAGCGAGCGTCAATCAAAACTTACTTCAAGCCGCCGAAGAAGATCAACCAATTCTTACGACCTGTCAAGTGTAATATCCCCCTTCAAGCTGCAGGCGTCTACAAACTAGATTGTGACTGTGGACTCTCCTACATCGGGCAAACAAAGAGAAGCATAGGGACCCGCGTCAAAGAGCATGTAGCTGACATGAAACATAGGCGCGATAACAAGTCTGCAGTGAGTGAACACGCCTTTGAGGGGCCCAACCATTATATTAGATTTGACAAACCCCAAATCCTTGCTAGGGAACGTAGATTTATCCCTAGAATGCTCCGCGAGGCTATCGAAATAAATAAATATCCTAATTTCAATAGAGATGATGGTTGGAAAATTCCACCAGCTTGGGACCCCATCATTCACAAGCTAAAGCCCCTCACACACACTGTAAGATCTAATGATACGGTTAGTTCCTTTTGCAAATAAATAAATTAATACAAAAGACGGAGGTCGGCTCCCTCTCCAAGTTTTCTTTCGCCATTTCTTTCTTGGAGGGGCCTCCCAATTTTATGAAATGGTGGTAGATTCAGTAGATTTCTCTCTCTTTTTAGCATTAAATAATTCATAAAATTAAATTATAAATCAACATAAAATAATTAAAAAAAAATTTTGTTAAATTTTAATTTCTGAACGTATAAAAAAATTCATCGCTTGAGGGTGGGCTCACGGGTAGCTTCAGTCCCCCGTGACCACGGCAGCTGCAAAGGTGCCGAAACGTCGGGAAAAACCAAAAATCAAACCAAATACCAACTAAATACCAAAGTACATTCAATAAAACCGCGCTAGTATCCGTTAAAAAGTGTTTTATTTCATGTTAAGTATTTCAACTGTAATGGTATCATATCCAGCAGAACAGTCACTTTTTAGGCTGCTTAATATGTCCTCAACCTCGACACAGCTAGTCTCATTAAGTACAAAAGAGTTGATTGGAGGGTCTCTTTTAATCCCGAGTGGTGCTATAGATCTTGGTATTTTGTCTGCCAATTCTTTCCCTATATTAGCAAAATAGAAGTTAACAGAGTTAATAGAATCAGTTTTAGTTTCACGCAATTGTAAAAGTTCATTAGGTATGGATTTATCTTTTTGACGACCAGAAATAGAATTTATTGACTTCCATAACCGTTTGCTATTATTACCTGCACAGTTAAGTAATTGTGTTTCATATTTTCTTTTTACTGATTTAAGAAGGTTGCTACAATAGTTTCTGTACCGTTTATATATAACTTTTAAAGTGTCATCGTCAGGATTTTTTTTCATCCTAATGTACATCTGGTCCCTATTTCGCAAGCATTTCAGTAAACCAACCGTCATCCTTGGTTTAAGGGTAATTTTTCTACATGGTATTATAATTTTTAAAGTGTTATTTAAGATTATTTTTGATATTACGCGAACAAATAGGCTAGTTATATCATTTATATCTACATTTTTGTCGTAAACAAATTTAAATGATTCATTTTGACAGTCAAATAATATTCCTTTATGATTAATCTTTTGCATGTTGCTTTTAATGTTATGAGCACCAGTTGCTTTACTTTTTAAACAAAACAGCGTAGCTTCATGGTCAGTTATAGCAGTTTCTATGATAAATGTAAAAGAATTATAATTTGTTTTTATTATGACATGATCGAGACAGCTTTTCTTTCGTGTAGGGTAGTAGTGCGCTGGTATAAGACCATTATAAGCAATAATATCAAGGTATTCTAATGTTTTTTCATCACAATTTAGTAGATTTATATTTATATCTCCCATTAAGATAATATTTTTATACATTTTCAAGCTTTCAAATAATCTTCTTAAGGCGTGTAGAAATACATTTAAGTTTTTGAATTCAGATGGTCTATAAATGGCTACTATAACTGTCGTCGTATCCAACACAATCAACAGGCAGTTACACTCCTGCATTTCAGGAATTAATATTTTGTACGATAATTTCTTGTCTATAAAGACAACAACGCCATCATTCTGGTTGTAGTTTTTTTCGGTACAAAAAGATTCATACCCCTCTAACGTTGGTAGTGGTCCTTCACATGATAACCAACATTCCGAAAGAATTATAATATTACTCATGAAAGCAAGCCGATTCAATAAGACACAAAATTCATCAAAATTTTTTCTAATACTACGGATGTTTTGGTGCAATATTTTTAGGTATAACTTTGGGTTTTGTATAATTCTTAAACAGTGCTCTGGAGAACACTTCATACTCTCAGATGCACTGTAGTTATCTATAGAATTTAATAAATAGTTAGTATCATATTGTAGGATGTATAATAATGTTATTAGATGTTTTTGTTAATGATGTAAAAGAACTATGCAAAATATTCATTTTCGATAAATTAATCATTCGATTTATTGAGCGTTCGATATATAAACCATTCGATATTTTGATCGTTCAATTATTTGTAAATTCGATATTTTGATTTTCGATTATTTGGTATTCGATATGGCGTAGGTAACCCTAGCCGTCCAGGGTATCCCGACTCTTTATTACCTACTGCGCTCAATAAAAAATGTCAACCGAACCCGCCCCAGTGAAACGGCTATCTGACTGATGTATTCGATAAATACAACGGCGACGACTGTCCGATGAAAATACGGAGAGATGGTATAATATGTCTGTGTGTACTTCGTCACCTTGTGAAAAATTTGTGAAAAGTATTTTGTGTGTAATAAGATATCTTGTCTTTGTATCAAAAAACTCTTAAAAAGGCCGCTTAAACTAGGGTTACCTAGGATGACGGTGCCGTCATATTACGGCCGTAATTTAGCGGAGTAAAACGTTGTCTAATGGTTGTCTATGTAAACAATACGGCGTGTCACCGTTTTACGCCTGCGCGCCGTACTGTTTACATGACAACGTTCTACGCCGCTAAATTACGGCCGTAATATGACGGCACCGTCATCCTAGGAAACCCTAGCTTTAGATATATTTCACCTGAAGATACGAAAATTCAAAACGGAATTGTTAAAATTGTTAGTTATTTAGTAATTTACTAGCTACTGCATATTGCATAGTATAGTGCGAATCACGAAAGATGACCACAAATAGCGCTCATCTTCCCATCATAACTTATGAAGAAAAGAATTAAGACAAAATAATATGTCATGAACATATTGATGTATATATTATATAATATTATATGAAATAATATTTTGTCTTAAGGCGGTTGAATGACCGAAAGTGGCGCCCTCAGAGGTTTTTATTTAATAAGTTATTAATAGAAAAAGATTTTAATAATGTTTATCGTGGAGATTTTAGGGCACATGGTCTAGTATTTTTAGAAGGTATCATTACATGCCCTCGTAGTCATTCGTATAAGTAGATAGCAAATGTGTCAAAAACGGCCACTTTCAGCAATTTTTCTATCTACTTCTAGCAGTGACTACTAGGGAATGTAACGATACCGTCTAAAAATACTAGACTGTAGGCTCTAAAATCTCCACGATAAACATTATTAAAATTGTGTATTAGAATTATAATATTAAATAAAATTCACCGCGGCGCCACTTTCGCTCAGGGTACCACCGTGGTGTCTTTTCTTCATAAGTTATAATGCGAAGATGGGCGCCATTTGTGGTCTACTTTCGAGATACGAACTATACTTACTGTATATATATTTTGAGTTAATTTTAGATACCACCTTGTTAGTTATTTAAGATAGGTAATTGATTTTAAGTTTAAACCAGACTATATTCTCTATTGTATGCCATGGTAGCCTTTAGTTAAGTTAAGTTTAGTTAAGGTGACACTATTCCTAGATTAAGTTGCTAAATTTAGTGTTTGCTTTGTATGAAAAAAAACCCTGTCAGATCCTGAAATTGGACAACATTCTCCATGGAACATAATTAAAAAAAAAAACAAAAAAAATAAGTAATACTCCCATACAAAATGTATTGATCAGCTGACCGACTTACTTTGGAAGGGCGAAAAAAAATTTTCCTTGGAAAATGTTGTTCAGTTTTAGCAACACCTGTTTTAGGATCTGAGTAGGGTTGTATACATGATGTATATAAGATAATTAACTTTATTTGAATTTCTACGATAGTTTGGAGAATGTTTTCCTGAATTATATAAAAAGGTTTACCGTCTATATTTAAGTTTGGTCTATAGGGTTGTCACTCCACTATATGTGCGGTAATCAGAAGGGTGCTTGAATGATAGATTAATATAAACTGAATATATTTATTTAAACACGATAGATAGGTATGAGTTAATTAATACTAGTTAACAAGTACAAGGGACGCGGGCCACGGGAAGACTGGCTCGCTGCGCGCAGGCAGCTACGAGGCGATCGCTCCCTATGACGTAATCAATAAGTAAGCACTTAATACAATCAATGTCGCTACAGTACTTCCCCTGCTAATTTTTGAAAAAAAAAAATGTGTAGTTACATATCTTAATATATAAAATCGTAAACTGAATGACTGAATGACTGACTGACTGACTGACTGACTGACTGACTGATCTATCAACGCACAGCCCAAACCGCTGGACCTAGAGACTTGAAATTTTGCACACAGATACTTTATACAGTGTAGGCATCCACTAAGGAAGGATTTTTGAAAATTCTATCCATAAGGGGATGAAATAAGTGATGAAAGTTTGAATGAAAGTCCCTCAGTTTTGAAGCTAGGATCGTCAAATTTTGTGTTTAGGCTGACGATTGAAAATTAATAAATACGGGTCTCAGCGTTTTTCAAAATTCTACCCCCGAAGGGGTCAAAAGGGGGATGAAGTTGTGTAATGAAGAAAATCCTTTATTTTCGAAGTCAAAATTGCTAAATATATAATTTAGGCTTATGGATGGAAATCTAACGCAACGTATATTGTTATTTTTAGTATTTCTACTCCTACGGGGATGAAATGGGGGTGAAAAGGGGTAAATAAACCTAAAAATAGATATGGATGTCGTTATTGGGGTTTTCTGGGATGACGATTGCAAAAATGTCATTTATTTTGAAGTCCAACACGGTGGACATGATTTGACCCCTCAAGGGGTGAAAATGGGGTTCAAATTTTGTATGGAAAAATAATATTAAATGGACATTACAACTTTAAACTTCGTAGGAGCACGTCTAAAAATAAATAAGCAAACATACATTTTGTGATTTTGAAATTAAACCCCTTAGGGGGTAAATGGGGTGAGTAAACCTAAAAATAGATACGGATGTCGTTATTGGGGTTTTCTGGGATGACGATTGCAAAAATGACATTTGTTTTGAAGTCCAACACGGTGGACATGATTTAACCCTCAAGGGGTGAAAATGGGGTTCAAATTTTGTATGGAAAAAAATATTAAATGGCCATTACAACTTTAAACTTCGTAGGAGCACGTCTAAAAATAAATAAGCAAACATATATGTTGTGATTTTGAAAATCAACCCCTTAGGGGGTAAATGGGGTGAGTAAACATAAAAATCGATGTGGAGGTCGTTCTTGAGGTTTTATGGGATGGTGATTACGAAAATGAGATTTATTTTGAAGTCCAACACGGTGGACATGATTTAACCCCTAAAGGGGTGAAAATGAGGTTCAAATGTATGGAAAAAGAATATAAAATAGACATTACAACTTTAAAATTCGTAGGAGCATGTCTAAAGATAAATAGGCAAACACATATTTTGTTATTTTGAAAATCATCCCTTAGGGTGTAAATGGGGTAAGTAAACATGAAAATCGATGTGGATGTCGTTCTTGAGGTTTCATGGGATGGTGATTGCGAAAATGACATTTATTTTGAAGTCCAACACGGTGGACCTGACACATCATGGACCTGTACCTGGACATGCACATCCAAGTAACGGGAACGAGAACAGGCACGGGCACGGGCACGGGCACGGGCACGGGCACGGGCACGGGCACGGGCACGGGCACGGGCACGGGCACGGGCACGGGCACGGGCACGGGAACAGGAACGGGAACGGGAACAGGACGAGAACGGGACGGGAACGGAACGGGCCGGAACGGAAACGGAACGATAACGGGAATGAAACGTGAACGGAAAGGGAACGGGAAAGGAACGGGAACAAAACGAGAACGGAACGGGAATGGAACGGGAAAGAGAAAGGTACAGGAACGGGATGGTAACGGTACCGGAAAAAGGAACGGAAGGACTACGGGACGGGAATGGGACGCGAACGGGAACGAAACGGGAACGGAAAGGGACGGAACGGAATGGGAATGGAACGGGAACGAAACGGGAACGATACAGGAAGGAAGGAACGAAAACGGGACGGGAACGGTAAAGGACCGGCACGGGAACGGAGGGGAAAGGATCGGGAACGGAACGGAACGGGACGAGAACTGGACGGGGCGGGAACGGGAACGGGACGGGGACGGGAACGGGATGGGACGGAGACGGAGATGGGGACGGGAACGGGACGGGACGGGGATGGGAACGGGAACGGGAACCGGAAGGGGTACGGGACGGGTACGGAACGAAAAAGAATGGGAACGGAACGGGAAAGAATGGGAACGGAAGGGGTACGAGAACGGGACAGGAAAGGGACGGGAACGGACGGGAACAGAACGGGAACCGGAACCGGAAACGTAAAAATGACTGGTCAGATCCTGGTTGAAGGTTCTCTAAGGATTTTCTCTAACATCCACGCGGACGAAGTCGCGGGCAGAAGCTAGTATATTATACAAAAATAAATGAATTAAAAAGAAACTAAGTCTGTAAAAGTTTATTTGAGTCAACCCTAACTCTTATAACTACTTATCAAGTTACGTTCAAAATAAAACAATGAACTAAGGTACTTATGGCGGCTTGGGGAACATACAATGACTTATTCAGCTGAAAATGACGCTATGCATGGCGTGTGGAATGTACTCATTGAGTACGTACTGCGTACAAAATAAGCTTTGTTTACACAATATTTAACAAAACTAATGATCTATATATAAATGAATGAAGTGAGTACCTATTTACTTAAATATAAAAAGAAAATTACATAATTTTACACTTTGTCTTATTGAATACTAAATAATACTTGTCTTATTACTAAAGAATAAACAACAAAAAATACATTTAACAGAATATGTGCTAAAGTTGGAATCGAATCGGTTTCTTTATAAGCCTACCACTTCGAGTGGTACAAGTAACAATCGGTTCGCTACTTTTTTCTTTAGCATTGCTTTCCGGTACGACATTATCATGACAAACAGAATTATCCTTATCATAAGCTGGGATGCACTGATCATTAAGAATGTAGGCCGGTTTGAGTCGATCTATCGAAATATTAACACTTTTTCCTGATAGTTCAATACTAAAATATTTTTTATATCTTTTAATAACTCTAAATGGGCCTTGATACGGCGGTTGTAAAGATCTCCTTACCATGTCATTCCTAACGAATACATGCGTACAATTTGTTAAATCGCGATGCACAAATAAAGTGCGAGAATCTCTGTGCTCTTGTGGCTTGGGCCTAAGTTTCTGTATAGTATCTCTTAAGTTTTTCACGTAATCTTGAGAACTGCAATCCGATAATCTAGAATTATTATAAAAATCGCCTGGTAATCTAATTGTTTGTCCATATAAAAACTCTGATGCACTTACATTAGTTTCGTGCCGCGGTGCTACTCGTAAACCATATAAAACTGTTGGCAATTCGTTAATCCATGAATTGGACTCTAGCAATCGTGCCATAAGGGCTGATTTCAAACTACGGTGCCATCTTTCAATTGCTCCATTGCTTTGGGGATGGTAGGGTGTAGTTCTTAATTTTTCAACGCCTAATACTTTCATGAGTTGTGTAAATAGATTGCTTTCAAATTGTCTGCCCTGGTCTGTCGTTATTCTTATCGGGCAGCCAAATCTACAGAACCACGTCTCATAAACGGCTTTGGCTACGGTTTCCGCGTGTATTTCTTTTGTAGGGACGGCTTCTGCCCATCCGGTCACTCTATCTATCATAGTAACGCAATATCGGAAACCATCCTGTGTTATTGGCAAAGGACCTATTATGTCCAAATTTAGGTGATCTAGTCTGCCGCATGGTTCAAAATGACCTAATTTAGAAATAGTATGACGATTTATTTTCACTTTTTGACATTGAATGCATGTTTTGGCCCAATTACCTACGTCTTTATTCATATGAGGCCAAAAATATCTAAGTGATATTAATCTTTTACTAGCTCGTATTCCAGGATGACTTAAGCTATGTACTATATCGAAAGCGTTTTTCCGGTACATTTTTGGTAAATAAGGCCTAACATTGTTAGTGGATACGTCACAAAATATCTGTTTATCACAACCTGGAAAATAAATCTTTTTTAATCGGGTCTGAGAACGGTTTGTGGGTAACAATAATTCTTTTAATTCCTTATCTACATCCTGTGCCTCGGCGAGTGCCGAATAATCGATGCTTGTTGGGCATGTTATTGTTTCTAGTCTGGACAAAGTGTCGGCTACAATATTTTCGTTTCCTGTTACGTACTGAATATTAGTCGTATATTCGCTTATGTACATAAGGTGCCTTATGCGGCGTGGTAACTCCTTATCGTTACTCTTTTTTGTAAATGCGTAAACTAAAGGTTTATGGTCTGTAAAAATTGTAACAGGGTGTCCTTCTATTCTAGACCTAAAATGTTGCACTGCAAGATACATAGCTAAAAGTTCCTTATCATAAGTGCTATATTTTTTTTGACCTGGCGTCAATTTTTTTGAAAAATAGCCTAGAGGTGTTAACTTTCCATCTACTTTTATATGTAACACTGCTCCAACACCGTCGTCCGACGCGTCCGTCATTAATGCTAGGGGTGCATTGGGTAAAGGGTGGCAAAGCGTTGCAGCTTGTAGCAAAGTGGTTTTGCACTGCGAAAACGCTTGCTCAGCCTCTTTTGTCCAAAAGATTGGAGTTTTATCTTTTTTCTTAGGGCTGTGAACAAGCTCATTTAATTTGGCTTGTAGTTGTGCAGCTTTGGGTATATGTGACCTATAAAAATTAATCATGCCTAAGAAACGCCTGAGCTGCTCTACTGTTTCTGGCTTTTTAAAGTTAACTATGTCCTTGACTTTTTGTTCAGCGGGCCTAATACCCTCGGACGACACTTCAAAACCCAGAAATTCTAACTTTGATTTACCGAACTGACACTTAGAAAGATTTATAGTGATACCAAAATCGTTTAATCTGCTAAAAATAGCTTCTAAGTGCTTACTATGCGAGTCATTGTCTGTACTTGCTACTAAAATATCGTCAATGTAGCAAAAAAAATGTTCGTTTATGTTGTTGACTGTACCATCACTATTTTTAATTTCTAAACCTTGTAACACCGAATGGTTCATAAACCTTTGGAATGTTTGGGCTGCATTGCGCAGGCCAAACGACATTCGTGGGAATTCAAAAAGTCCGAACGGCGTAATGATAGCGGTTTTTTCGATATCTTCAGGGCTGACCCTAACGTTAAAATATGCTCTATTTAAATCTATTTTAGAAAACACCTTTTTATCCGCGGTAATATGTGTGAAATCTTGTACGCGAGGAATCGGATATCTATCTGGCTTAGTTATTTTGTTAAGTGCGCGATAATCGCCACACGGCCGTAATTGTCCGTCCTTTTTAGGCACGACGTGTAAAGGGCTTGCCCAAGCGCCTTTAGATGGCCTACATATACCAAGTTCCTGCATAGTCCTAAATTCCTCAAAAACTTTTTTGTACCGATCGGGTGGCAAGGGTCGAGCTTTAGCGTAGACGGGTGGTCCCTTTGTTTCGATGTGATGGAAAATCGAATGAGGCGGGTTTTCTCTAAAACATGACGGTTTCAATATGTCAGGAAATTTATTTAGTTGGCTAGAATAAGGGTGATTTTGATCTATCATCCCTAATGATGAGTCATTCCAGCTTATGATTTCGGCTATAGTACTTAAATTCGTAGTTTGATCGATCAACTTACGCTTACTTAAATCTATTATTAGCTTATGCTGAATTAAAAAATCGGCACCAATAATAGGTTGCTTAACGTCGGCAATAATGAATGTCCACTTATAAGGTCGACGTAATTTTAAATTTAATGTTAATGTTTTTGTGCCAAAAGTTTTAATAATGGAACCATTAGCCGCGTATAATACGTAAGTACTAGCACTTTGACTTTTTGGTACTAAACTCACTGGTAAAACCGATACGTTAGCGCCGGTATCGATCAAGAAACGAAGACCTGTCTCGACGTCTCTTACTATGAGGCGGTTGTTTTCCGCGAGGGTGCAGGAGTCCGCCGCTGCCTGCACTCTTGTTAGTTTTCCGGTGCTGGGGTGGCCGGTGTCGCCTTCCAGTTGCAGGGTTGGATGCATCTGTTTGATTTTTCTCCAAACTTATAGTGGTATCTGCATATCCACTTCCGTTCATTAGGAGTATCATCTCTAGGCGTTCTAGGGCGAGACTTGCTTCTTGAGCGTTGGTAGCGGTTTCTTGAGTTATAAGTCTCCAAACGTGATAACCGTGAGTTAATTTTTGCAATCTCTCCTGTAACTTTCTCTAAAACATTTTCTCCTTTATGTTGAGTTTTAACTTCAGAAATGCTTCCACTTGTTGTTTCCATTATTTTGTCCGCCACTGTGGCTAGTCTGTCTAGCTCTTTTACTTCCGTAACTGCGAGCACGGCTTGCACTGAAGTAGGAAGGTGGCTCTGCCACAGTATTTGTAAGGTTGAATCTGGAACTCTATCCCTAGCCAACTCGCGCATGCGACGAAGTAATTGCGAAGGCTTTTGCTCACCTAAATCCATTTCGCTGATAAGTTTTTTAATTTTTCGATGTTCGGATTCCTCAAAAATGTCAAGCAATCTAGCCTTTAGGCAGTTGTACTTGTTAGTTGCAGGAGGGTTAATGAGAATGTCAGTTACTTGCGAAATAATTTATTTTTCCAATTTAGTTACTATCATGTTATATTTCTGTACATCGCTCAATTTTTGAGGTGATAAAATTGCTTCTGTCTGGATGAACCAGACGCGTGGCTGATCTCGCCAAAAAGTCGGTATTCTAGCTGCAACCGACAACTGTGCCATTTCGTTGATTGGCTGACCTGACGTTCCAGGAGGAACAACTGGAGGATTCGCTTCTGTAGGATTCGCTTCTGGAGGATCTGACATCGTGTCGTTAACCCTGCGTCGGCACTCAGGGGAGTTAATCGGTTCCTTGTATGTAAAAAAATGGAACACGTGTAAGCGAGTCACTTTGCGCCGCACTAGCAAAAAAAAAAAACGATAGTTCAGTTCAGTTCAAGCACACGCAAAAAAAAATGTTCACTGGGTCACCACTTTGCCGTCTATATTTAAGTTTGGTCTATAGGGTTGTCACTCCACTATATGTGCGGTAATCAGAAGGGTGCTTGAATGATAGATTAATATAAACTGAATATATTTATTTAAACACGATAGATAGGTATGAGTTAATTAATACTAGTTAACAAGTACAAGGGACGCGGGCCACGGTAAGACTGGCTCGCTGCGCGCAGGCAGCTACGAGGCGATCGCTCCCTATGACGTAATCAATAAGTAAGCACTTAATACAATCAATGTCGCTACAAAGGGCTTTTTAATAAGCAAAAACCGGAAGCGTCATTTTTCTCCGCAACATCGAAATTTCCATGGATCTCTATAAAGCTCTAATGAATAAAAGGGGTGAAGTAACGGCCCGGTCACAGCTCGGCAAGCGAATTCGCTATTCACTGCGCGGTCGTGACGACGAGCTGAGAGACCGCCATCGAGATAGCGCGCAGTGATTATTGAATTCGCTTGCCGCGCCGCCCGCCGCGGCTAGCTGTGGCCGGGCCGTAAAGTGTGTACTGCTTCACGGGTCGCCGCGTCGAGTCTCTGACGTCATTATGTCGCGTTTACACGAGGACAATTAACTGGATGATAAATAAACATGTTTATGGGGTCTTAAACCAGTTATAAGTCATAATATTTATGTAGGTAACGGGTTGTGTGGCATCCGGCAAAGTAGGATAGCATCAACTCTTCAGGGGTGCCGTAAAATGCAAATAATGAGGTGTGATACTGAGGAACTATTGGCCCCAAAAGCGACTTTCCTAAAATCGTGTGATTGGTCGTTTCAAAAGTCAAATGCCATTTCTAACTAATCAAAGCGGTCGGGTTTACTACTTACAGAGCACAATGACGCATTGAGCCATTTGCGAAAACTATTGTTTATGACCCTAGTAATATAATAAGTCTATGTTATGACCACAGAATATATAATAGTGGTATGACCTCTCATTACATAAAGAGATGTATATACTACCATCTACATTTCGATAACACCTTCTTATGAGAAACGCTTATGTAAGCGTTTCTATTATGGATTCGTTATGGATGTCCATAGAGATCTTTATTTTAGTTAGTTTTGAAACAGTACTTACTTATTTTTAAATTTGAGATTTTTGCATTTACAGTGCTATTTTTAACTGTAAATGCAAAAATCTCAAATTTAAAAATTATATAGCTAGTTCATCTTAATCAATTGTTAAAATATCTGGAAAGATATTTCAATTGAATGTCGAGGTAATTCCTCACATTGGTGAAATAACGCTGGCTTACAACGTAAGAGTTTAGGATATACTAGGAAAAATTCGACGATGTCACTAGTGACTCGGTAGCTCAGCGGTCAGAGCATTGGACCGGATATCCAAAGGTCGCGGGTTCGATTCCCGTCTGAGTATTGATCTGGTGCGAGTCGTATTTTTTCTAGTATATTATTTAGTACAGTACTTACTTAGTCTGGCCTTTATGGCTTAAAGACACGATAGACATACAGAAAACTGACTTGGATCCGAAAACACTCGAACCTAATCAATATTTAATCTTATACCTTTTAGGGTCCATAATAGGATAACATGGTTTGCGCGGGCAGTATTTTTATATAGAAAACGTAAACTTGTAGGCACAAAAAAAACATACGACAAGCTAAAGAGATTATCTAGTTGCTACAAGTATTAATTTGCGTATAAACCTCACAGATAATTGTAAAAAAATTCTGAATATCATCAAAAGCGCTTGTCGCGGGCCATATTTTTGGCGTAAATAATAGCGGAAACGGATTAAAATCTACATCAAAATATACTTTAACGTACTGTGCAGTTGCTCCAATTATTTTTTTTCAAGAAAGATAATTGTGCTAAAGATAATGATGAAAAAACAACGAAAAACATCAAAAAAGTGCAGAAGTGAGGTTATTTTCCATACTCTTTACACGTAAAGACAAAGACAGAAAAAAAAATTTGCATAACCGAGCCTTAAACGAGCAATTCTTATATATTTATTTATATGTAAGTATATAAATTTATTTCTGTGATCTCAGAAACGGCTCTAATGATTTCGCTGAAATTTGGTATATGTCGGGTTTCGGGGGTAAACAATCGATCTAGATTAGTCTTATTTTTGGGAAAATGCGTGTTTTCATGCGTTTTTCTTTCAACGCAGCATAATATGGTCGCTAATTTCATTTTCCGGCCACTGTCCGTCTGGTCCAGCGGGTTAAGACGCGGACGGCAAGAAACGAGTGTTACGGTTTCGAATCCCGCTCGGTGACTTATTATTGTGTTTTTTATATATTATGTTCAAGTTTATATATTTTTTTTATTGTTTTTAGACAAGTATAGACCACCATTTTACAATTCAAAGTAATAACCGAGCAAAGCTCGGTCGCCCAGGTACTAGATAAATAATCGCGGACAACATACATACGGATCAAACTGTGAATCTCCTTTTTTTAAAGTCAGTTAATATAGGAAAAACTTCTAAATGTAACAAATATCTACTTTTCTGAAAACCGCATCAAAATCATTTCAGCCAAACGCGAGTTAATCGCGTACAAACGTACAGGTCAAACTGAGAACCTCCTTTTTTTTCGAATACGTTAACAATAGGCATGAGGAATATTTTTTTTATTTTACGTTACATAAATTACCTTTTGAAAAAGAAACATTGGTAAAATAATTATTTCGCTAGCATAAAAACTGCCCGAGTTATCACAGTTTGAAATGCACACAAATTAGACTCACCCAAAAGCGCTCCATACTAACGGCTACCTAGTTATGACGTCACGCACGCCTAGGTAGTTCGTATGCAACGCGTAGGAAATTTGCTCGGCAGCTATATTAAATATTGTGTTTATCAAAATGGTCTCTTAGACAAATTTGCTATACATATTACCGACTAATTAAAGGTATTATTTATTTAAATATTTTTTTTACTTTTTAAATGGACTTGTCAACTCAACTTTGAAGGGTCATAATCATAAAAAAACACAATATATAAAACCAAGAGGTATACAAGCTACTCTAAAAGTTTAATATGTTTACGATTTTTATTAGTACATATTTCGTTATTTTATTCATTAGTCGTCATCCCTTTTATTACAGACTCAGCACCATGGCAACTGAGTTCAATATTTCAATCAACACGCATGGTAAGCAATAATTTCCTTATTACTTGGCCCGTTTCGGCATCCATTAGATACCCTAATTAATACAAATTACGCTTCAGTCGTATGCCTTTAAGCGAAGGTCTATAATCGTTTAAATCAATTACGGGCCCGATATTGGCACAGCTTTGACCCATTAATTCGCTGGGCAGTAATGGTTCCCGCACACGGGCGATATGCCACTAATACAAAACGCTCCGCCACTGAACTATTCCTGGGGGCCCTATTCTCGCGCACTACGGCATTTCTCGAATTCGAGATAATTTCTTATCACAAATCTCTATTGAAAATGTCACTAAAATCTCTATTGCAGCCAAAAAACTTATTCTCAGCAATTTTCGACATTACAAGTCGAAAGTCTTTGGAATCTCTACAATTTCTTGACTTTTTCCAGTTATTTCGAATTTGACACTATGGCACGCGCCTGATGTCTACCTGCAAGAAACGCAACGCTGTTTAACATTGATTACTGTTGGCTTAGTCGGTCACCCATACCGAACCCGACCTTTTTACAAAGTTGTTTAACATTCGTTATCGAAATCTCAAACGGTCACCCATCTCATAGGTACCCAGTCTTTTTTACTTTCGTCGCATCGCAGTCACAAACGGTCACCCATCCCACACCCAGCCATTTCCTAAAATGGCTTAACATTCATCATCACAGTCCCAAATGGTCACCCATCTAGTAACTGGCAACCGGCCTCTTCAAAAGTAGCTTAACATTCGTTATTGCTGTTCCAAATGGTCACCCATCTGAGATGGGTAACCATTTTCAAAGTGGTTACCAAATGGTCACCCATCATCTCATACCCGGCCTTATTTAAAGCTTTTCTACTTTCGTCGCATCGCAGTCACAAACGGTCACCCATCTTACACCCAGCCATTTCTTAAAATTGCTTACAATTTGACATCGCAGTCCCAAATGGTCACCCATCTAGCAACCGGCCTCTTCAAAAGTAGCTTAATATTCGTTATTGCTGTTCCAAACGGTCACCCATCTCGTACTCGGCCTTTTCAAAAGTAGCTTAACATTCGTTATTGTAGTCCCAAATGGTTACTCATCTCATAAGAAAGAGACAATTCGACACTTCGACTAACGTAATGTTCGAGATATTCAATCTCTACTGCTATCGACCACACGTTGCATGTCGAGGACTAGCCATCGACATATCTATGGTGACATTTCGAGAATACCAAAACCAGGTTTGAATAGACAAAATGGCGGATCCGCCATTTTATTTCGACATATCTCTATTTCGACATTTTGTTTATCGCGTGAGAATCGGCCCCCTGTAGTTTTCATACATTGCCGC
Organism: Agriphila geniculea; assembly: GCA_943789525.1. Taxonomy (NCBI): domain Eukaryota; kingdom Metazoa; phylum Arthropoda; class Insecta; order Lepidoptera; family Crambidae; genus Agriphila; species Agriphila geniculea. The sequence goes on along the minus strand of OX038885.1, from coordinate 22,014,525 downwards.
ACACGGTAAACGCCCCATCGACATATCTCTATGGTGACATTTCGAGAATACCAAAAACAGGTTTCAATAAACAAAATGGCGGATTTGCCATCTTATTTCGACATATCTCTATTTCGACATTTTGTCTATCACGTGAGAATCGGCTCCCAGGGGACGGATTCTCGCGCATTGCGACATTTCTCGAATTCGAGATTATCTCAAATCACAAATCTCTATTAAAAATGTCACTAAAATCTCTATTGCTGCCATAAAACTTATTCTCGGCAATTTTTGACATTACAAGTGGAAAGTCTTTGCAATCTCTACGATTTCTTGATTTTTTCGAGATATCTCGAATTTGACACTATGTCACGCGCCCGAGAATTACCACCCTATAATGTCTGCCTGCAAGAAACGAAACGCTGTTTAACATTGATTACTATTGGCTTAGTCGGTCACCCATTCTAAGCCCGACCTTTTTACAAAGTTGTTTAACATTCGTTATCGAAATCTCAAATGGTCACCCATCTCATACCCATCTTGGTAAATGTTGTTTAAGACCCGGACATTTCCTAGAATTGCTTAACATTTGTTATCGCAGTCCCAAACGGTCACCCCTCTCGTAACTGGCTTCTTCAAAAATTGCCTAATATTCATTATTGCAGTCCCAAATGGTCAGGTCACCCATCTCATAAGAAAGAGACAATTCCACACTTCGACTAATATAACGTTCAAGATATTCAATCTCTACCGCCGTCGAACACACGTTGCATGTCGAGGGCTAGCCATCGACATATCTCTAGGTGACATTTTGAGAATACCAAAAACAGGTTTCAATAGACAAAATGGCGCATCCGCCATTTTATTTCGACATATCTCTATTTCGACATTTTGTCTATCGCGCGAGAATTGGCTTCCAGGTGTTCGCCCGCCACATGCTACAAACGTCGCTTCTCGCTTCTTGTGGCCGACACCGGCCACTAAACTGCAAGCGAAGGAAATTTTTGTCGGCTACCGACCACTTTTGGATGTTGCGCGCTTCAGCTACTTTTGCAGCCGCTTCTAGCTTCTAGTGGCGACGCGCGGCGTTTGTGGTTGTGACGTGTGCCGGTGTGCGAGGACCCTAAATTTCATGACCGCCCTGATATTTAGTTAAGCGATATTGAATTCTTAATATACTGTCGGTATTTTAATTTAAAGGCTTGTATTCACTAGGCAAATTATTCACTTCTCAAGCTTACGCGCTCACTAGACATGAAATAACCTTTTCACGGATACTACCGCGGTTTTATTGAAAGTACTTTGGTAGTTAGTTGGTATTTGGTTTGATTTTTTTATTTTCCGGAAATTTCGGCACTTTTGCAGCTACCGTGGTCACGGGGGACTGAAACTGCTCGTGAGCCTACCCTCAAGCGATGAATTTTTAAAGACGTTCCGAAATTAATATTTAACAATATTTTTTAATTGGTTTAAATTAATTTGTAACTTAATTTTGTGAATCAATTAATGCTAAATTATGACGCGCAACACGTGGCGCTGAACGTTACGCAACACTGCACAATGTTGCCAGATGGCGGGCAATTGTTATGCTTGTAGTGTTGGCCAATTATATTTAAAGATACGTAGCGGATAGCGGATTTTTCCGGTCTAGCTGAACTTCTCTGAAATAAGTTTAAAATGTATTTAACATTAACACACACAAAACATTAATAATCAACACTAACTTTAGAAATGGGAGACCATTCATTATGATTATAAGGGGTAGACACATTATTTTAATCTACTCAGAGCGAACAGCGTCTTACTCCAAGGAAATGTTTACCCAATTCAAGGCAAAGGAATCCTTTATCAAATCCAACAATCCCATGCTCTAGTAGGCAGAATTAGTCGTATTTTAGTTGTGACATGTACGGTTAGTTGCAAAAGTCTTTAGGAGAAAATGGAAAAAGGTGGGTTTGACTATTTTATACGACTGCCCAAAAAAGAAGAGTGTATTGTGTTAAGGGTTCATGTATGTGAGTTTCTTTATTCCACCAGAACATCTAAATGATTGAGCAGATGTGTGAGGTATCGTTAGAATACTTGCACCACCCCGAGTGACAGAGGCTTATAGATTTTTTGAAAAACAGTCATTATGTTGACTATACATGACGCCATTTTATAATGAAAGATTTTTTTTTTTCAATTACTTATTATTACAATATGGGTATCAAATAAAAGGCATTAACGAATACATTCCAAAACTATATACCTAAAAAAACCATATTAGACAGAAACAGTATAATTATCGTGACGCCACGATATAATAGTTTATGTTGTTTTCGAGGGTGTTCTTATTTAATTACTAATGAGATATTGTTATTTGAGAGATAGAGGAAATTATATCATGATATGGTCGATATTAATATACACTTAAGTTTATTTATTAACAGTAAAAGTAACAATTTTCAGTGAGTTGAGTGCTTGATTTAACCTTTTGGCTTTTAGCAATGTATGACTGACTGTACTTCACTTTCAAAGGACCCCCTGGGGGTGCAGGAGGCATGTTGAGAGCCGCTGATTTATGACCTGCCCGTTTTTACGACGGAGACGACTGATTTGGTCTTTTTCAGGTGCTAATGCTCCTTTCACAAGTTACAGCCTTCTTCAAGTCGGGTCACGTCTCGGCTCTTAGTTGCATACTGAATTGAATTACGACTTTTCTCCCTTGGGGCTTATAAGTCAGAGACGTTTTTCATTTGTTCCTCTATTTCCGCCCGGCATCGCATTTTTGATTAGCTTTATCTCTTTGTCACTCGGTAACATCATTTACGACGGAGAAAACTCGGCTGAGACCGTGCATTTTGGCATTGACTCTGCAAAGACAAGATGGATTGTAATTTTGCGAGGTTTAAAAAACCGGCCAAGTGCATGTCGGGCCACGCGCAGTAAGGTTCCATAGTTACCTTATACCATCGTCCACAAAAATGACTTCGATTTTTATAGTGTTTGTATAAATGACAAAGTTATATTTTGCGGTTTTGGAAAATGTGCCATATTTATAGGGGGGGGGGGGGGGGGAGGAGAAAACATTTTACCACTTTGAAAGTGTAAATACGGTTGACTTTGAGAATAAATAGTTTTAGGAATAAATGTCATTTTTAAAGACCTATCTATAGACACCCTGCACGTAGAAAAAAATTTGTTTCAGTTTTTTCAGAGTTTGCGACTAAATGATTGCGGGTGTGTTTTGTTGCGCAATGATTAATTGCTATCAGATGGAAATAACGTAGTTAGATGGAAATAGCTTAGGTCAGGGATCGCCAAATGGCGGACTGTGGTCCGCATCGGGACCACCGACCCATTTTGAGCGGACCGCGAGAACACAGGAACTTATAAAAATGCCTACTTTAAGTACCCAATAATTACATTTCTGTAATAAATATTCTTTTCTATAAAATGTTGTAAGGACCGCGATGGTCATTTCATTTTTTAAAACGGACCCCGAACGATACTAATTGGTGACCCGTGGCTTAGGTAGTTACCTTGTCAGAATTAGGTATACTTAAGCGTGCAAAATCTTAAGGCAACATATTGCTTTAACAGCCGGCGTGGTCAGTCTCCCATTTGCCTTTAATAAAAAACTTCTAAGAAATACGCGCCAAAAATCACTAAATCAAAAGGCTCTTTCCGACCCGAGGGGAGGAAAATTTCCGCAAGATTTTGCAATATTAACACGATTGTATCGCATTGGGGGTGAGACGTTTAAATTGCGAATTTATTACAATGTACGTAAGATGTATTATTCATAAACGGCGTGAGAAGTCGAGTTTTCTCCGCATATTTGATTATTGTTTCATCGCGGTTTGTCGCACAAATTTTGTAATCCTTGATTTTATGCTTGTGGAATAAGTACAGCAAAAGCTAAGCAACTTTTTCAAAAGGTACCTAAGCCTGTAGATGGGTGACCACAAACATTGACAGTTTTAAATCGTTTTGTTTGATCGACAGGTTACAAGTTGTTTGGCATATGTTTTTATAAGAATTCATTTAGTAGTTTTCTTCCTGCAAGAGCCCAAACTTAGTATGTTTGGAAAATGTTTTTCCTATTTTTTTTAAACCAGTAGCTACAATGTAATAATATTGTATATATTTAGAATCATCTCAAAAATCCCTTTCATTCTATATCCCACACGACGGGTTTAGAAAAAAAAATCCATACAAAAAAAGATTGTATTATATCTCCTTTCTATACAAAAATTCATGAGGGCTCCTCTTCTTAAAATGATCTAAGGGTTCAGAAGGTTCACTCTGCCAAAGGATATCCCTCAATCACCAAACGCCGTATTTTTTACTGAGCACACGCCACTATACTTTCAGCAAAAAACAAAAAATGAACATCAACAAAAAAAGATAAATAAAAATAACACAAAATTATGTATTTAGATATTTCAAAAACGATAATTTCCGGGAATCAACATTCGTTTATTTTAAATAATACCTAGTTACTATAAATCGATAGCTCCCACGAGCAACTTTTGTCTCCACGACTAATTTGTCTCTCACATGGTTTGTAAAAAAAGTCGCCAGCTGTCGCGTCGCTACGTGCGCACACTTGAGCTGGCGCCCACGAGCAACTTTTGTCTCCGCAACTAATTTGGCTCTCACATGGTTTATATAAAAAGTCGCCAGCCTTCGCGTCGCTACGTGTGCGCACTTGAGCTGGCGCACACGAGGAACTTTTATCTCCGCAACTAATTTGGCTCTCACATGGTTTATATAAAAAGTCGCCAGCTGTCGCGTCGCTACGTGCGCACACTTGAGCTGGCGCACACGAGCAACTTTTGTCTCCGCAACTAATTTGGCTCTCACATGGTTTATATAAAAAGTCGCCAGCCTTCGCGTCGCTACGTGTGCGCACTTGAGCTGGCGCACACGAGCAACTTTTATCTCCGCAACTAATTTGGCTCTCACATGGTTTATATAAAAAGTCGCCAGCTGTCGCGTCGCTACGTGTGCGTACTTGAGTGGCGCACACGAGCAACTTTTGTCTCCGCAACTAATTTGTCCCTCACATCAAGTCTAAGCGCTATCGCACACGGGCAACTTATTCGCCCAGCAACTCTTTTGTCTCTCACATGGTTTGCAAGAAAAGTTGCCGACCACCGCGTTGCCTCGTGTGCGCGCTTCCATATAAACCCGTGGACTTGATGTGAGAGACAAAACAGTTGCTGGGCAACTAAGTTGCCCGTGTGCGATAGCGCTAAGGGTTTGTATAAATGTGTGCACACGTAGAGACGCGACAGCCGGCGACTTTTCATACAAACCATGTGAGAGACAAATTAGTTGCGGAGACAAAAGTTGATCGTGGGCGCAATCGTTAAATAAAATAAAACAACATTTCATCCAGCTCTTCATTTTTTAACAAAAAGGGCATTGGTATGGAAAAATAAATAAGTAAACAAATCAATAACACTACTTATTACATTTTTCTTAAACAGCTTTAAGCTTTCGTGGAAAATAATAACATATAGTAACAATAAAAAAAGTCCACCATCTTATTTCAGTTGAAACATGTGGGTTCTATTTTAACAGACATTGTTTTAACTTTGTTACCACTTCCTTTACACTTTCAATAGGTAATGAAAAGCTTCTCAAAACATCAAGGAGGCTTAACCCGTAAAACGGCGCTTGCTCACAAATTTTAACCCTGCGTTGCTGTGTTGAAATGTTTATATACACCGTAAAATAATTTATTAGATACGTTTGCTTACAAGTTATTTCCCTCGGGGTAAAATGGTACACTTTGCCGTAGTTTATAAGAGCACAGTATTGTAAAGGGGTTTTATTAAAACAACAACTTTAAGCTATGTTAAATAATTCAAGTGTTTCCTTTGTTTACAGACTATTCACTTTAGACAATTGTAATAAAATACTTTTAAAAGGACAGCAGTTATTGTTGTATGAGTATTGAAAAAAATATATAAATTAAAAAAAAAAAAAAAAACACGACTGCCCTGCTAAAAACAAACTAAAAAGTTATATAACAAGTGTCATTGCAGTCGGGGGACCGTTTTGTCGAACAATTTTTTAATCGAAGAGGTCCCCCGACTGCAATGACACTTGTTATTTAACTTTTTAGTTTGTTTTTAGCAGGGCAGTCGTGTTTTTTTTTCACACATTTTAATAACAAATTATATATTTTTGAAATGTGCTCATTAAGGCCTTTCATATGATGCCCATATTGTAATAATTGAAGAAAAAAATTTTTTTTTCACATTTTAAAATGTGAAAAAAAAAATTATTCTTTAATTAATTCTAATTTATTGTCATACAGTCGCCATATTGACTTGATTCAAAAAAATATATAGCCAGTGTCACTTGGAATTATGTAAGGATTCTAACAATACCCCATACATCTGTTGAGCCATTTGGAAGTTATGGTTGAAAAAAGAAACTCACATACCCACATACATAAACCCTGAACACATATACAATCTTTTTCTTTGGGCAGTCGTGTAATTAGCTAAGTTTGGAGCGACAAAAATAAATTATTGGCTTAATCAAATATACAGTAGGTAGGGACTATCAAACTGAACAATTTTTACTAAGGAACCAACTCTGAAATCGCGAAAAAAAACAGCTGTTTCAAGCATTTTCATATTTTCGTTATTAATTTATATATGAAACAGCTGTTTTTATTTCGCAATTTCAGAGTTGGTTCAATAGTAAAAGTTGTTCAGTTTGATGGTCCCTATCTACCATATTCTGGTTTAGCTATTAATTTTGTTACACGTTTTATAATAAAATTATTATATAAAGGTGCTCCCTCACCGGGAGCATTCACGTGTACTGTAACATTATAGATTCGTCTTTGAGCATTACATTACAATAATACCTCCCGGACTGACGAGCATTCGCGTGTAATGTAATATTATAGATTAGACTTTGAGCATAAGGTGCTCCCTCACCGGGATGTAATGTAACGTTACAGATTTGAGCATTACATCAGTGAAGGAGGAGAACCGAGCGAATGCTCGTCAGTCAGGGAGGTATTATTGTAATGTAATGCTCAAAGACGAATTTATAATGTTACAGTACACGTGAATGCTCCCGGTGAGGGTGCACCTTTAAAGGTGGAACTTTCGCTTAAATTACTTTTGTCCATTACTCCAAACTTAGCAATTTTTTTGTAAAATCGATCTTATATTTTTGTATAACAATACAAGATGAATATGTATATTGACTAAAAGTTAAGAGTTTCCTCAAAATTTCTTACTTCAAGTCGTAGACGTTAAATTCATCTGCTTATTATTGAAACCATTTCGTATCCACCCACTATATTATAAACCTTTGAAATTATATTTTACTCAGTAAAGGTCGCAAATCACGGATGGCATTCAACAGTCAACCCACATAATTCTAACCTTTAGTAAGGTATTGATTAACAACATAAGAAAATAATACCCTTAATTAAATTAATTCTGTAGTAAATGATTTATTTATTCAATGTTAAAGACTCATGTGCCTTTGTTTGTTTGCCTAAATTATGCTATAAGCTAAATAAAATGGTAAAAAAAGCATTAAATTGAGTTACTTAAGGACCCAGACACACAATTTTGGGGTTGAAAGAGAGGTACTATTCTTTAAATAATAGCAAAAAATGATGATAGATAAACAAAAAGTTTCCTAATGATTTAAATTTGATCTACTAAACCTTGAACCTAATAAAACATTTTATTGTTTATTATTTTAGACTATTTTCACAAGCATTATCGGTTATAAGATTTATAACACTAATATACGTCTTGAGAGTTTGATGGCGCCTGCATTAAACGAGTAGTTAAAAACTTTAATGATATCAGTGTGCCGTATTTGTTTGTTTTTAAATCATTTATTGGTTTTCTGGTTTTCATTGATGTCGCTACGAAAGATTGAAGTTCTACGAGGAAAAATAGAAAAATACAGTACCTCAGAAGGAAAAAAACCGGTCAAGTGCGTGTCGGGCCACGCGCCGTAGGGTTCCGTAGTTACCTTATACCATACCATTTTTCGTCTGCAAAAATAACTTTGTTTTTCACAGTGTTGGTACGAATGACAAAGTTATATTTGCGGTTTTGGAAAATGTGCTATATCTCGGAAACTAATAACTTTATTTCGTTCAAACTAATTTTCGTTGAAAGAGTTTATTAAGATCTACAGCATATATTTTTTTTAGATTTTTGTTCTCCTATTTCAAAAGTTAAAGGGGGGGGGGATGGACACATGTTACCACTTTGGCGGTGAATATCTTTCAAACAGTTGACTTTGAGAAAAAATGGTCTTAGGAACCTCAATATTATTTTGAAAGACCTATCTATAGACACCCCGCACGTATTGATTTGAAGAAAAAAAAATTTTTTAGTATCAGTAACATGTATGGGGAGCCCCCCTTAATCTTTTTTTTATTTGTATTTAAAATAGTTAAGCGGTTAACAGAATACATCTACCTACCAAGTTTCAACTGTGTAGTCTTAATACTTTCGGAATAAAGTGGCTGTGACATACGGACAGACAGACAGACAGACATGACGAATCTATAAGGGTTCCGTTTTTTGCCATTTAGGCTACGGAACCCTAAAAACGGAACCCTTATAGGATCACTTTGTTGCCCGTCTGTCTGTCTGACAAGACTCTTTATCTCAGGTACGCGTGGAGGTATCGAATTGAAATTAATATCATATATATTTAAGTCTACAGTCCCCTGAATCTGGGAAACAATCATTCTAAGTTAACATAAAAAAGATACTGCTGTTTATGCCGCAAAAAACGAATGCCGCAAAATACATAACAAAAATCGTAAAGCGGTTTACAGAATACATCTAACTATTAATTTTCAACTGTGTAATCCTAATAGTTTCAAAATAAAGTATGACATACGGACGGACAGACAGACAGTGATGAATATTTAGGGGTTCCGTTTTTCACCACTAGGCTACAGAAGCCTAAAAATATCCCAAAACTCTGCCTGCCTATTTAGGCCAACATCAGTGCAAGTGACCGAGAAAACCGTTATAGGGGAGTTTCACTAAATATACCTTTGGGTATTATTATACCGGTCTGGAGAACTTTGCTAACGCAAAATTACTATCAATGCCTAATTGGATAGTATTATCTGCCCCAAAGATTAATGAAATGTGCTGGCAATCGCAAAAAGTTACGGAGACAAAGAAAATAAAAGTAAATTTTCGATAAAACTACTAAACCTGAAAATTATGGCACGTAACGTAAGACTTTCTTTTGTTTTCGTTAATGTAATATATGGCAAACTTTTTTATTTCGTAAGTTGTAAATTATCCGTTTTGATCATGCGAAAATTTTTCTATGTCTATGGTTTTGATAAAAACCGATTTAGGTACTTAAGGCGGTAGTATGACCGAAAGTGGCGCCCTCAGAGGTTTATATTTCATAAGTTATTAATAGAAAAAGATTTTAATAATGTTTATCGTGGAGATTTTAGGGCCCATGGTCTAGTATTTTTAGAAGGTATCACTACATGCCCTCGTAGTCATTCGTAGAAGTAGATAGCAAATGTGTCAAAAACGGCCACTTTTAGCAGTTTTTCTATCTACTTCTAGCAGTGACTACTAGGGAATGTAACGATACCGTCTAAAAATACTAGACTGTAGGCCTTAAAATCTCCACGATAAACATTATAAAAATTGTGTATTAGAATAATAATATTAAATAAAATTCACCGCGGCGCCACTTTCGCTCAGGGTACCACCTTAATTTAAGTACCTACAGAAGGAAACCAAATAACTGTTTAGTGTGGTAATAAGTAATATTAAGCTCCATCCTTAACAATATACCAACAAAAATAGAAAAATTAGGCAAATACATAGTCTGAATATACCACTACCAAATTTAAATATTAGGAAATAAACGGTAGTGCGCAAACCCCATATAAAAATTATTAAAGCGTTATAAAATTTTCATAAGTAATAATAACAACATTATACAATTTTTACCATTTTAAAAATACCCAGTTTTCACGGTCACGAATAAAATCAACGCATTTTGTGTATAGTCAGCATTATAAACGACCTATTAAAAACAAAATGGTTGGTTAAGCTTGTTTGTTGCCATATTGTGAAAACGAATATTACAACAAATCCGTCTCTGGAACTCGCTACCTGCTGAAATACGTGAGTGTGAACACTCATATATATATATATACACGTCCTAGCACAGAAATTTGGATAATTTAAAAACTAGGTAGGACTAACAAAGTATGACTAGGGTGGGACGTAGACGGGAACAGGACAGGCACGCAGAGACGTGGATCCAGGTAGCAGGGGTAACAGGAAGCAGGCACGAAGCAGGCAGGCAGATATGGAGTCCCGGCGGAACACAGGAGGGCACGTGGTTCAGCACGGACGTGGTTCAGCGTGACGGCGCAGGGGTGGCACGCAGTCAGACCCCCCGACGTGGCACCGTAGCGTAGTACCAGCGGGACGCGCTGATGGGCCCGGGCGCGTGTCCGTGTAGACCGACGTCGATGGTGGCGCGGTTAGTGCAAGGGCCCAGGGGGGAGCTCCCTCTGCAGGTCAGGCGGAAAGGTGCACGACGTCCAGGTGGGTCGAGGACACGTCCGGGATTTATTGAAGTTGTTCGTGCCGAAGGTCGAAGGTCGAGGACCGTGCCCCGAAGAAGCCGCTATTTACAATTATAGAATAATAGGACGTATATTTTTTTTTACAGTTATAGCACGGCAGCTATAATAAAAATAACTGGACAAGCTCGTGGAAAGACTGACTCACCTGAGCTGCCGACCGCGCTTTTATACCGTCGGTATTTATTTTTTTAAAATTCTACTCTACATTCAAATATGAGAACACAGAACAATATTGTACAAAGGTTCTTATCTATAGCTAGGCTGAAGACAAGCTGGAAATCCATGGCTTTGACATTGAATTAAAAAATTAGCGCGTTGCTATGGCAATTATAGTGACAGACATATGTTTACAAATAAATAATTTTCTCAGCAAAGAATAAAAATTGTGTTCCGTTGTGTGCCGTTCCTATGATACAAGCCCTTTAAGGTACATATTCTTCCTCACACCGTTTCTTAGCTTTATTTACACTAGATTACCTATTTATCTTATTTATACATATGGTTTTATAGTTTCCTTCAGTTTACGTTCTTGGGAACGTTTACAAAGGACCTCCTAAAAGTAATAACATTACATTTCTCCCATGGCCCCTGAAAAATTTTCGACTTAGAGAAAATTTCTTTGAAGGTTATAGGATACGATCTCTACTTTCGTAAAATCTCTCATATACAATCACGCAACACTCCGTCCGTTCAGTGGGTGGAGTAAGGTTCACCTTCAATGACGCAAACTCCTGAGAACGTAACCTAATAATCATGACTTTAAGGTTTATTTTTGAGGAGTTGTCAGCCGCTCCCTTTATAAATCCCTGACGCTAAGGCTTATTTTTATGGAGTAGTCAACCGCTCCTATTTACAAAAAAAATAGTTAAGAAATCAATTAAGGTTGCCGTTAGTAGAGAGCAACAAGTTAAGAGATATAGTTGCCTCCTAAGTAATTGGTAGCAGTACGTTCGTACGTAGGTATTAAGAGTTTAAGAGTTAATAGTAATAAAGTTAGGTATCTTTCATAGTCGTAAATAAGTTTACCAAAGTAAATTGGTGTTTAATGTTATTTTCAGATGATATAAAAATAAAAACGAAACAAAAAAATAAGACTGAAAGTATCCGAATTCAGTCTATAAGTAAGATGGATTGACTAACTTATCTAGAGAAGAGGTAAAAAAAAATATTTACAATCTTTAGTACATAGTATAGTTTAGTACATTTATTTAAGTTTTAAAGTCTTTTACATGCCATTTACTTCGTGATCCCCTGGGGTCTTCGAGCAGGTAGACAAGTGGAGAAAGCTTTTGTATTACTTCGCATTTTACATATTTAGGTGCTAGTTTGGCACTGAAATATGCTCCCGCATTATTTAGGGGATAATTTTTTCGCCACACTGTATCCCCAACATTAAATTCTTTAATGGATCGTTTTGCGTTATAGCGTTCCGCATTCTTCATGTGGGCTACGTGAAGAGCTACTTGGACTCTGTCGTAAACCGATGATAAGAGACCGATGTTGTTGGCGTATGCGTCGCGAGGTAAGAAAATCATTTCTTCAAGGTTGTAACCCTCAACGTAAATAGATCCGCACGTAATTAATTCACGACCATAAACCAGAAATGACGGTGTAAAGCCAGTTACCGCATTAACTGAATTGTTCATTGCAGATTGGATTTTGGGCAAGTGTAAATCCCAAGAGCTATGGTCATCACCCACGAGGGAAGCTAAAGCGGCAATGATTGTTTTGTTATACCGTTCCGTGGTGTTTACTTGAGGGCAGTAATGTGGAGTAAAGGATATGTTTGGTCTACACATGAGGTCACTTTTTAAAAAACGAGTGAAGGAGCACTATTTAGCAACTATTCCGTAACACTGTCTTATTTATATCTATTCACTTCTGTCCTCAATATAAAATTATCGTAGGTATTTATATATTTATATGTATTGTATTTATTATGTAATTATATATCTATATTATGTGTATGTATATTCTTACAACACTGACTGCCCCTCTCAATGTCTTCCCTATCACGGGCCAGCTGGAAGAAATTTTAAAATGAAATAAGCTATGCCCTTGTACAATTCTTCTGTCCATTTCTTTTCTGTTTAAACTTGTATGTGTGTACAGAATTAATGAAAAAAAGGTAGGAAAACCTGTCAGCAACATTAAGTTTTAATTTTAAACTCTTAATTTTTAGGGTACCATGTAGGTACTCCATCCAAAAATAGTTTTAATCATGCTTTTGTATCAACAGGGATCCAGTGTCACGCGCTTGAGTGTTTTGAAAATTAAACTCTCAATATAGGAAAGTATCAGATTATCTTAATATTCCTTACAATAGTATGATTCTCGGTATTTGAAGTAAAGTCCTATTAAATTTTAATCAGTATCCACAGTTCCACACCAATAGTAGCTAAATGTTATTCTAGACCTTTCTTTCCAGTTTTCTCTTACTTCTAGGAACCAGTAATGAAATGAAATAATATTCCGGGTAATTACGTCCTAAGATAACTAGAATAAGTTTAACAAGACTAAAAAGATATTTTAATTGAATGGGATGTTGTTTTTCTCAGAGTACACAGTTGGATATTGTCTTGTGATACTTCACTTGGTTCTTGGCTCTAAAATACTGGGTTTTTAAAGGTTTATGATTTATTTTTTGCACTAACTTACGTTTTTTTTAATTATTCTATTGAATCAGGCGTCACTTGGCGGAAGTCCCAAACCATTTTGAAAAATAAATATGTGTAGCTTACTTCCGCAAACAATATATGCAAGATGCACCGCCCGCCCGCCTGCAAAAATATGCACATGCACACAACAAAATATCAGTGCACAAACCTGCATTTAGCAAGATAGCAACACGGTGTTGGTTTACGCACGACCTAACTCCTGATATGAGGATGCTCCGGGTTGGGGCGAAACACGTGTAGAGTAGCCTAATTGGTGAAGGTGCAAGGTGTGTTGCTGTCTTGATAAATGCAGGTTTGTGCACTGATATTTTGTAGTGTGCATGTGCATATTTTTGCGGGCGGGCGGGCGGTGCATCTTGCATATATTGTGTGCGGAAGTAAGCTACATATATTTATTTTTCAAAATGTTTTTTTTAATATTATTTTCCAAGTAAGAAATTGTTTTTCAGTGATTCGTTAAGAAAGTCATTCGTTAGTTATCGATAGGCAATCGATTACTTCAGCTGAGTAATCAGCCATAATAGCATCTGGCAGCAATGGCGTGATTGGCCAAGTTGTTTGTTTTGTTCGGGCGGGAGCGAAGTTAGAGGGTTTTGTTTAACCCTAATCAATTTATCGGTCTTTGGGTCACATTGACTTGTTATTGATTGGTGCAAATGTCAAAGTTGGCTGACTATAAATTTCTTATATATAAGTTTTGATTTAACTTTTGTTATAAAATTACACAAATTAGGTATGTCATCCAGGCTTTAAATCATTCATGCGTTAATATAATTCACTGATCTATGTTAATTTCATGGTCTATGACTGTAAACATAGTTATTTCCCCTTTAAAAACTCAATAAATAAATTTTGTTTAAAAACAGCTTAATGAAAGGGGAAATAATTATATAACTATGTTTCACGTGACGCAATCAGTGTAGGGAGTTGCACTTTTTGACAACCGGACAACCCTGGCAGCATCGTAGAAGGGTTCAAGAATCAAGAATTTATTTGCTAGAATGCGGTGCATAAAGATATGATTCCGATGTCGGCAGCACTGCTGCGCAGCACTGCTGCTGTGTGCTCCAAATTGAATCGTAATGTTACGTTTGAAAGGCTCATTTTGAAGTGAGCGCAGAAGCGTCGCGACACTGCTGCGCAACACTGCTGCGCGACACTGCTGCGCAGCAGTGCTGCCGACATCGGAATCATACCTTTAGGGTATTAGTATATTTCATATTGTCACATATTTTAGTGGGTATGGCCACGGTTTTAGTGGGTATAGCCATTATATTCTGTGGTTAAGCTCCGCGCGTTTATCCAGCGAACATGCTAGTCAGATGGGCGCGCGGATGGTTCTGCTAGCTCATTGGTTCCTAACCTGGGGCTAATTACCCCCGCAGGGATAAAACAGCTAATCTATGGGGGTAACAGAGGTGGTAACCAGTAAGAATGAATAGAAAAGAGAGATGGTACTATGGTTCATTGCTGGGGGTAAAGTCTGCTTCCCTACTAGGTGATATGGGTAACAATATTGAAAAGGTTAGGAACCACTGTTACTAGCTGGTACCATGGGCAACAGCGTCGCTTAACCACTCCTAAGGTTAAAATCGCTTGCACGTCGCGCTGTCACTACATACGTTTAGTTCGTACAGAAGCGATACCAGGAGCGATACGCGCGCACACGAGTTTTATTGCTCACTGGTTAAGCGATGCTGTTGCCCATCCTTACTGTTGCAGTATTTACCTGTAGTAGTTAAGGACCTGCGCGAAGACCCCAGGGTGCCTATCAAAGAAGTACTCGTTGAGCACCGGGTCGTAGTTGGCGAGTGCCTCCGTCAGCCTGGAGAGGCGCGTCGCTGGGATTTTCTTTAACGTTGCCTTGTAAGTTTCGTATCTGTGAAAAAATAGATTGATGAGAATAGAGACAAATAGGTTACAGAACACAGCCTGATTAATTTAAACACGGACACTGGACTTACATACTTTTATTTTAACGTTTCACACCTTTTTTCTCATTAATACCACATTTTTAATACAGGTTCGAATTTTGACATACGACACTGATTAGTGTAGCCAACAAGTCTTTTTGCAGACCAAACGTTTACACAGATTAAAAAAAAGACATTTTTACATTAGCGGCAATAAATTCAGTACATGAGTTTTGATATTCTTTTAACTAAACATTCCGCCGCCCAAGGACGATTACAGTCCTTAAAAAAAAATGAGTGTTTGAATACACAAATTAAGAATAAACAAATCTTATAACTAATGCTAGTCGGAGTCAACCAGAGGCAGAGGACATAATTTAGCAATGGGTCTTTTGAAAATTTTTTCCTTGTACTGTAACGTTACAACTCTAGTTATTCCGTCTGCACCTGGGTGTTTCCGAATAATCCGTCCTAAAAGCCACTTTCCCGGAGGAAGTCTATCATCTTTTACTAACACTATAGTCCCTATGTCAAGTTCTGGTTTATCTTTATTCCATTTATAACGGTGTTGCAATGTTGTGAGATATTCATTTTGCCAGCGCTGCCATAAACATTGCACCATACGTTGAATCAGTTGCCATCGACTCAAAGGGCTAATCTTAGCATTAATTAGAGAGGGCTCCGGCACACCTATTAGAGGTTCCCCGACAAGAAAATGGGCAGGTGTTAGAGGGGGTTCATCAAGGGTAGAATGTACTGGAGTGAGTGGACGTGAATTGACACAAGCTTCCACTTGAGTTAAGAGAGTTGAAAACTCTTCGTAAGTTAGCAAAGTTTGTCCGATTACTCGTTTCAAGTGTCCCTTTACACTTTTTACTCCGGATTCCCAAAGGCCTCCGAAGTGTGGAGCACTAGGAGGTATAAAATTCCAGTGAGTTTGATCATTAGCCAGGAGTTCAGAAATTTCAACACTAGTCTGAGATGTCGAATCCTTAAAGGCGAGGTCTAGTTCACGTGACGCGCCAACAAAGTTCGTACCACGATCACTCCAGATTTCTTTACAGTGACCGCGGCGAGCTGTAAAGCGTCTAAAGGCGGCAATAAATGCAGCTGAAGTAAGGTCTGTAACTAACTCCAGGTGAATGGCCTTTGTAACAGTGCACACGAATAAACATATATAAACTTTACAGGTCCTTTTGCATCTTCCAGGGTACAACTTCATAGTAAAAGCTCCCGCAAAATCAACGCCACTCGTGAGAAATGGACGACCTGGAGTAACTCGGAATTTAGGAAGATCTGCCATAAACGGCACAGAAGGTTTTGCCCTTTGTTGATAACATGGTTTACATTTGGTGATGACAGATTTTACAATATTTTTAACTCTAAGAATCCAAAATTTTTGTCTAACAAAGTTTAAAGTCAGTTGGTGTCCTCCATGCAGGGTTTTCAAATGTGCGTTTAATACAATTAATTTAGAAAGGACACAATTGTTACTTATAATAATAGGATTTTTCATTTCATCTGAAATCTCCGCATTAGCAAGTCGACCACCAACATGAATAATACCATTTCTATCAAGATATGGGTTAAGCACATATATTTTGCTTGAATGCTGAACCCGGTCACCCCTCAACAAACAAACTATTTCATCTCTGAATGAGATAGATTGCGATAATTTAATACATCGGTTCAATGCATCAGCGAGTTCATGTGAAGTCAGATAAGCGGGTTCAGTGATCAAGCTCTTAAGTACCCTTAATTTACACATTTTAAGAAATCGCAGACAATAAGCAGTTACACGTATCAATTTCGAAAGTGTTGAGTATCGATTTAAATAGGAAATTGTATCATCATTTTCAATAAAATTAACATTTGTGCCTATTTTAGTTTTAACTTTGACTTCCAAATCGGTTTCAGGGAAGACATTATTAGAGTTTACAATAACTAATGATGGATTTTTGAGAAATTGTGGGCCATTCCACCATAGTTCCGAATTTTTAAATTCATATGGATATAAGCCACGGGAGGCAAGGTCGGCTGGATTATTTTCAGAACGAACGTGATGCCATTGGTTACTGTTTGAGAGAGTCAAAATTTCTGATGTTCGATTACCGACAAATGTTGTCCAAGTATTCGGAGTTTTACGTAGCCATGCCAGAACTATGGTCGAATCTGTCCATGCATAAACATTTTCATTGGGTATATTAAGTATAGTTTGAACATGTGAAAGCAACTTTGCTACGAGAACTGCACCGCAGAGCTCGAGACGGGGTAGGGATATTTGTTTCACTGGTGCCACTTTAGATTTGGCCATAATAAGATAAACCTTAACACTACTATCATCGTCCCAGACTCTGAGATACACCACTCCAGCATAGGCAGTACAAGATGCATCGCTGAATCCATGCAGTTCTTGTTTAGTTGTGCTATCAGAAGTTCCAAGCCATCGAGAGAACTGAATGGTTCCAGACTGTGCAAAACGTTCAAGGTAAGTAATCCACTCATTCCTTAGATCATCTGGAAGCTCTTCGTCCCAATCTAGGCCGGCCAACCACAATTTTTGCATAAAGATTTTAAGTAGTATGATTCCTGGTGATAGCCAACCCAGAGGGTCGAAGGTCTTTGCAATAGAGGATAATACATTCCGTTTTGTAACATTATTATTATCAGAAAAAGTTAAGTTCAAACTTAATTCAAAATTATCAGTTTGTGAGTTCCATGTAATACCTAATGTCTTTACAGTATCATCAACTTTAATATGCACTGCACTTTGTGAGTTTTTAACATTACTAG
Organism: Agriphila geniculea; assembly: GCA_943789525.1. Taxonomy (NCBI): domain Eukaryota; kingdom Metazoa; phylum Arthropoda; class Insecta; order Lepidoptera; family Crambidae; genus Agriphila; species Agriphila geniculea. The sequence goes on along the minus strand of OX038885.1, from coordinate 21,996,526 downwards.
GAATTGTAGATAACACTGATTCACTATTAGACGACCACTTATGTAGTGTAAAACCACCACGAGAAAGCAACCTTGTCAAGCCACTTTGCAGAAGTGATGCATCTTCTTCAGTAGATGCTCCGGTCATCATGTCATCCATGTAGACACTGGACTTTAGTATAGCAGTTTCTCGAGGGAAATCTTTAGCTTCATCTTCAGCAAGTTGCTGCAAGGTACGCATCGCAAGAAATGGAGCGCAGGATGTACCATAGCTAACAGTAAGCAGTCGATATTCTTGTAAGCGATCCTTGTGAGAATTTCTCCACAAAATTCTTTGGTAATCACAATCCCTTCTAGATATCAAAATCTGTCGATACATCTTTACTATATCACAAACTAAACAGATTTTATGTTGTCTCCATCGTGTAATCAGGTTTCTCATATCTTGAAGAATCGAAGGTCCTATCAATAATTCTTTATTTAATGATTTTCCTTTTTCAGGTGTAGCGCTTCCATCAAACACTACTCGCAATTTAGTGCTAATACTTTCTGGACGAATTACAGCATGGTGAGGTAAGTAGTAGCATTGTTTGGCAGTTTTAAGTTCTTTTTCAGGTACAAGTTCCATATGACCATTTGATAAGTATTCATTCATAAACTTTGTGTATTGTTCTTTCAGGTCATTTGAACGAGTAAAACGTTTCTCCATCTGTTGCAAACGACGAAGAGCTAGTGGTCTAGAATCACCAAGCTCTGTGGGCGGAGTTTCTCTAAAAGGTAAGTCAACAATATATCTTCCATCATCAGCACGAGTGTGAGTTTTCTTAAAATGTTCCTCGCATTGTATTTCAAGTTTTGACAACAGTTTGTCATGTGGTAAGTGCTCTTCGATTTCCCAAAATTGTCTGAGTAACTGATCCACCTCAAGTTTTGTGTGAGTGACAATTACATCATGTTTTTGTGGTTCAGTTTGTGAGACTTTGCCAGATATTAACCAGCCCAAACAAGAATTGAGAGCAACGAGAGACTTGTGTTTGTGTATACCTTCTTGTATTATTTCAGCATGCACGTCGGCACCCAACAAAACATCAATATGCCCTGGCTTGTGGTACTCAGGATCAGCAAGATCTAAAGTCATTGAAGAAGGCCAGGCATCTTGTGTGAATTCTCTTGAAGGTAATAATGAAGTGAGTTTCTTCAATACGTATGCTTTGACATCAATTTGTTTTGTGAATTGCTTAGTAGACTGTATTGTGAATGTCACCATAGACGTTGTGGTTACCACTGTTGAATTAGACACTCCAGTGACTTTGCCATTTACAGGAATACGGTCAAGCTGTAATAATTGTGTGGCTGCTTCAGTAAGAAATGAGGCTTGAGAGCCCTGATCAATAAGCGCTCGTAATACATATGTATTTCCGTTTGTAGAAGCTACAACAATTCGAGCAGTCGCTAAAATCACTTGATCGCTTTGTATTTCAGCTTTCATACAGATGGTATTACAAGAGGAAGCAGGTTTCTCATTACTTTCTTCAGTTGAAATTAAGTTATTATTACAGGATGTATCTGTCTTAACGGGGGATGTGTTATGCAGCAGAGTGTGATGGCGTCGCCCACATTTCTTACAAGTTGTGCTCTGTCTACAGTTAAATACATTATGTCCCTTAATAAGGCAGTTGAAACATATGTTGTTGTTCTTGACAAACTCTTGGCGTTCGGATACTTTTAAATTGGCAAATTCTTTACAGTGGCTCAAATAATGGTTCTGTGAGCAGTATGTGCAAGTGCTATCTAACTCAGTAGCGAAAGATTTTACGTTAGTGACTTTTTGTGACATCATTGGTTTCTTTGTGTTTTCTCTAGGTTGTGTCGTGCAAATCATTTCCATAGTACGAAATCTTTTATCTAAGAAACAAGTTAGTTGTTCAAATGTAGGAATGTCAGTTGAGTTTTCGAGCGACTGTTCCCAAAGTTTATGTGAATCGGTATCCAATTTCCCCACAATTATGTGAATGACTATCGCATCCCAGTGTGAAACATCAATATTTAGATTTTTAAGAGAATCAAGGCATTGTGTAGTTGTATCCAACAGTTCTTTTATGCCTTGTGTAGATTCCGTTGTGATTTTCTTCTGGTTTAAAAATCTTTTTAGTATATTGTTCACAATCACTCTTTTGTTATCATATCTATCAACCAGCTTTTGCCACGCATCCTTGTAATTTGCGTTGGTAAGTGCAAAGTTTCTCAGTAATTGTTCGGCTTCACCAGTTAGACTAGACTTCAAATAATGGTGTTTTTCAATTGTAGATAAGCGGTCATCAGAGTGTATGAGTGAAATAAAGATGTCTTTAAAACTCATCCACTGATTGTAGTCTCCAGAAAATTGTGGTATTGATATAGATGGAAGTTTTGGTCTTAGTTTACAAAGCTCTGAATTATTCATGTCTGATTTTGATACATCACAGCTTGTTTGTTTAATATCATACAATTGATCCTTTATCCAAGCCTTTAACTCTAAATAGTTTTCTTCAGTACATCCAAAATTATGCTCAATATCAAACATGTATTCTTTTAGTAAAGTTTCATTGTCTATCGACGCCACAAGAATATCATAACACTTTGTGTATCTAGCCCAGTAATCCAACAATATTTCAGTTCGTGAGTCAAAAAAACCTCGTGTTCGTTTTTCCTTAGCACATTTTTTCGTATTCGTAAGTAATTTCTCAATTTTTGTTGAATTCTGAATCATGATAGCCACGTTTTGTTTCGTAAGTTTATCCGCCATTTTTTAGGTTATCGGCGGAACAAGTGAATCACGTATCAAAGTCAGTAGTTGTAATTAACACTTGTACTTACAGTTTATCCGGCCGAGAGGTCCAAAATATGATTAATTTAAACACGGACACTGGACTTACATACTTTTATTTTAACGTTTCACACCTTTTTTCTCATTAATACCACATTTTTAATACAGGTTCGAATTTTGACATACGACACTGATTAGTGTAGCCAACAAGTCTTTTTGCAGACCAAACGTTTACACAGATTAAAAAAAAGACATTTTTACATTAGCGGCAATAAATTCAGTACATGAGTTTTGATATTCTTTTAACTAAACACAGCCCAAGACAATTAATCTAGGCGACGCATCGCGTCAGGTATCGCTATGAGCTTAGTTGTAAATCCATTAACTTAGCGGTCCTCCGACGTCTTTTTTTAACTCCTGACACGTTTAAAGGGCTATATTGTCTGGTTACTGCTTTTTAGCTTTTTCAACTAAACTGAGGGCCTGAAAAGAATCATGATAGTCGGTTCATGAGTCAATAGTGTCACGGAGTAGGATGAACATCGTACTATTATCGCGATGCTTTTTAGGGTTCCGTACCCAAAGGGTAAAAACGGGACCCTATTACTAAGACTCCGCTGTCTGTCTGTCTGTCACCAGGCTGTATCTCATGAACCGTGATAGCTAGACAGTTGAAATTAGCGGCAACAAAAATTCACATTTGATGTATTTTGGTTGCCGCTACAACAACAAATACTATATAAAGAATAAAATAAATATTTAAGGGGGGGCTTCCATACAACAAACGTGATTTTTTTGCCGTTTTTTGCTGGATATTAATAACGACAACAGGTAGACAGCTGAAATTTTCACAGATAAAAAAAATACTAAATACAGAATAAATTAAATATTAAAGGGGTCTCCCATACAACAAACGTTTTTTTTATCATTTATGGTACGGAACCCTTCGTGCGCGAGTCCGACTCGCTCTTGACCGGTTTTTTTGTAATAGGCCTGTTTAAGCGAATCGCAACTCTCTGTGAATCTGGATTTAGAATCTTCCTTGCTTTGAACTTTTTAAAATACACCGACATTATTTCTACCATTATTGTCTAAAAAGACATTTCAATCACACACAAGACAATCAAAGCATTGTCTGCTAAAATTAAAAAGTTTAAGTAGACAATGCTTTAACTATATATCAGCAAGGACGCAACTGGTTAGTAGCAGTAGACTACCAAATTAATCAACTAAATGTGAATCATAATATAACATACTATACTAAAGTCTTTATCAAGTAAACTGTAGCGGTTTTTGATTTTTCAACACAACTTCTCAATTCATCTTTACGTCGCCAAATAAACTGTTTTCCAAGTATAATATTTGCATCATAAACAGTCACCCCTTTGCCAACTTTCAGACATATTTCAACGGAACTTTACATCACATCGACAAAATTAGGATTGATCTTATAATGCAGATTTTTATAATAAGCTGTTTAAGTAAAATGTTCAGTGACATAATCATATCATTTCTAATCCTTACTAATATTATAAATGCGAAAGTCCGTTTGTTTGTTTATTTGTTTGTTTGTTTGTTACGCCTTCACGTCTTAACTACTGAACCGATCATCATGAAATTTTGCATACACGTTTTTAGGGGTACAGAACAGGACATAGGATACCTTTCATCCCGAAATAATGTATTGTACCCGAGGGATAGCAAAAAATATTTCCACGCAGACGAAGTCGCGGGCGGCCGCTAGTAAATTATAATTTCACAGTGACGCGACATCTTTACTAATATTATAAATGCGGAAGTCAGTTTGTTACGCCTTCACGTCTTAACTACTGAACCGATCATCATGAAATTTTGCATACACGTTGTCAGAGGTACAGAGAAGGACATAGAGTACCTTTCATCCCAAAAATACTTTTCCCGAGGGATAGAGAAATAACTTTCCACTTAGACTAATTTGCGGGCGATCGCTAGTTGCATAATAAATCTTAAGTTTAAATTAAAATTAATGACGTGTTGTAGGTTTCTATTGTATGAGCTTTGGTTGTTAATTTTTCAACGTGACCTAATTTTTCTTCGTCTTTCAGCTTTGCCACCCCACTCGCCAACTGAAAACACAACATGTGTTTTCAGTTGTGTAATAATTTCTTTGGAGGTTTTTCACAGTCCGTGCGACATAAAGTCAAGTCAACATTATATCTAGGCTCCTTTATGGTTGTTTTATAATTTGTACAAAAAATATATGTTTACTTTATGGTACTTACCTATTTTTTCAAAACACAGTTACCTTTAGTATTTACTTCTGATTTGGTTTTATGGAAAACAAATAAATACTAATCGGAATTACTAAAAATATCTAGATCATTTACTTTCGCCAACCTATCTCGACTCGATCTTCCTGTAAAAAGAAATCATTTTTCCAAATCTAGTTTGAATTTCATAAAAAAAATCATCAAGTAACCAATTTTCATTCAAGACCTTTGCCAGCTGGTGACGATGGCAACTGACAATAATTTTGAGTGGCAATTCCATTTCGAAGTCACCTGTGGCTATCGTACCTTCGACAATAGAAGAGAACATTTTTCTACATTTTAATTCTGCAAATCGTGAATTTTTCATAGGTATGTGACATACGTGAATTTTGTTTGTCAAACTTGTACGTTGATTCATTTCTTGGTGTTGGTGTTGTATGTAGGTAATTACTTCTAACCCCTGTACCGATTTGAAATGTCTATAGACGAGTAAGTAATGACTTGAGTAAAACTTGCAATTTTCAAATGCTTCTAATATTATATTTACATGGAATTTATAGTTTAATTAATTAGTGCAGTTTTGGCACACAATACATAATAGTACAAGTGTTTTAGTGCTTTTAAAATTAATTTATAATATAAATTGCATGTAAATATAATATTAGAAGCATTTGAGTGCAAAGTTTTACTAAGTCATTGCAAGTCTTACTCGTCTATAGATACGGGGGTAAATTAGTGAGTTATCATTAATTATTTATCTACACAAATTAACGCTGTGGAATTGGTGTTACAGAAAGATAAAACAACAACGTTAGTTAAATAGTACACGATTTAAGTTAGACGAGGAGTTAATTACTATCAAAAATTCACAGATCTCGTGCCTTTCACGACCTTCTGGTACATTGAAAATGAATTTAATGAATTTACTAAAACAAAATTTATTCGTAAACACTTTTTATTATTATTAAATATACCTATGTAAGTACTATAACTAAAAACATCTTAGAATTTCTACAAAAAAATACCTAATAAAAAATTCTAATCAAAATCAAATGCAGTCTCGCGCTGATTTCATCATCATTTGAATATGTGCTATAACAAACTATGTTTATCTAGGCATCATCTTCACATTCTCATTTAGAGACCGTTGTAAAAAATCATCGGGAATCGTAGCGTACTAAGAAAAACATGAGACATGCCCGATCGAGTAATTTTAAATCTCAAAATTGAAATAACAGCAACCCACGAATATACAGCAACATCTTTAACATTAACATAGGTACCTATTTATTTCACTTTTTACACGTTTTGAGTGTAATTTATCTTAATAATTCTAACCAATTAGTGCAAATGCTTTTCTGTATTTACTACTAAGTATGGAAACTACAAACTCTCTTCTATTCAAGATTCATTTATTCGTTTGCCTATACAAAAAAGTACCGGGTATCACGAAATCCTACGGTGCGGTGCAGGCAATGGTGAGGAAATATAGGCCAAAACAATAGAAACAGATGCGCCGATTTTTTCGATGCTCACGTGCAACTGCTGTTGAAAAATGCGACCTGTGGAGGAAAACAGGCAGAGTGGGAAAACGGACTGTAACCTGTTTTTTTAACATATCTCCGCCATTTTAAAAAAATTCAAAAAACTGGCTCGACAAAAAAATCTATTTAATTTTTGAACCTGCTCACAAAATATCACAAGAATCGGTTGAGAAATGCGACCTGTAGGCTGGAACAGACAGCCGGACATACGAAAGAATTTTTGCCCAAGCTCAAGCAGAGACGCTTCGCTCGCACTTCGTGCTCGCTCGGTCAAAAATCATATTAACAAAATTTAATACAAATATAATCTCATTTAATCTAATTTTACTTGATTAAAGAATTTTACATAAGTATCAATAAATTAAAAATATATTTTTGTTTCGCTTTTAAAAACACTTTCATTAGGTACCTATCCAATTTTTTTTTAAACAAACATTTGTCTTTCAGATCATTAGCGTTGATAACACACGCTCCACGCAAACTTTACTTCATAAAGGTTAAGCTACAGAATTATCCTTTTATGTTATTTACCTTAAATATTTTTTTTAAAGTAGACCAATGTCATATCTCGAGGTGTTTTTAAAATCGACCCGATATCGCGTTTCGTTTACGAGATATGATTTTTTTCTCGCCGAAACCGATCGAAAATCGACCAAATTTTTCTCATTTTTGCGATTTTCAAAAAAAGATTTTGAGATTTAAAAAAAAATATTTTGACAATTTATAGCCCTTGATTAGACGCGTCATTTGATATCTCAATCATTTACGTAGCTTTAATATCTACGACACCAGGGTGATATCTCACTTTGGCTGAAAATCGGGCCTATACAGATGCCTCAAAAAAAACATTTTCAATGTTAAAAGATTTATTTTTTGAATTTACTTGTCCACGGATATCAAGCTGAACTAGCCCAAGGAATCTGATCTTCGAAACAAAGACCGCAAGTTTCGAACAGTTTTTCATTAATTTGCCTGTTTCGCTAATTTATGCTCCACTGCCTCGTGTTAGCTTTAAATTACTTAATTTTTTTGCGCATTTGTGGTCCAGTAAAAAATATTTAAAATATCGTTTCAATGCCATTGTGCGAAAAGCTGTCTTTTAATAACGTTAAAACCACTAGATAAGTACTAATCTGTTTCTTTTTTAAACATGTAAAAAAATTTGTTATTCATCTGTTTCGTCAATGTGTTCCAAACACATCACTCTAGGGAAACTTATTTTAATTGAGCTCATTTGTCATTCGTAAATATTAAGGGAAAGACAGAATTCTTTCTCACAAATTACTGTAATTCAAGTTTGAGAGCTTTTTGAGTGATGAGAATTTGTTTTTATGCGAAAAGACACGTTATTATTTTGTGAAACAATACTTAAAGCTTTGACAACTTTTCAAATAAAAGTTCAAATGAAATGGATAGTTTCAAAAAAGCCTTTTTTGTTGGTTTAGTTCTTAAAGTCGTCAATGTGCTTCGGTTCCTGTGTCTTGTATTATCGTAAAAGATTTCGATTTTAAACACTACTATTATTTATTATTAGGTTTTTAAATATGTGTTAGATACAATTAGATATAAAATCAATAGCAGTCGCAATCAATGTTAATATTTTTTTTAAATATTTGGTACTGACATTACGAAAAGTTCAGATTTGACAATAACAATTGTCAATTACAATAAAAAATTTTTTGATCTATCTATTTAAATTATGATTCAAAGAGTACCTTTCCATATTGGAGCTTTTTTCATTCATAGTTATTAAATATAAAATGTAAGTAGGTATTATCCTTTTACATTCTGTAGGCAAATCCCTTGGAATTTATATTATCTCGAGTTCTGTGGTTAGGACGGCACGTTAATCCTCTGGTCCCGGCTTCATTAGCAGTCGTTAACACCCACCAATCCGCATAGATTTTACCGAATATCCTACAGCTATAATCAGATCATAGTCACAGGCATAGCATAATGTACTCTATGGGCATAGCTCTGCTAGACAAAGTTACGTTTGTAACAGCGTTAATGAATTTGAAAATTAAAGTTGTATGATGAAGAGTAAGGACGCCGTTACACAAGGAGATCAAAGTAGAAGAAATCGCCACTCGCGTGCAGGGCTGGAAATCGGTTTCTAATTAACTAGGTTAATTTCGATCTCAAACAGTTTTTTTCAAAAGTGTTCACTCGGAGCGGAACGGATTCGCGAGCGATATTGCTTCTGGGATAATAATATAATAATAATAAGTCTTTATTTATTTCACAGTAATACATAATACAGTTATATTACAAGAGAACTTCTTTTAATTTATTTCATTACTATGAATCCCTTCTCGGGTGAAGGCCTCCTCCGTTCCCTTCCATGTTTCTCGGTCTCTTCCTCTCTGCATCCATTCTACTCCTGCCACCTGAATAATGTCGTCATTCCACCGTTTCATAGGCCGACCAACATTCCTTTTTCCATCTGGTCCTTTCCACTTAGTCGATGCTACAGTCCATCTGTCGTCTTTCAGTCGCGCGATGTGTCCTGCCCATTGCCATTTTGTTTTTAAGGCGTGTTTCAGTGCATCGGTCACCTTTGTTCTACTTCTAATTATTTCACTTCTGACCTTATAAACATTCTTTATTTTTAATATGCTCCTTTCCATTCCTCTCTGGCAAGTCCTTATTCGATTTCTAATTTTATTTGTGTAAACCCACGTTTGGCAGCCGTATGTTATGCATGGCAGCAGACAAGTGTCCATTACTATTTATTTCATATTTATATTGTAGCCTCCCTTAAGTATTTCTTTATTAGCCCAGAATTTTTTCCATGTACATTTACACGTCTTTCCACCTCTTCTTCATTATGGAGCTTGTTGAACGAGACTTTTTTCCCTAAGTAAACATAGCTATTTACATATTCTATCTGTCTGCCACTTACTTTGACCGATATTTCACGACTATTTGTTATTATTTTTGTCTTGTCAGTATTCAGTTCCAATCCAACTTTAGAGCTTTCCTGGGAGAGTGTATTTATCATTTGTTCTAGCCGTATTGCGCTTTCAGAGAATATGACGATGTCGTCAGCGAATCTTAGATGGTGTAAGCTTCTATTACCTATTCTAATACCTTTCCCTGTCCAGTTTATTTTTTTGAATACTGACTCTAGCACTGCAATAAATAATTTTGGTGATAATGGGTCTCCCTGCCGGACGCCTCTTTTTATTTGTATTTTATCCCCTCTTTGTTCTAGTTTCAATCTACTTGTACTATTTTCATAAATCTTTTTGTTATCTGTAATGTATTTCTGGTTGATGTTGCATTCTTTGAGGGCTGTCCAGATTGCGTTGTGGCTTATGTAGTCAAATGCTTTACTGTAATCTATGAATACTACATAGAGAGGTCTATTAAACTCATTGAATTTTTCTATAATTTGCTCTTATGTGTGGATATGGTCTATAGTTGAAAATCCAGAACGAAATCCTGCCTGTTCAACAAGTTGGTGAGAGTCAATTTCCTTTGTTATTCGGCGCAGCAAAAGTGCACTTAGAGTTTGTATATGCTCGGCAGTAAGCTGATCGGTCTGTAATTGGCTATATTTTGTGGATCTCCTTTTTTAAATAAGAGCACAATATCGGAACTGCACCATTGTTCTGGCACGGTCTCTGGTTCAAGCACTAAATTAAACAAAGTCACAAGTAAACCGGCAAGAACAATGTATCCTCTCTTTAGGGCTTCATTGCTGATCCCATCTGGGCCAGGGCTCTTTTCCATTTTCAATAATTTTATGTGTTCGTTCATGTCTATTTCTTCTACGTTGTTTTCATTTCCTAACTCAAATTCGCCTCTTTCTTCATTTTCATAATAGTCTTCGTTTCTGTTATTTTTTTTTCATAAAGTTGTCTATAGAAGTTTGTTGCACTCTCTAAAATTTCTTTTCTTGATGTTGTTGTTTTTGAGTCTTTTTCCAGATTTTGTATCCAATCTTTGTGTATTGTTAGTTACTTGTAAGCCCTTTTTGAACTTCTATATTTTTTAAGGTTCTTTTCTATAACATTATGTCTGTGTGCCAGATAGTCTTTTTTGATAGACTTGTTAGTTTCTTTGAATAGTTTACTTAACTCTAATTTCATTTCTTTAGTTTTTTTTTTGTGGTTTTAATTAATTCTGTTCGTTTTTTTATTAGGTTTTTTGTGTTATCGCTAAATATTTGGTTTCCGTTATCTGTTATTTCCAGCATTTTTAAACTTTTAGTAATCGTTTTCTCAAGCATGATGTAGTATTTTTGAACATTGTTTTTATCATCTTTGCGAATGATATCTCTTAACTCCTTGGTTTCTTGTTTAAGGTTGGAAAGGTAATTACCTATTTCATTTTCTGTTCTAGGTATCTTCTGCGGGTTACTAAAGTTGTATCTAGTTTTCTTAGGTAACTTCAGTTGGAGCGTTGCTCGTACTAGTCTGTGGTCTGAAGGGAAGTTTACATTATTTAGGACTTCGACATTGGTGATTAATTTTGGTTTGTTAGTTAGTATAAAATCTATTTCGTTTTTAGTTAAGTAGTCTGGAGAGTGCCATGTCCATTTCCTGCTTTTTTTCTTCTTGAAAAAGGTATTCATAATTGATAAGTTGTACTCATAAGCATAGTTTATTAGTAGCTTGCCTCTTTCGTTTCGCGTACCATAGCCGTATCTTCCCATTATCATGTTTTCTTCAGGTTTCGGCTCCCCTATCTTTGCGTTGAAATCTCCTACAACTATTGTGGTGCTCCTTGCAATTGTATGGGCTTTCTTGAGGTCGTTGTAAAGAAAATTAATTTCTTCTTCGGAACAGCGTTCTGTAGGTGCATATGTCTGGATTATAGAAATTCTTATTTTCTCAACTTGTATTTCCAGTATGGCTACTCTTTCTGAAATTCCATTGAAATTGATTATGTTCTTTTTCAGATTTTTCTTTATCAGGAAGCCGACTCCATAAAGTCCTTTCGTCTTTCTTTGTAGCATAGAATATGATCGTTATATTCTTCTATTTTGTCGCCCAATCTTCTAACTTCCGATAGTCCCAGTATGTCGTAGTCTATTGTTTCAAGTGCGTGTGTTAGTTCCATGTATCTCTCTGTAGAAGCTAGTGATTTTACATTGTAGGTACAAATTTTTAGTGTTTTGCTTTTTTCTTTTTGTTTGGTTCTTGTTTTTAAATTAACTTGGTTGAGTGGAGGGTGTTGGTCGTTATAAGTCCCACGGGAACCAGCCGGGTTGGGACTTGTTTTTTAATTGCTTCGCTGATATTCGTTTTATTATAGTTTATCTTCCAGCTGGTGTTTTCTAATTGCTAATTTTTCTGATCTTGTTGCACAGTCGAAAGTGAGTCTGACCTTTTCTTCATGTAAGTGAAGGCATTTATTCTATTGATCTTTAGGGGGTTGTTTACATTATTAACTTCTTCCGAAGGTTTGGACGGTGAAGCTTTCCTTTTTTCTATTTTATTTCCACTGTTATCCTTCACTATGAGTTTATCATATTTAACGTATGCATATTTTCCTTTTTTTCTTGCTTCTTGTAGTTGACCTTGTAATTCTTTACGCTTTTCCTGTGTTTCTTTTGGGAAATCTTCTGTAATATATATTTTATTGGGTAAGTCTTTTTTATTACGTAGAATTTCTGTTTTTTTCCAGATTGTGGTTAATGAAAAACATATAGGTCTTTTGTTCTTTTCATTTTGCTTCCCGATTCGATAAGCTTCTCTTATTTCCGTTTCTCCTACGATTATATCCATACTTTGCAGCACTTTCAAAATTAAATTTATGAGTTCTCTTATATTCTTCTCGGTTTCATTCACTCCATGTATTATTAAGTTGCTTTTCCTTGCTTTGTTCTCTAGGATATTGACTTTGTTACTTAAAATTTCCACTGTGTTTTTCAATTCTTGATTTTCTTGCTTTAGTATCATAAATTTCTCTTCAAAGGAGTCTTTCAATCTATTGGTTATCTCTTCGGTTTGTTTATTCATTTCTTCTTTGATTTTCTCGAACCATAGCTGCATTTGTTGCTCCATGTTGAGTGCGTAGAACAGAACGGTTTTTGATGTGAACGCGAATTAGTCCCGACAAGTCGGATCGTAAATAGGGTCTTGTCGATTAGTCTGCTTGAATGTATGTTGAATGCACCCTGTGCAATGACAGGTGGAGGTTACGTTTGTCAATTCAATTGTCACACTGCCCGGTATAACCTCTAAAAACCGCGTATTTTATTGATGATGAAATTGTACTGTCCAACGATAATATCCAAAGTTTATTATTTCACACCACTGTTTACTACATTGTTCAAGCTATTTTAATAGTTTCCCTGTGATTTGATTGTTTTTACTTATACTATTGATTAAAAATCGGGAGCACAATGACTACACGTATTGAACTGTCAGACGCCGGAACCGGAAGCTTCTGGGATAAACCTGGTTAATTCCACGACGCGCGTGAATAGTGCAGCGATATATTTTGTCTCTTTTTATCTGCGGGCGGAAACTGTGTTTAGTTGGAACTTCTCGTCTTTCGTTTCGTTACTTTGCATCGTATGGGCGGAGCGAGCAAAATCATTTGGGTATTAACCAGGTTTTGGGAGCGGAATCAAAACCAAAACGGTCTACGACCTTAACCAGAAATAATACCGGTTTCGACGAGCAGAATCGAAATAAAAACGCTCTTTTCAAAATGTATGAAGCTGCGCGAAACCTGGTTGCGAATTTTAACCAGGTTTTCCAGCCCTGCTCGCGTGCGAGACTCTCTTTGTGTAACAACCTCCTAAGTTTAACAGGTTTAATCAAAAACAGTAACCCTCGAAACCCACACATTGTACCTATTTCTTAAAACACCTATTGTTTAGACTGCGTGTTTTTTTTTATCACATAACCTTTTTAATTCCGGCAAAATTTAAAAAGAACAGGTGATTATATAATAATAGTTATTTATGCAACTGTACTATAACGAGGGGTATTAAAACACGAACATGAGTGTTTTAATACCTAATTATGTACAGTTGCATACAAGACTTTATCTACACCCATTTTTTTATTTTTTCTTATTTTTATTAGGGAAACAAACAATATTTTAATTCATATGGATTAAAAACACCCATGATATTTATCTAAACCCATGATATGTATCCTCTATAAAGCTTTTAGCTTTGACTTTCTCTTTGACTTTCCTCTCCCTCCTCGTCATTATGTCTTCCGCACGAGTGTTATAATGTTGTACTGGATTTCATAATGCGTTGCTCGCGCGTGGGCGCGCGGCGCTGCAGGACCAGCTCTCGCTCGGGATATTGTAATGATGGCAGTAAGCTGTTTCAGAACCTCTTACAGAGGATTTAAAGCATGGGTGTAGATAAAATAAGTTAAGCTAATAAGGTTGACTATAGTTTCACCATCTTGTATTAAACAACACTTGTAAAATCTAAAATTAAACGGGTATGATTTTATCAATCACCTAATAAATGCATTTTCAGTGACCTAATAAATAATATTTGTTCCTAAAATAGCAGATCTGTCACCTAAATTAAATCACTCAATAATATTAAAACGCTTACCTAAATATTAATTAAGAATTACTTGGAAATAATATCAATCATCAAATAATTATATTGGGTTTCAAAATAAAAAAAGTGTCACTAAAACTGAATCACCAAACAATATAAAAATGGTTACCTAAAAATTAATTTTCAATCACTGAAAAATAATATTAATTTTTCAAATAATTCAATTGCAATTTGACGATACACAATTAATTAAATAGAACTGCCATAGGTTTTATAATAATAATGTACTTTATTAAATGTAACTGCACTGTAAAAAACTAACATAAAGAAAAAACATAAATGAAAAAAAGAAAAAGAGAAATTTTATTACTGCACTATTAGTTATGGTTTTGATTTAGACTTTTAGAGGGACACCCCGGACATCCTGTTTTTCGTTTTTGATCTATGGTGGTGGGTTTACAATTTCTAAACGGATTGCTAACCCTATTATGTGTTTGCATATTATGTACTTTTTATGAAAATTGGGACAGTTTTTTCCATTTATCTAATCATTATTGAGAGGCAAAGCCATTTGCTGAAAAACTGAATTAATTGTATTTGTTGAAGTCGGTCCAAGGATTGTCAATGTGCATAACCAAATATGAATATAAGGTTCTTGTGCATAACCCGCCAATTTGACTCCGCCCCTGTTAGGTATTTTTGCTTTGAATTAAGGAACCGATCTATTTTATAAGTGACAGACCTATTATTTTGATGATTGAACGAATTAAATGATACCAATCGTTTGTTGATTAGATTTTAGAAGACGGATCTAATATTCAGGCTATAGAAAAAAGTGATCAAACTATTATTTAAGATACATATTTACATTTATCAAATGATCAATACTTAGAGACTATTTTGATGAATAGATGACTAATATATTTCTTGGGGATAGATATTATTATCAGGGTATTGCAGATTAGTGACACATCTAAACTTAGGTGACAGAAAATATTGTTCCAAAATTAAACCTAATTTCAATGAAGCGGCGATTCGAATTTAGAAGCGACTGTCCATAAAAGCGCTAATTGAGTATTGACTAAAGTCGACCAGCATGTCGCTTGTGAAGTCGACTCGTGTAAATACCACATAAGCAAACCTTTTGGTTAAACAAAATACCAATGTAAACTTACTCTTCCTTTAGTAATAAGGGTGATACCCCCTCCTTTATTTTGCGAAATTTTCATTGCTTTTACAAATGAAACCCTGTCAAGGAAGCAAATCTTGAGCGATGGGTGAAATACTGGGAATCAATCTACCCATCACTACTTCTGGACCAAAATGTCATAAGTACCTTAGAGTGCAAACAACGAATCAAAATGCCGCATGCCGCGCAAGTAGCCAATCACGTAATAGGAGTGCCTCATCACGCAGCATCAGATTGATTCGATCAGACAGACTTCTGCCATCCAAGATCTGTACCGAGGACTAAGGCTAAGTTCATATGATCTTGCACCGCGCGGTGCTACGCGGTTTAAGATCTACAAACCTGAATCGACCCGTTCAGTTGAGCCGCGCGGTTTGCGGAAAAAATGTTGATGTCAGACTGCCACGCGTGCAAATCTGTCATATGAATGCTCCTGCTGTACGACGACGTGCGTAACCGCGCGATCATATGGACTTAGCCTAACCGACAATGTCATCATCATATCAGCCGCACGACACCCACTGCTGGGTATAGGCCTCCCTTAAGGATCTCCACGACGATCGGTCATGCGCAGCCCGCATCCAGTGGCTTCCCGCGACCTTCACCAGATTGTCGGTCCACCTTGCCTACCCACGGAGCGTCGTCCGGTGCGGGATCGCCATTCCAGAACCTTTCCGCCCCAACGGCCATCAGTTCTTTTCGCTATGTGTCCTGCCCATTGCCACTTCAGCTGAGCAATCCTTTGAGCGATGTCGGTTACTTTAGTTCTCCTGCGGATCTCCATGTTTCTGATTCGATCACGAAGAGAAACACCGAGCATGGCTCTCTCTATTGCACGCTGGCTGACCTTGAGCCTCCTTATGAGACCCATAGTTAGCAACCACGTTTCACTGCCGTAAGTCATCACTGGCAACACACACTGTTCATAGACTTTCGTCTTGAGACACTGAGGTAAGTCGGACGCGAAGATTTTTCGAAGCTTCCCGAATGCTGCCCACCCGAGTTGGATTCAACGAGAGATCTCTTTCTCAAAGTTGGACTTACCTAACTAGACTGCCTGTCCTAGGTATACCGACAATGTGCTTACATCTATACCCAAGAAGAACAATGCAGCTGCTATGGTCCTTAATGCAGATATTACCAACAATTTTCCATCCATTTGTTAAGATGAAATAAACATTCCCTCAAGGTAAGTAGGTCACGACTTGAGCATAATTCGTTGCCTATCTCAGCCAAATCTTGCTTTACGGCGAGGGATGACAAGAAAGCCGACGAATTTTAAATATCTGGAGCTTGTATCGTGGTGGAATTTTTTGGTTGTTCAGTCTTATAAGCTTTATTTATTTTATTATGTTTAATATTTATGTTCATAATACGCATAGACGGAACCGAAAACGCGCTTCAACCGATGCCCAACCACATGCGGCATAACATGACTCTATAGGTAATCAACTTAAAACCCTTATTGAGTTAGTTTAAGCTTGTTGAAACTTTGTTTATAGAAAAGATCTTCGTTGTTATATTACTAGGTACTTAGCTATATCATGCTAGAATTTATATCACATTGAAACATAAACGTAACTTTTCTAGGCTGTATATAGGTTATAAAAAGAAACGCGGCAGACCGATGGCGTTATAAGGGGTGCTCACAACAAGTTATCGTCCCGAAACGGTAACGAGTCGACTGACCCTTTTAGGGATCCGTTATACAACAGATATAAAGTATAAAATGACCAGGGGGCCAATGGGGAATGTCCGAAAAAAATAAAAATGGCTGAATATTTTTTTATAGGTAGGAATAAGCTCCCTTAGTAATAGGAAAAAGTTTCAGAATTTTCGGTTGCGAATAAATAAAAATAAAAAATAAAGTCACTTCGACTTCACAAATATACGAAAGTAACAGCAGAATGGAGATTATACCTTTGCCACCACCTGTCATAACCACAACATGCTATTAAAAAAAAGTTTCAACACAAAATGTCAAAACTTTTTTTAATACTTGCTGTGGTTGTGACAGGTGATGGCAAAGGTATAATCGCCATTCTGCTGTTACTTTCGTACATTTGTGACGTCGAAGAGACTTTAATTTATTAAAAAATTTTGACGCAACCGAAAATTCTGAAACTTTTTTCTAAAACTAAGGGAGCTTATTCCTACCTATAAAAAAATATTCAGCCATTTTTATTTTTTTCGGACATTCCCCATTGTCTAATTTCAAAATCTATCGCAATCGCTTTCATTTGACAGATGGATGTGACACATTGCTGCATATCTTTGGTAAGTTTTTATTTGTGCCAAAAAGAAGCATCAATGTGTCATATCCTGAAAGCGATTGCGATAGATTTTGAAATTAGACAATAGAGAGGCTGGCGACAGGCCTTCGTTAAGGATGTTAGGAGTTTGGGCCATCATAATCATAACAGACAACAAGAGTCCAAGGGAATTGAGGGTTGTGAGGCTTAAGGTGCTATTTCGAAGCACGCTGCCAACTGCAACTGCCGACAGCACGTGCAGCGGCCGCTGCCGCTGCAATGTGCTTTCTGAGGCATAAAGCATCTCGCGATAATATTTGGTCACGTTGGTCATGGTCACCCATTCAAAGATAGAAACATACTTGGCCCTATATGTTAAGCCCTGAGCCATCAAGCTTCTATATCCTATCCTATTGGTCTGTCTTCACCGAGTCACTTCAACTTTTGCTTCAACTTTCAAGTCAACTTGCGTCTGCAATATTGATTGCCTTCAAACCGTGCGCTTCTACGTTCAACTTTCTGCCATACAAATTTGACGTTTTTTTAGAAGATAAGGAAATAAAAAAATAAAAAAGTCATGCGCTATTGTATGCCCTGAGGCATGCCTCTGTTGAAAGCGCAAGAGGAAAGCAAAAGCGCACAGTCAGCGTGCGCTATCGGCTATTGAATACGCCAGATGAAAGTGAAAGAGATCGGGAAAGCGATCGTATGAAGACACCTTTTATCTCTTTCTACGTCCAAATATTTTTGCTACGCATTTGTACCACTTATGAGAAAGCACCTTAGGCCTTCTCATATTTTTATTTGTGTACAGAACTTTCATAACTTAAGACAAATCGGCCTTTTCCGTTTTTATGAGGGCTACAAATAGCTCGGGTGCTGAATAGCACATTTGCGGCCCTAAAATTGCTTATAGCCGCATCAACTTCCCGTCCCTTTCTCTCCTCAAGGGTGGAAGAGGGATAGCAACACGTCATACTTTACTACGAAATGTGTGTTTTGTGGGCAATAACTTGGATATTGGTAGATGTTTAGTAGATTACTCATTATTTGTAACTGTTAATATTTAATTTGTTTTCTATAGAAAAGTGAAAATATTGGTTTTAAACGATAATTATTTCACCATACCTATTGCTAATGAACTGAGAAATTTATTGTAAAATACAGTCAATACAGTTTTGGGTCTAACGCAAATGGGAAAGTCACTTGCGGGAAAGACATTTGCGCGGAAAATCGTTTGCGCGCAAATACATCTTGAAGTAGGTACCAAGGAGGAAATAAAACTTGTACAAAAACCATTTAGTATCATGCTGATTGCCTTTGATGCTCAAAATAATAAACACAATACAATATGATTTTCCTTTCATGCGAATTACTTACTATGTCTGTCTGTACACACAAGTTTGGTTATGTTTGCACTATATATTTGAAGCTCTACTCGGCATAGTTTACTTATCTTTGCGCTCAGGACTTACAAACTTTTGGTGCATCGTAAAAGCAAAAGCATTGTTAGATAAATAAGATACATGCATAAGTTTGTAAGTAACAATGTAGGTAGTAAAACTTTAGGCTACTATTTTTAAATATGTTCGTATTAACACAAGCATAGGCATAAAAAAGCGAAAACAAAACTCGTTGCATAATTTGCATTATCAACCAAAACACTGGTAGAGATCGGACTTTATAACATTTTTCTAACATCCGAAACTAATTGAAACTTAGATCTATCATCTTGTAACTATGAAAGCCCAACCTTGAAAATTCAATGAGCACTATAGATATTTCATTTCAAGCGGGTATAAAACCTCTTAAGACTTCGCGATAAAGTTGAAACTCGCTAAACTCACCCGCATTCTCGAAAGTCGCAAACTTCATGACATCTGTCAAAATGTATACGAACCCCGTTCCAGTTTCCCTATTGTTGTCATTTCTGTGAGAACCGTGTGAAATTGTACGCAGATGCTCAGCTGTTCAAGGTTAGACCCGTCTGCAAAACTGTGCGGAACGAATACATTTAAAGTATTTGCCTACTTAAAACTATAAAAACCTACTGAAAACTAGTGAACAATATGTAAACGAGATCTTAGGCTCTCTCGAAGATATCTTATCTTCCGTAATGAAGTGTTATTCTGTCATTCTGTGTTTATGTCATATATGAATTATAATTAACACAAAAGTAACTCTGTCTGTGTCTATGTGTCTGTCTTGTCTTGCTGTATCTATTTTCACACCAAAACTACTGAACCAATTTTGATGAAATATTACATTATTATACAAAATTCCACGCGAACGATGTCGTATCCAAAGGCTGATTTCGATTGAATGAAATAATTTCGATTTCCAACTCATTTTGAGTTCCAAATAAAGCAACATAAGCCTTTGAATAAAAAAATTAGCCCAGTCAGCAGGTAACATAAGCTTGAATAACTTGGCTCAGAGCAATCCTATAAGAATGATAATAATATAATTTTATTTGCATTTAATCATAATCATAATCATAGTAATTTTATTTGCATGAATGTAGGTACATAAATGTTGACAAAATTAAGTAGTAAGTAGTTATGTTGACAAAAAATAGGCCCAGTACATCCTACTATGATTAGCATGCAAATGGTACATAAAAGTGATTTTAAAGTTAATTTAAAACATTGACTTAAACAATTAATTGATAAAATCTAACTTAAAAAAATTACATTTATTATAAGAATGTCATTACAATATTATTTAAAAAATCAACTGAGGTCATTTGCTTTGTTATAATATTCGGTCATTGTGTAAAATGTCTGCTCCGTAAGGTAGTCAAATAATTTTCTTTTAAATGTCCTACAATCATTACATTTCCTAATGTCAGGTGGCAATCTGTTATAAATTTTAGGTATCATTGCAAATACACTATTACTAAAAAGACTAGTTTTAATATTTGGTCTGTTAGCGAGACAATCACATCGTCGTATGCTTCGTATCTTAGGAAACAGGTTTGGGTTCCTTCTCATAAATAATACTGCTTCAAAAATGTATAGAGAGGTTAATGTAACATAGTAGTAGTTAACTAAAGTAGTAATTAACATAGTAGGTATGAAAGGTGACAATCTCATTATTAAAAGTAACTACATCATGTTAAGCCATTATTGAATAGCATGCAAAATTTAACAAAAGTAGCACTATTTGAAGTGTAATAAAAATTCTGATATTAAATTACAATTCCGATATCATTTAGTTGCGAAAAATTCTTGCAGATTATAAAATTCACATTCAAGTAGCCATTGATATGATATTGTCTTAAAAATAACAACTTTAGTGCCATATTAAATTAGGCTAGTTCTAACTACTTATACGTACAATTATTTTTTTGGCCAGCATTTTCAGTAGAGGCCCATAGAAATGATCTTCTTTGTTTCATATATTTTGAAATGCTGTGTCGCGGTAGGTATTAAGTTGAAAAATAATGTTCCGAAACAAATATTAAAGGAAATTTAATAATCTAGCTAGAGTAATGTATTATGAATCTATTGTTTGTCACTACATTTATCTCGAGAAGCGCATAATTTTGAAGATATAAGTGACCCGCCGTCGGTCGCGTTAACTTTTGTTACATCGTCGGTCGCATGGGGTCTTTGAAAGCCCTCACTTCACTCATCAAAATTTTGTAGATTGATCTATGTCGGAGTATCCTCTTTTATTTTATATGTTACAGGGGAAAGTAAATAAAAATACTAAATCAAAAACATTTATAAAATTATTCATTTTGGCCTGAAATGGCCGGCATACCTTAAACTTAAAATTTTTGTTTTTTAGTCATTTCAGAACTGACAGACTTATGTTTACTCTCTCTCTACGATTGAAAACTAAATGATGACACGGGTCTCTTACTGATGTCACATGACATAAATATAATCTCGGAAGTGGAAGATTTTCTCAAGCTTCCGGCCAATTTTATTTGCGATAATCTTCTGATCCTCGCTCAGCACAACTTTTCCGACCGTGTGCCATGCATTTCATCGTGATGTCATATGACGTAGGCAATACTGTCGCGGGCTCACGGACTACCAAAGAATATGAATATAAGGTTCTTGCGGACTACTATAACAAGACAGCTGATGCACCAGTTTTTGCAAAATGGCCGGTACTAATTAAAGGACACTGGTTTTAATCTTTACTACTTGCATTTTTGATCATAAAAAGTAATAATGAGGTTTTTCTAGAAATAATATTTTTTATGGCACGATAACTTAAAGTAATTTTCAGTAACCAGATCTCTGGTTATCACACACGATAAAAATTACCTGTCTATTTTTTTTTTCATTATTGATATAACTTTTATCCCATCACTGTAAAACCCTAAAGAAATATGAAAATGTTTACAAAACGTAATACAAAATCCGTTCAAGCCTCGGGATCTATTGAAAACACTTGTCAGGTTAGATGAGGGTCACCAAGGTCAACAATAATCACAGGCCACCTGGACGCTCCCACATCGCAATTTCGAGCTGGGGTTCGAGCCTTGATCGCGACCACTAATCGCGACCACTAGCTAGTGGCTCTGTCAAGCCACTAGATGCAGCCACCAATCCGCTAGAAGCTTAGAAGCCACCGGGAAGAAGCCGGTGGCTAGTGTGGCCGAGTGTGCGAGCGAAAAAACGCGGCCACGTGTAGCGAGCGCGGGCGACTCCCGCAGCTTGTGACTCGAACGCGGCCACTCGAACGTTCGGTTTGCGTTGATACTATACAAAATACATGAAAAAAGTCGTCTGCACTTGTGGTTTGTGGTCGCGTTTGGTGGCCGCGACTAGAGGCTCAATGTGCGGCAGCTCAAAGATACATCGCACACACCCCAATTTCGAGCTGGGGTTAAGTTACATCGCACCGGCATGGCACATCGGCCCCTCAATTTTTTATAAGGCCTTGGTCTCCTATTTTATGCTTTAAGCGACGTCTAACGTCAGCGTTAACATTCCTTTATATTTCATACGCCGATGTCAGCGTTTGAAAGAGACCACAACAGTACATTTCTTTAGTAAACATGTCAGCGTCATGAAGCTGTAAGATACGACCTACACGGCGTAAATAGGGTCCCCTATGCCTAAAAGTCAGTTGAATAAGGGTAAGATGTTCGGTCTTCATCTCATCGATTGTTAAGTGACGATAAGGCCGAAAAAGGAAGTAGACTACAACTGAAATCTAAGAACTGGCACCCAAGCCTTTCTACAATTAAACGAAATAAGAGCAATGTAAAATGACAATTTCATGATAAACTGAGTGTTACTGCGACACAAGTCTTGATGAAGGAGAATAGGTTATTAATTAAGACTTATAGTTTAAAGAACTTTACTTACTTTCGCTTACTATCACCGTATAGAAGGAGATCAAGTATTTCTTTATAAAACTTTAAGAAATATTATTGACTTCCCCTATCTTCTGGAAAATATAGGTCTGAGATGTCCTCGGTCAAGCTCGCGTCGTAAAAGTGTGTTTAGTTTGCCCACTACTAGAACTAAGTATGCTGGAAATACTTTTCTGCAGAGGTCATAATGTGATGTTCATAACAAGAATTTTACGTCAGTGGACATATTTAATTATACTCCTCCTCAGTGGAAAAAATACATCCATGAGCTGATTAGCAGCGATAATAATAATAGCGGTGGGTAGGTAATGTAATATTGTGATTGGTAATGTAAATGTAATAGGTAATGTAAATGTAATATTTTGATTTAATTTAATTTGATTGAATTTAATTTGATTCTTATTATACATGCTATTGATTTGTATTAATTAATGTAATTTACTAACACTAGTCTTAAGATATTGTTACTAACATTTTTATGGGCCTTGCCTGAAATAAATTATTATTTGAATTTGAATTTGAATTTGAATTTGTAGGTAGCTCTTTTCTATAGCTTAACATTAACTTTCTTAAAATTAACTTAGTTTTTTTGTTTTCTTACTTATTTTAGCTCAATTAATTGTTTTAATTTTGTCCCTTTGTGCCCGTTATTAGATAAATTTTAGGTACTTTGTGTGTGTTATGTAACAGTGGAAACTTTGCTAATATATGCGTTAAATTTTAAGTATAATTAACATAAGTCTTATAAAATATTGTATGTTTACCTAATAATAATAAACAAATAAATAATCAATATATCCGAGTGTGACACATAATTTTCAAGCTAGTATCGTATACGCACATCCTTTACTGCATTACGATGCATACGAATGCACACCATTTTTAATGTCCCTACTGCTGGGGTACAGGCCTTCCTTACGGGTGGATAAGGAGGAGAATGGGCCATAATCCACCACGCGGGCCCAATGCGGATTAGTGGGTAATGGTCATACCTGAGTGAAACACTATTTTCAAGCTAGCATCGTAAACACACTTCGTCGCCATTTTGACATCGAATCACAAATCAGTTCGGTTCGGTCCCAACCTTTGGTCACATCAGTCGAGTTCAACGTTTAAACTTTAGTACTTAACCCGGGTTACCGAACCTTTACTTGATAAGGGCTGTGTCCGTCCGCATGTTTTATAAGTACCTACCCTTAACCAGCCCTTAACCCATTCATAAAGTTACCGCTATTAAGTAATGACATGAGATAGTTTTCCTTTTGATACCTATAATATAACTAATGGGGTATTTATACGGGTCGATTTTGCGGGCGACTTTAGTCGAATAATTTATCGATAACCACTTGTAGAATCGCATCGCCTCCTCATTAAAATTAGGCTTGCGATAAGATTTTTCAAACGGTTGTGAATAAATAGCGCTAATTGACTAAAGTCGCATTCAAACTTTCATAAAAAACCGGCCAAGTGCGAGTCGGACTCGCGCACGAAGGGTTTCGTACCAAAAAACGGCAAAAAAACGTTTAGGCATTTTGCTTCGTAGACAATTTCATTTTTAGGCAGTGTGATCAGGAAGGTGTTGTATGGGGCTCCCATATCCCTTAAATATTAATTTATTTCTGTTTTTAGTATTTGATGTTATAGCGGCAACAAAAATACATCATCTGTGAAAATTTCAACTGTCTACCTGTTGTGGTTATTAATTAACATCGAGCAAAAAACAGCAAAAAAAAAAACACGTTTATTGTATGGGAGCCTAGCGGCAACAGAAATACATCATCTGTGAAAATTTCAACTTTCTAGCTATCACGGTTCATGAGATACAGCCTGGTGACAGACAGACAGACAGACGGACAGCAGAGTCTTAGTAATAGGGTCCCGTTTTTACCCTTTGGGTACGGAACCCTAAAAAGTACAGATCCGAATTCGAACAAATGTAAAGCAAAATCTACGTTTCGTTTTTATGCTTTTTGTGTGTTGTGTATTTTATTTTCAGAAGTAAAATCATATTTTAAACTTATAATTGAAATGTCAACTAAGAGGAAAAAAAAAAGTTATTTTCGCTTGTTTTATAGCCGCCTGGATGGAACATAAACTTTTGTCATACAATTTACCCAATAATTTGAAACTATATACTTTGAATACTTAATTCTACTTTTCGACAAGATTCGAGAAAACAAGAATAAAGTACTCATTAAAATCTGTCGTAAATTGAAAAAAAAAAACAGAATATGACAAATATCTTATTATTAGATCTTATTATACGAAAATAAAAGAAGAAAGAAGAAGAAAGCCTTATTAACTATAAGGGCTTCTAATTTAAGATTATTATGATTAATCATTAAGAAAAATTCATTAACCATTTTTTTTTATATTTTCACGCGAAATATAAATTCCATAGACACGAAGTCGCGAGCAGCGCTGATCTAAATTATGATTACGTCATCACAAAATTACAATTTAAAACATTGCAGCCCCAAAACCCCAAGGGATAAGAATAAAATATGTCAGAGAGAGAAGAAAATAACACCTCCTAAGTTTCATTTACACAATTTCCAAGTTTTTCATGACTACGTTAATTTTTAAACGGGGTGCTGGCGTGTGGTGCAAGTGATAATCGCAGAAGCATTCCTCTTCATATCTTTATTTACACGAACCATTTTTAAGTTGAATACAATATTGTTAGATAAATGTTTTGGGAAATTGGTTTCCCGGAAAAAATGGTAAAGACAGTGCATCATATTAATCATTAACCACAGCGCGCGCGATCAGTCTGATTAACTCGTTTTTAAAGAAGATTAAAGATGCTGATGTATTCACTGATAGCCTAGCTTGTCTTATTAATAAATTTGTATCATATTTGTCCTGACCATGTTAAAAAAAAGCTTTAAATACATAATAAGTTCTTATGTTTGTTATATGTAAATAATGTCTATTGTATAAGTTGTTTAATTTTACTTTGCTTTGGTATGGTTCTGTCATGTTTTCTAACTTGCTGGTGTTTTGGATTTCCTAGTCTGTAAGCCTGCATGTATGTTTATAAAATAAAATAAAAAAAAAAAAAATTAAAATTAAGCCACCATCTGCCGCTTAAAAAAACATATCTAGTAGGAAACATTTTTAAGTGTAGGAGTTTCACTCATTTTCTAATGTATATTTTCCCCCCTAACATGCGTGACCACTGAAACACTATTTAGTTATATCGCGTGATATAGCATTTCACACGATATCGACACTCAGCTTTCAAAATCCAACGTTTTTTGACAGTAAAACGTGATAAATAGCTATATAGTAGCATTTCGGTGTTTAAGCTTAGAGGCTAGATAGAGTATAAAGAACTATTACACTTCTAAGGCTTTCGCGCGTATAGTTCATTAGAAATAAAACACTTTTTAACCGACTTCAAAAATTTGAAAAGTAGGAGGTTATCAATTCGTCGCGTATATTTTTTTTATATGTATGTGCACCGATTACTCGAAGACGGCTGAACCGATTGAAATGATTCAAACGCCATAACATTAGGTTTCTTCCCAAGTTGATCTCATTTTTTAACCGCTTTCAAAAATTTGAAAAGGAGGAGGTTATCAATTTGTCGCATATATATTTTTTTTATATGTATGTACACCGATTACTCGAAGACGGCTGAACCGATTGAAATGATTCAAACGCCATAACATTAGGTTTTTTCCCAAGTTGGTCCCATTTTTTTTAATTTTGAAATCGGTTCAGTAGTTTTCAAGTAATCTTGAAAAGACTTTCGTTTTCGTTACCATTTTATACGAATTCAGACAGATGTTCAACCATTACTTTTTAATAGTTAATGAACCGATTTAGATTATCCTTTTTTAGGGTTCCGTAGCCAAAATGGCAAAAAACGGAACCCTTATAGATTCGTCATGTCTGTCTGTCTGTCTGTCTGTCTGTCTGTCTGTCTGTCTGTCTGTCTGTCTGTCTGTCTGTCTGTCTGTCTGTCTGTCCGTCCGTATGTCACAGCCACTTTATTCCAAAAGTATTAGGACTACATAGTTGAAACTTAGTAGGTAGGTGTATTCTGTGAACCGCTTTACGGTTTAAACATAAAAATATAAAAAATGAAAGATTAAGGGGGGGCTCCCCATACATGGAACTGAAACTGAAAATATTTTTTTTCATCAAACCAATACTTGTGGGGTGTCTATAGATAGGTCTTTAAAAATAACATTGAGGTTCCTGAGACCAATTTTTTTCAAAGTCAACCGTTTGAAAGATATATGCCGCGAAAGTGGTAAAATGTGTGTCCCCCCCCCTTTAACTTTTAAAGTAAGAGGGTGAAAAATCTAAAAAAAATATAAGCTATAGATCTTAATAAACACTTTCAACGAAAATTGGTTTGAATGAGATACAGTAATTAGTTTTTGAGATATAGCACATTTTCCAAAACCGCAAATATAACTTTGTCATTCATACAAACACTGTGAAAAACAAAGTTATTTTTTCAGACGAAAAATGATAGTGGTATTAAAATATGGTATGGTATAATGTACCTACGGAACCCTACTGCGCGTGGCCCGACACGCACTTGGCCGGTTTTTTGTTTTAAAGAAGACACCTTAAGGATGATACCATATTAATTTCATTGGTAATGGACTTTGGATTTTCAAGATACACGAGGGAACTCCTCAAAATCAAATAGGAACTGTAGTGATTGAAACATTAGTAGGTTTATGACAAACAAAAACAAGTTAAGTACCTATCTATTGTCAAGGACGTTCTAGACTAGAGTTGAACTGCGAAGGCGCAACGGAACTCCTGTGGAAATTAAGTTACGTGTTACCTACGTACAGTAGTTGAGCTTAGCACTTGCGCGCTCGAGTAACGCACACATAGACATCTCTCACCGACACTGTATAACTGCAATCTCAAACCACTCTCAAAACAGTTCGAGTACGTGACGCAGCAGTCTTTGTGTGTCTCTCTATTTTGTGCTACTGCCTACATAAGTTTTATACCATTGAAAAATGTGAAACATTAAAACACTTTATTCTATAAAATCATCGTTTACACACCTACCACAAAAAAGCTTTTAAAAAAAGACCTCCTTCAATAACCTTAAAAAACAGCTCTATAAAAAGTAAGAAATAATGTTTAAATCGATTAATTAAAACACGTCTATTGAAGTCGTGTGGGGCTTTTAGAATATAAACAATAAAATAAGTATAGAAATTACTTTCAGCTCCACTCGACTTCAATAGACGTGTTTTAATGAATCGATTTGAACATTATTTCTTGCTTTTTATAAAGCTGGTCTTTTTTTTATAAAGCTTTTTTACGGATATTGGTAATTCAGATGTTATTTTAGATTTTTTTTAAGTTTTGATTTGTTGTTTTTTGGGTTTCCCGATATTTCGACACCTTTCCAGAAGGCCGTGGTCATGGGACGATTGAAGTAAAAAGCTGCTCATATCTTTATGAAATTACCCGCTCGGAACTTAATAATAATAATAATAATAATAATAATAATAATAATAAGAATATTTATTTTTCTCTCCAAAAAGTTACATGTTGTAAATTATATTAAGTTATAAACTAAGCTAGATAAACTAATATTGGAGAGAACTGGTGCCCGAACTAGGTGAGGTTAGACCCCCCTGTGTGACAGGTCACCAGGCTCACTCCACCCTTAAGATTTATAACTTATTAAGGAATAAAGACAATGTTTTACACTGGGTGTTCAGATTAACAGAGAGATTAAACAAATTATGATTGAATTATTAACACAAAACAAAACAAAGGAGGTAATTACTAGTTAATTAATAAACTATAGCAAGCAAAGTTACATCTGTATTCTGTTTTAAGGTTCATTTATTATAATTGTGATAAATATATAATAAAATTAATAAAAGGTGTTATTTTATCTGAGAGTGTACCTATGTTATTTTACTAAAGCTGTTATATTATTATTGTTAATAATTGCTCTGTAGCATCATAGTCAAGCTTTTGAAGCCATTTAGTAACGGTTTTCTTACAGGTAAATCTAGGCAAGGAATAAATGGATAGAAGGCTGTTACTCTTATTGTATAAGTGGCTTCCAAGGAAACAATAAAACCTATGGGCGAAGCGTTTGTTAAATCCCACAACTTGACAAACATTGTCCTTACGTCGCCTATTTACTAGTATACTAGGGTAAATGACTAAATGACTGTTAATAAAAATGCATTCAAGTTTATTAAACTATTTTAAAGCTGCGTTCTGATTTTAATAATTATTATTGAATTAAATTGATTAAAATTAATTAGAAAACACGATATAGCTACTGAATCTACCACCAGTTCACAAATGGGGAGGCCTCTCCGAGAAAGAACTGGCGGAAGAAAGCTCAGAGAGGTTGTGTCGACCTCCCTTTTGATCCCTATCTACAAAACAAACTAACTATATCTTTAGATTCCCATACCAATACATCCAAATCCGTTGAGCCATTTAGAAATTAAGGTGGAACAAAGAAACTCACTTATCCACAAACATACATGAACCCTGAACACATATTACACTCTTTTTGCTTTGGGCAGTCGTGTAAAAAAGAGAGAGACTTTGCTGGTTACCGTATTGTGTTACCTTGCTCGATTCCCTTTTCGTCGCTGCATCTAAAATATTGGGTGGAGTCAAAATTTCTAAACTTTCACGGCTATCAGACATTTTTAAGCAATAATAAAAAAATCCTACGAAATTCAGTACAACAAAAAGAGAAAATTGAAATCAAAACTTTTTTGTATTGTATTAAAAACGGCGCGCTCTACACCACAGACCGTAGATATTACAATGATCCCATACGTCCCATACGATAAAAGTGTGCTGTAAAAATTTAAAAAGTTATTTTATGATGCAGTTGACTGAACTGTAATGAGTTTTTTTTTTTAATTTTGAAAATAAAGTACGTGTTTATATTATCCCCGTCAATTGGTAATGCGCTGGAACTTTGTCACATTAACATTCACGTTGACGTGATCCGCAACTAAAAATGTCATGAAACAAGAAAATTCTTATAGGTAATCTAATATATTAATTATTGAATTATTATTTTCAATAAGATAGAGTCTAGGTATATAAAAAATTTACAATTGTTTTTCGTTTTTGAGGTTAAAATCATGGCCGCCAGGCGCATTACCAATTGACGGGGACAGTACAATCGTTTTTGAAATCATATTTGGAACATTACGTTGTAAGTGTAGATAAAAGAGTTTATATTGTCTAAAATAATTATTCTTATTCTTAATTTTTTTATAGTCATTTACATTAAGAAAGTTTTTATGTCCAAAATAATATTATATGGTAGTTAAGTATTCTTAAAATTTCTAATTTTCCGCGCAATATTCTTAATTTTTTCTTTCATAACAACCATCTCCTGAAAATAACAAACACAACAAAAAAAGAATTAGCGATATCGGTCTAGCCGTGGCGTACACGCGTAATGGCTTGACCAAGCGAAATTGGATTCATTTTTATATATATAGATAATGATTTGGAGTGATTCCAAAACTATCCAAATACGAAATTCATTCATAGCTTCAGCTCTTATAAGGCGGCGTACTGATAAGTTTACAAGTACAAAAAAACTCAGAACTAAAAATGTGGTTTTGTAAATCTCTACCCTCTTTCAACTTACACTTCGAATTTTACGCCGTGATAAACATGTTTAATACAGACCGCGTTTATTCCAAAGCGCCTTCTTAATTTCAGAGAAAATACGTTTTCTTGCCATCTCTTTGTGTCTTCAGCCTTGTGTATCAAATTAATCTGAGCTAGATTTTTCAGTGGTTACAGTGTCAAATGCATTTGTCCGAAGGAGCGTTGCTTTTCTTAAAAATTGCAAGATTTGAATTCTTTTGTCTGCATTCTTTTGAAAAAGAGGTTTTATTTCGCTTTTAAGCATGTATTTTATTTGAAAGCTGCCTTTGATATTATTTCATATTTTAGTGTATTATAATTTTTGCTAAATTTTTACTTTAGAAAAAGTAAAATTTATTTTCTTTTGCTTTGTTTGAAGTTATCCGTTACGTTTACTTTTAGTTGAAATATTTTCCTGTAAGTTAAATATTTAAGAATATTGATATAGAAATAGGTATTTGTATACTTTAAAGCATACTTAGCGACAGAACAGCAGAACCATCTGATTATAGTATGAATATATTTTACTCTAATTACATATTTCGTATGGAACCTCGCAGAATAAATAGTTTAGTTTTCCTTGGTGTACCTACTGAAATGTTCAGCCACAAAGCCGATTACACCCAATATACACACCCATAGAAATAGAATGCCAAAGAACAACAATGTAATGAAACAAAAAATGACATTAAAAGAATAAAAGTAAATGATAATAATTATATTGACAGACCGATTGACATTTGTAATGAATTTAATAATTATTTTATAAATCTTACTAATAAACATTTTGACATTAATAGTAATAATGAATAATTGCGTAAAATTGCCTTTAATCTTAACACTATATATTTGACACCTATAAATGAAAATGATGTATTTAAAATTATAATGACATTGAAAAATACTAAATCTACAGGATACGACAATTTTAACACCGACATTTTAAAACAAAATGCTAAGTACTTTGTTCGACCGTTGACGCACATTATAAATCTATCTCTTGAACAAGGTGTATTTCCTTCTGACCTAAAACTGTCGATAGTAAAACCTCTGTACAAAAGTGGAAATTGTGATGAATTAGGCAACTATAGACCTGTTGCTATGCTAGTAATATTTTCAAAAATTATTGAAAAGGTAATGTATGAAAAAATCTACACATTCATCACTAACGAAAAAATCCTTAGGAACGAACAATTTGGTTTTAGGAAAAATAGTACTACAACCTTAGCTTGTTTTCACTTAATTAAAGAAATCACACAGAGCCTTAACGATGGATTGCATACATTGGCAATATTTTTAGATATGAGCAAGGCCTTTGATTTTGTGCCTCATAAGCTGTTGCTAAATAAACTTGAAAAATATGGTATTAGGGGGAACGCTTTGTCATGGATAGAGAGTTATTTGACTGATAGGAAGCAGTGTGTACAAATAACAACACTTTCTGGTAATGTAAAAGAAAATTATTCTTCAGATTACTGCTTTAATCGATGCGGTGTACCGCAAGATAGTGTGCTGGGGCCACTTTTATTTTTGATTTATATAAACGATCTTCCAAATGCAATCGACCAGAAGTGTATCTTGTTTGCGGACGATACAACAATTATTATAAAATCTAAAAATAAACAAGAACTGGCGGATGTAGCTAATATAAACTTAAATAATATTATAAAATGGC
Organism: Agriphila geniculea; assembly: GCA_943789525.1. Lineage (NCBI taxonomy): Eukaryota > Metazoa > Arthropoda > Insecta > Lepidoptera > Crambidae > Agriphila > Agriphila geniculea. Next base: position 21,964,358 of record OX038885.1, on the reverse strand, counting down.
TGGAGGACAATAACTTACACATAAATTTAACTAAAACAAATTATATACATTTTAAAACACATTACAGATTAAACATAAATCATGACATCAATTATAATGGCAATAAAATAAAAAATGTAAATAATACAAAATTTTTAGGCATGCACATTGATGAAAACTGTAACTGGAAAACTCATATAGAAATGCTAGTTAAGAAAATTGACAGGTATGTTTACGTTTTAAAGAGGATTAGCCAAGTAGCTTCTAAAGAATCAGCCCTCCTAGCGTACCATGGATATGTGTCAAGTATGCTACGGTATGGGCTCATACTTTGGGGAAATTCTGTCGATATGCATAGAGCTTTTAAGATTCAAAAGAAGTGTATTAGGTGTATTTGTGGTGCAGATTATTTAGATAGCTGTAAGCCCTTATTTAAATCATTACAAATATTATCTTTGCCCTGTCTATACATCTTTGAAATGTGTCTATTTGTAAAAAAATATTTAAATTTATTTAGAACTAATTGGCATTCTCAATACAGAGGCAGACAAGGAAATAAGTTACAAATACCTAATAAAAGACTAACACTATTTTCTAAAAATGCCTATTGTATGGCAATTTCTATCTATAATAGATTGCCAAATAAATTGACTGAAATGGCGTTTAACAAATTTAAAACAATTTTATATAATTTTTTGATGGATAAAACATATTACTCTGTTAATGACTTTTTGACGGATAATTTGACTAATTACTTTTGATTGACATCCCTAATAAATTGTTAAATGAAATTGACATACACATAAATAGTTAATAAGTAGGTAATATATATAATAACTGAACAATTAGCACTACTTGACATTATCTCATTTTAATTAATATTTGCTGTAATTATAGTAACTAACGAATAACATTATTTGATATTATTAAGTTTATTAACAAAATATTTGCACGTCGATAAACTCGACAGGCCATGCTGTACTTAAATAATTGTCTAAAATCTGTATTCACCATGTCTTCGCAAATAAAAGAATGATTGATTGATTGATTGAATGTCAATAAACGCGTTATCCGAAAAACGAATGTATAAATTTATATGAGATACGTAAAATATGACTTACATACATAAAATATGACTATATTATGGCAAAGGAAACTAATAAACTATGTTCCATACTGTTTTCTTCGTCGATAAACGAATAAATGTAGCAAAATTTGGTTTTAGAGAAATGTGTGGCAAAATCTTATTTACCTTTGAAAAGTGTGATTACTTGGATTGTTTCTTTTCATCACATCACAATTACTTAGAGCACAAGACACCATGGCTCCACGATACTTTTATTTGAAATTCTAATAAGAATTAACAAATATTTTAAACAAGCTGTGATTGCTCATTTGCAAGGCGGGACGCTAGGGGCTCTTACTGTAAAAAATATTGGCACATTGTCACTTGATTCTCTGTCTCTTTTTTTCACATACCGTGTCCGTATAATGTTAACTTCTCTTTTCCACGCTTTGTTGGTCTTCTTGAGCGCAGCGAAAATTTTTCTATGTCTATGTACACACCGCATTACCAACAATATCACAATTTAATAATACCCAACTATAAATAAAACTCTTACTAGCTTAAATCAACCCCTTTGAATACGAAGCTACAACAGCTTACAAATTATGCAGGTAAGTCAAACGCTGTTAATAGCAAAGGCCAATGAATAATTTGCATCTGATCACCGATGCATAGCCTTTGCTTACAATTCTGCATAAATTATAAGACGGTGCTTACATCCTTGTCATTATTAGTAACTTATTTGATGATATTCTAGATCCTTAACCAAATAGAGTTAACTTTGTATTATGTGAAACCAAACTACTGTGTTATTAACACAGATATATCTCGATATATGTCTGTGGTTATTAATTAGACCCAAACTCTAAATTCGCAAAAAGCAAAGTCTCAACGCTAGGAGCTCGATGGTGCAGTGGTTTAGCGCTTGGCCCAGCAATTGCGGAGGTCAAGCAACTTTCACAAGGGTCGGTCATGGGATGGGTGACCAAAAATTATTCCGAGCTCCTCCGTGCTTCGTAAGGCACGTTAAGCCGTTGGTCCCGGCTGCATTTGCAGTCGTTAACACCCACCAATCCGCATTGGGCCTAGCTAGATAAAGCTCAGAGCATAAATTGAAAATGTTTGTTATTAAAAAAAATTGAATACCTTTTGTTTTATTTGTTCATAATTTAACTGACTGATCTGTTTTATCTAAGGATGAAAGTGTAATATCAACCGATAATTTGTAGTAAATCACAACGGCAAAAGTTTTAGGTGGGTAATGTATATTAAGGTTTATGTTATGTTATGAGTCATCTCACGAGTTTCATATGACGTTTTTCAACACATTTGCGAGGAAAAAATAAAATAATTTACTACACAGCAACAAATATGATAAAAACAAAATATGAAAATTTTGGGAAAAGGCGTTTTTACACGCGCATTATAAGAATATTTTGCGAACAAAAGGTAGGTGAGCATACAACCTACTTCAAAATTATAATGTTAAGTGATAAAATGATTTTTTTAAAATATTTTATAACAAAATTTTGTGAATTATTAATAATTTGATAATAGTAAATATTTTTTGGAATTTTAGATTTTAGTCATTCACATGCTGTTTTTATATTAAGATATTTATTTTAATATAAAAAATACTAGAAAAAATTTACAGATCTCGTGCCTTTCACGACCTTCTGGTACATTGAAAATGAATTTAATGAATTAAATAAAACATAATTTATTCGTAAATATGTTTAACATTATTTAATATACCTATGTAAGTACTATAACTAAAACATCTTAGAATTTCTACAAAAAATTACCAAAAAATATTTCTAATCAAAATCAAATGCAGCCCGCGACACTCTCGCGCTGACTTCATCATCACTCGAATAGCAAACTACATTTTTTTACCGAGGCATCATCTTCACACTCTCATTTAGAGACCGTTGTTAAATTCATTTGGAATCGTAGCGTACTAAGAGAAACATGAGACATGCCCGATCGAGTAATTTTAAAACTCGGAATTGAAATAACAGCAACCCACGAATACACAGCAACATCTTTAACATTAACAGGTACCTACCTATTTATTTCCTTTTTTACACGTTTTGAGTGTAATTTATCTTAAAAATTCTCACCAATTAGTGCAAATGCTGGTACTTATGGCACGGGTTTTCCCAGTATATGTACCAGCAATATTTACTGTATCTAGAATAAGTAGGATAAATAAGATTGTGCTACACATAATGTAAAAAGAGGAAAATAAAGATTATTTATTTATTTATTATTAAGTATCTACTTTTATGTATCTAAAATCCTTAGTATTGAGGTCACTGACCTCCATATTTTTTTTTTTCAGATCAGTGATTGAGGCCAAAGGCGAAGCCGAGGGCCTCAAACTACAAACTCTCTCTATTCAACTTTTGCTCAAGATTCGTTTATCTATTTACTCAGTGGCGAAGGGTCCATACAAGCCAAATCCCATCGGCTTACCTTTTAGAAATCCCACCCCACTGATCCACTATGCAGATCATAGCATTTTTGTAGTGCGGCTTACCTTGTCTTCGCCATAATTTCACCCCTCGCCACTGCCGAGTCCCACGGTGCAGGCAATGGTCAGGAAATATAGCCAAAACAATAGAAACAGATGCGTCGAAATAGTTTTTTTTCGATGCTCTTGTGCAACTGCAAGGCAAAGCCCGGCCTTTTGCATAAGTATAAAGAAACGCGTTATAAACCAAAATAAGGTTAATAAATAAATGATATCTTGTTCTTCGTAGGGGTAATATTAATGATTTTTATTTAACTTAGTTGTTTTACTTTAGATTTCACACCTAACAATTAAAAATTCATAAATAATAAATTATAAAAAAATCACATTAACAAAATTTTGATTGATCGAAGAATTTTACATAAGTAAGTATATATTAATAAATTAAAGTTATATTTTTGTTTTGATTTTAAAAACACTTTTATTTGGTACCTATCCGATTTTTTATAATAAAAATTGTAGATTATACAACAAGTGAATAAAAAGGGAATTTAGTTTGAGGGACTAAGTTGGATCCCGAGAGTAGCGAAGGATTCTAGAGTTGAATCCCGAGCGTAGCGAGGGATTCAAAAGTAGAATCCTGAGCGAAGCGAGGGATGCAAAGGACCGAGATGAAATTTTTTTTTCACGAGTTGTGTACTCTACTTTTTATCATTGACTGCGAGAAAACAAATACTTAGCAGTACTTTATACTTAGTATTTATAGTTGACCATCAGCCATTTTTAATGTCCCCACTGCTGGGGCACAGGCCTTCCTTATGGGTGGGAGGATGGGCCCATAACCCACCACGCGGGCCCAATGCGGATTGATGTGTGTTAACGACTGCAAATGCAGCTGAGACCAACGGCTTAACGTGCCTTCCGTGGCACGGAGGAGCTCGAGATAATACATTTTTGGTCACCCATCCCATGCCCGACCCATGCGACCCATACGTGAAATTAGAAGTTTCCAATTACATAAAACAACCACGCTAAGAGAGAAATTACACGATCAGTCTGGCATCTGTCCATTTCATCAGTCTGTACAGACTTTGAATTTTTGCAAGACTGAATATCGTACCAGACTGATGGAATGGACTGATGCAAGACTGAACATTCAATCTCCCTCTAGTAGATAGAAAATAACCCAAAGATAAGACTCTAGAAGCTAATTAAATTTGGCGGGATATATATTTTTTTCGTTTAATTTTATCGTGTAAAATGGATCTATGGCTCCATTTTACACGATAATGATCTATGGCTCTATGTAATAGCTCCATAGTGGCCAGTAGGTATAGGTACTTTTTTGTACTAATTCATGATGCGCGCTTGTTCCGAATTCAAATTATTTTTATTCACTCGGTGAATAAAATCGCTTATTATTCACTCTTATCGTTGAATTAAACAAACTTTTTAGAGTGGCGATGGTAAAAATAACATTTTATTACATTTACAACTCAAAATATAACTATAAACAAACATTTTGTCTTTCAGACCATTAGCGTTGATACGACTGGTTCATACGAGTACACTACTGCGCTCAGCGCTCACTCACACGCTCCGCGCAAACTTCTCTTCATAAAGGTTAAGCTACAGAATTGTCCTCTTATGTTACGTACCTCAAATATTTTTTTAAAAGTAGACCATAGTCATATCTCGAGGTGTATTTTAAATCGACCTGATATCGCGTTTCGTTTACGAGGTATGATTTTTTTCTCGCCGAAACCGGGCAAAAATCGATCGAATTTTTCACATTTTTTCGATTTTCAAAAAAATATTTAAAGATTCTTTTTTTTTCATCTTATAAGCCCTTGCTTAGACGCGTCATTTGATATCTCAATCACTTACGTAGCTCTAATATCCACGACACCTGGGCGATATCGCACTTTGGCTGAAAATCGGGCCTATACAGATGCCTCAAAAAAACATTTTTAATGTCAAAATCGACTCACCCTAGCAGCTCAGACGGGACTTGAACCCGCACCCTTGGGATTCCGGCCCAATGCACTGACCAATTAAGCTACGGAGTCGCTAGTGGGAGCGGCGAAATTTTCTAGTACTTTTTACGTTTCATCTTAATCGATTGTCTGACATCTGTAAAGGTGTTGCATTCGAATGTAATTCTTCACATTGATGAAATAACGCTGGCTTAGAGCGTTAAAATAGCGAATGCTTTGTTTACTTGCATAGAACTTAAAGTAAGGTACTAATTTAACTTTGTAGGGATAATTCTATAACGCACTAGTGTATAATATTATTACGCACGGTGTGTTTATAGCTCGGTTTATGGCCTTAAGTGATGGCAAAAGGCTCACTTTACGAGCAAGTATGTTGAAAAGTATTTTTCTATGCGTAACTGATATTTCCGCCTGAAAATATATTTTGTTGTTTTCATAAACTAAATTCGATGGTCCATTTTTCATTTATTAATAAGCACAAATCTTCTTCCAGCGGCGACTCGATTACCCCCAAGGGAGTTCTCAATTCGAGTAATTCATTCGAGAGCCTGAAGGCACGAAAGGTTTATTTTCAGGAGCTTTTGTATTTTTATCATTCATTTGTTAAGTTACCTTTTATTTTACAAAAGCGGCTGTTCATGATTCAGAGTTAAACAAAACGACCAATTTTCACAAAAGACTCAAAGGTTTTTTTGTTCCATTTAATTTTTTCACATTTAAGTTTCTTTCGCTCTTTTCACAAAATCCACAATTTAGGTATTTATAATGTTCAAATTCTTAATTTAAAAACGTAAATCTAAAGCTCGTGCGTGTGTAAAGACAAGCTTGCTTTTCTTCTCTCTTCATGGCTTGATAGTTTAGTTATGGCAATAAATGACTGACGTCTGCAGATATTGTAATGAGGAGCAAGAAACACCCAAGCACCTCTTATGTGACTGTGGACCCTTAATCCACAAGCGTAGTATCCATCTGGGGCGACACGTAATCGACCCGGAGGAAATAAAAACTCTGAAAACCAGGAAGATATTAGACTTCTTGGAAGCCGCTGGGCTTAAAGAGTTGCTATAAATAGGTGGCGAGTTACAACAGATCTTTTAGGTCGCAGTGACTACAGCTTTATCTGAGCTGCATAGCCCCTCACAATCAAATAATAATAATATGGCAATAAATAATAGAACAAATAATGTACTTGCAAGGTTATAATGTGACAATGGCGGTGTTTGTGTTGCATCAAGCTAATTTTTAGGGTTCCATACCAAAATGGTAAAAAAGGAACCCTTATGGTGTGACTCAGTCTGTCTGTCTGTTACAGCTGGATATCTCGAGTACTACTAATGGTATCAACTTGAAATTTAGAATGGTTTAAGATGACATTTGCCCAACTATTTTGCAAATAAGAAAGAAATAAAAAAAAAAACATTTTTTTTACAACAGGGACTGAAAAGGGGTCTTAAAAATTTGAAGTGAGGTGACTAGGGCATGTATGATATCATATTAAAGAACGCTATTTGCACATTTTAAAACATTTTGTCCTTTTTAGGGTTCCGTAGCCTAAATGGCAAAAAACGGAACCCTTATAGATTCGTCATGTCTGTCTGTCTGTCTGTCTGTCTGTCTGTCTGTCCGTATGTCACAGCCACTTTATTCCGAAAGTATTAAGACTACGCAGTTGAAACTTGGTAGGTAGATGTATTCTGTTAACCGCTTAACGAATTTAATACAAAAATAAGAAAAATAAAAGATTAAGGGGGGGCTCCCCATACATGGAACTGAAATTGAAAAAAAATTTTTTCTTCAAACCAACACGTGTTGGATGTTTATAGATAGGTCTTTAAAAATGACATTGAGGTTTCTAAGACAACTTTTTCTCAAAGTCAACCGTTTGAAAGATATTCACCGCCAAAGTGGTAAAATGTGTGTCCCCCCCTTTAACTTTTGAAATAAGAGAGTGAAAAATTAAAAAAAAAATATATGCTGTAGATCTTAATAAACACTTTCAACCAAAATTAGTTTGAACTAGCACATTTTCCAAAACCGCAAATATAACTTTGTCATTCATACCAACACTGTGAAAAACAAAGTTATTTTTGCAAACGAAAAATGATAGGTGGTATTAAATATGGTATGGTATAAGGTAACTACGGAACCCTACGGCGCGTGGCCCGACACGCACTTGGCCGGTTTTTCTTAGGCCGCATAGTTTTCGAGTTATGATAAAAAATGTAAAAAATACCGTTCCCCCCCCCCCCCCCCCCCCTTATCTGTGAAGTTTGCAATCTGAAATAATTCTATGTGATAGTAGTTTATGTAAAAATTACAGGAAAAATAAAACGACGTCTCAATAAAACACACTTTTTTAGAAATTAAAAAAACAAACAAAAATTCTTTAGTCTCACTACCAGTCAACAGATGGCGCTGTCCTAAGAATGCTAACCTAAGAAAAAAAGAAAAAAAAATAGTTCCACTATCGATCAAGAGATGGCGCAACCTAATACTACAATAATAAATTGGTGGCTGGTTCTAATATAATTACCTACTATTTGCCGTAGGAATAAATGAAGAATAAGTTCCTTCTTAGTAATATAAACAGTTTGCAATGTGGAGTGGCTGAAACATTTTTCAGTCACCATAAGCAGCAGTGGTTAAGATTTGTAAATTAACTGTCCGTCTGATCGTCCTTCCGGCTCCGATGGCCATCCAGCCAAAAGTTTTTAATTCGCACTGGCTGTTTGTTCCTACATACACAACACAAGTCATTGCCGCAATTTTATTTTTATTTTTTATTTTTATTTATACTTTTTCGTTACCGATGAGCTTACTCTATGGCCGTCCATTTAAGCAAATTTCTTCATATTCAGGTCTATTTTTACAATTATTTTCATCCCTAGGGAAGAAAACAGATTTTTCCACCCACTGGCACTGCTCAGTTTACAAATATCTACATCACTTTCCGAGTATGAGAAATGAAAAACCAAGCTGTAACATTCTTATTTATTACTAACTTTGGTTCAAAATTGCTAATGCAATGTAATGTAATGAAATGTAATCATTACAAAAACTATAGCAAAACCAAAACAACATTTATTTATTTTGTTAAATAATATATTGTATCATAAATTAAGTAAATTATGATGAAAGATTATTTTAATAAAGATTTTATTATTATTTTAAACTTATTTTATTTTTTCTCAAATATTTGGTATTTAAGCATTTGCGGAACCGCGGGTCAATACACAGACGCTATAATTAAGAATCTATTGTATTTTCTGGGTTGTCTAACACATTCTAAGGGCCCAACACATTCGGTAATAAAAGCTATAATTCACGTTTTAGAAATTTTTGAAGCTCTGCTTCAGGTTTTTAGAATTTTTTATTAATTCCCATATAAGTTTCAATTTGATTCGCAATGTTTGAAAATTTGGGCTCTCAGTTCAGATCCACACAAATTTTCTTACGATTCGGCATGTGTTAAGGATTGAAGCTTTTTGCAGTGTTATGAATGTAGTTAGTCGAAGACCGAATAAGTTTATTGACTGGTGTAGGTATTTCGGTATGACACCCGTTGTCGACAGAACTACTGGGACTATGTACACTTTCTCTCGTCTCCATACTCTTAATATTTCATCTTTAAGGTCGGTGTATTTGTGTATTTTTTCTGTGATGGCTTTTGTTAGGTTATGTGTGTTTGGTCAGTACCAAACACACATAGCAGTCTATATCAGTATATCTATTTACTTTAGTAATTACCCTAGTAGTTTTGTTTTGTTTTTCCTGCAGGGTGATATCGGGTCGATTATAATGCACAGTTTTGTCAGTTAGTATATTTTGGTCATAGTACAGTTTGTATGTATTGTTTTCCAAGATTGAGCTAGGTAGGGGTACTTGTAGTAATGTTTATTTTTGTGTGGATTTGGTAACAAGTTTGCGAGCAAAGTTTTGATGGATGACATTAGCTACTTGATTATGTCTATGAGTGTAGTCTGTTTGTGCTAGATTCGGACAAGCTCCAGTTATATGTTGTATGGTTTCTGCATGTGTGTGACATTTACGGCATTTATCATTGGTTGTGTTGGGGTCTCTGATGATATGTTTTTTGTATTAATGACTTGATCTTGATTTTCTGTGGAATAACCTTCGGTTTCCGGGAAAAGTTCACCAATCTGTAACCATTTGTTTGATGCTTCAGCATCTACGTGTGGTTGTTTCAGGTCATGTGGATGTCGGCCGTGTAGTGTCTTTTTCTTCCAATCTTCTATTTGTGTTTTCTCTTGATCTGTGTTACTAACATGTGTTGAATTTATCAGTCTGTCTGCTAGGTTAAGGGGTGTATAGTTTGTGTCATTGTGTGTTACTGCATTGTGTATATCACTAGTTTGAGCTTTGTCGTAGAAAAAAGATTTGAGGGTGTTTATTTGTTTCTTCCAAAGATATAGATGTTTATGAGACACCGCCTCCATTGTGTCTTTTAATTACGAGTCTTTCTATGGCTGATTTATTATTTATATGCCTTGAACTTAGAGTTTATCAAGACTTTTAGTCCTTTATTCCCAACTTTTAATGCCCGCCCCAGCTTCATCGCAGTTTCATACATGTTTCTGAAAACATGAAACCCTGTGAATGCGCTAAAGTGTATGTAATGTAAACAAAACGTCAGAAACACTCGTATTTCCAGTAATGTAAACGTATAAATTGTTATCGAGAATTTACGGACCGCCAAAAATATATGTGTTTAAATGTGAAATAATATTGAATTCACATTTATACGTTTTTAATGTATAAACTAGTATATTTTACAGTATGTAGGCTTTAAAGCCTAACATTTTGTAAATCAATAGCACTTTTACATTATCAAACTTTCACATTTATAATACTTTCAAAATTATAAATTAACTAGAGTTTCATTAAAAAGTAGTAATCATTATTCTTTACTAGCTTCCAACAACGACTTCGTCCGCATGGACCCTAGGGAACCTTTGGCAGTATAAAAAGCATCTTATGTTTTAATCCAGGTTATAAACTATCTGTGTGCCGTATTTAATCCAAACCCGTTTAGCCGTTTTTGCGTGATTGAGTAACAAACATCCAAAAAACTAAACATCAAACATACAAACATCCAATCTTTCACATTCATAATTTTAGCTTCCCGTGACTTCGTCTGTATATAAAGACAGGTAGTTTTTCTATCCCTCGAAAACATTTTTTTAGGATGAAAAGTACCCTTTGCTCTTTAATCTGTAGCCCTCAACGTCTATGCAAAAAAATAAATTAATTAACTGCCCTGCCAAAAACGAACTAAAAAGTTAAACAACAAGTGTAATTGCAGTCGGGGTACCTTATTATGGAAAAAATTTTGATCAAAGTGGTCCCCCGACTGCAATGACACTTGTTGTTTAACTTTTTAGTTCGTTTTTGGCAGGGCAATCGTGTTTTTAATATTTTTTATTTTTTTTATTTTTATTTCACACACTTAAGTGACATATTATATTATATATTATAGTTATATATTATAGTATTTGATGCCAATAGAAGAAAATCATTTTTTTTTTTCACATTTGAAAATGGCGTCGTACAGTCGCTATATTGTTTTTTTTTCTAAAAAAAAATATAGCCCGTGTCACTTGGGATGCTGTAAGGATTCTAACGATACCCCATTTATACAAATCAAATCAGTTCAGGAATTTAGAAGTTTTAGTGGAATAAAGAAACTCACATACCCACAAACATACATGAACCCTGAACACATATACACTCTTTTTGCTTTGGGCAGTCGTGTAATTACATGATAATCGGTTAATAAGTAACAAAAAGAACTTACTTTAGCATATAATTATATACAGGCTCACTTTTCTCAACAAGAAGCCAAGATTCCAGCAACCCTTTACACATGTTTTTCTCCCATGAATGCCATACCGGACAAAGGATCGCATTCCGTTGTTAGTTCAGGACGACACGCGACATTGATGAAACTGCCATACATCAATTTCGCACTAACATATCGGCGGAGACTATTGTATGGAAAGGATAAAGTAAGCTTCATCGAGCGTGAGAAGAACAAAATAGGAAAACTGAAAAAAATTGAAATAAATAAAAAGGATAAATAATTTTTTACCTCTCCAGCACGAAAAGGGCGCTTTTGGCGCGTAAAAATCGCAACAAAATCGTGAGCGTGAGGCAAAGTGCTTTTGTAAATTTCTAGTACCAACTTTTAAAATAATAAAGAAAGAAAAAAAAGTGACAAGGATGAGACTTGTAAAATTGATATGTGAGAAAAGGATAGATAGAGTGCTTTATGGCGTCATACATGGATTATAAAGTAAAAAAATAAAATGCACGGATATACCAAGGAGTTTTAAATGAGGATTGTTAAAAAAGAAGGTTGATAATTCGAAATAAAGAGTATGGACGAAATAAGGTCGCATGTATGAAATAAATATAAAATAAGAAAAATTAATGAAATTTATTAACAAATTAGTGTTTTATGTTTATAAATAAATAAATAAGATGGGATATTGATGAATTAGAGAAAAGCACAACGTAATAATGTAAAAAAACGGGGGGAATTTACTTTATGAATAAAATTTTTCAGCATAGGTTTGATCGAACTATTTTTGTGATAAATTACAAAAAAATAGTGCGTCCAACGATGAAGATAGTTGTCTAGTTCCAAAAGAATTGAACAAGTTTCTAATGCTGAAATTTAGCTTTTTACCAGGAAACTCACGTAAAAAATTTCTCGCTGGTAGAGGTGAAAAGTTGTATGTTTTACACGAGACCAAAATTTTGTTCTGCCTCGTGGCTTTAAATCACTCACTGTGCTCAGTAGTCTATATTAGAATCACTCGCTACGCTCGTGATTCAATTCTAGACTACTTCGCTAGTTCGTAATTTAAAGTCGACACTCGCAGCACAAATTGATTTTGGTCACTTGTATAACAAATAACTATTGTTTTTAACAAATTGATCTAAAATTAACTTTAATTCTCTTTCTAAAATTATATTATTTTACTGAACGATGGAATTAATACCAGAAGTAAGTGTGAAACCACATGAGTAAAAAAACGTAAACTGGTGAAACTACAGTTAGTTTCATAGGATGACGTGTGATGTCAGTAGATTGTCAAATAAATTGCACTGTAAATTTCATCATTATTTATCCACAGTACCTACTTGATTCTATAAACTCCGATTCCAGTCACGAATTATAGTCACGATTATACGAGGGCCCAGTTTTACTTTTTTATCCTTCGGGAACATAGACTTATTATATTACTCGGGAACAAAAAATTTGCTGGGTGTAATATCGCACCCTTAAAGGTAAAACCAGTTATCTGCACTTTTTGCAAACATGCGTTTTTTACACTTATCGATAGGAAATTTCAAGCTGCGTCTACAGGTAAAACCCGTTTTCTCGAATTCCGCTTAATTTAGGAGATACAGAATTTTATTTCAAAAATATCTACAGGAAAAACTAACTAATGTTGTGTTAATGTTATGTCTTATTTTTATTTTCGAGTAGAACCCAGTAACGTGTTTTAAGTTAGTTTTTGTTGTTAAAATTAATAAAAAATGTCATAATCACTACAACTAAAACAGAGTACATAGTTTTAGCATTCTAAAATTTCATGGATTGAATCAGCTAATGTCTATTAAATGTACTTTCTTTCAGGTAAAACCAGTTAATTGTCTCCCCTTGTCAAACTAATCCTACCTGCCCATATTTCGAAGCGTCATAACTTGAGAACTATTAATTATAAAAAGATGATTTAAAAACAAAGTTGTAGTTAATTTAGTCTAGTTATTTCCTTTTAATGACAACTTTGCTGTGAAATCCTAGCTTTAGAATTAATTTAACTAAAACCGAAAAAATGACGAAATTAGGTCGAAAAATTATTGTACTTTTCTATGGAACAGCTGATTTTTTCGCTATTTCGTTGTTAGCTTTGTTGTAAAAGTTGTAAATTGTACTTTGTTTGCAATATTTTAGTCAAAACACACTGAAAACTGTAAAGATTAGCAGATAAGATGTTTTCACAGTAGATGTTTAGATATTTCTATACAAGTAAAACCAACTAAATATTTCAATAAAAAAATATTTATTCAGTTTCTGTAGTACTTACAGGTTTCAAAATTTTATAAAACTATAGGTATGTTTAGAACGTCTTGTAAAATATTTCTAACAGTGATACGCATATTACTTTAGGAAATACAGCTGCTTTTTTTTATTTTTTTTATTCAGGTAAAACCAATTAAATGTCTTCCCTTCTCAAAGATATTTACATTTTCTCAACATTTCGAGCAAAAATGGTCAGTCATTTAGATCTTCAGACATATAGTTTTTCCTTCATAATAGTATCTACAACCAGAAGGATTATTTAATTTTAATGCCTAAATCTACTCTCCAACTTTCAAATTGCGATACTGTAAAGTTGTTTTTTTGCAGATAACTGGTTTTACCTCTAAGGGTACGATATGTCCTTTGCTGTTATACCCCTGACAACTCGTATGCAAATTTTCGTTTTAATCAATGGAGTAAATAGTTCTTGAATTAGTGGATAACGCTATAAATGCACTGTTATAGAAAAATATAGGTAACTTTTAGCATTAATATAGTTATGGAGATGAGTTTCATGCTAGATAGAGCAATAAACTTAATGAATAGAGTTTTTCGATTTTATGGCTACAGCTTTAATATTTATGGCATATTTTACGGTGACTTGTATGATCATTTTATATTTCTTTTGATTGAGCTTTTTGGTTCTTTAACCACAAGCCTAAATTATATTGTGTACAAATAGATTGTCGAATTTTTGCAGGGTTACACTATCCAAAACTAACCAAAAGCCACAAGATATACACGAATTACTTACTTCACTATCACTCCATAATAGGAAGCCAAAAATGCTACCAAAAATCCAGCTATAATCACAGTTAAGCTTAATTATTGATACATTTTGTTACAACATGCTGTGTTACTTATAATAATAAGCTCTATAATAATTATACAGCTCTATAACATAATGTCTACAGCTAAAAACTTACAATTGAGAAGTGAGCAAAATGTGTTTATAAACATTTTATGGAATGCGGAAACTTTCAATGCAGATTTACTTGTTTTTCAATATAAATACTTACTATGTAATGCGATCAGCTAAATAGTGGAATTTATAGTCAGACAATTTAACTACGAACTTGTGCTTTTCTGAAAAATGAAACAACTAACCAGCCCCCCTACTCAAATGGCCAACATTCTATTCGTTTGAACGCAACGCTTACTATTAAACATTTAAAATAAGCAGTAAACTATAGAATTACGTGCCGTAAGCTTGACAATTACATACAATACATCGAAGTCTGTGATTTACATAAGTTTGTGACATGTGATTTAATTATCTATTGCTCATATTTGAACTTTAAAAGTAAGCGTAGCGTCAAACGAATAGAATGTTGGCCATTTGAGTAGGGGGGCAGTTAAAAATTTGGGTCTATGCTAATGCGATTTAATCAAATAAGATAGATAAAATATACCTACTTCCGTATTATAAATCCTGAACATTTAAACACAGCTTTCAAGCGCTGGACAGTAGTTAATTCAAAATAAACATTTTAGAAACAACATGCCTGTTCACGTATCTTGAATATTTTATACCCTTTTGTTAATCTCTCCTTAAGCTTTAGAGCAAACATCAATTTATTTGCCTCAGACTAGCCCGATTCAATTTAAAATTCATTAGGCTTTATCGCATAAATTACCTCCCTTCAATCTTGTATTGTCCTAACAACAAAGAGCGAAATATTTTGAAAAGAACCTTCTCACATTTTCTTGGGGCATCTCGCATTCTTAGTTAATTGCCAACACATTCTTATGAGGCTCACCTTATGCCGCCTACGTTTAAAATTATCCGGTTTTCTCCATCCATTCCTGCTCAAAGTTAATCACACATTTGATATTTTTAACCACTCACTAGACACAACACTGCGAAAACTTTTGGTGTGCGGATATCACTCGCGCTTTTCGTAATTCGCGACGCGCAGCGCCGTGACGTCCGTGCGGCGCGGCGTTAAATACGGTACTGGAACACTGGAAACTGGGGAAAAGTAGGGATGCTTTTTAGCGAGATGAAGGGTGGGGGTGGCCCCCACCTGTGGCCGCACGCACTGCAGTCGACCCTTTGCGCCTTTCAAGTTTATGATGAGCCGCCTTTCAGCTGTTTTAACATTCGTTAGTAATGCAGCGCGCATCCTTTTCATGTCTCAAGTGGCTACGATTTCTGACGGTTCTGACTTCGAGCTTTTCATATTAAATGAACAATCCTATATCTCATCTTGTATACCACATTGTCTATATAGGTTTACAACCTCAGTTTCTCTTCTTTTGTGTTTCCGTGTAAACGTTTACTTCTCGCAATTGTACAAGAAGAATAAAACCAAAATGGATTTAAATTTCTTAAATTTTTAGGTTCCGTCCGGGTAGTCTGCCACCAGAATGGTAACTTTTATTCCTAGCTAAGAAGTTGCATCCATAATTACTATTATTGGTGAAAAGAAAGACTAATATGTACTTATCTACTATTACTAGTATTGTATAAGTAGTCTTTCTTTTCATCAATTCTTTGTCAAGTTAAGTTGATTAAAGTAACTATTTTTATTGCACATTTAGTTTACTATCCAAAACCATGCATATTTCGCCTTCAAAAACACACAACGGGTATCACAGTTTGTTTTGTCACGGTGTACCCGAAAATGAGCCCAAGCGACGATAAATTACTCATCAATAGCAAAATTATAAACTAAATTAATTGCATAATAAAATTATGTCAATAAGTATCAGTTTGCATATAAATAATCTCTTTTTTGAAGTTTAACCTGAAAGTATTGCGTGAAATATACTAAGTTCAGCTCTCTGCGATTTAACTACAAATCTTACAAAGTCAAAAATATATTATTAAAGTACGTAATTAAGCGCTTTTGAATCGTCTATATTTCCTTTTGAATCGTCTTATTTTCCTACCAACGGGTGGTAGGAAAATAAGACGATTCAAAAGGAACTTTCATTCAGACTTTTTTAACTGACAAGAAGAAAAGTCAAATTCACTTACAGTTACGAGCACGCCAACTGCAGTGTTCTGTGAAAAGTACTAGGCAGGTCATCAGGAACTCGCAACAACTAATTGGTAAAGTTTTATTTCAATTAATTGTTTGTTTCAAGGTAAGTAGAAACTAAGTTTTTTCATTGCAAGCAGTGTGATTATATTCTAAATTTTCATCAACATCATCATATTATTATAACCGTCCGACACACGCTGCTGAGCATAGCGGCCACCCTCAAGGATCTCCACCACGATCGGTCCTGCGCTGCCCGCATCCAGTGGCTTCCCGCGACCTTCACCAGATCGTCGATCCACCTTGTCGGGGGCCTACCCACGGAGCTTCATCCGGTGCGCGGTCGCCATTCCAGAACCTTTCCGCCCCAACGGCCATCAGTTCTTCTCGCTACGTTTCCGGCCCACTGCATTTTTATTTTAGCTGAGTAATTCTACTATGCTGTACTACATCAATGTAATTTAAAATTGTTTAGGCTGTGTTTAACTCATAAATGTTTCAAGCGTCACCGTGTTCTCGTACCCCTGAGAGCCCTTTCTTTAAGCACCAATAGAAAATAGAAATCCAAGTTACTGTTATCCAGTAAGTTATAAACTCACATAGATACATGGACATTTTTATATGACGTTTTATTATATTTGTTTACTCCGGGATAAGGTTTCATGTTTACTAGTTAAGGTGGCAAACAAGATAATAAACAAACTAACTTCCTGATTTATTACTGTTGATGGATGGGGGGAATATGTATGAGACAAGTTTTGATAAGAATAAAAATACAGCATTATATTTACCTCAAAAGTCATTGAACACTGCTGTGCCTTATTACATACATATATCAACTGTTTTACAGCCGTTCTTAAATGTACAGTTAGACTTCCTGAATCTTTCTCGTAGAGATTTGTTCTTGCAAAGGCCTAATGAACCTTGTGGACAAACCGAGTCAGGTGCCATAACCACTACCTATACATTTGTAACCAAGACAATTTTTTTTGGCTTGTAAACAAATGAAGTCAGGCGAGCCAAGCGCAGGTTCGATCGTGTATGGAGTACTGCTTTCAACTTTGGGATGGCTCCGCCAAATACCAGCTCCAGACACTAGATTCCATTGACCGGAGGGCCAAGAAGCTCATCGGCAATGACAATCTTTTCTGTAATAAGCTCAAAAGCCTTGAGCATAAACGCAAGGTAGCAAGCGTATCGGTTTATTATCGGATAAATTTCGCCGAGTGTGCAGCGGAATTGCATAACCTCCACCATCTCTCTTCTTCCACCGAACAAACAGACGGACGAATCTGCGCCACCATTACTTGGTGGATATTTCAAAGACTCGCACTAAGCGTTTTGCTTTAAATTTTATCATCCGTACCGCTAGAGAGTGGAACTCCTTGCTCGAGTCTGTTTCCTAATAGTTTCAATCTAGGGGCCTTCAAGTCGTAACTGAATAGATTACTCCTAGGCAAGCGCATTTCACAAATTGCATCATCGCTTACCACCAGACGTAATCTGGTCTATCTAACATAAAAAAAACATAAAACAGTTAGTTAACAAAACACCCACGATTGCTCAAAAATCTCTTCTCAACTTAAACAGTCTCAGAACTACTTAAACTTCAAATAAACTAAGCCAGTGACTTAAAGGTTCTTCTTAAGAAGGAAAGATAAGTAGAGTTTTAACACCACAAAGCTACTTCATTAGTTACAGCTTGGGTGTTTTTAACACCATTTATCAGTCTTCTGAAGAAGCTCTCGAACCGTGAATATTTGCCTTTATCGTAACAGTTGGCATTCTCAAATGGCCAATTTTCTATTCGTTCGCTAACTTAAAGCTTAAAAAATAAGCAATTAGACGATCAAGTCACACGTCACAAGTTTATGTAAATCACAGTCATTGTTGTATTCTATAGAATTAACAAGCCTCCGATACGTAATTTTAGAGTTTATGGCTTATTTTTAATTTTTAAGTTGGTCAGATTCAAGCATTACATCAGTGAGAGAGGAGCATTATACATCTACTTGTCGTGGTTCAACACGTGACGATTAACGGGGTTTACACCCCTCAAAGCGATGATATAAATACTATAAATCAGGGGTCTCCAAACTACGGCCCGCGGGCCAGATCGGGCCCGCGAGCACCAACAATCCGGCCCGCGAAACCAGGCCGGATCGTACCAACAATACTGTAATTTACAGTATGTTGGTACGGAGCTAGCTAGATAATGGCCCTTGGGACTTGGTGCAGGAGTAAGTCTGGCCCTTTTTCTAAAAAGTTTGGAGACCCATGCTATAAATCAATACACATCTCAGGATAAATACTGCCAGACGTTGCCACGAGGTCTGCAGCGAGCTGGCGACACGCCAACACAAATTACGACATTGCACTGGACACTGGATTTTTAATGCACTGAAAGATACATGGTTATGTTCATCCCTTTAGGAAATGTGGAATAGATGAAATAATGTGTAAGTTGAACTTACGTAAATAGAGGAAGATTTCTTAGGGTATTTTTTATGACGGTGTGCCTTCTAAATTTTGTTGGTGGTAAGGCTTATTTCAAGTCCGCCCGGCTAGCTACCACCATCTTACCTAAGTCTGACGCCATTACAACAATTTAAAAATTGTTGTGTTCCGGCAGTTAGAGGTCCTCAGTGCTGAGGATGCCGGGTGAAGTGCGCTTCCATCTTCGGCCTTAGCGTCATTTAAGAACAGGTGAGGTAAAGGCCAAGCACTATGCCGTTGTGCATTAAAAAAAAACTTATTTCAGCTAACATAGACTAATACAAGAATGTAGGTACTGTAATTTGTACCTTAGAGCATTTAACCAAGATTTGTACTCATATTTCAGTTTATTCTCACAGAATATTGCTGTAGGTAGAGCTCACTGGATTTTATACTCGTTTTGCTGACACAAAGAGTAAGCAGCCATTTTGTTTGTATAATTATCGTTATAATGTCGGCCATTGTTCCCGCCATAATTGTTCGGACATACGCGGATTGCGGCACTTACTTAGTAACTACTTCCCATTTACTCTTGTTGTTGTTATGAAAATCATATACATAAAGGTACAAGTTTTCATTGTGAAATTTTGTAATAATCAGAAATAGACAATTCGCAATTATTGCTGTTTTCTTTGAACTGGATTTTGTAAAACACGAAAGAGTACACTCAAACTTTTTTAGAATTTGGATACTTAAACTAAGATTGGTATAATTATAATAAATAAATATTAGACAACATCACAACATTGCTCTGATTCCAAAGTAAGTACCTAAAGCATTTGTGTTATTCAATTCAATTCAAATTCATTTATTCAGTCTAGGCTGTTACAAGCACTTGTGAATGTCATAGAAGCTACGCCATCGGTTCGCAAACCCTAAGCGGGAGACCTTGTAACGAGAAGAACCGGCAAGAAACTCGTCAAGGGCTGCTTTTTTCTCCCTGTATATTTCATACAGAGTCGTCAACATTGAAAAATGAGCTCCACGTTTAAAGTGAGGTCATTTTCCATCACAATAATTAATTATGGAAATCAGAGACAAAGGTGGAACTACAAATATCCACCCGAGCCAATATAGAAAAGTTCGTTTTCCAAACTGACTCAGCCGGGAATCGACAGATGGCAACACCTTGAAAACCGGTTTACAAACCACTCGACCACGGAGGTTTTCAAATGAATGTTTTAAGGGTCCATTATAGGAAAACATGGTTTAATTTTTTATATAGAAAACGTAAACTTTGTAACCACAAAAAATCATACGACAAGCTAAAGAGATTCTCTAGTTGCTACAAATATTAAATTGCGCATAAACCTCACAGATGACTGTAAAAAAAACAGAAAATCACCATAAGCGCATGCGTAGGTTCATATTTTTGGCGTAAATAACAGCGGAAACGTATAGTTCTACATTAAAATACACTTGAACGTATGTACTGTGAAGTTATTTCAATAACTTTTAATAAAGAAAGATAATTGTGATAATGGTAATGATGAAAAAACATCGAAAAATTGCAAAAGTGAGGTTATTTTCCTAACTCTTAACATGTAAAAAAAAAGACAGGTGACAAATGTTCTACCGTAACTGAGCCTTAATACAAAAGTATAATATTAAATTTAACCATCGTTTTGACAACCACGCACAAAACTGAAATCTTTACAGACCTAAAACTTCACGGTTTTACGCAGGAGTCCACGCATGGGACATATTAAAAGGTGGCCTTCTTCCGAATGCTTAGCCAACTATTCTGAGCTTAAATTAGTGAATTATGTAGCATCAAGGCGCAGATTCAAAACCTCGAACAGAAACAATTAACCTAAATATCTTAAATCAGATTTACGTCGACCGAAGGCTTTAAACCTTAAAGCACCGACGAAAGGTAGCCTGCTTATCAGTCTTCTATAGGCTACATTTCGGGGAATGTGCTCAGGAGTTACACAACCAAATACCTCCTTTCCCGTTTCATCTTCGGACTACCAGACGCAGGGCGGGCGGCTTTTTATCCTTAAGTTGTTGATTTTCCACGTACCCGCACGAAACGCTTCGGTTCCAACTTTTTAATTTGACCAGCTAAGATGTGGAATGACCTCCCTGCATCTGTATTCGCCGAGCAATATAAATTGGGCATCTTTAAAGCCAGAGTAAATAGGCATTTACTGACTGTGCGTGCTCCATCTTCGTCCTCCTTGTCACTTCGGTGAAAGTGAGGTCAAACGCGCAGACAGTCCACACATAAAAAACCGGCAAAGTGCGAGTCCGACTCGCGCACGAAGGGTTCCGTACCAAAAAACGGCAAAAAAAAAAAAAAAACATGTTTGTTGTATGAGAGCCCCCTTAAATATTAATTTTATTCTGTTTTTAGTATTTGTTGTTATAGCGGCAACAGAAATACATTATCTGAGAGAATTTCAACTGTCTAGCTATCACAGTTCATGAGATACAGCCTGGTGACAGACAGACAGACAGCGGAGTCTCAGTAATAGGGTCCCGTTTTTACCCTTTGGGTACGGAACCCTAAAAAAAGACTTAAGATCATCCACAGATACTGAATTGTAACAAAAATGTAATATAGGTGTTTCATTGTATCAGTGTTTTCACATATTAACTAATTTAGTTTCTTATGCCAATAAAATGAGCAACTTTCTGCTGTTTGGTGCAACGGCGATACTAATTTGGGTACCTACTATTATATATTTTGTGATTTGGGTCAAAATTCTGGTATAAACAATATGTCAGTGTTATAAGTATAGTAAGTATTTGTTTCCGACCCGAGTCATATTTATGTTTCCTATTTGTAATTTAGTTCGAAAAAAAAGCAGGGCTAAATGGATTTTCACCTCCACAAATAAGTATGCTTAAGACAAGAAATAAAGTCAGTTGTCTCTGTTGTACATCATAGTCCTATAACCAAGGGTTAAAGGAAAACTTTCAGAAATTTTGACGCTCCCAAAGTGACAAGGGTTGAGTTACTGTGATGCGGACCGAACACGCTCCAGCGCTGTGTAAAGACACTTTTATAAAAAGCCTTTTTATTATCGAGTCGGCTAGTTGGCGACTAGGAACTTGTCAATGTTATGCCCTCCCTCGCTGATGGATTGGATTTATAAAAAACCGGCCAAGTGCGAGTCGGACTCGCGCATGAAGGGTTCCGTACCAAAATCCGGAAAAAAATATGTTTGTTGTATGGGAGCCCCCCTTATATATTAATTTTATTCTGTATTTAGTATTTATTGTTATAGCAGCAACAAAAATACATCATCTGTGAAAATTTCAATTGTCTGCCTGTTGTCGTTATTAAAATCGAGCAAAAAACGGCAAAAAAATCACGTTTGTTGTATGGGAGCCCACCTTAAATACTTACTTTATTCTGTTTTTAATATTTGTTGTTATAGCGGCAACAGAAATACATCATCTGTGAAAATTACAACTGTCTGGCTATCACGGTTCATGAGATACAGCCTGGTGACAGACAGACAGACAGACAGACGGACAGCGGAGTCTTAGTAATAGGGTCCCGTTTTTACCCTTTGGGTACGGAACCCTAATAACGAACAAAAAACGGCAAAAAAAAACACGTTGGTTTTATGGGAGCCCCCCTTAAATATTAATTTTATTCTGTTTTTAGTATTTGTTGTTATAGCGGCAACAGAAACACATCATCTGTGAAAATTTCAACTGTCTAGATATCACGGTTCATGAGATACAGCCTGGTGACAGACAGACAGACAGACAGACGGACAGCGGAGTCTCAGTAATAGGGTCCCGTTTTTACCCTATGGGTACGGAACCCTAAAAAATACTCAAATGACTCAACCACAGATTTAACAAATATCTTCTATGCTTTATATATGATCTCCCTTCACTCCGCTCCAACTTCATCTGTGCTTTTATTTTAACCATGGAATAAGTAATCAAGTTGTACGCTACCCCCGGGATGTGTTTTTGGGATGAAAACTATTAGTAGCTAAGTTTGAAACTTTGATAATTTTCTGCGGTAATAGCAGAACACTACTCTCTACCATTCAGCTATACTCACATTCCTCAAAACACAAAATTTGTTATGTAATTTACAGAATACAGAAAACCTGCATAAAAAATTTGGATATGAAGTTTCATTCCAAGATTATAGTGGCAAAATCATATTTTTCGATGTTCTAAAAAACATAATAATCAAGAATCCTCTGCAATAAACCATTTGATTTCTAAAGTTGCTTAGTTATTTTTCTCATGTCAAACTACGAGATCTTGAAAAATACATATTTAATGTTCATTTGATTCCGACAAGATTTTCCACATTTTGTAAGTACTTACTAATTTTTATTCCCATATCTAAAAGATAAGTTTTCGTTTTTTTGCTAAATATAACTACCAGATACTTCAAAATTTAGGTTAACAGTCATCCGTACCAGTTGCATAGATAAAAGGTTACGAAATCAGTGATATCGTTCCAATGACTAAAAACTGGTATTACTTTATCGAAAATGTATGAAAGGAATATCTCTTCTTATCGCAAGATAAATTTCAGATCACAGCAGCTCGGTTCAGATATTTCATTGTTATACAAATATTTTGTGAAGATTGTTGGTTTCAAGAAAATTTGTTGAAAATGTTTTTCAAATTGTTGTTGTTGTGTTTCACTGGATTTGTAGCTGTTTGGAGTTACCCTTACGTTTATAAGACGGAGAAATTCAGAGTTGGAATCGAATATGACAGTATGTATTATATTTTATTTTGATATGAATGCATTGTATTGGAAACAATTAGATTTAATTAAATTGTCAACAGACAGTGATATATGGCACATCACTGGAGAATGTGTGGTGCGCACAGATTCAAAAGATTAACATTCTCACATTATTTTGTACTACAAGCACTCGGAAGTTGGTCATTTCTGTTGTTCATGCATTGTACAGTAATAGTACATTATGAGACAAGTTAGCTTAGGTTGCTCATTGCACACAAGGCTGTGGGTTGCAGCCCGAGCCGCAGGCGAGGGCGTAACTCAGCCGAGTGTGCAATGAGCAAAAGCTCACGAGTTTCATACGACGTTTTTCAACACATTTGCGAGGAAAATACAAAGTAATTTACCACATAGCAACAAATACGACAAAAAACAAAATATGACAATTATGAGAAAAGGCGCGTAGGTTTTTAATTTTTGTCTTTTTCACACGCCCAGTGCAAAATATTGTGTATTACGAGTAATTTGATAATAATAAATATTTGTTCGACTTGAGAATGAATATGAATTTTTAGCGGCATAAAACCTCTTTGTTGTTCTAAAAAATAACTGTATTACCCGGTTAAATTAGGAATGCTCTATTTACTCGCATAGAACTTGCAGTAAGGTACTAATTTAACTTTTCAACACACTTGCTCGTAAAGTGAGCCCTAATACATCGCTTTTAGGGCCATAAACCGAACTATAACAAACGCGTGCAATAATATATACAACACTAGTTGGTTATAGAATTATCCCTACAAAGTTAAATAGGTACCTTACTGCAAGTTCTATGCGAGTAAACAGAGCATTTTCAATTTAACCGGGTAATACAGTTATTTTTTTAGTAACAACAAAGAGGTTTTATGCCGCTGAAAATTCATTTGCATTTTTGGAATAAATAAATGTGTAGGTCCTTAATTAAGTCAAACGAATAATTATTATTATCAAATTATTTCTTATTTACAATATTTTGTTAAAAAATATTAAAATATTAGCATTTTATCACTTAAATTTATAATTTTGAAGTAGGCTATATGCTCACTAACCCCTTTGTTCGCAAAATATTCTTGCATTGGGCGTGTGAAAAAAACAAAAAAAAAACCTGCGCGCCTTTTGTCATCATGATTATCATTTTGTTTTAGTCGTATTTGTTGCTGTGTGGTAAATTACTTTGTTTTTTCCTCGCAAATGTGTTGAACAACGTCGTATGAAACTCGTGAGCTCTTACTTATTGCACACTCGGCTGAGTTACGCCCTCGCCTGCGGCTCGGGCTGCAACCCACAGCCTTGTGTGCAATAAGTAACCTAAGCTAACTTGTATCATAATGTACTATTGTAGGGATAAATCCATAACAACCTAGTGTTTTATATATTATTGCACGCGTTTGTTATAGCTCGGTTTATGGCCTTAAAAGCGATGTATTAGGGCTCACTTTACGAGCAAGTGTGTTGAAAAATAATATTTTGGTCCACACCATTCATTCGGTTTTAATCTTAAGCATTATTTTAAGGAAGTGGCTCTATCAATAAAAAGTTGCCCCCTTATTCAAATGGAAAACTTTATTTGTTAACGACTAACATAAAAGTTTACACAATATGCATTCTTGACGGCTAATGTATTTCATATTCTGGAAAATATTTCGTTAAATGCTACCTACCGAAAGTATCATAAGCAGTAAAATCTTAATATATAAAATCGTAAACTGAATGACTGAATGAATGACTGACTGACTGACTGACTGACTGATCTATCAACGCACAGCCCAAACCGCTGGACCTAGAGACTTGAAATTTTGCACACAGATACCTCATACAGTGTAAAATTCCATCCCTAAGGGGGTGAAATAAGGGATGAAAGTTTGTATGAAAATCCCTCAGTTTTGAAGCTAGGATTTTCAAATTTTGTGTTTAGGCTGAAGATTGAAAATTAATAAATACGGGTCTCAGCGTTTTTCAAAATTCTACCTCCGAAGGGGTGAAAAGGGGTATGAAGTTGTGTATGGAAAAAAATCCTTCATTTTCGAAGCAAAAAATCACTTTATTCATAGTAAAGGCTTATGGAATAAAATCTGACGCAACGTATATGGATATTGTTAGTACTTCAACCCCTATGGCGATGAAATAGGGATGAAATGTCTAAATAAACCTAAAAATAGAGATGGATGTCGTTATTGGGGTTTTCTGGTATGACGATTGCGAAAATGACATTTATTTTGAAGTCCAACACGGTGGACATGATTTAACCCCCTAAAGGGGTGAAAATGGGTTTTCAAATTTTGTATGGAAAAAGAATATAAAATAGGCATTACAACTTAAACTTCGTAGGAGCACGTCTAAAAATAAATTGGCAAACATATATTATTTGGTAGTTTTGAAAATCAACCCCTTAGAGGGTAAATGGGGTATGTAAACATAAAAATCGATATGGATATCGTTCTTGAGGTTTTATGGGATGGTGATTGCGAAAATGACATTTATTTTAAAGTCCAACACGATGTACATGATTTAACTCCTAAAAGGGTGAAAATGGGGTTCAAATTTTGTATGGAAAAAGCTCAGATCAAATAAAAAAGGAAGATGGAGCGTTGCGCAGTGGTTGCGAACAACTAAGTGAAGCCGGTTTTTGATGGTACATGTGTGCGTACTAGAGGGCGGGCGGGGGCCGGGCGGCAGGGTTCGCCCAATGACGAACGAAAGCCAAGGCGTAGTTTCGTTACATATGTGTGCGTAAACTGTGTATGTACACAGCCAAGGCGTAGTTTTACTGGCTTCACCGCTTTGTCGGAAGACTCCATCTTTACTTTTTTATTTGGTCTGAGGGAAAAAGAATATAAAATAGACATTACAACTTTAAACCTCGTAGGAGTACGTCTAAAAATAAATAGTCAAACATATATTTTTTGGTTTTGAAAATCAACCCCTTAGGGGGTAAATGGGGTAAACATAAAAATCGATATGGATGTCGTTCTTGAGGTTTTATGGGATGGTGATTGCGAAAATCACATTCATTTTTTTGAAGTCCAACTCGGTGGACATGCATGATTCAGCCCCAGGGGACGGGGAGAAAGGGAACGGGAACGGGAACTGGACAGAGCGGAAGAGAACGGGAACGTGAATGGGACGGGGCGGGAACGGGAACGGGAACGGGAACGGGAACGGGAACGGGAACGGGAACGGGAACGGGAGCGGGAACGGGACCGGGAATGGGAACGAGAACGAGAGCGGGGACGAGAACGAAACGGAATGGGACGGGACGGGAACGGAACGGAACGGGACGGGAACGGGACAGGAACGGGACGGGACGGAGATGGGAACGGGAATGGGAACGGGACGGGACGGGACGGGAACGGGACGGGACGGGAACGGGACGGGACGGGGATGGGAACGAGAACGGGACGGGGATGGGAACGGGAACGGGAACAGGAACGTGAACGGGACCGGGAACGGGAATGGGAACGAGAACGAGAGCGGGGACGAGAACGAAAAGGAATGGGACGGGACGGGAACGGAACGGAACGGGACGGGACGGGACGGGGATGGGAACGGGAATGGGAACGGGACGGGTCGGGACGGGAACGGGACGGGCGTGTTGGCAAACGTCTTGCCTCGCGAGGCAGCGCGCTTGGTGGTGACCCGCCTAATCGCGTAAAAACGGCTGGTCGGATCCTGGTTGAAGGTTCCCTAACGATTTTCTCTAATATCCACGCGGACGAAGTCGCGGGCGGAAGCTAGTTCAAAATATGTTGCATGTTAACGAGATGGTTAATTTACAATGGGAAAGGCGTCTATCTAATACCCAACCGATTATAATGCTGCGTTCAAACGATAACGCACAACTCGTCCTCAATCCGAACTCAACTCAAACTCAACTCGAACTCAACTCAACCGGAGCCCACTCCTTGAAATACAGCGCTTACAATTTTGAGTTTTATAACACATTAATAAGCTCCGTTATTTTTGTCAATGCAACTGCACACGCCTCACCCTCAACCCGAACTCAACCCGAACACAACCCGAACTCAACTCAAACTCAACCCGAACTCACCTCAAACTCACCTGATCATTACACAAGAGCTTATTAATGTGTCAAAATTGTAAGCGATGTATTTCAAGGTGGGCTGCGGTTGAGGTGAGTTTGAGTTGAGTTCGGGTTGAGGTCGGGTTGAGGTCGGGTCGTGTGTTATCGTTTGAACACAGCCTAAAGCTTTGATTGGCAGTCATTTGGGCTTTATCGTAAATTGGTCGTGACTCGTGTGCCAGCCTTGTCAGACAATTGTAATTTTATGGAATTACATTTATTAGCTATTCATCAAATATTCACCGGTTGTAAAGTTTTTTTTTCTTTTTAAACGTTTTAAAAAGAGAAAAATGTGTTCATAACAAGATTCGTTATATTCGGGCAGGATTCCAACTTGCGCCACCGGACATGTTGGATTGGGTTTAGGCTCGTGGATATCTAATGCTTTCATTACTCATGATTCATACTACATACTCGTATCTAACTTGGTCTTGTCAAAGGAAAATGCTATAATTTTTTTCTTGATGTCGATAGAGACAAGTGGCTTTGTACTGATAGATTTTGAATTCGAGTCATGATTGTTTAAAACATATAGTCTATGGATGAAGATCAAATAAATACATATTTATGTATTATCACACCCCGGACACTCCGTACAACCGCGCCATTATAAACAGATGACGTCAGATGACGTTTTTGTACACGCGCAGCAAAAGACTTCTATGCAGGGTATGTTAACGTTATTTTTGAATATAACGTTATTTCTTACTTTTTTTACCGTTAATTTTAACAATAACGTAATGTTGATAAATAACGTTAATTATAAAGTTAATTTGAGAAATAACGTTAATTTTAACGTTATTTCTTCCTTTTTTTTACCGTTACTTTAAAATTAACGTTATTCCAATTAATAACGTTAATTTTTTTACCGATAATTTTAGCGGTACTAAATTTAACGCTATATTTAACGTTAATTTTACCGGTAAAATATTTTTAACGTTATTTTTACCGGTAAATTTACCGAAAAAATGTTTTAACGGTATTTGGTGGATTTAAAAAGGACTTTTATTGTTTTTTAGTACTTGCAAACATGTACGTCATTCCTCTCCTTTTAATTATTCCACTTTCCTTGATGTGTGCACGCAATATTGCTGTCCTGCTCGCTCACCTACGCGAGAGAGTGAGACGTCAGTAGCGAATCAAAAACTGTCGGATAGAAGACATCTTGAACCTTCTATCATCGACGCGCGCCACGGTTACATGTGCTAATCAAAACCTTTAAAATTATACGTATTTAAAACGCTAATTGCCCCAAAATTGTGTAAAAAGTGTGTTAAAGTGGTACCACTGTGTAGACAAATAAAGATTCCTAGGTGTGTGACTTGAGCTGTGAATTTCTACCTCCCCAACGCGCCACCAAGCCGCCAAAAGACCGTTGGGCGAAATCAGGACCTGGAGACGTCACCTTCGGCAGCAAGCAAGTAAGTGTGCACATCCTCTTTCCTGCAGGAGCTGTGATTGTGTCCTTTGTCTCCCATCCATTTATTACGGCTCAACTTTCTCCGCCCTATACGTCGTGTTTGCAAGCCTTAAAAAGTAACTACCTAGGTACTTGCGTATCACGAGCGCTAATCCTTATACAGTCCATTTCATTTTCATTAGAATTTAATCACCATATTTGTTGGTCACTATCGAGCCGCATTAACTAGTTTACAACTTAAAACAATATTGCACCTAGGTACCTACCTACCTACCCGCAAACTCGCATTTTTATTGATAATAATAATTACCTATTATTGTTCGCCATAATATTTAACACACTTACACAATTATCGCTATTTATCTGCATTAATACGCATTTTGTACCTATATACCTACATATCGCTAACACTTTCTTTATGTATTATACCTACTCACCGCATCGATTACGAGATTAATAGTTTGTCAAAATTTCTTTATTTTGCCGCACCGCATCTCGCATTGGCAAGCTATTTTTATCTTTTAATCATATACTTAACCGCACAAATAGGTAATTACCTACCTTAGAATTTACCTACACCTACTAAATACTTTAATGATTTGTTCTTAAATCACACCATCGCATCATACTATTTCCGCCATTTATTACAATAAATTACGCATATTATTGTAATTATTTCGCCCGCCATTTTGTTTCCTTATTAGGATTGCATCTCGCATTCCATTTCTTTCCGCCATTTGTATTTTTTCTTTCCGCTGTGTTTATCAAAGTGCCCGCGCGCGCACTCGCCCGCTAACGTTTATCATTCATTTGTTTATCTAGTAGGTACTTACTCGCTATTCCGCAAATTCGTTCGTTCGTGCATCGTACCGTTCGAGCCCGCCCGCTTGCATTATAGGTCAACCAAGGTCATAAACAGACCAGCTGATTTGTTCCTGTCTGTTTACTTACGTTTTGCTTACGCGCAACATAATACCGCACATTTTAACTATTTTATAGAACATTTGAGTTTATTGTTTCTGTTCGTAAATCGTTTCTCGTAACAAATGACGAAAGATAATAAAAGTGAAGCTGAGGACACTGTCATGGATCCGAACTTGTCAGTGTTAAACGCTAAACGTAATATACTTTTTGAGCGTATGCAAAGTATTTATAATATCGCTAAGCACGTGGAGGCAAAAAGGACTGAGCCTGGCGCATTATTATGCAACGTCACTAACTTAGATAATTTTCGCGATGATTTTGTTAAGGCTTTAGATGCCTTTAATATGGCTTTCGCTATAAATAATCCTTCCGCTGAAGTTAATTACCAACCTTGGACCGCATTTGAAGAAATGTTTTGTTATGTAAAACGCATAATTGCATTATTTCAACAACCTGCACAACCCTCAGTTTCTTCTGTTGTAGAATCGCAGTCTCATTCTTTGAAACCTATCAAACCGCACTTACCCCCTATTGAACTTTTATCATTTAATGGCGAAGTTCGCAACTGGCCCCTTTTTTATCAACAGTTTAAAAGTGTTGTACATGACAATCAGTTTTTAAGTAATAGTGAAAAGGTATTTTATTTAGTCGGAAAATTAACCGACAAGGCTACTTCTGTGTGTGCAGGGCTGCCACCTACCGCTGAGAACTATAATATTATTTGGGAAGCTCTTGTGCATAAATATGAAAACCCACGTTCGCTCGCTTCTTCGTACCTCAATCAGCTGTTAGAATTTAAACCCTTGAATAATAATGATACCGCGGCTTTAGATTCATTTTTGTATAATTTTAACTCACCTGTTGAAGCCCTGAAACAGTTGAATATAAAAGATTTGACTGATTTTATTTTTCTATATATCGCATTGCAAAAATTAGACTCCGAAACAGTCAAATTATTCGAAATGTATAGTCAGCAAAAACAGTTAGGTATGCCGTCTTATGTTACCTTAATTGAGTTTATAAGAGACCAATCAAAGGCGTTAATTCAGTCAACTCATACTCCTACCGCTAATTTTAATAAACGCAGTACTAATGTTAATTCAAAGAAGTTCGCTCCGACCAAATCGTTTGTTACTGATTTTGGTTCTGGTACAAGTTCTAATAATTCTAATACGAAATGCACTTTATGTAAAAATTATTGTCACTTACATTTATATCAATGTTCTGCTTTTATGAAACTCAACCCGCATGAAAGATTTAATTTTGTTAAACAAAACGCATCATGTACTAACTGTTTAAGTACTAAACATAAATTATTTAATTGTACATCTCATGGTACTTGTTCGTATTGTTCGGCCAAGCATCACTCTTTATTACATTTTGATACGCAAAACAATAAAAATAAATCTAATAATAATCATTATAACCGCACGCAGAATAATAACAGTCAAGCGCCGCCCGCTACCGCACCCGCTGTCGCTTGGGACTCACGACCGCCTCGTGACATCATCGAGCCTGCTCCGTGCGCTCGCGACCCGTCGTCGCAGCCACTAGCCGCCAGTTATAATAACAACACGATTTGTAATCATTCTTGTGAATATAATAAGCGCACCGGGACATCCGCATTATTAGGAACCGCAAAAATAAAATACATAGATTCGCACGGCCGCTCTCATTTATTGAGATGCCTTATTGACCCGGGATCTCAAAGTGATTATATAACTGTCGAATGTTGTAATCGTCTATCGCTTCCAATTAGCGATAAAACCCCATATACCCAAGTGCAAGGTATTGGTGGAAGTCCGCAAAAAATTAACGGAATTACGTGTTTAGATATTACTTCGCGATTTAATTCTAGTAGTTATTCTATTAAACCTATGGTCGTGGAACGCATCACGTCATTATTACCTGACTCTTTTATAGATACCAGTGAGATTAAGCATATAGCAAACCTACCTTTAGCCGACGATGACTATTTTAAGCCCGGACATATTGATATGTTATTGGGCGTTAATTTCTATTGCGAAATTTTACTTTTTAATAAAATTAAAGGCGATAATAACGAGTCACCTATCGCGTTAGAGACTACGTTAGGGTGTGTCCCCACTTAGGTTCGCGAACCTCGCGCTCCGCGAACATCTGTTGCAGGTTCGCGGAGCGCAATGTGGACGCGCGGAGCGCGGAGCAGACGTCCGCGCTCCGCGCTCCGCGAACCGCGCTCCGCGAACCACGCTCCGCGCTCCGTTCCCATGATCAAATAAGCTTTATTCATATAAACTTAATTATAAAGTACCTTTGTCTCCACAGTACTATTATTGTGTAATTAATAATGAGTGGCTAAGAAGTAGGGAATGCAAAACCGGAGTGAAATGAAAACCGGTTTTTTTTCCGGTTTTCAATCCAAAACCGGTTAAAACCGGTTTTAAACCGGTTTTGAAGAAAAGTATTGGAACATGGGTAATAATACATTTTTATTGATATGGTGAACATTTTTTCAATTTTAAGAGCCCCCATTCACAATTTATCAAAAAAATGTACAATCAACAAGAAAATGGTCAAGAAAACTTTTTCCGATACATTTCGTAGAAAATAATTGCAGGTCTTAGCTCTGAGGAAAGAATTTGTGAAACTGAAATACAAAAAATAAAATAAAAGATAAATTATCACGTAGACGTAATAAGCTTCTAGCTAGCAAGTCTTAACGTTTTATATTAAATATCATTCTTTTCTTAGAAGTAAAACAAAAACAAAACGTATCTTTTATAACTGAACAATTCGCTACCTGAAGTATCTATTAAAATTGTTATCAAAATCTAACAAAAATTTAACTTCTTATTTGAAAATAAACATTTGGCCAAGGAGGTCTCTAGGAGTAATCACCATTAATAGGTATTTTAAAAATTGACACCATACGCTTGATTTATTTTGAAAATACTTAATATTTTTAGTATATTCCAGGGTTAACTGTAAAAGAAATCTTTTTAATTAAATATGTAACTCGATAAATACTCCATTTTATATGAATATTAATAAAAATCCTTCAAAATACCTATACCTATACTATCTAATAAATAACGCCAAGTGAAAAATAAAGTGGCTCCTAATTAATTTCATGAGTTTCTTGAGAGACTGTACCTATCTGAAATATGATTATGTTATTTTGTTTGTTTAGTTAGTTATTTAAATCAATAAATGTTTTTCTTTTATTTACGTATTATAAAATTGTATTTAACAAATATCTATCTATAAATATAAAATAAGAACTTTTTTGCCTGATTAATAATAAATATCCATATTTTACTTACTTTCTCGCTATAAAAACCAAAAATACCTTCGACCCGTTCAGCCGCTCAAAAGTAGGTCACTGAACTGAACTATTTAAAGCATTCAATCAAAATGTGGCGGTACATTTTTAATTTGTACGTATTCTTCTTCTTCTTATTTTTGACTTGGCAATCTACTCATTTCTTTAGGGAGTAATTTTTGCGAGTGTTAAGTGAGTTTAGTAGTAGGTATTGTTCCAGTTTACATTAAACTGCGAGTGCATCGCATTCCAATGCTGCTTGGAGCAATTGGCACCAAATATATCAGGACACTTTACCCGGTAAGTTCTGCCGAGGTAGCCACCACTACAATAAAAGTCTCAGCAACCAAGATCGCGCCTATTTCGTAGACACTTGTACCACAAAACTAAACCAATTTTAAGACACAAATTCAATATGAATCAATTTGCAAATAATTAAATAGTTACCGAACCAATCTCGACTAAATGGCGCCAAAAACTCTCTTTGTAATGTATTGCAGAGCATGAAATTTTAATAAAATAAAACCGGTTGAAACCGGTTTTTCGTTTAAAAAACCGGTTTTATTTTGCTTGTGAAATCAACCGAAAAACCGGTTTTTTCGGTTTCTGTGAAACCGGTTTGCATTCCCTACTAAGAAGGAGTAAAACTTTGAATAGACAATCATGCTTATGTACAGTCAGTAGCACGTCAGGTTGTACAAAGTGTCAAAAATTTTCAATTTATTTTGAACCTTGTCTTCGCAATGAGGGCTTTTCAAAATGACAAAAAACTGTAGGCTCGATAGATGGCGTTGATAAAAATAAGTGTCAATGTATTTTTTTTACTAAGCTTCTCTTTCCATTAACGCCAACTGGTGTGGCAAATCGGGACCCTATTTCTAAGACTCCGCTGTCCGTCTGTCTGTCTGTCTGTCGGTCTGTCTGTCTGTCACCAGGCTGTATCTCATGAACCATGATAGCTAGACAGTTGAAATTTTCACAGATGATGTATTTCTGTTGCCGCCATAACAACAAATACAAAAACAGAATAAAATTAATATTTAAGGGGGCTCCCATACAACAAAAATGGTTTTTGCCGCTTTTTGGTACGGAACACTTCGTGCGCGAGTCCGACTCGCACTTGGCCGGTTTTTTAACTCACTCTAATGTTCGAAACGACCAAGAACTTTAAATGTCATTAATAGTACAAAGTCTTCGTTTTCCATTTGGAATACGAATAATTGAAACTTTCCTTTATTTTGAATCAAATAAAATCCGTTTTTTGAGGATCTACTATGATCATTTTAAAAATTAAAATTACGCTCTAATGTTTGGAACGCCGCCGTTAGAGCGTTTGGTTGCACTAGGAGCGTAGGTTCGGAACGCAACCCTGCCGCGCTCCGCGCTCCGCGAACCGCGCTCCGCGCTCCGCGAACCGCGCTCCGCGAACCACGCTCCGCGAACCGCGCTCCGCAGTGTGGCCAGATTAAAGTTTACGAAAATAACAAAGCACCTCAAAAAAATACTGAAACATACCAAGTTGCACATGGAAAATAAACCGATAAAAATACTGATTTTCAAAACAGGTTTTATTCATTTATCATCACAATGAATGTTTAAATTATATTTTAACATTCTATTCGAAGGCAAAACTAAACATATTTTCCGGATGGATGCGGATGGAAAGGCAAACTACTTTAGGGAAATACCCGAATTAGCGAAAGAAAAACCTCAAAGATAAAGTGAAGTGCAAAACAGAAAATAATTTTATTTAAACGTATTAGATGACTTGATACTATTTATAATTCTACTATGGCGGCTGCCTGTCATTTCTTATCTGTAACTTAGAGTCTGTTCAGAACTTTTTTGTTTGTGGGCCGATCTCGATGAAACTCGGTTTTGGGTACTATTTCGACAAAAAAACAGCAACGCAATGTTAAAAATATAAAAAATCCAAGATGGCGGCCAACTTTTTTGTTTGTGGGCCGATTTAGATGAAACTCGGTTATGGGTACTATTTCGACAACAAAACAGCAACGCAATGTAAAAAATATAAAAAAATCCAAGATGGCGGCCAACTTTTTGTTTGTGGGCCGATTTAGATAAAACTCGATTTTGGATACTATTTTGACAACAAAACAGCAACGCAATGTTAAAAATATAAAAAAAATACCAAAATGGCGGCCAACTTTTTGTTTGTGGGCCGATTTAGAAGAAACTCGGTTTTGGGTACTATTTCGACAACAAAACAGCAACGCAGTGTAAAAAATATAAAAAAACCAAGATGGCAGCCAACTTTTTTTTTTGTGGGCCGATTTAGAAGAAACTCGGTTTTGGGTACTATTTCGACAACAAAACAGCAACGCCATGTTAAAAATATAAAAAATCCAAGATGGCGGCCAACTTTTTTGTTTGTGGGCCGATTTAGATGAAACTCGGTATTGGATACTATTTCGGCAACAAAACAGCAACGCAATGTTAAAAATATAAAAAATCTAAGATGACGGCCAACTTTTTGTTTGTGGGCCGATTTAGATGAAACTCGGTTTTTGATACTATTTCGACAACAAAACAGCAACGCAATGTTAAAAATATGAAAAATCCAAGATGGCGGCCAACTTTTTTGTTTGTGGGCCGATTTAGAAGAAATTCGGTTTTAGGTACTATTTCGACAACAAAACAGCGACGCAATGTTAAAAATATAAAAAATCCAAGATGGTGGCCAACTTTTTTGTTTGTGGGCTGATTTAGATGAAACTCGGTTTTGGGTACTATTTCGAGAACAAAACAGCAACGCAATGTTAAAAATAAAAAAATCCAAGATGGCGGCCAACTTTTTTGTTTGTGGGCCAATTTAGATGAAACTCGGTTTTAGGTACTATTTTGACAACAAAACAGCAACGCAATGTTAAAAATATAAAAATCCAAGATGGCGGCCAACTTTTTGTTTGTGGGTCGACTTAGATAAAACTCGATTTCGGATACTATTTCGACAACAAAACAGCAACGCAATGTTAAAAATATGAAAAATCCAAGATGGCGGCCAACTTTTCTGTTTGTGGGCCGATTTAGATGAAATTCGGTTTTGTGTACTATTTTGACAACAAAACAGCAATGCAATGTTAAAAATATAAAAAATCCAAGATGGCGGCCAACTTTTTTGTTTGTGGGCTAATTTAGATGAAACTCGGTTTTGGGTACTATTTTGACAACAAAACAGCAACGCATTTTTAAAAATATAAAAAAATTCAAGATGGCGGCCAACTTTTTTGTTTGTGGGCCGATTTAGATGAAACTCGGTATTGGGTACTATTTCGACAACAAAACAGCAACGCAATGTTAAAAATATAAAAAATCCAAGATGGCGGCCAACTTTTTGTTTGTGGGATGATTTAGAAGAGACTCGGTTTTGGGTACTATTTCGACAACAAAACAGCAACGCAATGTTAAAAATATTAAAAATCCAAGTTGGCGGCCAACTTTTTTGTTTGTGGGCCAATTTAAATGAGACTCGGTTTTGGGTACTATTTAGACAACAAAACAGCAACGCAATGTTAAAAATATAAAAAAATCCAAGATAATGGCCAACTTTTTTTTTGGTGGGCCGATTTATTTTATTCTTTTATTAACACCATAAGATTAACATTAAATCATTCACAGCAAAAAGAAAATGAATAACACTTTAAATGCAATCTCAATTATAGATGTTACACATAAGCAAATCAAAATTATAAATATTATACTTATATATAAAGCATGCAATACAATTCCAATTGATTAAACATTTTAAATCAAAATAAATCATTCAGAGAGGAGCACGGTTACAGTTGTCTATAAAGTGTGATAAAATATGCTTTTTTAAAGGAGGAGGCAGGTAAACACCGCAAATGTTCAACTTCTCAGAATTAACTCCGTCACTTCCGACACGCAACCACAAGTCATCCCCTCGCAGTCATCTACTCAGTGCGCCTTTACTCTTGTAAATCTTCACAAGAGTAAAGGCGCACTGAGTTCAATCTTTTGGAGACAGCAATTAACACCCCTCCACCATCCTTTGAAGGATGAAACCCACTACTCTGACGGTCTCACCTCGCCTATATACGTTGTATCTGTCATCACAGATTTCCGAATCAAAAACGCCATCGTTTAACCACGTTTCTGTCAAGATTATTACATCCTAAGAATTACAAACGATATTATTGAAAATGTCGACAGTCTTCCTCCGCAATCCTCTTACATTCTGGTAGAATACAATTATATCATTAAAAGAGCCCGTTAGTAAAACAAAATATAACAAGGCAACTTTAGCGTTCTTTATGATAAACCTTTGAGAGTCTCATGATTCCGTATTTATACGTAGTTAGCCTCCTCGTACTTCCGTACAAAGATTTTTCCATCGCGTACCCAGACGAATTTATATTTCAGCTCCCTGACAATGTGACGAGTCGCTGCATGCAGTTGTTTTGCTTTTGGTGTCAGATGTTCTGTCACATAAACTGGTGAGTTTTTGTTGCCGCCGATACCCAGATGACTGGTGTTAAGTTTTTCGCTAGAATTGTTTTTGTTAAACGTTATTGTAGCCGCCAGAAACTGGTCTCGAAGGCGAGGACTGTTGAGCTTTACGAGTATGGAGCGTGGGCGGGGACTTTTATTGTCCATTTTAGCAAGTCTAGCGCTAAAATGAGTGTTGCCTTCGTTGATAGGACACTCTATAACCTTAGAAAGCTGCAGAACTGTATTAACCAAATTTTCCTGCTTGTTTTCTGGGACGCATTGTATTTCAATATTTGTTGCACGTTTCTGTAACTCAAGCTGTGCCAGTCTAGAAGAAAAGTTTTGATTAGCTGAACGTAGCGACTCATTTTCCTTGCGGGCATCATTCAAAGTGGCCAACTGGGCGGCGTGTTGCGTTTTTATGCTATCCAGATCCTGGCTGAATGCCGAGAGAGATGATTCAAAGCCAACTATCATATTTTGCAAGGCATCAATTTTTGGATTAATAACATCCTCAAAAGCATTGTAAATCTCCTCTCTAATAATGTTCCTTAAATCATTGGCCGAAAGGCAGGACTCGTTGGCGCAGGAAAACTTGACTTCAAGCGCTGGGTAACGAAGCTATCATTGGAGGCAGTGGTAATTTAGCTCTCGTTGGTGTAATCGTGTTATTACCCTTTTTGGGCTCGCGAATGCGGCAGAAATCACAAATCCAGGCGTTTTTAGTTTCAGCTGACATCGCATTGTAATCTGCGGTGCACTGCAAATGATAATTGTCTTTGCAACGTTTATAACCCGGTCGAGTTAACTCGGCATCTGAAGCTCGATAGACCCCTTTCGTTTTTTCC
This sequence comes from Agriphila geniculea, assembly GCA_943789525.1. NCBI lineage: Eukaryota > Metazoa > Arthropoda > Insecta > Lepidoptera > Crambidae > Agriphila > Agriphila geniculea. The sequence continues at coordinate 21,925,477 of OX038885.1, read as the reverse complement.
TTTCCTCACGCCACCGTCGTCAATTTTTTGAAAGTTTTCGATAGATTATCGATAAATTATCACTAACAAATGTACTAACGCTACTGGCATGACGACAGTGGCGTGAGGAAAGGAAAAAACGAAGGGGGTCTATCGCACTTCAGGTGCCGAGTTAACTTGACCGGGTTATACATTGCATGAATATTGCTCCATCCATGATATTAGGTTAGGACATCCCGCGCACTCAGATGATCCTTTAGTCGACATTTTTTATTCTTATACAATTACTCTCAATAATCTTATACCTTACTACGGCTTTGGTGGATGAAGATATTTTAGTAAATCAATAGTAATTGAAAAGTAATATCCAAAAATATCTTCAATACAAATTAAAAAAAATATATATCTTTAAAAATAAATAAAATGTCTCTAAAAAAATTTGGGAGAAAATTCTTTATTAGCGAGGATCGATCTTCGGGCCACTCACAGCTGAATTCAAAGCGACTTAAAGCGTTCAAAGTATTGATCAGTTAAGTAGGATTTGACACTTGATGCATGAGTTGGTTTGAGTATGAGGTCAAGACGAAAATAATTATTATAGTACTACCTCAACACTAGGGAATGCAATCTCGTCTACCCGAGATCCCGATCTCGCGAAATCCCGGCCATATTTTACGAGATTGTATCTCGTCAAATTTCGTACGAGATCTCGCCAGATAACGAGATCGAAAAATGCAAAAAAGAAATGAATTTGTACGAAGCTGGTGGAGTAAGAGGGGAACTTTTAAACTTCGTACATAACTGCCTCTCAACTGTGGTTCCCACAAGTGTTGAGGCAGAACGAGCTTTTTCAGCAGCAGGGTATTTAGCATGCAAAATCAGAAGTCGTCTGTCAGATGATACTCTCGACATGATGGTTTTTTGAGAAGCCATTTTCAGACAAACTAACTTGCCTTTCCGTGCCTTGATAACTTCATCTGACTTCTACTTTAAACTTCTTTTATTTGATTAATACGATCTCACAACATTTATTTAAGAACTTGTGAAGTTAAGTTTTTGTTTTGTTGTTTTTATTTACCATAAGTAATGTTCCAATTACTCTTAATTATTGAAACTAAAGTAATCATTTACAAAAGACTAAATATAGATAATTATTGTTTTGTTACCAATATTGTAAGAATTTGAACTGATTAGCTACATACAGTATGTATAATAATTATAGACTTAAACAAATGTTATTAGAGTTAGAGATAAAATAATAAGTACTCTGTTGATTTTTAAAATAAAACTTACATTATTTTTATAACTAAGCAACGCAGTATCTATTTAATTACATATCATGCCAATTACTAGTTCTTAAAACAAGCATTTGCTTATGTTTTAATTGCGATTCTCCCAATCTCGCGAGATCCCGTAATTTGCGAGATCTCGCGAGACTGGGTTTTGAGTCTCGCGAGATCTCGCGATTCTGCATTCCCTACTCAACACTGATAATATCACTGATGATAATATTTAGTTTTAACACTGGAGATGAGATTTATTACGCAAATTAAAGCGCAGTTTTATCACTTTTCTGAGGATAATGCTCAGACTATATTCCGCAGTTTTTAATAATCCGCAGATTAAAAAAGGCACTGAATATTTTTTGAGCACAAATACACACTTTTAAACTATAGGTATAGTTCTGCAAACGATATCACTGGTGAAACACTAGACAACTTATTGATTTAACTTGATTCCAAATGTTAGAATTGTGATTTAAAATTATTCGGCAATATTTAACGTAGAGACTATGTTTACTTCAAAGCGCCATCTGGCGGATTTAGATGAAACTCGGTACTATTTCTAACACTGCGTTGCTGTTTTGTTGTCAAAATAGTACCGAAAACCGAGTTTCATCTAAATCGGCCCACAAACAAAAAAGTTGGCCGCCATTTTGGATTTTTTCTATTTTTAACATTGCGTTGCTGTTTTGTTGTCAAAATAGTACCCAAAAACGAGTTTCATCTTAATCGGCCCATAAACAAAAAAGATGGCCGCCATCTTGGATTTTTTATATTTTTAACATTGCATTGCTGTTTTGTTGTCGAAATAGTACCCAAAACCGAGTTTCATCTAAATCGGCCCACAAACAAAAAAGTTGGCCGCCATTTTGGATTTTTTTATATTTTTAACATTGCGTTGCTGTTTTGTTGTCAAAATAGTACCCAAAAAAGAGTTTCATCTAAATCGGCCCATAAACAAAAAAGATGGCCGCCATCTTGGATTTTTTATATTTTTAACATTGCGTTGCTGTTTTGTTGTCAAAATAGTACCCAAAACCGAGTTTCATCTAAATCGGCCCCACAAACAAAAAAGTTGGTCGCCATCTTGGATTTTTTATATTTTTAACATTGCGTTGCTGTTTTGTTGTCAAAATAGTACCCAAAACCGAGTTTCATCTAAATCGGCCCACAAACAAAAAACTTGGTTGCCATCTTGGATTTTTTATATTTTTAACATTGCGTTGCTGTTTTGTTGTCAAAATAGTACCCAAAACCGAGTTTCATCTAAATAGGCCGACAAACAAAAAAGTTGGCCGCCATCTTGGATTTTTTATATTTTTAACTTTGCGTTGCTGTTTTGTTGTCGAAATAGTACCCAAAACCGAGTTTCATCGAAATCGGCCCCCAAACATAAAATTTGGCTGCTATCTTTTAGAAAATAGTACTAAAATCGTAATAAAAGGCACTATCTGGCAACATTACCATGTGGTAAATACTGAGCGTGTAGGCGTGCGTTTTCATTCCATCGTTGGAATTGAAATTATCAGTATTTACCACACAGTTGGACCACAGTAAATACTTTGTGTGTAGCCGTCGCCTTATACGTAATTATAGTGCGACTATCTTGAATTAATATTTATCTTGTTAATACAGTCGCACTAAAACGTAACAGTACCGTCAACATTTCAAAAACGGTAATCAAGCATAAATCCCAAGTTGGTTCTTTTTCAGAACAGACTCTACTGATCTTTGCTTCTGAATGAAATATAGACATAATCCGGGAAATTCCTTGAACATTAATGTTCGCGGGACTTAACACCGTAGTTACCATAACTTCATAGCCAAAATATACCAAAAATACTTACTTCCGCTAATATACCTACAAAAATAATGATGTTCGGAAAAGTCGATAAAATATACCGAAAAGTATTAAAATACTGAATCTGGCCATACTGGCGCTCCGCGCTCCGTGTTCGCGTGTTCGCATCGGATCCCAAATATGGAGCGCGCTCCGAGGTTCGCGGAGCGCGGAGCGCGGAGCGCGGAGGTTCGCGAACCTAAGTGGGGACACACCATTAGGCTACTTATTGTTGGGCAACGCACCTATTTTATCGCAACCGCAAAGAAACTCGCACTCTTTCTTAACTGTTTCGTCAGACCCTTTAAACTCGCTTTTAGAAAAATTTTGGTTAGTTGAGGAACCGCCCACGCACAAATATTTAAGTCCCGATGATAGCAAATGTGAAAATATATTTGCTACCACAACTGTCCGTAATCCAGATGGGAGTTATTCTGTCGATCTTCCGTTCAAGGACGACCCTGTTAAACTCGGTGATTCGTATACTTCCGCGCAAAAGAGATTTTTCTCATTAGAAAATAAATTTAATAGGGTTCCAGATTTACGCGACAAATACAATGAAATAATTTTAGACTATTTAAGTAAGGGCATTCTCCATAAAGTTCCGCAACAAGATATTAATTCAACTGGTTTTTTCCTACCTCATCATCCAGTAATTCGTAATGATAAGACAACTACCAAGATCCGCATCGTATTAGATGGCAGTGCAGCCACTGATACAGGTATTTCGCTTAACGATATTTTACATACCGGTTGTAATTTACAATCTGAAATTTTTAATATTTTACTTAATGTTCGCATGTTCCGCATTGCTTTCTTCGCTGATGTAAGACAGATGTATTTATGTATACATGTCAACGAACCGCACCGCAAATATCAACGCATTTTATATCGTTTTTCCGCTGATGAACCAATTATTGTCTTGGAATTTACACGAGTCACATTCGGACTTCGTTCGTCTCCTTTTTTGGCACTCCGCACTCTTCGCCAGCTTGCATCTGACGAGAGAGAAAAGTACCCTCTGGCAGCCTCCGTGGTTGAAAGGGATATTTATATGGATGACCTAGCCAGTTCAGCACCGTCCGTTGATGAGGCATCCGCAACCGCTAACCAACTGATTCAGTTATTTAAATCAGGAGGTTTTGATCTTGTGAAATGGTCAAGTAACTCCCGCGAATTGCTTGATCATATACCTGTGACGCACCGCCAATCCGAGTCAGTTTCGTTTGATGATGGTAATGGCTTTAAAATACTAGGGCTTCGCTGGCTCCCTAGTTCGGACGAGTTTATTTTTATTGTTATTCAACCACCTCCAACATGCACTAAACGTGCTATTTTGTCAGCAACCGCTCGTCTTTATGACGTTTTAGGATTAGTAGGTCCAGTAATTTTGTTCGCTAAACTGCTCATCAAAGAGCTCTGGCTTCTCCACATCGATTGGGATGAAACTCCTCCCTCCAACATAATAGAGGCATGGAAAAGGTATATTTCAGAGTTACCGCTCCTTTCACAGCTACGTTTCCCTCGCTTTCTTAATATAGAAAGAAATTCACCTCGCGTTTATTTGGTCGCATTCGCAGATGCTAGTGAAAAGGCATTTGGTTGTGTCATATATTTATACGTTCAGAACGATAACGATTTGCCTAAAGTTTCATTACTATGTTCAAAATCACGTGTAGCTTCACCAAAGTCAACTACAACTATAGCTAGATTGGAATTAAACGCTTTAGTACTTCTATCAAAAATGGTTAGTAATGTTCGTGACCAGCTCTCTGAAAGACACACAATAAATAAAATATTCGCATTTTCCGATTCAGAAGTTGCTTTATGTTGGGTTCATGCTTCTCCGCACAGATTTCAAACTTATATAGCCAATAGGATATCACAAATTCAATCGCTTCTTCCCGCTGAAGACTTTTATCATATTGCCGGTTCAGAAAACCCCGCTGATTGTATATCTCGTTCTCTCTCACCCGCTCAACTCATTACTCATAAACTTTGGTTTCATGGTCCCGCTTGGCTTTCTCTACCGCATAGTGAATGGCCTATTAAGAAATTTGAACCAAGTAAATCTACTACGTTACCCGAAGAAAAAACTGTCACTCACCTAGTTAATAATAACGAAAAATTTAATGATCATCCTATAATGTTACTTGCTGCCAGAGTTTCAAATTATAATATTTTGCTCCGCTCTATGGTTTATGTTTTCAGATTTGCTAAAAAATTTAATTCGCGCGGTAACATTACAACTGAAGAATTAGCACAGGCTGAAAAATATCTCATTCGTATTATTCAAAATAAATATTTTTATTCAGACATCACAAATATAAAAAATAATAAATTGCTTTCTTCGGCTCTACGAAAACTCTCTCCGTTTATAGATGGTGATAACATATTGAGAGTCGGTGGTCGCTTAGGTTATTCTTCTCTCAATTATGAACAAAAACACCCCGCATTATTACCGAAAAAGGGTAGAGTTATTGAACTTTTAATTGATTATTATCATCGCAAACATTGTCACGCAGGTCCGCAACTCTTGATTTCAATTCTAAAAAACAAATTTTGGATTTTGTCCGCTCGCCGTGTTATCAAACAACGCATTCATAAATGTTTAAATTGTTTCCGCTTAAATCCAAAACCAACATTTCCATTAATGTCAGATCTACCGCAATTTCGCTTAGAACAATGTAACGCATACACGCACACCGGCGTAGACTATGCTGGACCATTATATATAACTTTAACTAGAAAACGCGGTGTACGCAGTCAAAAGGCTTACTTATGCCTATTTATATGTCTTGTGACAAAAGCTGTTCACATTGAACTTGCTTCAGATCTAAGCTCCGCTTCATTTTTAGATGCTTTTAAACGTTTTCTTGCAAGACGTGGTCCATGTCAATACTTATATAGTGATAATGGCACTAATTTTGTTTCATCCAAGGGATATTTAAATGAGCTTTATAAATTCTTACTAAATGACGAATACTATAAACTTTTTCATGAAGAAATTAATAAACACCGCATAGTATGGCGCACTAATCCCCCCACTGCGAGTCACTTCGGTGGTATTTGGGAATCAAACATAAAGTCCGTAAAATCGCTGTTGTTTCGTGTGATAGGCAAACAGCTACTTACATACGAAGAAATGCTTACTGTTTTGACTCAAGTTGAAGCCGTTTTAAATAGCCGCCCTCTGTATGTTTTAAGTTCCGATCCTTCGGAACCTACCGCATTAACTCCTGCGCATTTTATAAGAGCCGCTCCGTTAAGTTTTCTTCCCGCAGCGGATTTAAGTAAAGAGAATCCTAATCTACTCTCTAGGTTTTCTTTAATGGACTCACTAGTACAGTCATTTTGGAAACGTTTTAGATCTGAATATCTGCATAATCTTCAAAGTAGAGAAAAATGGAATACGAGCTCCAATCCTGTAAAAGTAGGAACTATTGTTCTAATAAATACTGAAAATATTCCGCCACTGCAATGGCCAATGGGCATCATTACGCGTCTATATCCTGGTAGAGATGGCGTGATTCGAGTCGCTCAAGTAAAAACCAAGTCTGGACTCTATGACCGACCTGTTGTGCGGTTATGCCCGTTGCCTATGTATAATTAGTTTTATCTCACACTCTTAGCTTTTAGTATTTTATATATTTAAGTATATACCGCACCAAACGTTTTTTTTTTTATATATATATTTAAGTATTAACACGCATCGCATTAATATTATTTTTGAATTCAAATCGCGACTCTCTCTCTCTCTTTTCGAAGGAATGGATTCCTTCAAGGCCGGGGGAATGGTGGATTTAAAAAGGACTTTTATTGTTTTTTAGTACTTGCAAACATGTACGTCATTCCTCTCCTTTTAATTATTCCACTTTCCTTGATGTGTGCACGCAATATTGCTGTCCTGCTCGCTCACCTACGCGAGAGAGTGAGACGTCAGTAGCGAATCAAAAACTGTCGGATAGAAGACATCTTGAACCTTCTATCATCGACGCGCGCCACGGTTACATGTGCTAATCAAAACCTTTAAAATTATACGTATTTAAAACGCTAATTGCCCCAAAATTGTGTAAAAAGTGTGTTAAAGTGGTACCACTGTGTGGACAAATAAAGATTCCTAGGTGTGTGACTTGAGCTGTGAATTTCTACCTCCCCAACGCGCCACCAAGCCGCCAAAAGACCGTTGGGCGAAATCAGGACCTGGAGACGTCACCTTCGGCAGCAAGCAAGTAAGTGTGCACATCCTCTTTCCTGCAGGAGCTGTGATTGTGTCCTTTGTCTCCCATCCATTTATTACGGCTCAACTTTCTCCGCCCTATACGTCGTGTTTGCAAGCCTTAAAAAGTAACTACCTAGGTACTTGCGTATCACGAGCGCTAATCCTTATACAGTACATTTTCATTAGAATTTAATCACCAGTATTTTTAACGTAATTTTTTATAACGTTATTTTTTTTAACGGTATTTCAATCCCTACTTCTATGTCGCTCAGCTCTGTGTGTGTAAGAAGTGTTATAGTACAGTAGCCCGTAGAACATTTAAATCACCAAAAAGGTTACCGTTTGCCGTTGTGATATAGTTATTTATTACGAAATTATAGATACTTTAACTCAAGTTTTACAGATCGCAACCCGCCGTAACTTATATTTGTATATCTCCAAAAATTATTTTATTTTATTTTTCAAGGTTTATCACATGATTTAGCTATTGTCGTGTTCCACAGCTTTGTTTGATTGCCACTGATAATAGTAAGACTATGGAAAGTGATCATACACAGATTTAAGACCAGATAAAGTCCAACCATTTTCATCAGGTCTTAAATCTGTGTATGACTACTTTTTATAATCTTACTTTTATCTGTGGCAATCAAACCAAGCTGTAGAACACGACATTAGCTAAACTATGTGGTAAACCTCGAAAAATAAAAAAATAAATTTTTTTTTGGATATATACAAGGTTACGGCGGGTTGCGATCTGTAAAACTTGGGTTAAAGTATCTATAATTTCATTATATAGAACTATATCACAACGGCAAACGGTAACCTTTTTGGTGATTTAAATGTTCTACGGGCTACTGTACTATTAAGGGGATTCATCTAAAAATTGACACTTTTAATGCCATAGGTCGCGGAAAGATCCTAGAGATCTGAATTTAAGATAATATAAGGTTATTTTTAGTGTATACGAAACCTGAAAACTGTTTGTTCAGAATCAGTAATAGAATGGGGATTCATCTAAAAATTGACACTTTTAATGCCATAGGTCGCGGAAAGATCCTAGAGATCTGAAATTAAGATAATACAAGGTTATTTTTAGTATATTATTATACGGAACTTGAAAACTGTTTGTTCAGAATCAGTAATAGATAGGGTTCCGTACCAAAATGGTAAAAAAGGAACCCTTATGGTGTGACTCAGTCTGTCTGTCTGTCTGTCACAGCTGGATATCTCAAGAACTACTAATGGTATCAACTTGAAATTTGGAATAGTTTAAGATGACATTTGCCCAACTATTTTGCAAATAAGAAATAAATAAAAAAATAAATACCTTTTTTACAACAGGGGGGGTATCATATAAAAGATTGCCGTTTGCACGTTTTCAATCATTTTTTCTTTTTGTTTTAGGCCGCATAGTGTTCAACTTATGATGAAAAATGTAAAAAAAATACCGTGCCCCCCCCTTATCTTCGAAGTTTGCAAAGAGAAAAATCTGAAATAATTCTATGTGATGGCAGTTTATATAAAAATTACAGGAAAAATAAAACGATGTCTCAATATAGCACACTTTTTTAGAAACTATCAATTTTCTAAAAAAGTTAACATTAGTTCCACTATCGGTCAAGAGATGGCGCTGGCCTAAAACTGCAATACTAATTTTATTATTCTACTTTGATGGTGCAATTATGATGGTACCCTCGGTGCGCGAGTCTGACTCGCTCTTGACCGGTTTTATTTATAAAATATTATATTTTGACTTACTAATATTTACAAAACCATAATTAATGCACATTGCACACCCTACTAAAATGTCTCGCGCGTGCTTCCTTGTAACTTCGTGAGTTTTAAAGTATTATTATCATTTTTTTATACTGATTCTGAAAATGAAAATAATATGTGACCCGTGTTTCGGCTTCCGTATATACAAAAAATAATGTTGAATATTTTTTAATATTTTCTCCAGACACATCAATCAAACTCAAATAGGACATGTTACTGTGATTGAGATATTGGTAGGCTTATGAAAATCCAAAACAAACCGAGCTATGGTCTGTATGCTACGTTCTGAACTATACTTGGACTAAGAAGGAACAACTGAACTCCTTTGGAAATTGAGTAATAGGCATTTTGAAAACATATAAAGTTAAAGAATATTACACGCTTACATACCACAAAAAATTTGAAAATAAAAAAGCTTTTTAAAAAAAAAAAGAAAAACCGCCTTCAAAAACCTGGAGGACAACGGTGGGGCTGGAGGACAACTTTTTTTTAATTCTAAAAGCCCCACCCGACTTCATTAGACGGTTTTTATTAAAATTGATATGCGTATTGGTGATTTGAATATTATTTATTGCTTTTAGTGCTTTTTAATTTTGAATCTGTTTTCGTTTTTATTTTTAGGTTTTTAAAGGCGGTTTTTCTTATTTTTAAAAAGCTTTTCTATTTTCAAGTTTTTTGTGGTATGTAAGCGTGTAATATTCTTTAACTTTATATGTTTTCAAAATGCCTATTACTCAATTTCCAGAGGAGTTCAGTTGTGCCTTCTTAGTCCAAGTATAGTCCAGAACGTAGCATACAGACCATAGCTCGGATTGTTTGGGATTTTCATAAGCCTACCAATATCTCAATCACAATTACATATCCTATTTGAGTTTGAGGAGTTTCCTTGGATATCCATCGAATCGATTAATCACTCCCTTGGAGTTATCTTCGAGGTCCAAGGTTTAATGTCAATGAAATTAAAAGAACTACACTTAAGGTATCCCTTTTCCAGCAAAACATCAGCTGATTCGGTTCATAAATAACAAAGTCGTCAAGGTAATTAATGCAAAATCAAAGTATTTTCAGGATTACTTGAAAACTACTGAACCGATCTGAAAAAAAATTAAATGAAATACATCCCGCAACAAAACTCAATAAAACAAAAAATTAATTTTTAAAATCTATCCATTAATGACGAAGATACGCGCGAACAACGATAAAAAAACATATAATCGAATTTAGAACCTCCTCCTTTTTTTTGTAGTCGGTTAAAAAAGACCATGCAACCTTTTCGGCATACCCTTTTTTTGAAAAATCGGAAATGCTTCGCATCTGATAAAACTCAATATATCAATCGATAGGAAACGTCAAAATAAACACAAATAAAGATACGCTCAAGTCAAAAACAGACCAAGTAGCAATTTTGGCGAAATAGAGTTAATGATGCAGATCGGTAGTATTTTATGAAATCTACAGGCCTAATATATAAAACTGACCAAATAATCACTATAAACGGTCAAAATTAGGTCAAAATACATGACCGAAAATTCGACTTAAATAAAAAACAGACCATGTGTCGATTAGATGGGCGGTTTTTGTCTTGAATTCTATTGAAGAATAAAGAATAAATCCCGATGACCTACCTTAATCCGGAAAAAACAGATTAATATATATGAATCGATTCGATCGATAAATGTGCGTATGAAAGAGGAGAAACTTAATGATAAAAAAGCTCTATCCATATTTTTTAATAATGCTTTTTTAATTTAATTAAATAAATATGAGACCTGATGATACTGAAAATAATTCCGAGTCTGATGAAAATTATGGGAATGAGACTGGCTTTGAATAAATATAAAATTTTGTATAATTGTATCATTTTACTAAGTCAAACTTAGTCTAACCTCAAGTCGAAAACAGACCATTTAAATAATTTTGTCTTAATTTTAAAAATATAAAGAGATTACCTTTATTTATTTTCATAACATAAAAGTGTGGCTAAAGAATTAAATTACTTTATTATATTTTTTATTTCCGATGTTTGGTACAATTTTTTTATACCAGAGAGTTTTTTTTTGAATTCCCAAAATTTTAAAATTTGCACTTGGTCTGTTTTTGATTTGAGCGTATCTTGATGGTCATATTGTCGTAAAATGTATACTTTCGGAGATATATGAAGATTTGTTTTTTAGAGCCTAGTAATTTTACTACGATATTGACAATTTTATTCATTGGTATTAAATTTTTCATTATACCCAAAAGTAAAATGTTTTGGTGTTAAATGATTACACTCTTACTGCTAAATGAAATGCAAAGTCCCAATACCTATCTCCGAAAGAATACATTTAAGGACAATTTGACAATCAATAATTAATGTTTATTTTGACGTTTTTAGCTTCATCGGTTTTAGTTTCATCAGTTGCGATGAATTTTTAATTTTCCGAATTGGTATACCAGGCTCCATACTAAAACGTTACATGCCTTTTCATGGAATTGCATGACGAACAAGGAAACTGACCAGTTTGAGAAACTGGCGAATTAGGGAAACTGACAAGTGATATCATGACCTGTTTTTCGTGCATTATTTTTCTCGATAGATGTTCATGTTACGAGTACTCCTGATTGCACCATATCTAATGTTTCAGAGTCTTTGCCCATGAACGGAGGATCAGACCGGTACCGGCATAGGAACAACTTGGACCCCTTCTTTGTGACCATCACTACGACAGCCAAAGTAAGGATTACTAGGAAAAGACACATTTTCCGGATTAGGATTTTTCCAGAGTCTCGGGCCTAATAGAACAACTTCTGAAAGATTCACATTATGCTCAAAAAATGTTTTTGATATATCTGAACTATGAAAATTAAAGCAAAGGGGACTAGATTTGTAACAATGTATTGTGCTACAACATTTCAATACATAATTCTTCAATAAATAATTTAGTCTTGTGCGCTCAGTGCTTGATTTTGGTTCTATAATTTGGAACCCTAACTATTCATGTCATATTAACCGAATAGAAAAAAATCCAAAAATATTTCCTTAAAACACTTGAATATAGGACATATTCTAATTTTGTATCATACGAAGATTCTCTCAGTAAACACAGGCTTCTGTCTTTGCAAAACCGTCGTCAACAATTCGATCTCATGTTTTTATATAAGATTATAAATAATTATATTGACACGAAATTTCAACTTATTTAGTAAGTCAGGGGACTGACTTACTAAATAAGTTGAAATTTCGTGTTCCAACTAAAAGTGTTCGTAGAACCAATAATTTGTTTGTTATTCCTAATGCAAAAAAGAAGTATACCTCCAATGCATTTTTTCATCGAAGCATGACCAACTACAACAAAAAAAAATCTGAATTTGATATATTTTCCAACGATGTAAAGAAATTGAAAAGATATATGCTAGACTATTGCCTGTCCTGAACACAACTATCACATTACCATACCCACCTTTTGAAATTAAAATCTGTATTTCTATTCAATATGTCAAACTAGTACCTAATTAAACTATAGCTTAACCTTATCAACAATAGAATTGTTATCTAATAAGTATAATTCGACCCTTTTTTGCATATTTCTGTATTATTCTTTGTCGTAAGAATCCTTTTTATTATATCAATAGTATCTCCTTGTAATCTACGTAATACTCCTATTAATGAAGAATAATTACTCAATTTTTAATGTTAGCAACATCATATTATAACAGTTTCAATCTTTACCTATTACGGCCTTGTTACACTAAATAATGATTACATATTTGTTGGCACTCTAGGTCTTTCTTTAGATTACTGTATAATACAACATGTTTTGTAAATGACCGTCTGTTGTCCAAAATAAAATAAATAAAATAAAATAATTCATAATTAAAGAGTGACAACACAATCAGCATCAGTAAATTGTTGCAGGTCTCCTTTGCTTTCTTAATACTTATTTTCTTTTTGTAGATTTTTTTTTTTCAAAGTTTGGATATTATCAAAAATTCAAGGGCTCGATCACATTTTTTTAAACTTCTACACAGTTTTCAAGGTCGTGAATTTATACTTAACAGCCAGCCTTCAGTGCTGCCGTTAGGTAGGACTGAAGGATTGTGCGTCAGCACAAAAAATCAAAACTTTTAATAAATTATTACCAGCTAGGGTGAAGCATACCGACCTGACTACTGGACTATGGTCGTCAGGAAGTTTTAAACACAAAATCTAGTGGCTCGGTGATAATAATACATTTAACAGTGCAGAGATATAAGTCAAATAATGTATAATATGCGAAACCAATACAATAATGTAGCTACGAGCAACTGCATAAATAAAAATTCAGTATGTTTCTAAAATGTGCGTCTCCGTAGTAGAACAGCCTAAAGTGCTTATTACACTACACCCTAATTAGGGCCCTAATTCAGAATACATTGCTTTCTTTAAGCTCCTTTTTAGCAAGTGATGCAATCAAAACAAGCAATGTATCCTGAATTAGGGCCCTAGTTAGGGTGTAGTTTAATAAGCACTTAAGCGCAGGCCACATTGGGAGCGAAATGAGGTTCGATTCGCTCGCTCATGTCGGATGCCGCATCTTCATTCATACTGGTTCATTTCATATCAAGAACATGTGAAAGTGAATTAAAATGTACCTCGTTACGTTTTGCTTTGCTCCCAGTGTGGCCTGGCCTGCAATTACCTTTTTCGAAGTATCAATTTTCTACTTTTAACCCCGTAAGACGCAGGAGTTCCGGGTTTTAGTCCCAGGAGGGTGGTACATTATGTACTCGGTTTGGTTGGTGGTAGGGCTTATTTCAAGTCCGCTTGCCTAGGTACCACCATCTTACCTAAGTCTGGGTCTGACGCCATAACAACAATTTAAAAATTGTTGTGTTCTGGCAGTTAGAGGTAAGATAGCCAGTCATAATCAGTGGTGAGGATTCCGGTTGTAGTGCGCTTCCACCTTCGGCCTTATCGTCACTTAACATCAGGTGAGGTGAAGGCCAAGCGCTAACCCGTTGTGCGAAAAAAAAATCAATATCAAATGATGATTCTAAATTATCATCAGTAATTGCGTTTGATCTTTTCATTTTATTTTGTTTTCTTTCTATTTCCTCAGAAAGGCTTTGTCATATCCTACATGGACATATCAGCGACAGTAGCAGAGGACGGTGATGTGGACTTCCAGGTCCTACGAGGGTCGACCGGTTCCAAGACCATGGCGTTCCAGCTGGTTTCCAACAACAGCGACTTCCTCTCCTTCCAGTACTTGGCTTACGGCATCAAGGAGGAGGAATACCAAAAGGTGACTTCAGCTTTAGGAATATAGGTTAGTTGCAAAAACGGCTTTAATTTTGGATTTGTAGCATGGCCATCACTTCAAATTGAGCCTTTCAAACGTAACATTACGATTCAATTTGGAGCACACAGCACTGCTGCGCAGCAGTGCTGCCGACATCGGAATCATACCTTTACTTGTTATTATTTCAAATTATGATCATGACGCCTCCGGACACTAGGCGGACACTGGACACTCCCATGACTGGATCCACAGATAATTTTTATTTTTATTATCTAGCATACTTTTTACTTCAGGATATTATAGGTAGTAGTTTATGAAACCGCACCACAGACCATAGATACTACGATAAGCCCATACGCGCTAATAAATAAAAAAGTAAAAGTGGAAAATGTTGTAGGTACCTACTTTGCACTGTCTATCCATGAAAAAAAGTACGCGTGTTTATACCATCGATAAAAAATATAAAGTTACCCTTCTCTAGATTTATGCAATCCTGGTACTTTTTTTAAATAGGTTATTGTTAATCAAACCTAATTTTATTCTATTCATTAAAAAAAATCATTATAAAGTACCAGCACATGTAAATAAATTACGTTTTTTTACTCATGTGGTACCAGGATTACATAAACCCAAGAATATGAATATAAAATTCTTGCATGAAGTTAATGTCACTGGAATTGTGTTTGAAAATAGACCTTTACAAACATAGTAAATTATTTCAGCGCCCTCTGTGATTTCTTTAGACTGTTTCGTGCAAGCGTAGCACTACTACGTAGCACTTGCGTAGTACTGCTACGTAGCCAGTATTGAACATGCTATGCGTAGTGTAGCATGCTATTTGAGAAATAACAATGCTTTTTCTAACGTTGTATTTCTGCAATTGTTCGATAGATGACACGACTTGTATACTTTTTACTTATTTTGATTTTGTTTTTATTTTCAGATCACGAATATTATCAATTTACCAATAGGCAACAGCGGATCCGGAAACTATATTCATTTATACACTTTTATACTTATAATTTATCAAATGTTAAGAATGTTATTATAATGAAAACGAATATGTAATTATTTATTTTAAGTGTTATTATTTTACTATAAAATTAATAAATTAAATTATTTAAGTAACAGTTAATACCTATGTCAAGAAATAATAAATAAAAATAGTACTTGCTTACATTTTCCATTTCAGTTTCAAAGTTGGTACTTATACCTACCAACCTAAATAATTTTAACCGAATAATAGTAGGGGGAAAATAAAATTTTGACCACATTAAATTAGAGTGCGGCTTTATTTCTCTAAATAAGGTTTAGAATTAATATGACATCGTATTATCACAGTCTATTAAACTCTATAGACTGTGGTTATGGTTGCTTGTTTTCTTTTCTACGATACATATAAGATAATAATAATGTTAAAAAACAATTTTTTGAAACTTATATTTAAAAAAATTACAGTGGAGTTTTAAGATTTAAAAAATATTCACTCGTTTCATGTTTAGGGTTTAAGAGATAGGATGTGTTACATTAATATTTTTAAGGTACTATATTATACATAAATAATGATCGTACACAACACAAGTTGTTTGTAATAACGTCATGTTTTTAAGATAAATTCAGAAGCTTTTTCAGAGTTCTTAGAGTTCAATAAAACAACCCTTTAAATCCATTACCTAAATTATTATTATTTTTATTTATTTTATTAAATCTATTTTATTTTGTTAACTAAAGAAACGTTTTATTTTAAATCTTGAACACAATAATAATATCGTTAAAATTAACTATTTAGTAATTATGTACATATTACCTACTTAATATTATATTATCTACGTAAGAAAATGAATTAAGTAAAATTTATTTTTATTACAAATGAAACGAGACAGTAGTTCTAAAGTAGAAAAAATAATTAGGGATAAAAATTAATGTTTTAATGTTAAAATATGAATTATTATCTATAGTATAGCTAGAATTTAAAAAAATAGGTATGCAAATAATTTATACACCGTAATTTTTTTGTCGTTTTAATCCCCTCAAGGAAACTAAATATTCCCTTCTACTAATGAAACTAAACCACGGTAATGGTACACACTTATGCCAAAGAAACATGGCTGGAAAAATTACAAACAATTTTTACTTTTCCATATAGAATGTTTTAGCTGTCTAGTTAATATATGAGGACCAAAATATTTTGTCGCTTTCGACCCATGATTTATTGGTAAATATCCAAATTTTTAATTTCATAGGGAGAAATGACTACAAAATGGCGATGTATAATATAAGCATCTCTAGAATTGTTTTTAAAATAATACAGACTTACTAAAAAGAGAGAAAAAAAATGTTATGTAATTATTATTTGTAATTATTCTTCTCTTGACTTCAATTGCATTGAACATGCATTTTTGTAAGTCACTGAATAATTAATTAAAAACTTTCATCTGTGGCTTCAAGTTTCAAGACACACTCAACAGTTTTCATTTAATAAGTTGTTAATAAAAAGAATTTTAATAAAACTAAACGTGGAATTTAGTCTAGTATTGTTAAGAGATATTAATTACATTCCCTCGTAGTCATTCATAGCAGTTAGCAAATGTCTCCAAACTACTTCTAGAAAAGGCTAGATTGTAATGATACCTTCAAAAAATACAAGACTTCCACGTCTACTTTTATTGAAATTCTGTATTTTACAATATTAATAAAATTCACCACGGCGGCGCGCGGCGCCACTTTCGGTCTGGGTACCGTCTTAAGTGTTTAAATTTAAGCAGCAGAAGGCATTCCAGATAAATGCAAGATCTTATTTATCATATTCATATAGCTGACCAAAAGGCTGGGGTCAGTAGAATTTCCCCCAGGGCATTTATCCACAGTGACACAGGTTCCATTGTCGTCCCGAATGTACCCAGTTGCGCAGACGCAGCCTCCCGAGCAGAGCTTGGTGCAGATCGGTTCAGGATCGGAGCAGGAAGGCTGGCAGCCGCTGTTGCAGATGTCGTATACTTCGTTCTGGTTCAGGCATTGCTCTGGAAAGAGGTGCGGCATCAGATCTTATGTTTGATGATTTTATGTTAGAACTTCTGGTAGAAGTCTAACTAAATTTTTACATTACCTACTTTCAGAAAAGTTATTGGATTCTGTTCTGAAACTAGCGGAACCAACACAGCTGAAGCTTTAACTATCAATCGAAAGCAACATAAAATGCGGAGAAGCCATACATACTAAGAACCGTTATTATTAAAATTTTCCTAATCATTAGTGTAATTTTGTCGGCTGCTGTCACCCGTAAAGAGGGAGTCCAATTTCACAGACATCATTCACTCTTTGAATAGACAATCAGTTTTTCAAATCGTGTTATCGCAAAATATCCCTTTCATCACGATCAAGGCAGTCTTAAAACGACAGGCAAAATCAGCACAAAATGTTTAACGGTATACCCACCAGCGGGACAGTTGTCCAGCGTGACGCATAAATTGTTCTTCGTGTCCCGGACGAAGCCAGACTTGCAGAAGCAGCCCATGCTGCAGGCTAGACCGCAGATGATGGGTTCGGGGACAGAACACGTGCCGGGGCAGGCAGATCCGCAGGATAGGAACTCCTCGTTCAAACCACACACTGGCACTCTGTCTGCAACAATAAAATTGGGGAACTGTTAGTCAAAGTAAGTTCTTATAAACTTGAAGGTAGTGGCTTACCTAAAAAATTACGATTTCGCAACAGGTAAAGAAAATTGCAAATAATCTCAAGCTGTTGAAGAAAATGTAGAAGTCGTCGTATTCATGTGTTAAATTCATCTTACTGCTGCTGACTTTTAATGATCTAATTTCAAAATCTATCGCAATCGCTTTCATTTGACAGATGTATGTGAACATTGCTACATTTCTTTGGTAAGTTTTTATTTGTGCTAAAAAGAAGTATCGATGTGTCGCATCGCTCTGTCAAATAACAGTGATTGCTATAGATTTTGAAATTAGTCTACCTATAAGTACCCCATCATGTTAACAATAACATACAGAAAGAAAATAAAATCTAAAACCCCATAGTAAATTGCAATCAATTAAGGGGTTCTGTTATTCAAATCCTAAAATAAACACTTATGTATATTCCACTATTCAAAAAACCCTCACATTTAGTCAAAATGTTTTAATTACGATCACCTAAGTTCAGAGATATAAATGAACAATGCCACCTCATGATCTTACCTCCAATACAAGTATCAGCAGTGACGCAGGTTCCGTTCTCGTCCCGCAAGTACCCAGACTTACAGAAGCAGCCTTCGACGCAGTCATCGGAGCACACCACGGGCCCAACCGGGTCCGTGCAGTTGAACGGGCAGGCGGACCCACAAAGGAGGTATTCTTCATTTTCTGGACATTCCTCTATAATAAAAACAACAACATTTATTGGTAATTTTCACGTGTCACATTGTTGGCTCCACACTTGGCCCAAACCTTTTTCAATAAATAGTTCGTTGGTGCTTTTGAAAGAACCTTCAAAGAGGCATTTGTTACAAAACCGGCAACGTATGATGTGAAATATTGTGGCCAATGTGTGGAGCCGAGACGGATTGTCCATGATATTGACTTATTTGAACGCAGCTGCTTAAATACATTTTATTGAACCTATTGTAACAAATTTTGAACCAACTATTATCTCATCAACATTGAAACTTAGAAAGATAGATTTGACGAAAGCAAATGCTAAATTGATAAGTAGGTATAATAGAAAAGATAAAGTTAAAAATAGTAACTCAGAAGCAGAACTAAATCGAAAACCTAAACAAAGTGCCTAAATTCAAGCACAACACACATTTTTTGCGATTCGTATTACCTGCTAAACTCATTGCAAGAAATTATTTGAAGAAAGCAAGTTGACTACTAAAAACTTAACTACACTACATTCTATCTCACTATCAAATAACTTCTACTACCGCGACGGCCAAACAATAAAACTATACGACCTTATCGAAAAACAATCAAGTTAACGGCGGAAACTTTTTTACCATAAAAAGACGAAAGAGTATTTAATGCGGCCCAAAAAATAAATTCTCCAATGAAGACTTTAACCGGCAGTAACCTTAATCAGGAACCCATTTCACACTTCACTAATTAACGAGAATTACTTCCTTAATTCCCTTTTATTTGCGAGACGGCCATTATTATTGGATTTTCTGGCTTCATGTATTTCGACATTCTTTTCCTTGGCTTTTTTGCTACTGATTTTGTGCTGGTCAACGCTGTGATGATAAGTGAGTATCTACTGGCCAAATTATTGCGGTAAGTACATAAATTTTTCGATAACTATTTTTATTTGTCTCGATGTTCAATGAAAACAAATTATGAAAATTATGAAACTCAATTTTGCCAGTATGTTTGTAAAGCTTCGTGCATTTGTATATCTCAAAACATGGTAATTTTAGCTTATTGTCATATTAAATTTTGTTGACATATTAATTGCGCCCATTAATTAACTTATTTAACATTGATCGTGATCTAATTCTAATAGATAATCTATATCGTCATACTATCATGTATTCTGTAATATCGTACCGTTTCTTTCACTTTGGATATCTATAGTACCTACTTAATTATATATTTTAAGGGCGTTAAAATAATCAGAATTGAACTTACGAATAATGATCAAAAATTTTACTATGTTTATTTTTATGTTTATTTTTTTGCCTTTCATTTAGAAAGACAATGTCCAGTTGATGAAATGCACAAATCGTGTGCTTTTCACGAAGAGTATTCTTGTTGGGTGGATAAATCGAAGACAACGAGGGTCAAAACTCCACCGAAAAGGCTCGAACACTGCAGATCTGGCTGTTTTTGCAAGTAAGTAAATGTTGAAGAGCTTTGTGACGGAATGAGTTAGAAAATATTACGTATGCGGTCTTTTGCAAGAGTTGCATGTAGTCGTTGATCCTGGCTGCATTTGCTGTCATAACCACAAAATCATATATACACATCAACTTTGTCTAGGGATACAGGTGTTATTTTCATACAAACAAGGTAACTTTGAAGCCTTGGTTTTCTGCCAAGGATGTACCGTGCTGTGATCTGATGATGGCCATCCAGGGAGCGAATGGAGTAGATTCAGATCGCCATACACACCCAACTGATCTGATCAGCATTCTAAAAGATTAATGGGTCAGAGTTCTCAGTTTGAGGATTTCCATACATTTTCATGCTATTTTCGCGGTTTTTTTTAAACATGTCCATTACGTTTTTAGAATGCTGGTCAGATCAGTTGGGTGTGTATAGCGATCTGAATCTCCTCCATTCACTCCCTGGATAGCCGTCATCAGATCATAGCACAGTACATCCCTGGCAGGAAACCAAGGCTTCAAAGTTACCTCGTTTGTATGAAAATAGCACCTGTATCCCTAGACAAAGTTGATGTGTGTATATTGGGCCTGCGAGGTAGGTTATAGCTCAACTTCCTTGCCATTCCATTAATATTTTTATGATGATTATGATTTTATGATTATTATTATCCGAAAATATTTTAGTTAAAGAGACAAAAGAAAGAGAAAAGAAATGATATCCAGAAACATGAATGTTGGTGCATATTATGTGCGTATTATAACGGCATTCTATCAGATGGGATTGTCTAGTCAGAAGCTTGTTTCAAAATATAAATAAGATGTAAGATAGTGTTGTATGGTCTGTGTAAGATAGCCTGTTCCATAGTGGTTGAGTATTCCGAGTGTAGTGCGCATCCACCTCTCAGCCCCCTTTTTTATAGTAGGGGGAATGCGTTTATGCATCCCGAAGGTATGTGGGACTCGCCAAGGCCCTACCCACTAAACCCCCTACTGCTTCCCGCACCACCTAACACGCAAGACCTACGGGACCGTGATATCACGCACCGTGTGGCCCTGGTGTTGATGCCCTAATGAGCCCCGCACTTGGAGGACCACCGAGTGGCACTCGTCCCCTGTCGAGGACTAGGGAGGAACGAGTGCGCGTAGCGTCTCCTCCTTCTTCCTGTCCGTCTCCTTCGGAGCGGGTCTGCGTCCGCATCCGCCTCTTGGTCCCTCTCTGCGGCCACCTCTCAGCCCCCCTAGCATGACCACTGAAACACGACATATATCGCGTGATATAGCGTTTTATCGACACCCAATTGTCAAAATCCAAGGTTAACGTGAGAAATCGATATATCACATCGCGTTTTAGTGGTCATGCTAGCGACAGGTGAGATGAAAATGGAGAAACCGTTGTGGACAAAAAAGCCATGATTTTTGACTTCTACCTTTGTGATGTTTTCAGGAAAGGCTGGGTTCGTGCATACCCTCGGGGACCTTGTATCGCTGCAGTCAAATGTAGAAACAGAGCACTGCGCGAAGTGTTACAAAAACTTCCGGACGGATTTAATATTTCTTAACACAAATCGTAAATCATATTTTCTCACAAATTACCATTATTATTAACACAGTAATAAGCTGAGAAAGGCTGAACTATTTTTTACAACTTTTCAAAAATGGTTTTGCTTTTCGATTTCTAGTTATAACAATTATGCTCTATCCCGTATTACATTTGAAGGAAAGTATTGAGCATTTTATAAAGTTTTGAATTATAAATGTGATAATTCATAAATATTCAGAGAAAAGTGGTCAATTTTAAAAAGTTTTTCACTATATTTCATAATTAAATGTGTAAATTCTTAATTTTCGAGATCTTTCTTAACGAATAATAATAATTTGGCAGTATACCTAATGTATATCTTTATAAGGTATAAAATCCCAGAATATGAAATTCCATTCTCTTAACTTCCTTAATATGTAGTTGGTAACAAGATCTGTGATTACGATCTTTCTCAGCAACTACCTATATCGGGTCATTTTGAACTTACCATCCAAATTTGGAGGATGTGTTCAGTCCATGAAACTGAACAACTTTTTTTAAAGAACACATGGTCAAATATGTAAAATAAAAATCGACTTTCCATACAAATCAAAGAGATCACGTGATCAATTTAGTATGGGATGACCAAAATTTTTTGGCGAAATTTGACACATGTTTCTTAGAGAAAGTTGTTTAGTTTCATGAACTGGACTGGACATATCTTTAAAATTTGGATGGTAAGTTCAAAATGACCCTGTATAGTTTGTTTAATAAGGTATAAAATCCCTGCATGCGAAATTACATTCTTCTTACTTACTTAACTATGTAGTTGCTAGTATTTTTATCTTAATAATTTATTTAGGTATCTGTGTTAGGTAGAGTTTGTTGACAGAATTATATAGATATTATAGATCTCCATATGATTATTTGATTAACTGATTTTAAATTTTCTTTTCAAAACATAACAATATTAAATTATATTATCCTTACCTTTAGCAATATATATGCCACCAGCCAGGGCTACCACAGCAAGAAGAACAATCACAATATTATCTGCCATAATCACTTAATGATAGCAACCACCGTTTCGTTTGACAATACTATTCAATCTGATGAATGAGATCAGCTTCAGGGTTCGAATATGGCCTTTCTACACAGTTGAATGCGTCTATTAAAAAATATGTGCCATCCTTGAATGCATTCGTGCGTGCAACCGTGCAACCACTGATACAGAATTATAATCAACAACTGTGATGTTTGTTATTGAATTGTTGTAGTAGTGTAGATTGTGTAATTTTGAGATACAATAGATTTACGTCATTATTTATGTCAATACAAGCTGTGATTGAGCGTGAAGTTTGGTGAATTACCGATTTGGATAATGCGATCACATTTTCAAGGTGATTATTACGACTAAAGGTGAGCGCAGACCTGGCCGCACCGCACGCGCCGCAGTCCTTAATTATATGGCAGCCACAGCGGCCGCAGTCTGCGGACGAATAAAGTAAGAGTAAATAGAGATACAGCACGAAGCAAACTTTTTCTACGGAGTGGAGATCAGTTCGCGCATGTGGACTTGCGAGCGACCACCGCTACTACAGAATACATATAATAGTACAAGTCCGCTACGCATACCCAAAATACGCGTTCCGCGTAATCTCCGATTTCAAGATTTTTGTCTCGTACTTTACTATACAAATCTAACCTAATAGGCGTGTACGCACGATACAAGGATATGGTGAATACGATAAACGAACAACAGTGTGTTCGTCATAAATGTTAATTGCTTTCCAATTTCGTAATTCTGTATGTATGCTGTATACTCTGTTTAGTGTTCAAGTTCGCTCTGCTCATATATGTCCATACGTACCTACGAACAAAATGTTCGTGTTTTCTTGTTCGTGTGCACACGCCCTGTATTTTATAGGCTTTTTAATAAAGGAGGTCCAAAAATACTATATCATCGATAGTGCTTGTTTAGGGCTTTTAACAACCAATTGTAGATACAATTGAAATGTCAAACAAGGAGATTGTAATGTCACTGAACCAAATCAGGGAGTGAGGATTGAGATGGATGTACTGGTTCGAATCTGTTCGAGTCACTTTGTCGTACGGTCAGCGTTAAAAGTACGTGAACACTTTAGTTTCAAGTACTTTTGTTACCATCTGTACTATTGTGGTTGTTTAGGGCATTTAACAACCAATTGTATCTACAATTGGTTGTTAAAAGCCCTAAACAAGCATTATCGATGATTAAGTACTTTTGGACCTCCTTTATTAAAAAGCCTATAAAAATCCACGGGGTATGTGCACAGGTTAAGATTAACCACAATAGTACAGATGGTAACAAAAGTACTTGAAACTAAAGTGTTCACGTACTTTTAACGTTAACTGTACAAAAAGTGACTCAAACAGATTCGAACCAGTGCACATCCATCTCAATCCTCACTCCCTGACCTGGTTCCGTGACATTGCAATCTCCTACATTCCACTCCAATAATTTTCCACCAATATACACATAGGTACTCAAATTTCAACCCTTAACCAACCCTTTAGAGTGGATTTCCGATAAAACTGTCTGCAATGCACTAATCCTAGCCATTGAAATTCCTCCTGTATTTTTTAAGGTTTAGGATTTAATTTCCTTCAAGTCTAACGGTACGCGGATTCTATTTATTTTACGAAGAATTGCAGTCTATTTGAAGGATTTTCAATCTGAAGTTAAAAGCTATTGAAAGCTGCAGCTACAGTAAAAAACAATGATCTGTGATTTAAAGTAAGGAAACGGAGATTTTAAAACTTTATTTCTTTAGATAGGTAAATTTTAGGTGTCACGAAAGCTTGTTTAAGCAGTAATATTATGTTAAATATTACACATCATTTTATTAGTAGGAAAAGATTCCGTCTGACAAACTGAGAACTCCTCCTTTTTTAGATCGGTTAAAAAACCCAAATTTAAACGTCACAACATTACATTACATTACACAACTTTATTGTTGAAAAATACCAAAAACATCTTAAATTCTGATCTGATTTCTTGACCATAAAATAAATTTATTGTAAGTATACGTATTATTTAGGCCAGTTTAAAGGTTCTTGATAGGTTCTAATTTACTTTGTTGACACATGCATACTTCAAAGAAAACCTGTTTCATCTATAAATTAAAAATTGTATTATTTTAATAATCAAACCAAAACTTAAACAGTTCTTATTAAAAAATATTTAGTTTAGTTTCACCATGGGGTCCCATTTAGTACATCGGATGTGGCTTAGTTAGCAGGTACCGCCATCTAGTAAGGTGAATTTAACCTAATGTGGAATTAGTTTAAATTTACCTCACTAGTTGGCGGTGCCTGCTTCGATTTGTTTTTGTAATATTCAAATACAGATAAAAAAAGTCATGAAACTTTTGAATTGCTTTTTAAAAAAAATACCTAATACAAAATTGCAATGAAACAGTAAAATGAAGGGTTTTTTAAACAAATTTCAATAAAAATTGAATGACACCTATCGGCAATAATTTGTACTTTCTTTGAAAATTCGGTAATGTTTGTTGATATCTGTGCTAAGCATGCTGCGACGATAGCGGTGCCATCTAGAATTCTACAACAAAAACCTTTTTAATCGCCCTGATAGTCGCCTAACGATGGCCATTTCTTTAGTATGGGATGAGGTATCTGTACTATAGTATTATGTAATCTGTGGTTTCACTAAACTGTTATTAACAGGATTCTGAAACTCGAAACTAAACCAATGTTACTATTTTAAATTATAATTGCGGAGTAAGGAGCTTAAACATCATATATTATGTACAGATATAGAGCTCACTATTTTGCTTCTGTAACGATTTTCAAGTTTCAGTATTAAACCCATTTTCAGCTTATACGAATACGAATAGTGTTGTACCAGAAACAATTGTTAGTTGGAAAGCGACAATCTTATTTATAAAATAATACCTAAGTAGTGAACTATACTTTTATCACATCATCGCTTGTTGTAGCACGTAGATAGTAGTGTCCCAAGATCATTACGCGATTCGTAGTATCATTATTCAGTATCAAATTATTGTCGATGTTCTTGGATCACCTCTCTCCAATGAGGATCAACACAACAATTGAATATATCAATTTTGTATACCACATCAAATACAATATCAATATCTGAGTAAATCTTTGTTTAAATTTCTCAAATGCATCAATAAATTACAAAATTATTAAAGTTTTAAAAAGTGAGTTTAGAAAACACGGCCGGCCCTTGCGGAACATTCGATGACGTCACGTGCCACGATCGCCCGAACAAACATACAACCACGTTGATGCTCATTGAGTAGAGACGCTATTCACTAATTATTTCAAATAACTTCTTGAATAAAAAATATTGATAGCATTGAAAACCTATAAAGGTAACTTTCAAATAGGTACACGGTTTTTGCTTTGAAATCAATTAATATTTCTTAGACAAATAAAGACGTCTCAGGTTGTTGCATTTGCTATAAAAATCTGCAGAGATTTTAGAGCTCGTCTAAAGTAATAATTGATTGAGAGGTTATAACTTATTTATTTAAACTTCATTACCTACTCAAATATTCAGTTAACTTTACTTCACCCCTGTTTGCCAAAGTTGTAAGTCAGCAAAGAATATTACTGTACTAAATATTTGGATTATACTATACTAAATCATGTCGAATGGCATGTTGTGCCCGCTCCAGTTCATGTTGGGAACACTATACTTAAAGTTGTTGACCATTACGCATACCTAGGACAGGAAGTCCAGTTAGGTAAGTCCAACATCGAGAAAGAGATCTCTCGTCGAATTCAACTCGGATGGGCAGCATTCGGGAAGCTCCGAAAAACCGCGCAATGGACGACGCTCTGTAGGTAGGCCTCCGATAAGGTGGACCGACGATCTGGTGAAGGTCGCGGGAAGCCACTGGATGCGGGCAGCGCAGGACCGATCACCGTGTCTGTGGGGGAGGCCTATATCCAGCAGTGGATGTCGTGCGGCTGATATGATGAAATATTTGGGTTCGCCCTCCACCACAAAAAAATCGCGCCTTACAAGGGTAGGCGAACTAAAGAGGTGGTTAAAAAAACAAAACAATAGTCATCATCTATATCATCGTGTACTTTACGTCTGCTAGGTATCACATTTTTGAACCTTACATTAGTCAAAATATATTTATTTGTTCTTACCTCATCTCTATTCACCAAAGTCGTAAGTCAGCAAAGAAGGTTGTTCTAATTATTCGGGTCCGCCCTTGCCTTGTTCGTCGCCAATCACCATCGCAACCACCAACCTCCACCAACAAACTAATTTGTTTGTCTGTGTGTGGTTTCATTACGGCTGACACTCCAGAAATGTTTAGTGAAAATAATTTGTTACTACCCTTGTTTGAGCCGAGACACTTGTTTGAATCACTTATTTGAAATCCTATTAAGTTAGATTGAAAACAACACAAACAAATTTATTATGGAATACCTACCTATTTACTTTGGTATATAGAAGCTAAAAATATCGGTAACAATAATATCGCACAAACAACACTAATATCCATATTGTTTATTACATATATAAATGCAAAAGTAATGCTAAGTATCTTTCACGCGTCGCCGTAACAATAAATTGTGATGCTATTTGTATGTAAATAGATTATGGATATTGAAGAAAGATGGAAAAGAGGATTACTAATGAACTATATTCCTTGGGAAACGAATTTCCTCAAAAAGAAAACGCGGGAAAAGGCAAATAGGTTATATTGGGAAGTAGTTAGTTAAAGCGATCAAATACAATAAGAAATGCCTACTCGATATAAACGTATATTGTTTCAAGTTTCTTTTAAGCCTTCTTGTCGAGTGTACCACAAACCACCATTACGTGGATTGGACCAAACAAACATGGCGGCTGTTGACCGTTAACATTAAATTGCGATCCATTACACTTGACAGTTTAAGGAGTAGAAAATTTGCACATTATATTTGCACATTATAAAACTGAAATTATAATCATATTTATTTTATCAACATTATTGTTAGCTTCAGACTATTTGACTTGTGGGTAATATAATTATCAATGGCTAGAAAAAACTATATTACATAGTTATAAGTACGTAAATAATTGTTGAATGGTCTGTGGTTATACTAAAAAAATTAACAATTAATCTTTTAACACTTTACTTTTGACTTTAGTATTTTTGCAGGTCAGTTTGAAAAGGAGCAATCAAAATTACCTACTAATTTATTCTACAGAAGTATGTTGGCAATTAAGATTTTTAAATAAAAAAAAATGTGATTTAGTCACCACGTGGATAAGTACCTTTTCATTTTACTAGAACCGTAGATATAAAAAACCGGCCAAGTGCGTGTCGGGCCACGCGCCATAGGGTTCCGTAGTTACCTTTTACCATACCATATTTAATACCACCTATAATTTTTCGTCTGTAAAAATAACTTTGTTTTTCACAGTGTTGGTATGAATGACAAAGTTATATTTGCGGTTTTGGAAAATGAGCTATATCTCAAAAACTAATTACTATATCTCGTTCAAACCAATTTTGGTTGAAAGTTTTTATTAAGATCTATAACATATATTTTTTTTAGATTTTTCACTCTCTTATTTCGAAAGTTAAAGGGGGGGGGACACACATTTTACCACTTTGGCGGTGAATATTTTTCAAATGGTTGACTTTGAGAAAAAGTTGTCTTAGAAACCTTAATGTCATTTTAAAAGACCTATCTATAGACACCCAACACGTGTTGGTTTGAAGAAAAAAATTTTTTTTAGTTTCAGTTCCATGTATGGGGAGCCCCCCTTTATCTTTTATTTTTCTTATTTTTATATTAAATTCGTTAAGCGGTTAACAGAATACATCTACCTACCAAGTTTCAATTGTGTAGTCTTAATACTTTCGGAATAAAGTGGCTGTGACATACGGACAGACAGACAGACAGACAGACAGACAGACAGACAGACATGACGAATCTATAAGGGTTCCGTTTTTTGCCATTTAGGCTACGGAACCCTAATAAGGGTTCCGTTTTTTGCCATTTAGGCTACGGAACCCTAAAAACGACCAAAAATAATACCAGTTTGGTGACATCTATCAACGAGAATTTAAGGCCTAAAGTAATTTAAGTCTCAATGGATTTTTCATTAATCGCCGAACAATTTTTATTAAATGAAAAATAATACCGACCGTTCAAAATATGGAACAATTAACAACAAACGCTTTTATAAATATTATTAATGTCCTAAAGGTTCACTGTTTGCTTGACATCGCTTTGTTTTAAATGAAAAATGATTATTTCATTTTGAATCCTTCCTTTCTTATTGCGTTAACTGGATTTTGAACGTTACAATGTTGAAATAAAGTTTATGTTAACGAACATGGTTTTGGCTTAGAGTGGAGTCGCAGGAAACTATAAATTGCAAGATACATTTTAATTTATACGCTAAAATAATTAGGTACGGTAAATTTCAGGACCATAGTTTGAAAAATCTTAAATAAAGTCACGTGAAGTGTATTTCTTTTCAAACTCATATAAGTCCATTACCAGTCTTACCTTCTTTTGTCTTATCAATTTAAGACAATTCTAAATTTTAACTTTATACTAGAGATAGCTCTTCAATCTTGAATGGGTTTTAACGCTAACACCAAAACTAAAACCATGTTTTTCTTTTTGTTTTTTTCGAGATCCTAACCGCGAAAAAAATTCAGCAGTTTCATATACACTGGCCTGCAAAAGTAAGTACTACAGAGGCCTATTTTCATACAAACGAGGTAACTTTGATGCTTTGGTTCTCCGTCCAGGATTAAACGGGGTGTGATTTGATAATGGCCATTCAAAGAGTAAATGGAGGAGGCCCAGATCGCTAAAGAAACCCAACGGATTAGAAGAGTCGTTTAGGTCAGGGTTGAACTAAAAAAAAGTAACAAGTTAAAATTACATCAAAATTATGGAAAATCTAACACTAAAAAGTCCGTTCGGTCTCTGGTGTAAACGACTCTTCTAATCCGTTGGGTTTCTTTAGCGATCTGGGCTTCCTCCATTTACTCTTTGAATAGCCATTATCAAATCACACCCTGTTTAATCCTGGACGGAGAACCAAAGCATCAAAGTTACTTCGTTTGTATGAAAATAGGCCTCTGTAGTATTTACTTTTGCAGGCCAGTGTATTTTCGTTATTAATTTTTGTATGAAACAGCCGAAATTTTTCGCGATTTCAGAGTTGGTCCCATAGTAAAAGTTATTCAGTTTGATGGTCACTTTAAGTACATAGATGATCGAAGGTCACTATCTACCATATTGGGCGTTAGGGGGTTTTTATTTAGTAACACGTTGGGAAAGACGACAGCAAAAATAGTACCGTAAATTCAAAAAGAACCACTCAACACAGCATGAAATCATCAAAAATAAAGAAGAATATAAATTCATTGCAACAAATATAATAAAACTTATATAAAACTTCCATTCTCCTCACAAATTGAACAGAACTATTCAATAAAATCACAGCTGCTGTGCTCGTAGAATTTTCTCTTCCGAATATTAGTTTATAGTTGAGATTTTTATTTGTCGTCATGCATCGGAAGCATGTTTATTCTGCGTCAGGATCTAATAAGGAGCTGCAGACTCCATCTGCTCTCTCTAAGATGGATTTACAACTATAGTACTGAGCGTGGTGCAAACTATGAGTATTAGCGGAAAGTTACCTGGAGTCACAGACCATACAACAAGTGTTTGGGGCCATATTTTTGAAAAGCGTCGCGTCCAGCGCGAGCACTTTATAAGTAAAGATGGTTCGACGCCTTTCAAAAATAAGATTTGTAGATAAACAATTTCATTGATTAAGAACTAATTTAGTTTGTGGTATGCAGTCTCTTGATCGACGAATCAAGAGAGTGCAATGAGTAAGGCAACAAAAACGCAAAGTTATTGATAATTGTTTTAGCATACAATATAATCAAACAACGTCTTGTTTTAAGCTTACGGTTTTATGCTCAACTGGTTTTTAACTTGTGTTTTTCACCATTCAGTAGATACTGATAAACACCTGTTAATAAACTGCTAACTGTTAACTAACCCATATAAATTAATTAAAAAATTATTGTAAGTAAAAAAAATTGTAACATAATGCCATTGCAAACGTTTGTTTGTTAGTGCAGATTATGGGCTATGGTGCAGCAAAACTTCTACGGCTTTAGTCGCCCTATATGGGCGAAAATCGACCGTGTAAATGGCATGTCGGCCTATGCCGGAGGTGACTGAACAAAACTATATTTGATCCGGTGACCAAAACTGGAACTACGTTATTACATATTGTTACCTAGGTTACGCCATCAACTATATGGACGACAGCGACGCCATCACCTGTGATTCAATTTTGGAAGTGACTTGCTAGGTGACTAAAATCAACCCATGTAAATAGCCCATTCAATAAAAATACGGTAGGTAGGAAGGTAAGATTAAAAAGAGTATTTAGTGGTTATACTAGTTAATTATTATTTAAAGCCAATATCGTCCATCAGGGGGTCAAGTCTGCTAATGTTTTCGTCAAAATCGTAGTTCAATGGTGTTCTAATGGTAATGCTTTATGACACAGTTTCTGTTTCTTAAACCCAAAATCAAGACACAATATGTTTCCGTTTTGGGTTTAAGAAACACAGTGTGTTTCAGTTTTGGGTTTAAGAAACAAGAACTGTGTCAAACACCATTGAACTACGATTTTGACGAAAACATTAGCAGACTTGACCCCCAGTTCTTGACTTGCGCCATACATTTAGACAGTAATACAATTTAGAAGCGCGATAACGCGGTTCGTAGCCGGGAAAAAATTGTGTTTGACTTGACTATAGTGCATTACGTAAGATATAAGGTGTGTTGACGGCACACCGTCTACACTCTGTGCAGTGTGCACATAAATGTCTGTACCACGTACCTATGCTGTTGATAGAAAAGGTATGCTGAAGATATTTAAAAGCTCAAAATAATATCAATCAAACATTCTTCTGGGAATGGAAATCATGTCAATTTCATTATTGGTTGAAAAAATATTTTGTTCTTTGTTAATAAAACAAAAATGAGCACCTACCTAGATCGTCGGTTGTCCATTTTTAACCGACTTCGAATATTTGAAAAGGCGGAAGTTATCTATTAAAACCGACTTCAAAAAACCTACCTCTAAAAAGCAAGAAATAATATGCGTAATAATAAAAACACGTCTATTGAAGTTGGGTGGGGCTTTTAGAATAAAAAAAAGGAATTTGTACTCCAGCCTCACCCGACTTCAATAGACGTGTTTTTATTATTACGAATATTATTTCTTGCTTTTTAGAGGTAGGTTTTTTGAAGTCGGTTTTTTGTTTTTTTAAACAATTTTTGTGCCATTTTTTTATATATTCCGATACACGTACCTACGGATAGCAACGCAAGTCGCTTAGCAGTTTAGTACTTTGTCATAGCAACTTTTTTGAGAAATGTTTCAAACTATAAGACATCTGACAAAAAAGTTACTATGACAAAGTACTAAACTGCTAAGCGACTTTCATTGCCGACTGTACTTACCTATAAATTACTTAATATATTAACAGTGACATAAAACCATGAGTAAGGCGATAAAACATATTCAGCCCAGACAGGCCCACGATTCGCCCACGCTTGGTTTCCGGATATGACACCATGTTGATAAACAATAGTTATAATTTTGGCCCACAAAAGAACATGCATATTGCATTAGAGCCACGTGTATGACGTGTACGTACAGTGCATTATAATTAATATTTTTTTAATTAGAATGAATGACACGGGAAAAAACGTTATTATACAAGGTTAATTTTTAACTATATCTAAAAATGAAATGGGGATTTCAGACCATTAAATGAACAACTTTTACTATGGGGCCAACCACGAAATCGCAAAAAAAAAATCAGCTGTTCCATAGAAAAGTACAACATCGACTCGACTATAATGTATGGAACAGCTGATTTTTTTTCGCGATTTCATGGTTGGCCCCATAGCAAAAGTTGTTAATTTACGTGGTCTGAACACCCTATTTCATTTTTAGATATACTTAAAAATTAAGCGTGTATAAAAAAATACTAAGTACTTATAATTTCAAGGTGGATACAAGGTTATTTTTAGTTCATTGAAAACCTTTCGTGGGGTTGATCAGACTATCAAACTGAACAACTTTCATTATGGGACCAACCTCGAAATCAAGAAAAGAAAATCAGCTGTTCCATACAAAAGTACGATGCCTACTTCATCGAAATGTATGAGACAGCTGATATTTTTTTCGCGATTTTAAGGTTGGTCCTCTGTTAAAAGTTGTTCAGTTTGATGGCCTGATCAACCCCACGAGAGGTTTTCAATGAACTAAAAATAACCTTGTATAAGGTGATACCAAATGATGTCATGAATCATGATACTGAAACAGCTGGTGATAATGTTGCTAAAACTAAACAACATTTTCCAAGAAACTAAGGACTATAAAATATACTTTTTTTGCCTTGCCATAGTAAATCAGTCAACTTACAACATTTTGTATAGGAGTATGATCGTTTTTCTGTTTTTGACCATGTTTCACCTTATAGTTTTATCTGTAGGGACATTTTTTCAAAAGCTATCTTCACAATCCACAGATGATGGTTGTTTGTGTTGTCCGTCTTTGTCATTATGTTTTTGCTTAATTTTTTTCGTAGTGTATTTAGAAAAAAAACCGGTCAAGAGCGAGTTGGACTCGCGCACCGAGGATTCCGTACCATCATAAATATAAACATTTCTCAGTCTTTCAAAAGTAGGATAGACGGCGGACAGGCGAAAAGGTGGATGGGCAAACAGGCGGACAGGTGGAAGGGCGAATAGGCGGATAGTTATTTTACAAATCTTAACCACTATCTATCTATCTATATCTATCCATCGCCATATCCCGTCCCCGTCCCCCCTCTCCTCCCCTTTCCCCTTATAATTTTTAATCGTCAACGTCAGCCTAAAGACAAAATTTGAACATCCTAGCTTTGAAACAAAGAGACCAAAGAGAATGTAAAAAAACTAGCGTTTTACTAAGAGACTTCCATACAAACTTTAATCCCCTATTTCATCCCCTTAGGGGGTAAAATTTCCAAAATCCTTTCTTAGTGCTCACCTACACCATGAAAGGTATCTACCCTCCAAAAATGGTGTCTTTAATTTCAGCTGTTGGAGCTCTAGGCATATCCCAACAATCAATCACCAATCAATCAATCAATCAATTTAGAGTTATATATGTATAGTTTTATTTATTACTAGCGAACCGCTTTCGCTTCGCTTCAATCCCTTCCTTTTATTGCCAATTTCGACCTTCCAACAATACCCGAAAAGAAAAGAAATGCCTCCCAGTCATCACCTCCCTTGTTCCGAAAGTTTGTTTCCATCCCGTTCTGAGAAACGCGCTGATGGTTAAAATTTACTCTTAGGTGATCGATTAGCGATTGGTCTGCTGGAATGCACTCCGTGCTTGTTTTACTCTTTGACCCCCTGTCACGCGGCGTGACATACCGCCATGTTGCGGAAATATTTAGAGCCAAATTAATTCCTTTTTAATTATTTTTAAAAGTAATTAACTCTAACGATGTTTGAAAGGATCTGATTAATTAATAATATTAAAAAATTATATTTTAAAAATAATTAGTAGCGTGATTATCACAAAGATAAATAAATAATTGTGATTAGCGCCATGGCAGATTTAAAGAACTTCATATGTGACCAAAATTACTTTTCATTTTAATAACTTGTTTGGCAAATTAAATAATAAGGTACCTTATCACTATGGAAAATAATGAAAGTAATTTATACAGTAACCTAACAATTAGTTTTGTTATATCTCAAAAGGGTTTTGTAGCGTTTTCGATGGAAGCTCCCAGGTAAGGCCGCTTGACTTTTTCAGACACTTGCAACAAATCGTTATATTTCAACCAATTTATACAAAACTCTGACAAATTATATTCATAAACCTTCTTTGTTGGTAAAATATATGTTATAAAAAACATTATTAGCAGATTTCAAGTATAAAGGTCAATTAGAAGTTGAAACTATAACCACGCATACCATTTTTAAACCTCAATGATTGATTACGTACTTTAATACATAATAAAAAAAATTACAGCTTCCTGATACATCGTCTTACACGGAGAACTGTGAAGTAATTTCTGATTTATATTTTTCTCAAGATACCATTGTTGCCATTTTGAAGTCTCTGAATGTTTCCAAAGGTCCAGGCCCTGATGGAATTCCACCCTTTTTTATTAAAAGGGTAGCCGAGTCGATCAGTATTCCATTATTTTATTTGTACAACCGTAGTATAAAAGAAGGGATTGTTCCTTCTTGTTGGAAAACAGCTAATGTTACACCTGTTTATAAAAGTGGCTCAAAAAATGATGTTGAGAACTATCGACAAATTTCACTGCTCTCTATTTTCTCGAAAGTCTTAGAAATATTAGTCCACAGCGCTATATATCCTATACTTCATCGCGTCATAATACCAGAACAACATGGATTTGTAAAACATCGCTCCACTGTCACAAACCTCATTTTGTTTACAACTTTTTTATTTGAGAATATAGATCTAGGACGTCAAACGGATGCTGTTTATACAGATTTTTGTAAGG
Source organism: Agriphila geniculea (assembly GCA_943789525.1). NCBI lineage: Eukaryota > Metazoa > Arthropoda > Insecta > Lepidoptera > Crambidae > Agriphila > Agriphila geniculea. The sequence goes on along the minus strand of OX038885.1, from coordinate 21,890,133 downwards.
CTTTCGATAAGGTGGATCATACTATACTGTTAGAGAAAATTGCATACAATGGTATACGCGGTAGTTTGTGGCGCTGGTTCTCCTCATATGTTACTAACAGATCTCAAAGGGTGGTTGTTAACGGCTATACATCTACTGATGAAATAAGTGTTACTTCCGGGGTACCTCAAGGATCCATATTAGGACCTTTATTATTTGTTTTATTCGTCAATGACATTGGCAGTTGCTTTAAAAACACGCATTTTCTCTTGTATGCTGATGATCTTAAAATATATAGGAATATTGAAAGCGTTCATGATTGTTTAGCATTTCAAGAGGATTTGGATCGTCTTTCTCAATATTGTACTAAAAATAAACTGCAGTTGAGCATTCCAAAATGTAAAAAAATCACTTTCACAAAAAAGGTTCAAGTTGTTAATTTTGATTATGAACTTATGAACACAAAATTACAAAAAGTCGAAATGATTAAAGATTTGGGCATACTTCTTGACTCAAAATTACACTTAGATACACATATCAATAGTATAGTAAATAAAGCTTACCAGTTATACGGATTTGTCATGAGAACCTGCAAGGATTTCAAAAGACCTTCAACATACCTAACACTGTATAAGTCACTGATAAGATCACAGTTAGAATATGCATCAGTAGTTTGGAACCCCTTTTTCCATAAGTATATTAATCAAATTGAAATGGTTCAAAAAAAATTTCTTCGTTCTGTTACTTATAAATGTTATCATGGAAAACAATCCTACATTAATATTTTGAAAAAATACTCGCTTTTATCACTGGAGTCCAGACGATTGTTCTTGGACCATGTATTTTTGTACAAAATCCTTGGCAACTTCTTTGACTGTACACAGTTGACCGACCACATATCCTATCAGTTACCTAGTCGCTCTCAGCGCATTCGTGACACTCGTACACATGGCGTATTTGCACCCAGATTTAGTAGAACCATAGCAGGCCAACGCGCGCCGCTGCGTCGTATCATGTACTCGTATAATAAAAAAATGTCTCATATAGATATATTTCAAATATCTCTTAACCAGTTTAAAAATAGCATTCATTTGGTATTAAAAATAAAATAAGATAAGAAAATTTAATTTAAATATATGTATAATTAGGCCCGTTTCACTTTGGAATAATATTCTACATTACTTTTTCTCAGTAGCATGCATGTTATTATTTAAGTTAATATTATTTTGCGGACAATGTTGTTAGTTACATAATTAGTACAATTTTCTAACATTTGTCACATTAGTAAGCATAATTATGTAATTGTTTTTTGTTCCAAATAAATAAAAATAAAAATAAAATAAAAATTAATGACTATTTTTTTATGATTTAATTAAAAATGTAGAGTTTTCAGATTTTTCCCTGTAAGTGTAGTAGAAGACGATATTACTTGCCAAATTTTATAGTTCTAGGTCAACGGGAAGTACCCTATGAATTTTGATTCCTTTAAGAGTACCTATCAAAAAGGCGTTTTTTGCGGCATAAACGGCAGTATCTTTTTTTTTACGTTAACTTAGAAGCTTGATTTTTTTCACAACTTCAAGGGACCGTGGACCTTAGTATATGGTTTAAATTTTAACTCGATACCTCCACGCGTTCCTAAGATAAAGGGTCTTGACAGACAGACAGACGGACGGACGGACCGACGGACGGACGGACGGACGGACGGACAGACAGACAGACGGACAACAAAGTGATCCTATAAGGGTTCCGTTTTTTCCTTTTGAGGTACGGAACCCTAAAAAGCATAATTTTCGTGTTAATGTGCCTCGTTCGACCATGAGAAGCTAAAAAAATCAAAGATTAAAAACAATCTCAAAATTCCTTATGAGTGTTGACGACAAGTTCATATTCAAAAGACTGGTTCGTGAACACTACTTGAGTTCTATAGTTCACCAAGTCTGACCTATGCTATACTTTCTTATGTGTATGTAGTATATAAGTATATTATTATATTATATTCATATATATATATATTATTTTATAGTAATTAGGAATGTTTATGTATGTATTGCTATGTTTGTTTATATTGTTTTTGCCGCCACGATTTCTTTCTTTAACACCCTTTCCGGTCGACTGTTAGAGAATGCCTTAAGGCATTAAGTCCGCCAATTGTATTTTCTTATGCAATAAAGTTTAAATAAAAAAAAAATAAAAAAAAAAATCACAACACGCACACACAGCTTAAAAGTATTGTGAACTTTTAACTAAACTGTTTTTCCAATTTAAATATAGGCAGTAGACTTCGACCAAAGATTGCAGACTATAATGAGTTCGCACAATTTCAGCGTGCATTCATTCATTCATTCATAGGGTAATATCTCCGGCGGGAGTCTGGATCGAACTCGATGCATTCTAAGTGGGCAGCCTCCCAAATCTACACGCCACACTCATAACAACACTGGAACAGACATTTTTGCCAAAAAGACATTTGCAAATCTCGGTTATCGCTTCGCTTTTCAATTATGATTGTGTGGATTTAACGTTTTAAAAATCGATTGAAGTTTTGACATCATGCGATGGTGCACAATGTCCAGAAAAAAGATTTATATTTTTTATGGGCACTCAAATGTAATACCTAATTATTGTACCGTTGTGTAATGACAAAATTAATTAATTTCTTTCTTTCAAACATGTCAATACAATGTATCGAAAGCGAACCGATTAGGAAGATTTTAAAATGCTACTTTGGTTAGGGGCATATTCCTTTATACAATCTTCCCCCTACTCTCGACGGGATCGAGTTCACATCAGAATCGAATAAACGTCAAAAATCTGTTGTTTCGGTACATTTAAAACGGTTTCCATGGTTTTCATAGTAGGTACCGTTTTGACGTTCACTCGATTCGAACGATCTCGATCACGTCGGGGTAACTCCCCTGTTTTCAAAAACGATTCTATATTTTTCAAACTTTTCTAATTTTCTATATATACGCTGAAATTTTAATCATTTGGTTCCCGCCGTGTGGTGGTTCCACTTATGATTACAAGTAACTTTTACTATGAAGCCAACTCTCCTGCTCGCAAAAAAAAATCAGCTGTTCAATACAAAAGTGCAGTACCTACTCAACCTTATAGGCTGGTTTACATTATCTTAGTCTTTAGTAGAGTGCTTTAGGAGAGTGCTTTAGTGGAAACATGTAAACGGTCGTCTTATGACTAAAGAGAGTAACGTTCTAGTAGCCTTTCTACTCGCTTTCCAGTAGCACCCCCTGCGCGCCCGCTCACCCCCCGCGCGATATTTTACTCGCACTCGCACTGGAAACATGTAAATCGACATTTTAGTAGCGTCTTTAGTAGAGTGCATTTGCCGGTGAACGCGTGACGTGTAATTGAATTAAATAATAGGTATTAGGTATGGCGAAAATGTCACTCTACTGGAAGCGTGTAAACGGTCACTGGAAAGGCACCAAAACTACTAAAGCACTCGCATTCGAATCTACTCGCATGCTACTAAGCACTCTACTAAATACTAAGATAATGTAAACCAGCCTTAATGTATGGAACAGCTGATTTTTTTTTTTGCGAGCAGGAAAGTTGGCCCCATAGTAAAAGTTGCTTGTATTCATAAGTGGAACCACCACACGGCGGAAACCAAATGATTAAAATTTCAGCGTGTATTCTCATAACTCTTCAAGGCCCGGAAAATGAAACATAATAGATTTTCTATCGTTGTTTCGAATAATTTAAAAATGCAACATTAAATCTAAATATTTGATTTCTTAACCAATTTTGATGAAATTTAGATGAATTAACATAACATCACAAAAACAATTAATTAAAATGTGAGATAATACAACTATTTTTTTAAATTATGTGTTTTGTAAGAAACTAGCTTATAACTAAAATGTCTCTTCTAAAGGCTTTACATGCTTGTGCGTTTTTCTCATTATTGCGTGGTCTATTTTCGAGAAAACTTTAATAAAAACTTGAGATTTTCTTCATTTGCAACGTCTATTTCAGTCATTATAATGTCTACTTATTCATAAGTTTTCTAGTTTTAGCCACGTCAAACTGAAAAATGCTAAAATGCATCTTGACCGTAGAATCAGTGGGCTGCAAAACCTAACTTTAAAGAAAATAAAACTTATTGCAATGATATGTAGGTATGTAAATGTTACTTTGTGAATTGAAATATTATTGAGACACGCTTGCGGGCCGCATCAGGAGGGTGTTTTCAAAATCGGACCGGATTTCAGTCAAGTGTGTAAAAGGCCGCGTGTTTATCGTCTGGTTTATGAAAATATGTAGGTATATGATATTCGTTTCGTTACTTCGAAATTTCTAAATCGAAACTTCGTACACAAACGTAGGACCCCTTGGTGTAATCCTAGAGCAAGCAGACTGTAGACTTAATTGAAAGATATCTAGATCTTAAGGCGTATAAAACCCATGCAACTGCGGTCGGACAGAAGCCAAAGGCTTTACTTTGGCATCTATATTGTCGGATAACCTGCTAACTAAAGTTGTAACTAAACTTAACTTTTACTAAAGTTTTGAGGTAGCAAAAGTGCATAAAGTGGCCGCTTAGAGCATTTAAGTTATTTTTAAATACAACAAACTATTTGTTACAAAGTTCATAAACTACATAATTAGTGCATGCAGATTGTTTTAAAAATATGCACTTAGTCAAAAGTGTTTTTTTTTTAATATGGATATAAACAAGAAACAATTTTAAAGTTCGAGTTTAGTAGAAGACAAAAAAAATATTTATCAACATTTTGTATCCAATATTACCTTCGTAGACAAAGTTATTAAATCTTTCATGTATACTATTATTATACTCGATAGTTTCCCAACATCCAGTTACGAGTAAAGGAGATTGCATTTTCAAGGACCGTTTTAAATTTCACGTGCTGAGCTGCAAGTCTTTATCGAATGGGTTTCGCTATCAAAGGAACTTATGCCAAACAAAACACCGGGAAATTGAATCCCAGGTGAAATATCTCGCATATTTTTCCAGCCGCACTAACGTTAGTGTGTTATGGTGGAATCGCTCGATAAGAATACTTAAGGATATTGCTAATCGGTAGGTACTTAGTGATTTTTTCTTAAGAATTTTATGTTTTACTATTTTATCATCATCAGCCATTTAAACGTCCCACACAGCGTTAGGTCAGGGGTTTAGGGGGAGCGCTGAGATTTTCAAAGGGGGGCTCGCCAATGTTATTGTTTTGGGTCATGTTTTTTTTCTAATTTGCTATTAACCTAAAATTATCTGGACAGAAGGGGGGCGTGGGTGATTATTATTATTTTGGTAAGTTAGGGAACCCCCGCGTTAGGTATTTATAGACCTTCCTCATGGATGGATAAGGAGGATAGGCCATAAGAAAAACCCACATTAATTTTGAATCATTACAACAGTGTAGTTACAATAAATTACAATGTCCTAAAAAATGATTTTTAAATATTTTAAGCGTTTTTTAATCAACATTCAAATTGTCTTTCTCTGTGATACAATACTAGAAAAATATTAAATAAAATATTTTCTTCTAGAAACGCTATGGAATTATGAAATTTTAATTTCGACGAACTGGTTCAGTTTTTCAGCTGGTTTAAGTAGGTAGGTATTAAAGAATTTCTACTACTTTTTTCTAATCTCGATCGGTTTAAGTATACAAACTCGCATTTCCCAGCAACAGGGATCGGCAGGCAGTAGACATATCTCTAAGATTCCGTAAAGGCATTGTCACGAACCTATTGTCTGACTTTAATTAAATTTTTATGCTTATATTAAATCTTCAAAGTGGAGATTTATTTGCATGTCTATAGAATAGTAAAATTAGTATTGCAGTTTTAAGTCAGCGCCATCTCTTGATCGATAGTGGAACTAATGTTAACTTTTTTAGAAATTTGATCATTTCTAAAAAAGTGTGCTATATTGAGACATCGTTTTATTTTTCCTGTAATCTTTATATAAAATGCTGTCACATAGAACATAGAATTATTTCAGATTTTTCTCTTTGCAAACTTCGGAGATAAGGGGGGGGGGGGGCGGTATTTTTTTTACATTTTTCATCATAAGTCGAAAACTGTGCGGCCTAAAACACAAAAAAATGATTGAAAACGGCGCTCTTTCATATGATACCCCACATGCCCTAGTAGCCCCACTTCAAATTTTTAAGACCCCTTTTCAGTCCCTGTTGTAAAAAAGAAGTTATTTTTTTATTTATTTCTTATTTGCAAAATAGTTGGGCAAATGTCATCTTAAACTATTCCAAATTTCAAGTTGATATCATTAGTAGTTCTCGAGATATCCAGCTGTGACAGACAGACAGACTGAGTCACACCATAAGGGTTCCTTTTTTTACCATTTTGGTACGGAACCCTAAAAACTTATAAAAATTTTAATATTAGATATCTTTATAAAGTTCATCTACGTCGACATTTTTTTATGCACAATGGTGCTTGGTCTTCACCTCACTTGATGTTAACTGACGATAAGGCTCAAGTTCGAAGCGCACTACACCTCGAATCCTCACCACTGAAGAACTGGCTATCTTACCCGTAACTGCCGGTTACAACAATTTTTAAATTGTTGTTATGGCGTCAGACTTGGGTAACATGGTGGTAGCTAGCCAGGCGGACAAGAAATAAGCCCTACCACCAACCAAACGAACGCGTGGTAAACAACAATTTGATATAGAAAAGTAATAAAAATAGAACCACATTATATCCCAAAAGATTTACAACGCAAACATTCGGACATGCCTTTAAATCAGTCAAATGTCAATATCGATAAAGATATATCTGTCAGTATGTGGGTCACTGCAATTTATTGCCTTTCACGAAATGCCAGGCGGTTTTATTGCATTGCAAAGTTATTACTTACCTGTATAATAGACGACAATAATAGAAGGAAAACATATTTTTCTTGAGCCAGTGGTCAAGATTTTCAATTGGCCGATAGTTTAGCAGTTTCGTTTTAGTTTTTTTTTTTACTTTTGTGATTATTATTTTAATTCATCAAATGCGCTCACTTTTTGAGAGTGGATAGGAATGGATAGCTTCATGTTGATTCCTAAAAAACAAACAATCAATATAAAATACCTACATAAATAAAATAAAACCAAATGCAATACATAAATTATAAAAGCTGTTTGGTTCTATATCAATAAGAAAAAGCTTAACAATATTTAACTAAGCTTAAACTATTTTTTTGAACTATGAACTGCAAATTGAAGTTAAAAATAATTTATTCTTTTTGATTTTTTTTTTATTATGTCCGGTCCTGATTAATAAATGAACTTAATTTAATATTTTAAAATAGTTTTCACATAGTGCCGGGCGTCTATTAGGCATATATGGGTGAAAAGTTATAAATAGTAAGCAATTTTTACAAAAATTCTAATGAATTACTTAGGAATAACTCGTAACTTACGCAATAAAATGACTTCTTTTGTGCTTGTAGACGCATTCGCCCTAAAATGCACCGTAATTATGTACCGGAAATGCACATCGTAATCCTCGGGACAATAGCGATATAATATGATAATTCTGTGCATTTTCACCTTCCCCCACTATGCCGTGGTCCAAGTGATAAGAAAAAATATATTTTATTAATGACAAGCCCCCCTACTCAAATGCTACGCTTACTTATACAGCTTAAATATGAGCTATTTATTACTCATCGTCTACTGACGTCGCAAACTTATGTAAATCACAGACTTTGATGTATTGTATGGAATTGACAAGCTTACGGTACGTAATTTTATAGTTTACTGCTTATTTTAAAGCTCAAGTAACGTTCAAACGCATAGAATGTTGGCCATTTGAGTACAGAATCAGTAGTGACATCCTACGTTCATAGACATCCTAGGAAGCATGGGGTGTTGTACCTTTCATCATATTATATAGATACCTACCTACTTACTTTTCTGTGTAATCCAAAAAGCGGTGATTCCGCTTTACCTTATGTAACGTAAAAGGAGGAATTAACTGAAACTTTACGTTTTACCCTACCACTCCTGAAACGTGTTTTTTTCACACCTTCTTGGAAAGATCCTGAATTTTTTTTACCATCATTTAATTGTAGGTAGGTATTGACTATTTCTATACTATTTGCATTATCTTGCCATAATTTCTAAGATCTAGACTTCATTTTTAGGGTTCCGTACCCAAAGGGTAAAAACGGGACCCTATTACTAAGCCTCCGCTGTCCGTCTGTCTGTCTGTCTGTCTGTCTGTCTGTCTGTCACCAGGCTGTATCTCATGAACCATGATAGCTAGAAAGTTAAAATTTTTACAGATGATGTATTTTTGTTGCCGCTATAACAACAATACTAAAAACAGAATAAAATTAATATTTAAGGGGGGCTCCCATACAACAAACGTGATTTTTTTGCTGTTTTTTGCTCGATATTAATAACGACAACAGGTAGACAGTTGAAATTTTCACAGATGATGTATTTTTGCTGTCGCTATAACAACAAATAATGAAAACAGAATAAAATTAATATTTAAAGGGGGCTCCCATACAACAAACGTAATTTTTTCCCCGTTTTTTGGTACGGAACCCTTCGTGCGCGAGTCCGACTCGCACTTGGCCGGTTTTTTCATTTAATCACCCGCTGTTGCCTATAACATGTTCCACAGAAAAAAACGTTTATTGTACGCAAGAGGACACTAGCCCGCAAACCGATTATCTGAATTAAACTGTACCGGTGACAGTTATAGAGCCATTACGGAGTATTTGGAGGCTCTTATGGAACACTGGTGGAATAATTATTCGTTCATGTAAAAATGGGAACGTTAACAGGGGTTTAAAAGATGAAATTGTATGTTACATTATTGTTCAGATGTTATATTTCCCAAATCTTAAAATTATATAATTAGTAAATTTTAATGTCGCCACTGCTGGGGCACAGGCCTTCCTTAGGAATGGATAAGGAAGATGGGCCATAAGTCATAACCCACCACGCGGGCCCAATGCGGATTGGTGGATGTTAACGACTGCAAATGCACCAGGGACCAAAGGTTTTACGTGTTTTCGGAAGCACGGAGGAGTTCGAGATAATAAATTTTTGGTCACCCATCCCATGACCAACCCTTGCGAAAGTTGCTTCCGTAATCGTTGGGCCAAGCCAACTGCACCACCGAGTTCCTCATGATGGTCATTGGTAAATTATTACAAACCACGTTATCATTATTTCAACAAATCAGTGTATTCAAATCACATAATTATTTCAAGTTAAAAGCAAAACAATCCCAAAGTATTTCATATGTAAAATTTCAAGACACGGATGGCGTCAATCAAATTATCATTACCAGTGATAGATGCGATGGGGTTGCCACAAAAAATAAAAAGCTACCATGTGGTAGGAACAGTGACGTGACGGATCACTTGAACACTGCGAGTGTTAATTAAGGAGTTAATTAAACCTTGTAGTAATTTAACGTTAAATAATTAAGAGAGAGAAAGGGTCGGTAGTTAGGTGTAGGTAAATTTTTAAGGGTTCTATTAAATACAAAAGTTTGATTGAGCGACATCGTACACATAGTACAGTAGCCCGTAGAACATTTTAATTGCCAAAAAAGTTACCGTTTGCCGTTGTGATATGGTTATTTATTACGAAATTATAGATACTTTAACCCAAGTTTTACATATCGCAACCCGCCGTAACCTATATTTGTAATTCTCCAAAAAATGATATTTATTTATTTTTCAAGGTTTACCACATGGTTTAGCTATTGTCGTGTTCTACAGCTTTGTTTGATTGCCACTGATAATAGTAAGACTATAGAAAGTGATCATACACAGATTTAAGACCAGATAAAGTCCAACCATTTTCATCAGGTCTTAAATCTGTGTATGGCTACTTTTTATAGTATATAGTCTTACTTTGATCTGTGGCAATCAAACCAAGCTGTAGAACACGACAATAGCTAAACTATGTAAATACACGACAATAGTAAACCTCTAAAAATAAAAAAATATCAATTTATTTATTTTTATTTATTTATTTATTTATTAAAAGTTTACATGCTGACTTACAGTAAAGCCCAAATCGCCAACAAGTTAAATATTACAAATTAAAAATAAATACATTACACATAATTTCATGCATATTACATAACTTTAAATTTGCAAAGATGTCAATATGGGGAAAATTGTTAACATTGAATACCTATAAATTGTCCAGATATAGAAAGCAAGATGTGTCAAATTCTATCTTAAATGTCAATACTCTACAAAATGTCAAAATTTAGTCATATGAAATGTACAAATGTCAAAATTTAGTCATGAAAATATACAAATGTCAAAATTTAGTCATGAAAATGTACAAATGTCAAAATATTATAAATCCATGTCAACAATTTATCAGGTCATTATTGATTAAAAATTAAATTACTAATATATAATAAAGCTGTGTTACATAATTCTCCAAATCTGTCAGCAAATAGATCGGTCTCGGAATCGTGAGCGAGCATATCTCCGATCAGGCGTAGAGCACGAGTGGTAGGCGCGTGCGCAGCATACCTAGTTCGCGTGGAGGGCCGCTGCAGAAGGCGCGGCGTCCGCCGCGGTGCAACCGTCCCCTCCGCGTCCCAACCCAGGCGCTTGGGAACCAGTAGTCTCATCTTACTTAATATGGCTGGACTATCCATCTTATTGCGCATAATTGAGAGATAATGTATCAAGATCTGCATGACTCTTCGAAGTTGAAGAGTTTCCAATCCGACCATACCAGATACAAATAAGGACGGATACAGATAAGGGTAATAACCATATTTGTTCCGGTATAACCAGCGTGCAAACTTCCGCTGTATTCTTTCTACCATAACAATATATTTATCTTCATATGGATCCCACACAATGGCACCGTATTCCAGTCTACTTCGTACATATGCGTTATAAAGTACCAAAGCAACTCTAAACCCATCAAACTGAGATGCAGTGCGTAACACAAAGCCAAGAATTTGATTAGCCCTTTTACACATTGTGGTCACATGATTATGAAAGTCCAGTTTCGAATCCAAAATTAATCCCAAGTCACGAATATCACTTACCCTTTCTAAGGGAGTAACCTATATTTGAATATTTTGGAGATATTCAAATATAGGTTACGGCGGGTTGCGATCGTAAACCTTGAGTTTAAGTATCTATAATTTCGTAATAAATAACTATACCACAACGGCAAACGGTAACGTTTTTGGTGATTTAAATGTTCTACGGGCTACTGTACCAACAGAGCATAGATATTTTATGAGTTGCACAAGTTGGCTTCTATTTAAGTAAATTAAAATGAAAAGTTAAACTAAAAAATATTTAATTAAGTAAGTAAAGATCCAAAGGGACCTAGCCAAAAACGCGTCTCAGATGGGAAAGCGATGTATTATGTGGGATAGGGAAAAAACTATTTGGTTATTAATAAAAATTGTAAAAAAGTTATTATAATTTTGTATATTGTATTTGATGAGGATATCGATGTATATATGAGGCTGTGTATTGTCAACCATTTAGATTTTATTTAACAAAACATGTCACTGTAAATATTAAGAATTTAGAAGGTAGATCAAAGAGAAATCCAAAGAGATCGCAGCGACGTCGGTAACAGTATTTTTAATTTACCTACGTGAGATTATTCATATCCTATCATTATTTGTAATTATATTATAATTTTTTTCGGTTTTACAGAGAGATTTTTGATGAATTGTTAATTACAAGACTTTCAATATAAATTAACTTTTTCAGTTCGCCTTTGTTTCACCCAAAGACGATACATAGCGCCTTTAATCGTTAACTGCTGATAAAACCTGAGTATTTGACAAAATTGGAGTTAACTCCTCTTCATATTCATCATCATCATCACTTAGAGCTTCTTTTTGTGTGTTATTCACATCTTCAATAAGATATTCGATTGAAGGGATTTCTTACATTGTCATCAATGGACTTATATCCAGTAAAACCCTACAGTACCACAGGTTCTTCCAATACAACGTCAACTTCGTTATTTCGGTAACCTGCTTTCTTGAAACAATTTTTAATGGATTTAAGCTTAATTGAGGAGCTCGGTGGCGCAGTGGTTTAGCGCCTGGCCCAGTGATTGCGGAGGTTAAGCAACTTGCGCAAGGGTCGGTCATGGGATGGGTGACCAAAAATGTATTATCTCGAGCTCCTCCGTGCTTCAGAAGGCACGTTAAGGCGTTCGTCCCGGCTGCATTTGCAGTCGTTAACACCCACCAGTCCGCATTGGGCCCACGTGGTGGGTTATGGCCCGTCCTCCTTATCCACCCATAAGGAAGGCCTGTGCCCCAGCAGTGGGGACATTATAATGGCTGATGGACAAGCTTAAATGATTCCCATGCAGCTGCAATGTTAAGGATCGCATCACACATATTTTGCTATCAGGTTCTTCCATTTCCTTAAGATAGCGATATATCAGTCTTGTTCTGTACTTTTATAATGCCTTGATCCATCGGGCTCTACTTCCTTTTCGCATTTGGATGCAAAAAAACCAGCTTGATATTTTTTAGCTTATCACGAAGACGCGTGCTGAACCTATTGACCTTTAACTCCAAAAATACTAACAAGTGATATAAAGTTTATTTGCAGTAAATACTTGTCAAAAAAAGACCTTTCTTATGATATATCACTCGTTGGTAGAGGGTGTGTAGAACAACAGTTCTCTTGGATCATGCCCATCATCCAAATTTTCACATTTCCTGAGCAAATAGCTCAAAATTGGGAATTCCAACAAAGTGTACGTCACAAAAGTTATAAAGAATTATATAAGCTTTAATTTCATCTTTTAAAAAAACGATACAACTCACCATTTTTGAGATATTGGTAAAAAACCTTTGTCCTAGATTTCTACAGAAATCGCTTACTCTACAATTACTTTACTGACTGGACTATGATTTTAATATCAAATCAAAGCAAATATATTGAGAAATGCAATTACTATTATTTTTTAGAACTAATTTGGCTGTGATTGTCATTGGCTATCCCTTAAAAACATTTAAAATATTGCTATCTTAAACACAAAATAGGTACGCTCTACCACAAAGCACCCAACTACATCTCTACATCCATTTATCCATCATAATTAGATAACTTTTCATTATTCATTCTAATAATCTAATCATACAATCAACCAAACATGCGACAGTTTCCACATGTGAGCTGTTCACTTTTGATTCATGCTTCATTCGAGTGTAAAAATAAATAATTTCGATCGAGATACAAATATCTCTCACATTTGAAACGCTACAATTATTTTGAGATTAATTTCACTGTTAATGAAAGCTTTGAGCTTTTAGGGATCGTTGATAAAATTCTTATAATTTATTAGAATAAAATCCTAATCTAATAAAACATGAAATAAAACGCTTTTTAACGGATACTAGCGCGGTTTTATTGAAAGTACTTTGGTAAAGTTGGTGTCTATTTGGTTTGATTTTTGATTTTCCCAATGTTTCGGCACAGAGCTAGTATCCGTTAAAAAGTGTTTTATTTCATGTTTATAAACGCGTAATCTTTAGAAGTGAATACTAATAAACATATTGTAGTGAACAAGGTGTCTGGAAAGGATGATGCCGATTTTACTACCAAGCTAGGCCATGATGCACTTTGATGAAATTACCGATTACCGTAATTTTCTTGTGATTGTGTAGGAAGAATATCATTAAACTATAATGCGGGAGAAAAGAGAAATTTAAATCTCAAGGAGCCATTTTGAGGTTATAATTGTAATGTTTGATATTTTCGTATTATATGACATTTTGTTATTTATCCCTTTTCACATGACAATTGACATGAGTTTGTCACGGCTTAACTAGTTAGTAGTTGGTGAATAATATCAAACCATGGAAATAGTACTATAAACCGGAATGAGCGCTTCGCCCCAAAACGAGCCGACAGAGAGGTCAAGTAGATGTATGTGTCCTTTTCTTCATTAGGTCACCCTAATGAAGAAAAGGACCAAACCGTATGGTTGGCCGGAGACATACATAATACTTTAAACTGTTTAATATAAACTTAAATACCTAGGTAGTTCTTTATTTATAATTAACACTTTTTACCGCGTTTTTATTAGGTTGCTTGCTCTTTTGTTTGTTTGAGCACAAATTTTGCAAACGATTTTATACCAAATTCCCGATGAGCTAGAGACTTGAAATTTTGAACACAAGTCAGAAATGGAAGGAAATGCAATATTACAGTGTCATTGAGGTGATCTGATAATAAATAAATAAAATAATAAAATAAAATAATTTTATTTCAGATTTAGGTACATCCATATAAGATTAGTAAAAAATAAAAAGAAGAAATAAAACACCTTATGAGCTATGTTAGTAAACCTATTCTATTTCGTGTTTTAATTCTAATTTAGAAAATACCCGCCTAGCCCACTAGCACCACCGGGCACAGCCACATGTAGATGCACCCAGTGCCTCCAGATAGCACAGTCGGGTTTCTCCCTGACCACGCCCAGAATGAGGTTGGAGCTACCACGCACCCTGCGCATTAAAGAAGCGACCCGCCCACGCAATACCGCATAAAAGTCGTTAGTATGAGCCTGAGCAAACATAGTCGAGGCGCTGCAGTATCGTGGCAGCCCCAACATCACCCTGAAAGCGTTGTTATACTGTACTCGGAGAGCGTTGAAAGCCCTCTGCGTATAATCAACCCACAGACTGCACGTATACAAGTTCTGACAAAAGGCCTTAAACAATGTTATCTTTACTTCTGTACTACAGCGTGCAAATCTGCGGGCCAACATATTGCATCGGACTGCCACCGCTCTCCTTTCCCTCTCCATGTCCTCGTCATCTTTCAGGTTCTCTGTAACCACATGACCTAGATACTTAAAGCTATTTACCCTCTGAAGAATGTTACCATTAAGTGTGATTGGGGGAATATCTTTCAACTTTTTGTTTTTAGTAGTAAACACCAACAATTCACTTTTTTTTACATTGTATCTTAGGCCATGTGACTCAGCATACATTTCACATACAGAAATCAGCTGCTTCATAGCTCTTATTGACGGAGTTAGCAAAACCATATCATCCGCATAGCTAATACTGTTCACAATGTTTCCCTCTATGGAGCGTCCGATATTGGTTTTGGCGAGCTCGACGATCAGCCTATCTATGTACAGGTTGAAAAGCGTGGGCGAGGTCAATCCCCCCTGCCTAACCCCGCATTCCAACCTATACTCCTCGGAAAAGGACCCAAGCCACCTGACCTGGTTAGTCTGATGACCATACCAGTACTTAAGGATTCGTGTTAGCTCCACTGGCACCCCAGTGTCGCGTAGTTTGTTCCATAGTATGTCATAACTAACCAGATCAAATGCCTTCGACAGATCTAGGAAAGCAGCATATACAGGGGTGTTCCTTTGAGTGTAGTACCGGACGGTGTGCTTCAGTGACAGGATTGCACATTCCGTGGATAGTCCTGATCTAAATCCGAACTGCGCGTCATGTAGCTTCACATAGCAGTCTAGTTGTCTCTGAAGCAACCCGTCAAGCACTTTGGCAGTAATTGTCGCCAAGGAGATTGGTCGGTAGTTAGATTTATCGGATACATCCCCTGTTTTATCTTTAACTATTGGCACAATGATCGTCTTCATCAACTGCGCAGGCAAATAGCCATGCCTTATACATAAGGTATATAACAACCCTAACAATCTCGGCAGGTGCTTACCCGCATGCTGGAAATGTTCAATGCGGAGACCGTCGTGCCCTGGTGACTTCCCTCTAATAATAATGGAGCCGGAAGAACGCCACAGGAACTCTATGATGAATAAAACTATACAACCCCATCGTGTTTGGGCTTATTAGAATTGTCTTGACAAGTTCTCTGACGGGAGACGAGGTTCAGGGTCGGATGATGAAGTCTGGATTCCATGCCATAGGAACTCAATATTGAAATCATGCAACCCCATCGATTTTGGGCTCGTTTGAATCGTCTTGACGAGTGCTCTGTTGGGTAATAGTATCCAAGAGTCTGATGATGGAGCCGGAAGAAGGCCACAGGAACTCTGCAATAAAACCTTTCAACCCCATCAAGTTTGGACTCGTTTGAATGGTCTTGACGAGTACTCTGATAGGCGGTGGTATATTTTTAGTTTAGCTCGTTAACTAAAAAAAAGAAAATTAATATTTATTTTAAAAAAATATTTTTTAAGAACAAATTATTTATCACGTTTTTATTAAGTTGCTTTTTTGTTTTTATTTTTTAAATATGGTAATTCAACCAATTAAAATCTAGTTTATTCAATCCAATTTAATTTCAAGTGTAAATAATTACGCAACTTTAAAGTTTATTCCAATTTTTAATAAAAATGCAATGTGCGTGAACTTCTGAAAAACAAATAAATGTTGGAAAAACAAGTAAAAGTAGGAAAACATTGTCTAGTGATCTGTAGTTAAAAAAAGATGGAAACGATTTTCGACTTTATTGACGTTTGAAATTCGATTGTATAATTCGATCCCATAATTATACTTGTACATTTACTTTCATTAAAAACTGTTCTTTTGGTAAAGATGTCCATAAGGTCTAAAATACTTGCACCAATTTCTTTACTTGTGAAATTAATAAAATGGGTGCAAGAGATTTACGAAGACACAATGTTAAAAATATAAAAAAAAAACAAAATGGCGGCCAACTATATTGTTCGTGGGCCGATTTTATGAAACTCGATTTTGTTACTATTTTGATCAAAACATAACAAAGAAATGTTAAAAATATAAAAAAAAATATGGCAGCCAACTCTTTTATTTGTGGGCTGATTTGAATGTAACTCGATTTTTAATACTAATTTGACAAGAAAATAATAACACAATATGTATTGAAAAAATTAAAAAATCTAAGATGGCAGCCAACTTGTTTGTCTTTGGGCCGATTTCGATGAAACTCGGTTTTTGGCAATATTTTGACAAGAAAATAACAACGCAATTTTTAAAATACTAAAAATCTAAGATGGCGGCCAACTTTATTGTTTTTTTGGGCCCATTTCGATGAAACTCGGTTTTTGGGTACGATTTTGACAAGAAAAACCAAGTTTCATCGAAATCGGCCCAAAAACAAAAAAGTTGACCGCAATCTTGGATTTTTAAAATTTTCAACATTGCGTTGTTATTTTCTTGTCAAAATCGTACCAAAAACCGAGTTTCATCAAAATCGGCTCAAAAACAAAAAAGTTGACCGCCATCTTGGATTTTTTAAATTTTCAACATTGCGTTGTTATTTTCTTGTCAAAATCGTACCAAAATCCGAGTTTCATTAAAATCGGCCCAAAAACAAAAAAGTTGGCCGCCATCTTGGATTTTTAGTTTTTTAAAAATTGCGTTGTTATTTTTTTGTCAAAATAGTTCCAAAAACCAAGTTTCATCGAAATCGGCCCAAAAACAAAAAAGTTGGCCGCCGTCTTGGATTTTTAGTTTTTTTTTAAATTGCGTTGTTATTTTATTGTCAAAATAGTTCCGAAAACCAAGTTTCATCGAAATCAGACCATAAACAAAAAAGTTGGCCGCCATCTTGAATTTTTAATATTTTAAAAACGCTTTGTTATTTTCTTATCATAATAGTGCCAAAAACCGAGTTTCATCGAAATCGGCCCATAAACAAAAAAGTTGGCCGCCATCTTGAATTTTTTAATCTTTTAAAAATGCGTTGTTATTTTCTTATCAAAATAGTGCCAAAAACCGAGTTTCATCAAAATCGGCCCATAAACAAAAAAACCGGCCAAGTGCGTGTCGGGCCACGCGCCGTAGGGTTCCGTAGTTACCTTATACCATACCATATTTAATACCACCTATCATTTTTCGTCTGCAAAAATAACTTTGTTTTTCACAGTGTTGGTATGAATGACAAAGTTATATTTGCGGTTTTGGAAAATGTGCTATATCTCAAAAACTAATTAATATATCTCGTTCAAACCAATTTTGGTTGAAAGTGTTTATTAAGAATTACAGCATATATTTTTTTAGGTTTTTCACTCTCTTATTTCAAAAGTTAAAGGGGGGGGACACACATTTTACCACTTTGGCGGTGTGTATCTTTCAAACGGTTGACTTTGAGAAAAAGTTGTCTTTGAAACCTTTATGTCATTTTTAAAGACCTATCTATAGACACCCAACACTTGGTTTGAAGAAAAAATTTTTTTTCCGTTTCAGTTCCATGTATGGGGAGCCCCCCCTTAATCTTTTATTTTTCTTATTTTTGCATTAAATTCGTTAAGCGGTTAATAGAATACATCTACCTACCAAGTTTTAACTGTGTAGTCTTAATACTTTCGGAATAAAGTGGCTGTGACATACGGACAGACAGACAGACAGACAGACATGACGAATCTATAAGGGTTCCGTTTTTTGCCATTTAGGCTACGGAACCCTAAAAAGTTGGCCGCCATCTTGAATTTTTTAATATTTAAAAAATGAGTTGTTATTTTCTTATCAAAATAGTGCCAAAAACCGAGTTTCATCGAAATCGGCCCATAAACAAAAAAGTTGGCCGCCATCTTGAATTTTTTAATATTTTAAAAATGCGTTGTTATTTTCTTATCAAAATAGTGCCAAAAACCGAGTTTCATCGAAATCGGACCATAAACAAAAAAGTTGGCCGCCATCTTGAAATTTTAAAAATGTTTTGTTATTTTCTTATCAAAATAGTGCCAAAAACCGAGTTTCATCGAAATCGGCCCATAAACAAAAAAGTTGACCGCCGTCTTGAATTTTTTAATATTTAAAAATGCGTTGTTATTTTCTTATCAAAATAGTGCCAAAAACCGAGTTTCATCGAAATCGGCCCATAGACAAAAAAGTTGGCCGCAATCTTGAATTTTTTAATATTTAAAAAATGCGTTGTTATTTTCTTATCAAAATAGTGCCAAAAACCGAGTTTCATCGAAATCAGTGCATAAACATGAATTTGATTATTAATATAAACTTTACCCCTCCCCTGCGACTTCCAGTTATTTCCATTGATAGAACAATTTCGTTTTTGGGAAATCAGAAATGGTGTAGTATTTATGGTCACCCTAGTTTTGTAAAGGAATATTTCCCGAATATTGAAATTCTAAAATTGAAATTTGGCGCCAAAGTCAAAATCGGATCGGAGTTGCCAGGATTGACACTTGAATATATACAACTACAATAATGCTGATTAGCATTATTGTAGAAATCTAATTAAATCAAAAGAGTAAGTTTAGTTTTATTTTACAATTACTATGTGTTATTCTAAATTAATATTTAAGTAGTATATTTTCAATATTCCACTCCGAATCCTTAACTTTGACACACTACGTGATTGGTAACGTACATTTTTTTTTCCTACTATCGTGGTATTATTGTTTTGTAATGGCAATTGTGCGAACGAGACACCGACCTCCACCTAGTGTTGTTTCATTCACACAGTAGAGTCTTCAGTCAATGTCATCGATAGAATTTCAACTCTATGACGAAGGCAATACAGTTGAATTTCTTTTAAACGAATTGTGAAAATTTTTGTTTAGTACTCACTCCCTATATGAACCTCCTTGTATCAAACATACACGATCAATCAACAATCGATTCTTTATTTCATGCGTACAACAAAGAGTATTTAATATTTAATCAAAAAGCAAAGAGAGAGTAAACCAATTTCAAACCAACAACGGCTTCTGTCCAAAGAGTAAAATTGCTTCTGTCTGTCTGACCTGGGACAGAAGCGCGTCTTACTCTAAGGTCTGACCCATTGACCTCTTCTTCTTCTTCTTATTTTTGTTATGGCAATCTACATTCCTCTTGGAAGTAATTTTTGCCAGTGTCATGTTTTGAATAGTACAGTATTTCTAGATTTTCTAGTAGATTGTTTCAGTTTACATTAAAATGCGGGTGCATCACATTCCAATGCTGCTTGGAGCATTTGGCAGCAAGTATATCAAGACAGTTTACTCGGTAAGTTTTGCCGAGGTAGCGACCACTACAATAAAAGTCTCAGCTTCACACAACCAAGATCGCGCCTATTTCCATTATCCCACATATTGTTCAGTTGCGTAGACACTTGTACCACAAAACTGCGCCAATTTTAAGACACAATATCTACTATAATCAATTTGCGAATAATTAAAATAGTCGCCGAACTGAACTCGACAAAATCCCGCCAAAAACTCCTCATTGAACTCTATATTATTACACTGGACTGGCTGCTGTCAAACTGCTCTTGTGTCTATTTGATTTCCGCCATTTTGGCGCTGTAGGACGTAGCGTGAGCATAGCGTGAGGGACATGGTACTAAAGTCTGAAGTCTGGAGAGACCATCACGGCAACCATTTTCATTGTACACGTCAAAATTAGTTCTTTAGACTCACGCAAGTGGCGTTTTAAATAGGCACAAGAACTTTGCTGTCAAATCATACAGACAGCCAGTCCACTTACTAAGAAAAAAAAAATTCTTGTCAGTGGTCTGACCTGGTCTGACCACAGCTCAGAAGAATAAGCACAGATTAGGACACAGACTAATAATCTAAATCTTACCAAAGGGTGAAATAGTACAATTAAGTATAAACTACTACGCTAATCATACAATAAAGTATGATTAGCAAAGATGATTTTATTTTATATTGAGAAGACATACAGAATATTGACAAGATAAGACACTATTTTCTTCATAACTTTTTAACGCCACATTTGTTTTAATAATTTCTTGTTTATTATGAAACCATTTTTGATTTCCTTTTTTTGAGGCACGTATGGTTAAGACGCATCATGGCCCAGAATCCAACATGATCGTGGGAATTTTTTGGCGCCATTTTGTCGGGTTCGGTTTGGTGACTATTTTAATTATTCGCAAATTGATTCATAGTGGATATTGTGTGTTAAAATTGGTGCAGTTTTGTGGTACAAGTGTCTACGCAACTGAGCAATATGTGGGATAATTAAAATAGGTGCGATCTTCGTTGTGTGAAGCCGAGACTTTTAGTGTAGTGGTGGCTACCTCGGCAGAACTTACTTACCGAGTAAACTGTCTTGAAATACTTGGTGCCAAATGCTCCAAGCAGCATTGGAATGCGATGCACCCGCATTCTAATGAAAACTGAAGCTATGAATGAACTGAAGACATGATCGTAGCAAATCAAAAAACAACTTTTAATTTAAACTGAAAAATAAATCGAAATCACAAGTTCGATAGGTTCAATAGGTATTATAATAAAGACAGAAAAGTTTAGATGTTTGTTTAAATATTGGAAATTCCCTAAAAGGTATAAGCTGATTCACATCGGTTTACCTTTTAAAAATCCCACCCCACCGATCCACTAATGGAGATCATAACATTTTTGTAAAACGACTCCTTACCTTCGCCATAATTTCACCCCTAACAAATTACTGCCAACGGTATTTGCAGTTTTCGTAAAACAAGACACAAATCCTTAGTGCAAAATGCAATAAAGGTAAAACAGTCCTCTTTTGATATCTTTGCAATTATTTTAGTCAAAGCACCACCTCTGTATCTTTTACCGTTTCAGCAGACAGTTGACCATCTCCATAAATGGCTGGATGGATTTCCATCAAACGT
Organism: Agriphila geniculea; assembly: GCA_943789525.1. Taxonomy (NCBI): domain Eukaryota; kingdom Metazoa; phylum Arthropoda; class Insecta; order Lepidoptera; family Crambidae; genus Agriphila; species Agriphila geniculea. The sequence continues at coordinate 21,868,613 of OX038885.1, read as the reverse complement.
GACTAAGAACCACCGCGATTAACTAAGCTTTCAATAAAAAAACACACTGAAATCGCTTGATCCGTTTAGGCACTACGATGATACATACAGACAGACAGACATAGGCTTCAAACTTATAACACCCCTCCTTGCGCTGCGTCTTAAGAAAAAAAACTCTACACATACAAAAATGCGTAGTAAGTGCTATATTAAGTTTTCAAAGCAACTACGGAACCATTAGTAAGTTCCCCAGCGCTCGGTTCTAATCGTTTTATACGAGGTGTCTAGTTAACTCGACTGTGATAAATGACGGGGCGTTATCAGTCGATCTGTGCCCGATGCAGCTGTGGATGGACCTGTGCTACATACTGTAAATTAAGTAACAGTAACTCAACTAGGTATACGTACCAAATATTTGTTAACAAACGAAAAATGTGTTTATACGATAAATATAGTATATTTATCATATTGAGGCCGGCCACACACAGACGGAATCTCGTTACGGGATTCCGTACATACGTGATTCCGAACGCAGCAACTGCATACAAAATCTATGGGCTGCCACACACATGCGTGATTTTTCCGTACGGAATCTTCATAATACATTGTCGAAATTACGGTACCTAAAGGGTAAAAACGGGACCCTATTACCAAGACTTCGTTGTCCGTCTGTCTGTCTGTTACCAGGCTGTATTTCATGAGCCGTGATAGCTAGACAGTTGAATTTTTCACAGATGATGTATTTCTGTAGCCGCTTTAACAATAAATACTAAAAACAGAATAAAATAAATATTTAAGGGGGGCTCCAATACAACAAACGTGATTATTTTGCCGTTTTTTGGTACGGAACCCTTCGTGCACGAGTTCGACTCGCACTTGGCCGGTTTTTTTTAATAGTAATTATTCCCATCTCTGAGATCCAAAGCCCCTGATGAATCGATGTAAAAATAACTAACCTTTCTATATTGCCTCGAATTTGGGTGTTGTGTGCGGTCATTATCTATGATTTCCACAAATATTATTTAAAATCAGAACTATATGGTTTAAAGATAAATGTTATACTAGAAAAATCGACTTGGTAGCATAATTGGTCAGTGCATGGGGCCGGAATTCCAAGGGTGCGGGTTCGAGTCCCGTCTGAGGTGCTGCGCGTTAGTGAATTTTGTTAGTATTGTTCTAGTACCTATATCATTTATCTTAATATAAAAATAGCATTGCAAATGCGAAAAATCTAAAAATTGTATCATTTTATATGGTTTTGCCTTATTTTTTTTTACCCTGACGCGATTGCAATACAACTAAAGTCTGTTCATCCTTACTTGTCTTATTTAGTAAACAGTTTTTGACAGTTGTCATACGTCTTTTAAACTTAAATCGTTATTTAAAAATATGTTAGTAACTTTATGAAATTGTTGTTAATTTATTAACAATTTATTTCGTAATCTATGTGTGGAAAACCATTTGTCGTATTTTATAAATGACTATTTCAATAAAGAGTTGGGTGAAGATTGTTTACCATATAAGACAAGTAAGGATGAACAGACTTTAGAGTACCTAGGTTAACCTCTGGCAATCCTCCACACTAACTAACAGAACCAAAACACTTCCAAAAAGTAACTCCTTAAAGCTTTCTTTAGCAAAAATATTAAGCTTTTTTTATTTATTTACAGTATCTACTGCTTTCGTTTTCGTGTATCAGACTTTATATGCATTAGTAAGAGTATTTATGACTTGAGCTACTACTTTGATTCATATTTACTGTGGCTTCATGACTTGCTATTGCATTATTCAGTTATTTTGGAATATGTAATTGATACTGTTTTTGTTTTAATGCTAATGGCAATGTTGTCACAATTTAAGTCCTGCTGTCCTATCGCTACGTTTATATATTACAGTTACTAACATATTTATTTCATGTACTTACATTCTCAAATACTTAAATTTGGTCGAGGTAATTCTTATATTCCACAATCGACAGCGATTTTAAGCAGATTTTTTTTTTGTAGTTACTTTTATACCCATAAGGAAGTGTTCTACCAATGAATTTGTAAAATAACTTTTTGAAGTTAAAACTTCTTTAGCGGCGTTGTACGCTTTTTTGTAATGGGGAAAAAATGCCAAACTCGCGTCAGTAAGAATCACGTGGCTGATCGATAATGCGTAAGACGGATGTGACGGATGGAGAGTAGCCAGCTGGCGGCGGAAGTATCCCCCTCTCTTTCTACGGGGTGCGTTGAAAATGGCGGCGCGTCATTTTAAGACGTTAACACTTGTGTCACCAGCAGCGCGCTAATTTTGGAAATGGAACTAATAGCAGCGATCTCTTCGGTGAACTCATAGACTTATATTTATACTCTGTGACTATAAGTTTAAATCGTAGAATGCGTGCATGTAGAAATTAAAAAGGCCACTGGCGCGAAATCTTTAGCTGATTGAATTGTGTGTAAGTAATAGGAAAGAAATCAATAATGCACAACGTTAATATTCAAGTTTTCACTTCTGCCGGCACTCCCGGAATGCAACCCATTTTTTTTTTACTTTCTCATCCTAAAAAAATATTTTACTCAAAAAAGCTTGTAATATGGTCATTATTTTGACAACCTTCTTTGAACAAAGTCGAGCTTGCCGGTGTTCTCCGATGGTGACGCAACAAAGTTGTATGGGATTTCATTATTGTCGAGTTTTAGCCACCAGCAATTTCCTTTGAGAATCCATTATTGTCGAGTTTTCTTTCAAACATAGTTAGATGAAAAATACACTGTACAACCCGCGCAGATAAAGAATGGGATTAGAAATGGCTCTCAGTCACACTCGTTGTGGTAAGCGCGGTGAGCCGCCATTTTGAATCCCATTATATATCTGCGCGGGTGTTGTATTGTTGTACCTAGATGATGTTTTTGTACTTTTATATAAAATTAGTATGGAAAAATATAAAAAACTCGCACTTGACCGTTTTTTGACCTTTCATTCAATACCTCTTATCTACTTCCGGAGTTACAAAGGGGATCAAAAAAAACCTTATTTTTTGGCTCCGACGCACCGTTTCTGAGATATTTGCATTTTTGTATTTTTTCGAAATTAGGTTATAAGTACCTACTATAGTAGGTATAGTAGGCAGTATTCGCATTTTTTGAGTAAAGTACTATACAAGCCTTGGTCCACAATGACTGCACTGCTGGCCACGTTATGATGGCCTCGAGCTAAGCTTACCTACGCTCTCGGCCTTCAAGCTTGGTCATCATTGCAGCCCTTGCTGTCCGCGCTATAAAGGCCTCGACCTCCGGTCTCGGCCTTTATTCTAGCTTGTCCATCAAGGGCTGCAATGCTGACCGCGCTGTGACGGCCTGGACCTGCGCTAAGCTCCGCTTTCGGCCATCATCATCGCTGCCAGCAACGCAGTCATTAGTGACCGCGGCAGTAATGTACTATATTTAGCCGTAAATTATGGAAGGACTAACATTTTTTTAAGTTTTTCAACCCATATTTCTTTAGCAAAATGTTTAGTTTTATTGGAAGAACACTAAATGTTTATACCACACCTTAAAACACATTGTAACAAGAAAGCTATCAAATTGGGTGGCAAACAGGCATGTTTATAGCAAAATTTTAGGTTTTGCAGTAAAACCCAAATTTATTAATATTGAAATCATCGAAAGATTGAAAATTTTCATTTTACAAATGAAAATTCAAATGCCTAAAAATGCTTTTATGATAATGTATAAAAACAACTGCCAAAGTTTGATATGGATACAGAAATGTCATAAAACTCTATAATAAACTTTCAGAAGGGTTTCGTCCATTTCGTGAAAACTTTTTTATATGTAAAGTTGCAAACTACTATCATACAAAGAGAAAACGCACAGAAAAATGTTTTACGTTGGTAAGTTTTTCTGTTATATTTCTCCTTCTTTGGCAATATTTTTTAAGTCCTGTTTTAATAAGATGTAGAAATTAATACATGGGTGAAAGAACCACGGTAGTCTATTGATTATCTGATTTGGCTCATCAATAGTTGCAAGTTCAATACCTAGGTAGATCACAAGAATTTTGTTCACACTTTTCTTTAAAAAATCTATTGAGTTATTGTTACTCGTAGGTCACAAAAAGAATACCTATGTATTTATATTTTCTTCATTTACTTTTTTACAACACCATTTGACCAATTAGTTACTTCTCCTAAGCATTAATACGCTAGAATTATAACGTTTCATTACCCCCTTAAATATTAATTAAGAAAACAAAGTTAAAATAAACCTTATTAGAGCTACACATGGTGCAGAATTACATGCGCCACTTTGGGTCATATAAACATTTTGCCTCTCGTATAATCCTGTTTTTTCCCAGGAAGTAAGCTTCGTAATAAATTAGGCGAAAGATAAAAAAGGATGCGTAATTTTCACAAAATATTACGAAAGTGATACTGGGCCTTATCTACAAGACGAGTAGCTAGTAGGGTATTTTGTTACAGTGCTTACATTGAGGCGCTATATTCCTAAATTTACTAGAAGAAAAAAATGTTTTAAAAACCAAAAAACCGACTTCAAAACCGCACTCTACCTCTAAAAAGGAATAAATTTAATAATATTGAAATCACTAGATACGCATTATCATTGTATTATAAAACACGTCTATTGAAGTCGGGTGGGGCTGGAGGACAACTTTTTTTTATTCTAACAGCCCCACCCGACTTCAATAGACGTATTTTATAATACAATGCTAATGCGTATCTAGTGATTTCAATATTATTAAATTTATTCCTTTTTAGAGGTAGAGTGGGGTTTTGAAGTCGGTTTTTTGGTTTTTAAAACATTTTTTTTTTTTTAGTGTAAGTACTTTCTGTATTAGATATTATTATCTAGGTAGATAGAAAAATCGGTTTGGCCAAACGTGAGATAATCGCGGACAACCATGCTACGTGTCAAACTGAGGAGAGAACCTCCTTTTTTGAAGTCGGTTAATATACTAAAACCTTCTTCTAAGTGTAGCAAATACTTTTCTGAAAACCTCATCAAAATTGGTTCAGCCAAACGCGAGATAATCACGGACAAACATACATACATACAGGTCAAACTGAGAACCTCCTTTTTTTGTTTTTTGAAGTCGGTTAAAAAAGGGCCATCGACTCTTCAGGAGTAACTAAAAATCAAAAATAAAAATGGAACCTCTAAAATTTCAATAATAAGAATCTACTTTGTCATAAAAGTGCCTATGATATCTGCATGTCATAGAAACTTTTATGGCATTACAAGAACGATAAATTTAAGGGCCTGTTTCACAACACAATCAAAAAGTAAGTTCTGAGTCTGTAGCTTACTTGACAGATGAATCTGATTCGGAATTCAGAAACAAATTATCGATAATATGTAAAAAATCCGAATGGAAAACTACCGCATGTATGCGTTCAGAATGATTCCGTTTCAGAATTCCGAATCAAAATTCCATCTGTATGTGGCCAGTTTAATCCGTGGTTACGTAAGCGCGGTTTATCTTAAACGCCGCGGCATGAGGAACTATCGGTTTTAGTACGATTAGAGTCGCTTGACATTTTGACCGAGCTATGCCGGTAGTAAATCACGACAGTTATTTATAAAAGACTAGCGGGCAAAGTGATATTACAAGCCTCGGCATGTAACTTTAGCACTGCCATTTTGTGCGCAGAAGTAATTTTTGGGATCTCATTGGCTGGAGACGTGGTGCGCTGCTACTGCAAACATGCGCAGTAATCCCCTCCAATTTCTCTCACCGCTCAACTTACGTGCCGCGGCTTATATACGTACCTATGAGTTATATTTATTGGGGAATATATGAGATTAATGCCAAATACGAGTATAGGCTATAATATAATTGACTGCCCAATAAATAAAATAAAAAAAAAATAAAAAAATAAAAAATAGCCCAGTAAAATTCTACATTTAAAACGCAAAACGCGATGTAGAGCTGCATTTTTGGTATGTTATTTGGACCCCTTAAGGAAATGAGGAACCAAGTTTTGCAAGCCAAAAAAAAATTGTGCTAGCTGCGTTATACCTGAAGTTCCGTATGTCTTTCCGTATGTCTAATAGTTTTTGAGATATGATGCTTGAAACATTGACCCTCACCGGCACATCTAACCGCCCACACCGTTATTTTCATACAAACATGCTCACTTCACAGTCTCATAGATATAAAAGTTTACGCATCTTTGCAATGGTTTGTGTGTTGATAGATTAGGAATGTGCTCGTTTTTTGAATCATCATATCTCAAAAACTATTAGACATACGGAGCTGTAGGTTAGCTTTAATTGTTTGAAATTTAATACACTTTCAAAATGATAATGACAACTAATGTCAAAAGCCCCTTTGAATAAAACTACTGATTTTTTTTGCAGTTTTTCACGTATAACGCAGCTAACACAACTTTATTTTGCTTGCTAAACATAGTTCCACTCTCTCCTAAGGGGTCCAAATAACATACCAAAAATGCAGCTATACATCGCATTTTGCGTTTTTAGGAAAAATATTTGTAAGATTTTACTGGCCTAATAAGGAGCTCGGTGATTTATAGTGGTTTAGCGCCTGGCCCTGCGGTTGTTAGCAAGAGTCAGTCATTGGATGGATGACCAAAAATCTTCAAAAATTTATTATCTTGAGCTCCTCCGTGCTTTGAAAGCCACGTTAAGCCGTTATTGGTGCCATCTGTATTTGCAATCAATAACACCCACCAATCCATATTAGGGCTGCGTGGTGGGTTATAGCCCATCCTCCTTATCCACGCATAAGGGAGGCCTGTGCCCCAGCAGTGGGGACATAAATGGCTGATGTCATGGGCAGTACAGGGTTTTCACCATTTTCATCTTCAGCAAAGCCTTGTGTCTTAATAGTGCACTTTAATGTACTGTTAATAGTTATTATGATAATAACTGTTTCCGTGTTTTAACATAAGTTACCACAACACCAAAAGTGAACAATACTAATGCATTTCAATTAGACTAAACAATAAAATCATCTTCACGCTCCGTGCGAGCCGTGACTGAGCCATTTCCCTTGTCACAGATGGTTAGCTAAACAAAATGGCCGCTCTGAATAACAGATTCGACAATTAAACTGATCTTTTTGAAGCTTGCCGGAAGGTTATCTCTTTTAAGTAATGTTAAGAGATTTTAAATTGAATTTAAACAAATACTAGCTTCCTCCATGCATTTTTAAAAGGTCAGCGTATTTTCGTTGAGTTTATCTATTGACAGTTTTAAAGAGGGAGGAATATTGTAGTTTGATATTATTGTTGCAAAAAAGGTTTCCTATCTTTAATAAGTAGTAAATATCAACACTAATAACAAATTATCAATTTAGTAATAAAATATCATATCACTAAAAAAGCACAGAATAACTAGGTACGCTAAGGGTGGGGTGCGTGGTCGGATAACCTCCTCGTGTGCCCGACTACTGTTTGTCCCAGTGCATCCGTGGACTGGGAAAGACAGTGGGAGGGCCGGTGCACCCTGGGCGTCTCTTTAAAAGACTCTTTTGAGCTTCTTTTACAGCTGGCGGCTAATAATCCGACACCGAGGGACCAGGGATGAGCGCAGGTGGCGCTTACCCTGAACCTCGTTCGAACGACTGCGGAGGTGTAAGAGAGACTACGTGTCAATGTTTACCATAAAGACGGAAATCTTTTAGATAGTACGCGCGAGACGAGAGCGAACGTATCTTCGCAGACCGTGGGCCTTACAGGCTAGCGTGTCGGAGACGAAAGCCTATTTTGGTTGTACGTCTTGGGGACTAGGAGAGCGCGGGTGGCGCATCCCCTAGAACCCTTTCGAATGATTGCCGAGGTCTAAGAGGGACTACGTGTCTATGTTTAACATGGAGACGGAAACCTTTCAGATAGTACGCACGAGACGAGAGCGAAAGTCTCTTCGGAGATGATTGCTCGTAGACCGTGGGCCTTACGGGCTAGCGTGTTGAGACGAAAAGCCTTATCTGGTTGCACGTCTTAGGGACTAGGGGAAAGCGCGGTTGGCGCATCCCCTAGAACCCTTTTGAACGATTGCGGAGGTCTAAGAGGGACTACATGTCTATGTTTAACATGGAGACGGAAACCTTTCAGATAGTACGCACGAGACGAGAGCGAAAGTCTCTTCGGAGATGATTGCTCGCAGACCGTGGGCCTTACGGGCTAGCATGTCGAAGACGAAAAGCCTTATCTGGTTGTACGTCTTGGGGACTAGGGGAAAGCGCGGGTGGCGCATCCCCTAGAACCCTTTCGAACGATTGCGGAGGTCTAAGAGGGAGTATGCTTCTATGTTTACATGGAGGCGGAAACCATTTTGACAGTACGCGAGAGGGGAGCGAAAGTCTCTTCGGAGGCGGCCGCTCGAAAAGAGTGGGTTTTAGGACAGTGCAGATGGCATGTAGTACTAAATCCACTGAGGGAGCGGAAACCCAGAAGGATTGGTAATTTCATGATTACCGTATCCACTGGGTAGTACGCACCCGAGTGACTGAGGGAAAGCGCAGATGGCGCACCATTTTCCCTTGGAAGCTCACAACTCGAACGAATGCGGAGGTCTTAGAGGGAGTATGCTTCTATGTTTAACATGGAGACGGAAACCTTTCAGATAGTACGCGCGAGACGAGAGCGAACGTCTCTTCGGAGATGAATGCTCGCAGACTGTGGGCCTTACAGGCTAGCGTGTCGAAGACGGAAAGCCTTATCTGGTCGCACGTCTTAGGGACTAGGGGAAAGCGCGGTTGGCGCATCCCCTAGAACCCTTTTGAACGATTGCGGAGGTCTAAGAGGGACTACGTATCTATGTTTAACATGGAGACGGAAACCTTTCAGATAGTACGCACAAGACGAGAGCGAATGTCTCTTCGGAGATGATTGCTCACAGACCGTGGGTCTTACAGGCTAGCGTGTCGAAGACGAAAGCCTTATCTGGTTGCACGTCTTGGGGACTAGGGGAGCGCGGGTGGCGCATCCCCTAGAACCCTTTCGAATGATTGCGGAGGTCTAAGAGGGACTACGTGTCTATGTTTAACATGGAGACGGAAACCTTTCAGATAGTACGCACGAGACGAGAGCGAAAGTCTCTTCGGAGATGATTGCTCGCAGACCGTGGGCCTTACGGGCTAGTTTTCAAAGACGAAAAGCCTTTTCTGGTTGTACGTCTTGGGGACTAGGGGAAAGCGCGGGTGGCGCGTCCCCTAGAACCCTTTCGAACGATTGCGGAGGTCTAAGAGGGACTACGTGTCTATGTTTAACATGGAGACGGAAACCATTTAGACAGTATGCGTGAGGGGAGCGAAAGTCTCTTCGGAGGTGGCCGCTCAAAAACAGTGGGTTTTAGGACAGTGCAGATGGCATGTAGTACTAAACCCACTGAGGGAGCGGAAACCCAGGAGGATTGGTAATTTTATGATTACCGTATCCACTGGGTAGTACGCACCCGAGTGACTGGGGGAAAGCGCAGATGGCGCACTATTTTCCCTTGGAAGCTCACAACTCGAACGAATGCGGAGGTCTAATAGGGACTACGTGTCTATGTTTAACATGGAGGCGGAAACCACTTAGACAGTACGCGCGAGGGGAGCGAAAGTCTCTTCGGAGGTGGCCGCTCGAAAACAGTGGGTTTTAGGACAGTGCAGATGGCATGTAGTACTAAACCCACTGTGGGAGCGGAAACCCAGGAGGATTGGTAATTTTGTGATTATCGTATCCACCCAGGTAGTACGCACCCGGGTGACTGAGGGAAAGCGCAGATGGCGCACTATTTTCCCTTGGAAGCTCACAACTAGAACGAATGCGGAGATCTAAGCGGGAGTACGCGTCTATGTCTTACAAAGAGGCGGAAACCACTTTGATAGTACGCGCAGAGGGAGCGAAAGTCCTTACAGGACGGACGCTCTGAGACAGTAAGCCTGAGGTGTGCGCAGGTGGTGCCTATTCCGATGGCTTACGTGTCTTCATCGAATGCGGAAACCTGTAAGGGGTTACGCGTCCATGTTCACATGAATGCGGAGACCTTGCAGGCAGTACGCTGCTAGTGGGTCCTGAGCATGGGTTGGGAGGCCCTGCTCTGAGGTTTATGGACCCCAAGCTGGTTAGTGCGCTACTGTGCTGTGCGCTTCCTGGCGTTTGGGAGAAATCCCGCGGGATGGCAGAAGTAGTTTCTGCATCCCAAGGTGGGCTTGCTTCGGCGAGCAACCCACTGCCTTGGCCGCGAAAGTAATACCAAAAGTATTCTCGTAGCTAGGGCAGATATGGGCAGAGGGCACAGCGAGGGGTTTTTTAGTGGGTAGGCCCCCCCTTCCGGCCCCCCATCCAGCCCGCAGGGGCTGAGTGGGGGATCGGCTAGGCGGAAAGCGGTGTCGCTGGCGTTCAGTCGCTGGCGGCTTCCGTGGGAGAGTCCCACATAACTGCCGTCGCTCTCCCAAGCGACGGAGTACGCATAAGCACGCGTTTTTCCTCTCGTTAAAAAAAAAAGGTACGCTAAGGGTCCCCCCAGACCTACCGGTTTCCGTTCTTTGCTTTGCTGTTCGGCAATGGACCGCCGGCCAAGAGGCTCATTTTCAATCTATCGCATATTTTCAATCTAAGTACATTTCACATATAAGAGTGTTCTTGTGAGCTTTGTTCCTTAAACGATCGTTATGAAAACACAAAAAAATAGTTCAGATAGGTAATGATGACACACACAACCCTGTTCACAGTTTATATAAACATACGATCGATTTATTTTTAGCAATCGGAGACCATGTCCAGGGTGGCATATCTCCCAAAAGCTTCCTACTTCGCAACCCAGACAATGATGTTTGATAACACCAAGCTAATGACTATCTTGCCAATTTGGTCTGGTCCAAATATGCGATAGATTGAAAATGACCCTGGTTGGCCGGCGGTCTAAACAGCAAGTAGAACAGCAAAGGAAAGAAACGAAACCGGTAGGTCTGGGGGGACCCTAAGACCCAAGTTAAAAACACAAAGATTTATGAGCAAGACAGAAACAAACTAAAATGATTTTAAATTGAAATAGGTTAAGAATTATTTTAATATTGTAATATACGGCAAAAATCAATGCGGTTACCTACACAGTTGGTTTTACCATCATAGATCCCATTGACACTTGACTTGTGTTAAAATCTTACATCATCTTGACCACGTCTCTAAAGTTGATGCGCTTCACTTGAATTAAATAACGTCCTGTACTTGCCAAGTCTGAAGCGTAGATTAACAAAGCAACTTGCTCCTATCAGTCTGTACTGTAGTCCTGGACTTCGCTAATAGTTTAAATAGGAGTTAGGAAGTAAGGGCGGTTTCTATCTTACGCGGATGCGAGTGCGGATTCCATGCGTGCGTTTGGTCCACGGTGCTTTTTCATTGTAGGTAGTGTTTATCCAGATACCTGCTAAACATAAAAAAGTACTAAGAAAAAAAATTTGCGGACCAAAATCCGCACTCGCAACCGTATCCGCGTAAGGTAGAAACCGCCCTTTCGGCCTCTCCAGCCGCCTCTCCGTGTGGAGAGCCCATGGCTTTTCTCACCATGACGTCACGGCGTATACACACGTTTGCAAAAATCTTGCTCGCCGTGGATCTACTAGTTCATGCTAGTAGGTCTGAGGGTAGCTGTGCGTAGCGCCGACTACGTAGAAGCGTGCCCATTGAAGAAAATAAGGTTCAAGTAAGTTCACCTTTTGACTTTATGGTTCCGCCCATAGACATAGAAAAATTTTCGCTGCGCTCAAAAAGACCAACAAAGCGTGGAAGAGAGAAGTTAACATTATACGGACACGGTCTGTGTAAAACAGAGACAAAGGATCAAGTGACATGTGCCAACATTTTTTACAGTAAGAGCCCCTAGCGTCCCGCCTAGCAAATGAGCAATCACAGTTTGTTTAAAATATTTGTTAATTTTAATTAGAATTAAAAATAAAGGTATTGTGGAGCCATGGTGTCTTGTGCTCTAAGTAATTGTGATGTGACAAAAAGACACAATCCAAGTAATCACTCTTTTGACAGGTAAATAAAATATTCCCACACATTTCTTTAAAACCAAATTTCGCTACATTTATTCGTTTATCGACGAAGAAAACAGTATGGAACATAGTTTATTAATTTCCTTTGACATATATAGTCATATTTTATGAATCTAAGTCACATTTTATTTATCCCATATAAAATGTATGCATTCGTTTTCGGATCACCTGTTTATTGACGTTGTTGTTCTTTGACATTCTATTTCTATGGTTCCGCCACATCAAATTCAGTGGGTTAAATTTCCAGGCTCTCCCAGATTGGACAAAGTCCACCGGATTACCTACTACGATCCTCTAAATTTTCTCTAAAAATCATTTTTGTTTTAATATTAGTACTATAACGTTAATACTGTTACTGTTACTACGTGTACCTACTACCTACCTTTTTTATTTTGTAGTTACATTACAGTAAGTGCATTATTTTAGGAGAGGAGCTCGGTGGCGTAAGAAGCTTGGTGACGCAGTGGTATAGCGCCTGGCCCAGCGATTGCGGAGGTTAAGCAAGGGTTGGTCATGGGATGGGTGACCAAAAGTTTATTATCTCGAGCTCCTCCGTGCTTCGGAAAGCACGTTAAGCCATTGGTCCCGGCTGCATTTGCAGTCGTTAACACCCACCATTCCGCATTAGGCCCGCGTGGTGGGTTATGGCCCGTCCTCCTTATCCACCCATAAAGAAGGCCTGTGCCCCAGCAGTGGGATCATTAAAAATAGTTGATGGACAAGTGCGTTCTATCACTGTTCGTCAGTTTTGATCAAAATCGAACATTAGGTACATTTGGCCGTATTAAGGCTCCGCACAGACAGAAAAAGTTCAGCCGTTCCAAATTCTACGTTTCTTTGTAACTTCTGATTGATGGGCTTTCTGACTATCGTCTTGTTACTTCAACTGACTGACTGCTGACTGCCTGTCGTCTTCACTATAATTATGCGCTATAAAGTTAGTAAACCTTACAAAGAACTCTGAACGCAGAATGGAGAATTCAGAACGGCTACAAATGGACCGTTTCGTCGATATTTCCGACTCCCACTTATTTCTTCATGCAGATAGGTACTTAACAAGGGATCACAGCTTGTTAAATGTTTATTCATGTCTTGTTACTCGCCGAATATGGCGATTGAAAGCATTTAGGTCTGAGCAGTGCTAAACTAGGAAATTTCCTAACTGTGTTTCTGTTTAATACAGTAGGAAAAGATTATGTAATTTGTTGGTGCAATTTCACCTTTTGTTTCAAAAGGCAATAGGTAACTAATTTTCATTTACTTTATTATTTTAAGCTGTCCAGAATACATTGTTTCTTACATTTATTAATAGTGTTGAATGAAACTGATTTATTCGTCAGCCGGCTTACTCTTAATTAATTGAACCGGCGAATAGAAGACACAAGTTGACTATTAAGTACAGACTTCAAAATTGCTATTAAAGCTGATAAGTTTCTTGCGCCCGTTCTTCTTGTCAGTTAAAAAAGTCTTGAACGGGTGGTAGGAAAATATAGACGATTCAAAAGTACTTAATAATTAAGTTTATTTGAATAAAGCTATTTTTGACTTTGACTTGAAATAAAATCAAATTGAATTAACTTATAAGAAAAATCCTTTCGAAGTTAGCTCGATCGTTTGTATGGAAAACCATAAATTATTAGTGGTTCCTATTTTCTTTTGAGCAATTTATTATGTCAACTGTTTTTGTTTTCAGTAAACACCAAAAGCTATACATTTTCATCACAAAGCTATATATTTCAAATCAGATGGTCAGACTAGAAGCATTATTTTCAGTGGATCGGTTAAAAATCTGAATCACACACGATTGATTAGAGATCAATTGGTTGATTGAAGATTGATTGTAAAAAATCGTCTGACCACAGCATAGAAATAAAGTTTTTTATATTTTTTTTATAGTGCAATTATATCACTCTATATTAAATATGCGACTGTGAACCGGCAATTTGTCCTATCTAAAAATGTTAAGCTAAACACTTCTCTCTTTTTCAAATAAATTGCTCGCAGTTTAAAAGGTAATGCTGTTAGGACAAGTTAAATCAATAAGATTAAGGCGGTAAGTTCAAATTTTCTAGTAGAAATTACTTTTCGAAACGGTAAATAAGTAAGTAATAGGATATAGTACCTAATGCCAATAAGAAGTGTTTAGCTTAAAATTTTAAGATATGACAAATTGCCGGTTCACAGTATTCATATTGGATAAGTACTATCAATATCATAAATATTTTTTTTTTGTTACTGAATATCATGGCAAACGATAAAACTTCTCGAGTAAAGTCGAAGACATGTGGTCATATACACCACATTACCTACATAGGTTTTTTTACAATAGATTTTTACACCAAAAAATATCTTATAGGTAACGCGTTTACTAAGCTAGTTCTTACTAGTTACTAAGTTATTATTTGAACAAAGAGTGGGTATACTGGAATTCAATTAAAAAAAGTTATTCTATGTAACAACATTTGAGTCGACGCATTTTCATTAGTACTTTTACCGAATGATCAAAGTATAATGTTACCTACCTCAAATAATAAACATAATAATAAACTGTCGATGAATAGATGAGCGATAACCGCCTCTGTGGTCTAGTGGTTCGCCCACCCGTGTAGGACGCAGAGGTCCAGGGTTCGATTCCCAGGGAGGGTACAATTTGTACTCGGTTTGGTTGGTGGTAGGGCTTATTTCAAGTCCGCCTGGCTAGCTACCACCATCTTACCTAAGTCTGACGCCATAATAACAATTTAAAAATTGTTGTGTTCCGGCAGTTAGAGGTAAGATAGGCCAGTATTCCGGGTGTAGTGCGCTTCTACCTTCGGCCAAGCACTATCCCATTGTGTATATAAAAAAAAACAAAAATGAGCTTTAAGGGGGATTGGGAACAGAATTGTCAATGATAGTGGCAGCCCTGTTAGAAGTCATACAGAATATATTGGACCACCCAGCCACAGGTTTAAAAGGTGATAGTTACTAACTTAGCTTTTTTTAACTGTGACTAACCTGGATTTTTTTAACTCTTAATGTTACATAAGCTATATTAAATATATTCACTTCTCAAGCTTACGCGCTCACTAGACATGAAATAAAACACTTTTTAATGGATACTAGCGCGGTTTTATTGAATGTACTTTGGTATTTAGTTGGTATTTGGTTTGATTTTTGGTTTTCCCGACGTTTCGGCACCTTTGCAGCTGCCGTGGTCACGGGGGACTCTCAGTGACTCAGTCCCCCGTGACCACGGCACCTTCAATTTTTTTATTTTTGTGTTAAAATCGTTAAGCGGTTAACATAATACACCTACCTACCAAGTTTCAACTGTGTACTCTTAATACTTTCGGAATAAAATGGCTGTGACATACGGACAGACAGACGCACAGACAGACAGACAGACATGATGAATCTATAAGGGTTCCGTTTTTTGCCATTTAGGCTACGGAACCCTAAAAATGCCTCTCGCGATTAAAAAAGCCTTTTGGTTGTAAATTAAAACAAAAACAATACACGTATGTACCTCTTAAGTAGTTGTGTAAAAATCAAACTAGACTTAAGTACCAACTTTTCTCGTTAAGTATTTCGAGATCGTAAACAATATGGCACACCATAAAATGTCGGATAAACAATAAAAATGTTTACGTTATATTAACGTTGTTTATCCGGCAAGGAAATAAACAACCATAAAATAACTTATACGAGTCTTAAACAGTATCATTGACTTATAAATTGCTAATTATTCCTTTACTACTCATAAAATAATGTCGTGCATAATGTCGTGCATAGTGTATAAGATTAGTTGGTTTGCAATGTATTATAATAATAAGTCATTTTGTTCATTAAGATAATTACCAATTGATTGTTACTGTGCCTTACTCTAAAAAATAAAATAAATAAATAAAAGACGGAACAATTAAAGTCTACTACATAAATTTTCCTTCTTAGATACATACCTATTGACCGAGAGAGTGCAAAGCGCGAGCGAAGCGTCTTTGCTTCAGTTTGGGAAAAAATGCCTTTGTATGTCTGTCCGTCTGTTCTCCCCTACAGGTCGCATTTCTAAACCGATACTCGTGAAATTTTCTGAGCATGTTCAATAATTATACATATACAGGGTGGATTTTTAAAACGGTACATTAAGGGCAGGTACCTTAACCGTTATAGTTACAGGAAAACGTTCCTAGGAGACCATCCATAACTTTTTAAAATATTCTGAACTGCATTATGAAATATATGCAATGCGAAATATTTTTTATTGCCAAATGATATTGAAAAATATTTCGAGTTGATTTATCGTTTTTCAGTACAAAATGTATGGGAAAAGTTTTTGGTGATTTCTGTCGTTTCTAGTACTCATACCTTAAATGATTCCATAGATTCTTTTGATCCCCACACGAAATAGGATCGATTGGCATAAAAACATTTTTTTGGTATTTTAGCATTTTTTTTTGCTAACGGTAATTTTTTTCCAAAATCTGTGAATGCAGTTCAGAATATCTTAAAAAGTTATGGATGGTCTTCTAAGAACGTTTTCCTGTAACTGTAACGGTTAAGGTACCTGCCCTTAATGTACCGTTTTAAAAATCCACCCTGTATTTATTTTTTGTCGAGACAGAATTTTTCGAAATTTTTCGAAAAAATAAATCATTTCAGCCATTTCGAAAAATGTCACAAACGCGAGGTTAACAGCTCACAGAGCTACTAGTTTTATAATTATGTTATGGTTTTGATGATAGACTCCAGTGATAGAGTCAATATAGAAAAAAAAATCTAGTCTTTCTGATGTTCATGATACGAAAGTTTTCAATTCCTATTTTCGACGTAGGTAGTTACCAAAAGTATACAATATACATTTTAGTGGTGTCTGTAAGTGATGTTATATTGAATACCTGAACAACTTGTTTTCTGAATAACTTTGTCTTGAAACAAACACAAGAGTCACAGAATTACTTCTTCTCTAATTAAATTTTACCCGAATTTTGAATTAATTAAGAGAACTCGTCAACAATTTCTCAAACAAAACTTAACTAGTGAGAAATGAAACAAAAGACCAAGAAGTTCCAATTACAATTCAAATGTTCAAACAATCGAACGCCATCAAACAAAAGCGCGGCCAGTTCGAAATTCGAAAACAAAAGACGTTACAGCCGATTCGAATTTGGAACGCGGAAAGCTGCGTGTGGTCTCGCGGAAAGTTGGGCACAGATTATATTTGAACTAAGAAGAAATTAAGGTTATCTGTAGCATACAATGCGGGGTTTGTATGGAACTTTTTTCCGATTACACTATACTTTTGTTACAGTGTATACGTGTCAAACGAAAGTTTTTACTAGCGTTTTCATTCTATTTCTAGGCCATGCGTACACCTGAAATTGATTTAGGTCAAATGGACCTTTGTATTACAGAAGGAAGTAGTAATATACACATTGGCTATTTAGAAATGGGTTATTTAAATTACGCTTTCATCATCAGCGGTATTTGCTCTCACTTTTCCTTATATTAGGTTGTTAGCATGGTTTTATAGAGAAAAAGTTGCTATCGCCTATGTATGCTCATCAACTTTGTCTAGGGATACAGGTGGTTTTTTTTCATACAAACCTTGGTTTTCTGCAAGGGATGTACCGTGTAATCTGATGATTGCTATCCAGGGAGTGAATGGAGGAGATTCAGATCGCTATACACACCCAACTGGTCTGATCAGCATTCTAAAAGATATCTATATCCACCTTCGGCCTTATCGTCACTTAACATCAGGTGAGGTGAAGGCCAAGCCTATCCCGTTATGAATAAAAAAAAGCCGGCCAAGTGCGAGTCGGACTCGCGCACGAAGGGTTCCGTACCAAAAAACGGCAAAAAATACGTTTGTTGTATGGAAGCCTCCCTTAAATATGAATTTTATTCTGTTTTTAGTATTTGTTGTTGTAGCAGCAACAAAAATACATCATCTGTGAAAATTTCAACTTTCTAGCTATCGCGGTTCATGAGATTCAGCCTGGTGACAGACAGACAGACAGACAGACAGACAGACAGACAGACAGACAGACAGACAGACAGACAGACAGACAGACAGACAGACAGACAGACAGACAGAAAGACAGACAGACAGACAGACGGACGGACAGCGGAGTCTCAGTAATAGGGTCCCGTTCTTTGGGTACGGAACCCTAAAAAGGATGTTTTAGGATGTCAAGAATAGGTGCAAGAAACTTATCAGCTTTTATCACTGTCTGCTCGACTACGTTACGGGAAGTTGTCAAAACATATGTCAATTTTTTACGAACAATATATTACAAAACAATTCATTATAACACGTGGCAGACCGGAAACGAGCTCCCTTACCCTCGAACTAAGGGTTGTAAAATAATCGGCTAAACGAAACGCCAGATCGTATTATAACGATAGGGGTGAACGCAATTAATGCATTTAATATGGTAGTAATGATGTTTATAGAGAAGGGAGATGGAAGGGTTTGTTTTTATTTGAAGATTGATAGTTTTGTTGCTATTGAACGAAGTTTAGTTATTTTACGTAATACACACATCAACTTTGTCTAGGGATACCAGCTGCCGGACCGCCTAACTCTCTCGCTTTGACTCTGGCTTTGGTTTATGACGTCAGTGCACTGTCCGTCCTTGTCATCGTGTTATGATATGACAAGGATGGATGTAGTCTAGCTATCGCTCTGGCTAAAGCTTTGAGTTAGGCGGTAGGGCCCCAGGTGTTATTTTCATACAAACGAGGTTACTTTGAAGCCTTGGTTTCCTGCCAGGGATGTACTGGGCTGTGATCTGATGACGGCTATTCAGGGAGTGAATGGAGGAGATACAGATCGCTATACACACCCAACTGATCTGACCAGCATTTTAAAAACGTAATAAACATGTTTAAAAAAAACCGCGAAAATAGCATGAAAATGTATGGAAATCCTCAAACTGAGAACTCTAACCCATTAATCTTTTAGAATGCTGATCAGATCAGATGGGTGTGTATAGCGATCTGAATCTACTCCATTCAGTCCTTGGATGGACATCATCAAATTACAGCACGGTACATCCCTGGCAGAAAACCAAGGCTTCAAAGTTACCTCGTTTGTATGAAAATAACACTGTATCCCTAGACAAAGTTGATGTGTATATTTTTAAATACAGTACCTACTTATATATTTCCATGCCTTTCACTTGGTATAAAAGATATGACTTAATAACATATGTATATAGTTGTTTCATCTCACGAATGCACCTCGGCTATAAATATTGTTCGGCGTGCACATGCACATTGTTGTAGTGTGCGTAATACGAAAGCGTGCAGACGTAAAAAAAAAGAAAAGTAAAGAAAAGAAAGTCATTAAGTCTGGATCGGGTGGTAGGAAAATATAGACGATTCAAAAGTACTTAATTATTGAGTTTATTTTAATAAAGCTGATTTGACTTTGACTTTGACGCACATTATAACAATGTGCATACATGTGCACGCCTAACAACATTCATAGCCGAGGTGCATTCGGGACATTGTCAAATTCAGTGATCATTTTGTTCGAAAGCTATAAAATTAAATTAGGTATACATTTAGAAGAGAAAACTTTACCAAACAATACCAAATGAACTAAAGAATGTGTACTGAGAAGGTAATAGAATCCTTAAATCATATTTTTTTCAAAAATCCTATTTTTTGTTTCAAAAAGTCCTCTTCGGTGGTCTGTTCGAAAACCAACTCTGCTTTAATTTGTGATCTTAAGGTACATTAAAACACCTCTGTTAATAAATTTCGTTACCATTCAAAAACTCAAGACTGTCATTTATCCTTATACAGCATACGTTATCCAGCAATATACCATTATTAATTATTTTATTACCATAGTCTCAATTTTGTTCCGAAGATTTAGATCTTTTATTGAAAATCAAAATATTAATTTTTCCTGAACGCATCCTTACCTAAATTGAATAGTAATTTAACTGTAAACGCATCAATAATTCTTAAAGCGAGTGATAATCATGTCGAAAAGGAACAAAACAAAAAAAAATAAAAGATGACTATTCTTTTCGGTGACAGCTGTAAAAAGTTAACAACTTACGTAGCTACATGGGCCTACTTGGTAATTAAGCCATTTTTAGGGTTCCGTAGCCAAAATGGCAAAAAACGGA
This sequence comes from Agriphila geniculea, assembly GCA_943789525.1. NCBI lineage: Eukaryota > Metazoa > Arthropoda > Insecta > Lepidoptera > Crambidae > Agriphila > Agriphila geniculea. The sequence goes on along the minus strand of OX038885.1, from coordinate 21,848,487 downwards.
ACCCTTATAGATTCGTCATGTCTGTCTGTCTGTCTGTCTGTCTGTCTGTCTGTCTGTCTGTCTGTCTGTCTGTCTGTCTGTCTGTCCGTCCGTATGTCACAGCCACTTTATTCCAAAAGTATTAAGCCTACATAGTTGAAACTTGGTAAGTAGGTGTATTCTGTGAACCGCTTTACGATTTTTACACAAAAATAAATAAAATAAAAGATTAAGGGGGGGCTCCTCATACATGGAACTGAAACTGAAAATATTTTTTTTCATCAAACCAATACTTGTGGGGTGTCTATAGATAGGTCTTTAAAAATGACATTGAGGTTTCTAAGACTATTTTTTTTCAAAGTCAACCGTTTGAAAGATATCTGCCGCCAAAGTGGTAAAATGTGTGTCCCCCCCCCCTTTAACTTTTAAAGTAAGAGGGTGAAAAATCTAAAAATATATATGCTATAGATCTTAATAAACACTTTCAACGAAAATTGGTTTGAACGAGATACAGTAATTAGTTTTTGAGATATAGTACATTTTACAAAACCGCAAATATAACTTTGTCATTCATACAAACACTGTGAAAAACAACGTTAATTTTTCAGACGAAAAATGATAGCGGTATTAAAATATGGTATGGTATATAATGTACCTACGGAACCCTACTGCGCGTGGCCCGACACGCACTTGGCCGGTTTTTTTTTGCTTTTATCATTATCCTCAAAAAGTATGGTTTTATGATTTTTTTAGTGAGGAAAATCCATTCGGTGGTCCTCTTTTCGGTGGTCTTTTTTTCGTAGATTTTTTTAATTTTGCTGTATCTACTTCTGTATAAATGTATAAATCCTGTACTGCATGTAATACACAATACGGTATACATACAAAATGTACTACAGACAAGCGATACATCATCTGAACGAGCGTATTACCATAGAGCCACTGATCAGCCGCGCATTAATTATTATCCGCCATTATCTGTCATGGCTGACGTGACGTCATCATTGGAGAGGAATTATTGCTTTTGAAATTAATTAATTAATTCAATTTACACGTATAAAAGTCAAAACATTAATGAAGTTAGGTAATTTATAACTAGTGGCTCTGTGGGCTGTAGACCTTGCTTTTAACAATTATCTTCGGCATTTTGAAAAATTTCGAAATCGGAATCGACAAAAAAATTTAAATAACGAAACTGCTTACATTTCACGAGAATCGGTTGAGAAATGCGACCTGTAGAGGAAAACAGATGGACAGCTCTGGCTGTCAAACGATGACAGTGGAACGAACATTTGCCCAAGCTGAAACAGAGACGCTTCGCACTCGCTCGGTCAAAAATACTCTGTGCTCTAACGTATAGCTAAAGCAACGATATGGACCGTCGGCCAACCAGGGTCATTTTCGATCTATCGCATATTAGCATTAAACCAAATTCGCAAGATAGCCATTAGCTTGGTGTTATCAAATATCATCATTAGGGTTACGAAGTAGGAAGCTTCTGGGAGATATGCAACCCTGAACATCCCATCGCTAAAAGAATATCGATCGCATATTTATATAAATGGTGAACAGGGGTGTGGCATCATTACCTAAACTATTTTTTGTGTTTTCATATCGATCGAATAAGAAATAAGGATCACAAGAGCATATATGTGAAATGTACTTTCCTGGCCTGACCTCCTAGATGCTTCCTGAAAGCGACGCAAGACTGTGGTTTTTTAAACGCCTGGGACCTGCCTCACCACCTGAATGTGTAGTCGATTACATGCAAATATGTAGTCGATTATTTTTTTGGAAAAAAAAGTCTCTATGTTTCTACCCTGACCGCGCGCATGCTTCCCTAAAACTAACCAAGCCGATGGCTAACATGTTTGTAATGATGCCACCTAAAAATTCTCTCTGTTCAACTCTGTGTTCGATTCTGTTCAACATTTATATCAATATTCGATCGATTATTTTTAGCGATTGGAGACTATTGTATGAGAGGCCATATGTTCAGGGTGGCATATCTTCCAGGAGCTTTCTACTTCGCAACCCAGACGACAATATTTGATAACACCAAACTAATGGCTATTTTATGAATGTAGACTGGTCCCAATATGCGATAGATTGAAAATGAGCTCCTTGGCCGACGGTCAAAGCAAAGTAGAGAAACGGCCGTGAAAAATATTCCTTTCATTGCACAAAAGATTTACTTCTAAGATTGGCTTCAATTAATGTTTACCCCAAATAAATACAAAAATTAGGCAAGTAATTAAAAAACTCAAAGTCTTTATCAAAAGCGAAAATTTCATTAATTGTTGCAGAAAGAGGAAAAGGAGATGTAGCGTCTTTTTGTTTTATTTTTAACCTGTAGTAAATATAACCGAATTATATCTACGTTAAAATCAACATCGGAAAACCTTAAAACAAAAACCGCATCAAAATTGTCTCTAAAAGGCAAGAAATAATATTCAAATCATTAGATACGAGATACGCATATCAATTTTAATAAAACACGTCTATTGAAGTCGGGTTGGGCTGGAGGACCACTTTTTTTGTTCTAAAAGCCCAACCAGAGTTCATTAGACAATTTTTAATTATGGCGTTAGACTTAGTTAAGATGGCGGTATCTTACCTAAGTCTAACGCAATAATTAAAAATTGTTGTGTTCCGGCAGTTAGAGTTAAGATAGCCAGTTCCTCAGTGATTGATGAGGATTCCGGGTGTAGTGCGCTTCCACCTTCGGCCTTATCGTCACTTTAACATCAGGCTTGTACTATTATGTATTCTGTGCATCAGGTGAGGTAAAAGCCAAGCACTATCCCTTCGTGTATAAAAAAGTTTTTTTTTTTTCTAAATAAAAAGGGTGTAAGCAAATCCTAAGGTTAAAATATTTCGTTGTAATTTTGAGCTTTCCCTAACTTATAATAAAATTTGACAGTTTTATTGACTACCTACAAGCTTGGACGACCTACAAGCTACAAGTAAGCATTTTTAAATCCCATTTTACTACGGGGATTACAAACTTTATGACAACATTTTATAATGAGAAACTTTCATAGGTGACATTGATGTCCGTTTAACTGTGAAAGATAATTAAATAAAATGTGTAAAGTAATAATATTATTATTACCTAGCAACACTATTGAGAATTTATAAAATCTCCAACATAAACCTTGCACTGTTAATTTATTCAGTCCACCATTGGAGCCTCGTCAGTTGATCGTAAAGGAATGAGGAGATAGGAAAGTTTGAGATAATATTAGGTGGTAACTTATCTATCACCAATATTAACTTTAACATGACATGGTCCCAGAAATTTTACTAATAATAAGGAAGTCAATACAAGATCAATAAAATGACGAACGAACTGAGGTCAATAAAAAAAATATCTCGTACTGCCTAACACCCTTTTCAATATCACTGCTGGGGCACATGCCTTCCTTATAGGCGGATAAGGAGGATGGACCATAACTCACCACGTGGACCCAATGCGGATTGGTGGGTATTAACGACTGCAAATTCAGCCGAGACCAACCGCTTAACGTGCCTTCCAAAGCACGGAGTAACTTGAGATAGGTATAATAAATTTTTGGTCACCCATCCCATGACCAACACTCGCAAAAGTTGCTTAACCTCCACAATTGCTTAGCCAACCACTGCCAACTGAGTTCCTCTCATATCTCGTATTAATTCCGTATAATTATTCCGACTGTTAATCAGTTTCGTGGAAACAAAATCTTCAACCGGAAATACAGACACCGAACCCGGAACAGGTACAAATAACTAGTTCGTTAAATCATTCCACCACAGACACTTTACTAATAAGGGGTAGCCGAAACTGTACAAAACAACGGAGATACAGGGAACTAAGGCCATAACTCAATACGGACGCAGTTTATCGAAATCTAAAACTGTTTGCTCCGAGCTAAAGTAGATTTTGTATGCGCTCTATACCACACTTAAAAGCTTAGACAGCGCGATCAATTTCAGTTAAATTCGATAATGCAATAGAGGATAAACTCTACAAAGCATATGTAGGCTGTATGGAATGAATTTTATGTCATTGTATTGCCATAATGTCAGATTGGCATTTGGAAAATTTTGTATGAACTGCCCCCCTAGTATCTAGCATGGCCGATGAAACACGATATTGTCTTTTGATAGTTAAAGGTGATACTGATAAATCACTATGATTATATCATACCGCGTTTCGATGATTATGATAAGGGGGGTGGATAACATTTTATACGGTAACATTCGAAATTCGTCCGAATTTTCTCGTACCTTTATAACAGACTTACCAATTTTTAAAAGTCACAATCACACTTATTATTCGTCATGCACAGGTATTGGATCTTGTTGTTTGGTATGTTTTTCCTACATTTAAAATAGGTAAAAACTACATTATCTATTTATTTAAATAAAACATATTTTGTCGTTACAGGTTTTGATAAAACGCTGCCAGTTTCCGTCAATACCAGAAGCAGCAAACTTACCGAGCGCACCTGACTACCTGTCTAGTGCAGGAGATAGGGAACGTTGTCTTGGTTTCACATAATAAATATTATTTATTTTAACAGTAAAATAAAAAAAACAGGTAACATTAGGCGTTTTAATAACATGAATATGTAAGTTTATAAAGTTAACTAACTTATCTATATTTATATATTATACGTCATGAATGAATGAATTAAATTAAATGATGAATAATAAATTGTATTTGGAACTTTCTCATAAAACATGCTTGAAGTATCTTTTTCAGTGAGAAAAAATCACTAACAGTAGACTATGTGGAAAGTACAATAATATGCAGTGATCGTTGTCATCTCTAAAATAAAAAACCGGTCAAGAGCGAGTCTGACTCGCGCACCGAGGGTTCCGTACCATCATAATTGCACCATTAAACCACACTGCAGACCAGAATAGTAAAATTAGTATTGCAGTTTTAGGTCAGCGCCATCTCTTGACCGATAATGGAACTGATGTTAACTTTTTTAGAAATTTGATAATTTCTCAAGAAGTGTGCTATATTGAAACATCGTTTTATTTTTCCTGTAATCTTTACATAAACTACTATCAGATAGAATTATTTCAGATCTTTCTCTTTGCAAACTTCGGAGATAAGGGGGGGGTAACGGTATTTTTTTTTACATTTTTCATCATAAGTCGAAATCTATGCAGTCTAGAAAAAAAAATGATTGAGAACGTGCAAACGGCGCTCTTTCATACACATGCCCTAGTAGCCCCACTTCAAATTTTTAAGACCCCTTTTCAGGCCCTGTTGTAAAAAAGGTATTTATTTTTTTATTTATTTCTTATTTGCAAAATAGTTGGGCAAATGTCATTTTAAACTATTCCCAAATTTCAAGTTGATACCATTAGTAGTTCTCGAGATATCCAGTTGTGACAGACAGACAGACAGACTGAGTCACGCCATAAGGGTTCCTTTTTTACCATTTTGGTACGGAACCCTAAAAAAACCAGCCGGACTCACTCGTTAAAAAAGTCGGACTTTTGAGTCCCAAGGCCGCCGGACGCTAACGGTACGGTACTGACTATATTTCTCCGCTATTCAAAACAAAAGTGACATTATGTTTCTAAGCAACCCTGCTTTCAATCAAATATGGATTTCCACTCATTTAAATTCAGTTGATAATAGCAAAATCATGTCATTTCAATCTACAATTTCAGGTAGGTAGGTAATAAAGAAGGGTCACGTCAAACAATATTAAATTTAAATAAACAAAATGTGAAAAGGGTCTGTTGTTTGTCAGAAGTGTTTCATACTGAATACTTTACTAAATTTGAATGTGATTTCTTTTAAAAAATAAAACGGTATTTCAATCTTGAAATTTATAAAAAAGGAAGCTAGCTAGATATAATAAAGTTAAGTAAACATTTTTAAGTTTATTATAGTTAATTCATAGAAGTGACTATGATCGATACTACTATACTCAGTCAAAATTGCAGCTACAAGTTTGAAAGAGGTGGGCATTTTATTTTTAGGTGGTATTCCACAGCACTCTCCATTTCTTTCAAACATTGCATTTGGATCGCGACATTTGAATAGGTGGAGGGATCCGATAGCAAATTACGCAAGTCTGTTGCTAACAATTCTCGATTGAAATCGCAGTTGCATGTAAGATAGTTGTTACATTGGTTCTAACTAAAACTAAAGCTATGTAATAAGCATTGCGCTCAAAAAATGGCCCCACACGAAACGTACAACTAAGTGGATAGAGCTAAAAATGCTAGCATTTAATTATGCAGCACAAAGCGTCTGAACACTGGTTGCTTATTAGCAACCATAATTTGTATACTTATAGATCTTTTCTGTACTTAAACGTAAAAATAAGAAAATAAGATACATTTGACTATAAAGGACGTCATTTCTAATAAAATCTCCCTTTCTATCTTTTCTCTACAATATAAACTGCAATCTATTGAAAAGAACACTAACGTCAGTCACCGGGTGCGTGGCTGGCCCGACTAAAGCTGAGCGGGTTGTACTTTTTCGGTCCCGTGGTGCCATTTTTTAAGCAATATTTGTTGGCAATTACACTTCCATAGATTTTAGTTCGCTGAAAGCAGCAATGTAATTGCGATTTCTGTCAGAGTTGATTGCAACAATTTTACATAATCAGCCCCAGGTTACTTTCAAATATCAGCCTTGTAAGTACAACAACATATTTGGACACTGTCTCTAAAACTAAAGAAAAGGTAAAATATAGTTTAGAAAATGGTTCCAGTCGAAACATCGCGGCTGGGAGGTGACAGCTCCGACATACTGAAATAAATAATGGAAGAGTAGCTTGAGTCTATTTAGTCGTATCCGTATTATTTTCGATACAATTCTTTTATTTTTTTGGAGTTTTGAACTACCTACTATATTATGTTGCTGACATTTCAGCATTTCATTTTTCTACTACAAAAAAAAGTGCCACTATATGGTTTTATACACGAACAAGCTAATTTTTTTTTTTTTATAAAAAAACGATATGATTTTATTTGAATTAGACGTTGTTCGAAACCTGTAATAAATTGTCAACTTGTGGACCTTATTGACGAATTTACTGTATTTATATTCTACCATACCTATTCACGGTGTGTCAGTAAGAATGAAAGAAATTGGAGTTTCACACACGAACATTTTTTAATTCTAACTTACACACGGCGAGTAGGAAAAAATATTAAATTCAAATAAAACCTGATTGAATTTATCATAAAAAATACCTCTCAAAAGTTAGCTCTCTTATATGGAAAACCATAATTGGCCCTTATTTCTTTTTAGCAGTAATATAAGCCACCATCAGCCATTTTAATGTCCCCACTGCTGGGGCACAGGCCTTCCTTATGGGTGGATAAGGAGGATGAGCCATAACCCACCACGCGGGCCCAATGCGGATTGGTGGGTGTTAACGACTGCAAATGCAGCCGGGACCAACGGCTTAACGTGCCTTCCGAAGCACGGAGGAGCTCGAGATAATAAATTTTTTGTCACCCATCCCATGACCGACCCTTGCGAACGTTGCTTAACCTCCGCAATCGCTGGGCCAGGCGCTAAACCACTGCGCCACCGAGCTCCTCGCCATATAAGCCACATTAGGTAGAAACTAAAAAAAATACTACCCAGTTCATAGTTAATATTTTTGACAGATGTTATCAAATATCGAAAATATATTTAATGCTCGTATAAATAACGAATAAAAGATTAAAATGCGAACATGTGGCAAATCAAGAGTTATTTTTATAGCAAACAGTTAAAGTGTAACCACATGACAGATCATTTTAAACATCAAACTATGTTATAGTTTACTTTTTACGGCTGTAAAAGATAACAGGTTTGGTTAACCTTGTTGTTAAACTTTCTGTCTTTGAAGTTGTTTGGATAAACCAAAGTTTTTGATGTATTTTGGGGACTTTATAATGTAAAAAATAGATTATTTTAATTCACTGACGGCCAAAATTAAAAGCAATATAATATTATTTGTATAAAACATTGTTTATGAATTCAGCCAAAGGGGAAAGTCTGAAAAAATTATATTGCCTGATTTTTATAGGTACAAATAATAGGTATAATAAATTAATAGGAAAAGTATTAGAATTTATGGCTGCGTGAAAAAAAGACGAAGTCTTCGCAAAAGTACGGAATGTCAGAGGAATGGAGAATATTCCTTAACCATAACCACAATATATCTTTAAAAAAAAGTTTCGACACAATTTTGACATTTGACCATAGACTAATACAAAAGTCAAGTACTAAAACTTGACATTTCACAAACTTTTCTGGTGAAGTTTACCCATAAGCCTCAACATACAGCTTCCTATTATCTATACTGACACAACATAATCCTGATCTTGACATTCTATAAGATAAGACAAGATGGGTGGTCCTACAAAACATAATAACTAGGACAAATATTAACTAAGCACATAATTACGTTACCTACCCCAAGAGAAATATGAGAAAACTCAAAGTTAATTTAAAGTCTAAAATAACCTGGAAGATAACGTTACTTTGTGTGTTAACATTGACGCTTCTAATGATGACAAGGTTATCTTATCTGTGAAGGGGTTAACTTTGGGCAAAAAACACATTGCTGGTAAAGGATGTTTAGCGATTTGCCATTGTTCGTTCGTTAAAAATTTTAAATTAATTAAATTCATGTATCATATTAGTCCACTGCAGGTTAACATGTTAGTGTTGAATTTAGCGTTCAAAATATAATGTAAAATACAATGTATTTTTCATACGACCACCTGTATCTTACTAATATTTGAAATGTGAAAGGTTGTGGGTTTGGATGTTTGGATTTTTGTTCCTCAGTCACGCAAAAACTACTGAACGGATTTGGTTGAAATTTGGCACACATATAGTAGATAGCCTAGGTTAAACATAGAGTATTTTTTTATCCTGATATTCCCACGGGAACGGGAGCCATGCAGGTGAAACCGCGGACGTAGTTAACGTTTTTTAGGGTTCCGTAGCCTAAATGGCAAAAAACGGAACCCTTATAGATTCGTCATGTCTGTCTGTCTGTCTGTCTGTCTGTCTGTCCGTATGTCACAGCCACTTTATTCCAAAAGTATTAAGACTACACAATTGAAACTTGGTAGGTAGGTGTATTATGTTAACCGCTTACCGAATTTAATACAAAAATAAGAAAAATAAAAGATTAAGGGGGGGCTCCCCATACATGGAACTGAAACTGAAAAAAAATTTTTTCTTCAAACCAACACGTGTTGGGTGTCTATAGATAGGTCTTTAAAAATTACATTGAGGTTTTTAAGACAACTTTTTCTCAAAGTCAACCGTTTGAAAGATATACACCGCCAAAATGGTAAAATATGTGTCCCCCCCCCCCTTAAACTTTTGAAATAAGAGAGTGAAAAATCTAAAAAAAATATAAGCTGTAGATCTTAATAAACACTTTCAACTAAAATTGGTTTGAACGAGATATAGTAATTAGTTTTTGAGATATAGCACATTTTCCAAAACCGCGAATATAACTTGTTCATTCATACCAACACTGTGAAAAACAAAGTTATTTTTGCAAACGAAAAATAATAGTTGGTATTAAATATGGTATGGTATAAGGTAACTACAGAACCCTATGGCGCGTGGCCCGACATGCACTTGGCCGGTTTTTTACTGTATTTTTCGATGTACTCGTAAGTATTTTTCGCATTATTCATAATAACACGTTTTTATAAGGTACTAGCGGCCGCCCGCGACTTCGTCTGCGTGGAAAGGTTTTTTGCTATCCCTCGGGAACAATACTTTTTTTCGGGATAAAAGGTAGCCTATGTCCTTCTCTGTACCCCTGACAACGTGTATGCAAAATTTCATGATGATCGGTTCAGTAGTTAGGACGTGAAGGCGTAACAAACAAACAAACAAATAAACAAACAAACAGACTTTCGCATTTATAATATTAGTAAGGATGTTGCTTTCTAGTTTATTTGTTTCTTTGTTTGTCCACAAATTCTAGCTTCCCGAAGAGTTAAAGACTTGAAACTTTAAACATAGGTCAGCTATTGATGGATGACCGTAAAGCTAGGCTTTCCTAAGAAAGCGGTGCCGTCACATAGCGGTCGTAATTTTACGGACGTAAAAAGACTATTTAACTTTACGGTGTCCAGCACCGCCTCGCTAGCAAACCGCGCCGTATTGTTTACATAGACAACGTTCTACGCCGGTAAATTACGGCAGTAATATGACGGCACTGTCATCTTAAGAAACCCTAGATTTAGTGGTTATGTGCAAGCGAAAGTTGGAAAAATTGTTCGTCGGTGGATGAAGACTCCACCGCAGAGGAGGATTCGTAACACCGCACATCCAACATCCAGTCAGCTCGTGACCACGGCCGATGCAACAAGGTCGAAACGTCGGAAAAGGTCATGGGTATGAATTTTCTACTCGATTGTATTTCTGTCTTAAAGCGAATCTGTCCTAAACAGAATCTGTCCTAAACCGAATCTGTCCTTAACCGAACAAAGGATAAATTTTAGTTTAAACGCGTTTAAGCCTGTGATTTTAAACTTTTAAAATGCAACGGGAGAGTTTAAAATTATACACTGTAGGATAGATCTCATTCTTAGAGGGTAGGTTGGAAATTGCAGTATTGGACTATTAAAAATAATTAATAGTAAGTTGTTAACTTATATTAAAAATAATTACTAAGTTGTTAACCTACATTAAAAATAATTAAATGAGGAGCTCGGTGTCGCAGTGGTATAGCGCCTGGCGCAGCGATTGCGGAGTTTAAGGAACTTTCGCAAGGAATGGGTGACCAAAAATGTATTATATTGAGCTAATCCGTGCTTCGGAAGGTCCCGGCTGCATTTGCAATCGTTAACACCCACCAATCCGCATTGGGCACGCGTGGTGGGTTATGGCCCATCCTCCTTATCCACCTATAAGGAAGGCCTGTGCCCCAGCAGTGGGGACATTAAAAATGGCTGATGGTCATCATCTTTTTTTAAAATAGCACTTTTTTACACCTATTTTGTTGTGGCATTTCAATATCGTTTCAGTTTGAGGTGTTTTTGTTTAAAAAGTGAACCCAGATGTTGCTTTTTATGGTATTACTAATTAAAAAACTAAGGAATATTTCAAAATGGTTGATTTCCTTTCACACCTAATATTAGAAACGTCACGAGATCCCTATAGGTACCTATGTCAAGTTCATAATCGTTTTTAGGGTTCCGTAGCCAAAATGGCAAAAAACGGAACCCTTATAGATTCGTCATGTCTGTCTGTCTGTCTGTCTGTCTGTCTGTCTGTCTGTCTGTCTGTCTGTCTGTCTGTCTGTCTGTCTGTCCGTCCGTATGTCACAGCCACTTTATTCCAAAAGTGTTAGGACTACATAGTTGAAACTTGGTAAGTAGGTGTATTCTGTGAACCGCTTTACGATTTTTACACAAATAAAAAAAATAAAAGATTAAGGGGGGGCTCCCCATACATGGAACTGAAACTGAAAATATTTTCTTTCATCAAACCAATACTTGTGGGGTGTCTATAGATAGGTCTGTAAAAATGACATTGAGGTTCCTAAGACTATTTTTTTTCAAAGTCAACCGTTTGAAAGATATATGCCGCCAAAGTGGTAAAATGTGTGTCCCCCCCCCTTTAACTTTTAAAGTAAGAGGGTGAAAAATCTAAAAGAAATATAAGCTATAGATCTTAATAAACACTTTCAACGAAAATTAGTTTGAACGTGATATAGTAATTAGTTTTCAAGATATAGTACATTTTCCAAAACCGCAAATATAACTTTGTCATTCATACAAACACTGTGAAAAACAAAGTTATTTTTTCAGACGAAAAATGATAGCGGTATTAAAATATGGTATGGTATAATGTACCTACGGAACCCTACTGCGCGTGGCCCGACACGCACTTGGCCGGTTTTTTCACACCATCTTCAGTTCTCACAGTCCATAAACGTCGCGACAGGCAGACGTCTCAAGTGTTTTTGTATAGAAATATTCTAAGAGAAAAAGATAATGAAATTATCTTAAAGTCATAACTTTAAAGTAGATACTTTGCAGTGTCCTTTCTTGCACTTTATATCTCAAACTAAGCAACGTTATCTAAAACTGTAAAAATTAAGCAGTTAAGGAGGCTATACCACAGAATAACTAATAGTACAAGCTATACCACCGAAAGTGGCGCCCTCAGAGTTGTTAATAGAAAATTATTTTAATGAAACTTTACGTGAAATTTTATGCGCCGTGATATCTTCGGGTCTATATGGTAGTGATACTTCTAAAAATACTAGACCATGGTTCAGTATTTTTAGATGTGTCAAAAACGGCTACTTTTATCAGTTTTGCTATCTACTTCTAGCAGTGACTACGAGGGAATATAATGATAACGTCTAAAAATACTAGAAAATGGGCCCTAAAAATTCCACTTAAAGTTTTATTAAAACTGTGTATTAGAATTACAATATTAAATAAAATTCAACGCGGCGCCACCTTCGGTCAGAATGCCACCCTCAGGTCAGGTGGTACCCTGAGTGAAATTGGCGCCGCGGTGAGTTTTATTTAATATTATAATCCTAATACACAATTTTAATAATGTTTATCGTGGAGATTTTAGGGCATACAGTCTTTTATTTTTAGACGGTATCATTACATTCCCTAGTTGTCACTGCTAGAAGTAGAAAAACGGCTAAAAGTGGCCGTTTTTGACACATTTGCTATCTACTTCTACGAATTACTACGAGGGCATGTAGTTGATACCTTCTAAAAATACTAGGCCCTAAAATCTCCACGATAAACATTATTAAAATCTTTTTCTATTAATAACTTATTAAATAAAAACCTCTGAGGGCGCCACTTTAGGTCATACAACCGCCTTAAAAGAAAATTATAATGTTGTTGGTTTTAATGAAAATGCAGACATATCATAATACAAATGTTGCTTTTAGTTTTACCAACTTCAATTATTTTTCTCGACATACCTACTTATAATTTATTTTTTATCGTTCTAAACATAACTGACCAACAGCTAATTTAATGTCCCCACTGGTGGGGCACAGACCTTCCTTATGAGTGTTGATTGGTGATGGGTATTAACGACTGTAAATGCAGCCGGGACTAACGGCTTAACGTGCCTTCCAAAGAACGGAGAGGAGCTCGAGATAATACATTTTTGGTCACCCATCCCATGACCGACCTTTGTAAAAGTTGCTGAACCTCGCAATCGCTGGGTCAGGCGCTTAACCACTGCGCCATCGAGCTCCTCATCAAAACATAACTATTTGGTTCTAAAAATATATATTACAAATATTGCTAAACTAAAAAAGTAACCAACATTTGGCCGATTGCCTCACCTAATTACTTTGTGCATTATCTCGTAGGTTCGTATCTTAATGGCCGTTACACACGAGATGTGGGCGCCAGAGCACGCACGTAGAGATAAGCCTTTATGTTTGGAACGATCGACTAACTGAAGAATTCGGAAAGAAATTACATAATTTATGCGACACTGTAAATATATGTAGAGACACAATTCGGAGTGCGAGTGAGTATCGTAGTACTACAATACTTGCTACTCTACTTAAAGCTACGTTAACGTGGAATTTCCTTCGCGATTATCCTGATATTTTCTAAGGTTCAAATTCTACATAAAAAATCATAAAAAAATTATAGGGTCATGAGTAGTTTAGGCCTGAATACGTAACAAAGAGTCAGAAGTTCTTGAAGTTGCATTGAAATAAAAAATACTAGCTAATGCCTTGCATCGTTGGTAAAATTATTTAATTAATTAATCAAAGTTAACTCCACAGCACAGCATACCTTAAAGCACAGAACTAGTATAAAGTGATACTCAATTATTGGTTAACGTTTATTAAATTTTATGTTTTACTACTGACTCCCTCATAGCATCCAGTGAGCCAGTCGTAATGCCATAAAAATCAGTTATAACCGATTTATGACGGCGCCAGATAAGCCTAGATATTTATAAAACGGGCTTTAGTCGAAAGCATTACATATTTTAATATGACCTTTTTAAGTCAAAGAAAATAATGACTAACAGCCGTTTTAAATCTTGTTTCAACCCATTGCCTCCATTTTCTCAATTACATTTTATAGATTTTTTTATTATTAGTGGTCTAGGGCACGGTATTACGCATGCCACTTTATAAATCCACCTTCAAAAAGTTTTCAAATCAAATTATCTAAAAATATTATCATGAATTATATTAACTCAGTTTTTTTATTGTATAAAAAACCTACAAAAACATTTTGAATTAATTATTTTATTAAAAAATTTACCTACCGAGAGATTTAACTAGAAAAACATGAAATAAAACACTGTATCGGATACCAGCGCGGTTTTATTGAAAGTACTTTGGTAATTAGTTGGTATTTGGTTTGATTTTTTATTTTCCCGACGTTTCGGCGCCGTTTTTTTACTAGTTATTGGAATGTTTTTCAAAACTGAAAAACATTCCAATAACTAATAACTGTCATTAAACCCTTAACGACTACTTACTATTTTCTGCCACTGATTTATAACACCAAAATAGGAACTTTTGACGCAAAATAACTGTACCAATTAAACCACATACAGACGTTTAGAGCACCATCTGTTTTCACCCCACGGAGGGGCACAAACACCCCACAAAAAACAATAACACCCATAAAATACTTTATTTTCTGGGACAAATGATGTCTTGAGTGACATTGTTGTGTAATGATTGTTTTGGTACTAAGCTCAATTTTGTGAGGTGGTCTTTTTAAGAAATTATTGTCTTTTTTATAAGTCGTAATTTTGAAGAATTTCAGTTAGTTATGCAAGGTTCTTTTATTCGGTCAAGTATTCGTAACATAACATGCGGAATAAAAAACCGTAAACTTTGCTCAAACACTTTGTTAGTACACAAATAAGAAAGAATGACTAAACCAACACACACTTACAGATGCAGACTTGACTATGGGAATCGAACTTGGACACGGTAATACCATTACCGTGACTTGGAATTCCAGAGACTGACCCCCAAACAATCGCTACGCCCGCCGCGGGTGTAAAACACGTCTTGAAATGTGCTTTCATTTTTTACATATTTAACTGCAATATGCAGAAGCTGCGCGCCTGAAAACCGCTTCGTGAGTTCTTAGCCTCAATGTTTGGTCTCTTGGACATTGGATGTTTTCAAAGATCGTAATATCATACTTAAAAGAGAATAATGACATAAAACTACAAAATACATCATTAACATAATTATCAATTATTTCATCATTATTTTTGGGTTCTTAAAACAATACATATTATGAGTTCACTTTTCCAGTCATGAAAAATAAGCCAAAACCAAATCATTTGGTAGTAGTAGAGTAGCTTATCTGTAAGTAAGTATTGTATTTCTTTAAGTACATTTTTTATTAAAATTATTTATTTTCAAATCTATTATTTATTTATTACTTTCTATAATCTAATAGAGTTCATTTACTTTGAAGTTTTAATCGAATAACTGCGCAATACCTAGTACTTAATTTAATAGCCAGGAAATATGTGAGGACGTTTATTGTTTCACATTTGAGTACTTCGACTGCGCGTGCCGACCGTACGAACAGTGGGTGTTTTAGGCTAGTACTGACTGCAAAACAGTAGCTTTATTTCCCATATTTCTAATCACGACATAAATAATACTCGCATAAAATAATTGTACTCCGTTGACTCTAGATAGTTCAAAAGGGCAAAAAAATGGGAATGAATTTAATGAAACTAAGAAAAATAAATCTTTCACTGCTCAGTGTCTGCTCATGTGAGTCGTCTAATTATTATGCATAATTACTAGGATCCGAATACTATTATTTATTCTGTGTCCGAATCCAAGACCTTGTTAGAGTAGACAGGCAGGAACACTTCCGTTTATCATCGTCATCATAATCAGCCGCACGACACCCACTGCTGGGTATAGGCATCCCCCAAGGATCTCCACGACTATCGGTCCTGCTTGGCCCGCATCCAGCGGCGCACCGCGACCGCGCACCAGATCGTCGGTCCACTTTGTCGGGGGCCTACGCATACCCATGGAGCGTCGTCGTCCGGTGCGCGGTCTCCCGTTTTTAACCGACTTAAAAAAAAGAAGGAGGAGGATATATTCGGATGTGTTTTTTATATTTTTTGTATGTTTGTTACTTCAGTACTCCGTCATTTATGGACCGATTTGCATTTTTTTTCATATAATATACTTGCAGATTAGTGCCATTTTTTGAAATGTGGAAACCGATTCAGTAATTTTCAGCATATCATGAAAATACTGTCATTGTCGTAACTATAACAAATGTTTTTTATGGATGATTGAGGATAACCTCTTTGTTTATGAACCGATATTGAAATGGTGTCTTTCACGACCACCCGCACCCAGAAGTAACACAAAAATGTGTCATTATAAATTGACTGGAATAAGTAAAGATGTCCAAGAGAGATTCTTACAAATCGTTCTATTCAGAGGTCATAAAATGAATAAAAGTCTGACTTACGCTGCTGACCGTATCGCCTATTGAAAGGACTAAACCGTACCCGAATCTCCGATGATTTATAAAGGCCTGCTCATTTGAATTTGAATAGGCGGGTATTGGATTACCCGTATTTTTAACCCTCCACTGGATTATTGGCGGCTTAACCCGTTATCCGGATATCCGGAATGGATGAAAAAAGTTTCACTTCTCGTGTCGATCACGGGCCGTTTATTTGAGTTATTGACAACTCTAGCACCCTTCAGTGAAACAAAATGAACATAGAACGCATTTAAAGTCATTTTGCAACACTCTGAAATTGTTTGGAGAGCATTTATTTTTCTGAAAAACTGATCGATCTATTTCTTAGAAAGAAGTTTGATGATTAATAATCGCCTTTGCTAGGTAGACCTAACATATTTTTTTTATGCCAGAAAAGTATAAGCGCTTGACCGCTGTCATGCCTGATGGTAAGCGACGATGCGATCTACGATGAGACGCGCTTGCCTAGAATATACCTATTTACCTACTCGCAATTTAAAGGCCCTCAGATGGTACCTATCAGGAAACACAAACTCAACAAGGACTTCCACTTTCTAGGGTTACGAATGATGAAATTTGAAGCAAAACACTCAGTGCGAGTCTTTGGAATATCCACTAGAAAGCGGTAGCGCATATCCGTATATCCGGTTGTCTGATGGAAGAAGGGAGATCGTGGATAATTTACCAATGATACAACAATGACTTTGTTATGACAGCAGGCCAAATCTTTTCACCCTAAAAGGGAAACTATCATTAGTGGGGTTTCTGGAGCATAAGCTTATTATTCAGATAAACTTTATTTTTATAAGCATTATTTTTAATATTAATTATGGAATTTCATTTAGGCTTTTAAAAAAAAGAGTCTAAACTTTAGTCAGCAGACAGCAACACGCCAACGTAACTAGTGATGTATCAAACAGATCAATTTATCGATTATAGGTATTATTTATTTTCCGCAGTTTTTAAACAGGAATATTTTTATGCCAATCACGCTTTTAATAAATGTGTGTCTTGAAAAGTTTTCTTCAAAGAAAAACAAAGATCTTTTCAAATTTAATGTAATCGTTTAACGTATTTTAATAACAGAGTACCAAAGTATGCTCTTTTATAACTTGCGAGTTCAATTCGCGAGCCGCTTTGATATGGTAGTTAAGGCTCCGTTATGCGAAATCATTTGTCTGTCTTTTTCTTTACGTGTAAAGAGTATGGAAAATAACCTCACTTCTGCACTTTTTCGATGTTTTTCGTTGTTTTTAGGGTTCCGTACCCAAAGGGTAAAAACGGGACCCTATTACTAAGACTCCGCTGTCCGTCTGTCTGTCTGTCTATCTGTCTGTCACCAGGCTGTATCTCATGAACCGTGATAGCTAGAAAGTTGAAATTTTCACAGATGATGTATTTCTGTTGCCGCTATAACAACAAGTACTAGAAAACAGAATAAAATTAATATTTAAAGGGGGGCTCCCATACAAGAAACGTAATTTTTTTGCCGTTTTTTGGTACGGAACCCTTCTTGCGCGAGTCCAACTCGCACTTGGCCAGTTTTTTCATCATTATCACAATTATCTTTCTTGAAAAAGATTATTGGAGCAACTGCACAGCGGGTACATAAAAGTGTATTTTGATATAGAATTCAATAAGTTTCCTCTATTATTTACGCCAAAAAAATATGACCCACGACAAGCGCTTTTGATAATATTCTGATTCTTTTACAATCATCGGTGAGGTTTATACTCAATTTAATACTTGTAGCTACTATATAATCTCTTTAGCTTGTCGTATGTTTCTTTTGTGGACACAACTTTATGTTTTCTGTATAAAAATATGGCCCGCTGGATATCATGGACCCTTAAATAAATTACGTTGAAGAGTTTCAGCTAAACTAAATATATTCGAAAAAAGCGGCCATTGCTCGTAAACTTTCCCATAACTACAAACTCAAACACTCGAATTCTCTCAAAATAGCTCCGCCGCTTCAGAACCACAAATTCGTATGCGCAGATTCCCAGGAATTATTCGGGACAAATGCACAATTGCACATGTTCATTTCCATCCGTTTCGTCTCTCTGCCAAAATTCAATGGATTTCAGAAATTACTCTTTATTGTTATACTGTAAATGAAAATAACAGATAATCTACAAGTAGTACCTGCATCTTTTCCAGACTGTTTTAATAGTTGAAACTTTATTCATATACCAAATAAGCAAAACGTATTGTCAGAAACTTCTTAAAACTTATATCATTAAAAAGTTAAATAGGTGAAATTTTCATAGCAACTGTTGTTGTCTTAAACATCCTGAATGAATTTTATTTACTATATTTTAGATTAAGAAACTATTTTTTTATTTACAATATTTCTTAAAAGGATTCACCATCGATATTGACTAAAAAGCACTTATTTCTTTAATTCACATCACTAGAACAAATAATACCACGTGCGTTTGCGCACGTGTCGTAAGCACGTGGCCCTTATATTACTTGATCGAATATCATACAATGATATCTATTAAATTCGTATTGATCTTTCAATAAAACTCACAAAAAAATAACAAGCGCGTCAGGGTCTCTATTTTTGAATCGCTCGTATGACATTTTGTTGTCGCATGCGCCATAATGCTAGAAACACACTATTATGTTGTGTTGTGTCGCGACAGATCGGTGGTGGGGGTTCTGTTGCAATCGCAGCCGAGCGGTCCGCGCCACAACAGATCCCGACACAACACAACTTATAATATTCGTGTTTCTATTGGCTGTTAAAAAAATCTTTGCTTTTTAGTAGAAAAGAATATCGCTTCGACTGCAAAGTGGGTGGAGGCACTCGTTGCGGTCAAGTGGTTCAAAAATATGGAATATGAAGTGTCGAACGAAAATCAGTAGAAACCAAGCGCTCGACGCCAGGCGAGCGATTCAAAAATAGAGCCCCAGTACGATAACAAAAAAGTAACCCAATCGAAACTAGAACTTATACAGGTGAAATCGAAAACAGTCGACTAATTTTGTGAAGACCGTCATGAACAGCTTTGTCTATGGGACCAACTTAATCAGATCAAAAAAATAATCATCTATTCCATACATTTTGTCGAGTAGTTGACGTTTTCTATGGAACAGCTAATTATTGAAGTGAAAACTTCTTTAGCGGCGTTGTACACTTTTTTTGTAATGAAGAAAAAATGTTAAACTCGCGTCAGTCATGGTCACGTGACACTGATCGAAAATTCGTAAGACGGATGTAGCGTAGACAGCCGGCGGTGTCCCCCTTCTTTCTACGGGGCGCGGCGAAAATGCCGGCGCGTCATTTCAAGACGTAAACATTTGTGACACCATAGCGACGCGCTTATTTTTTAATTCAATGTCAAAATTCTAGATTTTCTGTCAAGCTATGGATAAGACCTTCGTACAACTTGTTCTGTATTAGTAAATTCAAATGCAGAGTAAATTCGTAAGACGGCAATTCGTGCAAAATTATTCCCTAACCATTCCAAAATATCAAAAATGCACAACGTTAATATTCAAGTTTTCACTTCTGCCGGCACTCCCGGAGTGCAATCCGAATTTTTTTTTTGCTCTGATTATGGTCGCGTAGACAAAGTGGTTCAGTTTGACGAACTGCCACACAACAAAATTTGTCGAGTGATCAAAAAATGTTAAACATTTGTGCATAAAAGTTCTAAAACATTAGCATTCATGGTTGTTAAATAAAGACAATGTTAGTATGGAAAATGCAAACGGCAATTTCATACTTGTCCATCAGCTATTTTAATGTCCCCACTGCTGGGGCACAGGCCTTCCTTATGGGTGGATAAGGAGGACGGGCAATAACCCACCACGCGGGCCCAATGCGGATTGGTGGGTGTTAACGACTGCAAATGCAGCCGGGACCAACGGCTTAACGTGCCTTCCGAAGCACGGAGAAGCTCGAGATAATAAATTTTGGTCACCCATCCCTTGACCGACCCTTGCGAACGTTGCTTAACCTCCGCAATCGCTGGGCCAGGCGCTAAACCACTGCGCCACCGAGCTCCTCTATTATATTATTTCTATATATTATATTTGTTATTATTTCCTACTTAAACCCCTTTATATGTAATAGGCCTGCAGGTATTTAGGATTAAATTATGATATAAATACTTACTACAAGCAAAATCTTTACCCATATTTATGTGTGCTGAACTAAGAATGATAAATGTTTAGTATGTTTTGCATCAATTTTAATAATAACTAAGGTTATCTCCAAATTAAAATAAAGTAAACGTATTTATAAATTTCGATTTAAATGAGAGATATGATGATAACTATAGCATTCAATAAAGGTTGAATAGAAATAAAGTATAAACTCGTCATTCTTAATTTAAGAACTCATCTATTATATTTACTATTAAATTAGTTTCGAACTAAACATTTATACTCACACCCACAATAATGTTTATTTTATCTACGCTCCACTCGTAACAAAATGACCGCATTATTCACTGCCGGGCATCGAACTGGCAACCCCAAATAAACAGACGCAGCTGGTGTTCATTCAGACTGATACATACCACATTTGGTAATTTTTTCAAAGACTTATGGAATCACGCTGGTCAACTGATTTCCACCCGGTTTTAGGGTTCCGTACCTCAAAAGGAAAAAAACAAAACCCTTTTAGGATCGCTTTGTTGTCCGTCTGTCTGTCAAGACCCTTTATATCAGGAACGCGTGGACGTATCGAGTTGCTATAAACCATGTAGGTACTCAAGTCTACGGTCCCTTGAAGCTGTGAAAAAATCATCTTCTAAGTTTAAATAAAAAAAAGATACGGCCGTTTATGCCACAAAAAACGCATATTTCGGCACTCTCAAGCGATTTAAAACTCATGGGGTACTTTCCGTTAATCTAGAACTAAAAAATTTGGCAAGTAATATCGTCTTATACTACAAGTACAGGGAAAAATCTGAATACTATACACTTGTAATCCTTACTAATATTATAAATGCGAAAGTCCGTTTGTTTGTTTGTTACGCCTTCACGTCTTAACTACTGAACCGATCATCATGAAATTTTGCATACACGTTGTAAGGGGTACAGAGAAGGACATAGGGTATCTTTCATCTTTCATCCCGAATAAACGTACAGTTCCCGTAGGTACGCAGACGAAGTCGCGGGCGGTCGCTAGTTTAATCATAAATAATATCGTCTACAAATACGGAACCCTCGGTGGGCAAGCCCGACTCGCACTTGTCCGGTTTTTTTTTTAAAGTAGCCCAGCATTGAATGTTTGTCAACTTACAATCAAATGTTAAATGTCGACTATTACTCGTTTACTTGTAAATGTAACAGTGACAGTTTTTCTTATGCTTCGTTAATGTTTTTGATGTTAGTAATCAAGTCCTGCGAGATTGTTGTTTTACAAATAACTCTGTAAGTTATGTACTACCTACATACCTGTCATCGGAAGCGCACGTGGCGGAACTTGACAGACTGATCGTACTCGATCACGTTTGTTAAGCAACGCTTGATCCGGTCAGGTGTCGGATGGGTGACCGTTAAGTGGCATTACAACTGAGCGCTTCCGTGCTTCGGAGGGCACGTTAAACCATCGGTCCCGGCTGTTGTCATCTGATAACAGTCGTTAAGCCAAGTTAGAGGCCTTACAGGCGGCTTGATAAACTCTAACATCGTGTTAGAGTTTATCAAGCCACTATTCCTCATTCGATAATAATAAAAGTGAGTTTTTGAACCTGGAACTTCAAATAAATTAGGTTACAATGACACGACGGAGGTCGTCAAACAGGTATTTAATTTAAACAGGGAACTTTAAAAAACAACTAAGTGACAAGCACAAAGCACTAAGCCACTCCTATTTATTATTCTTTGTCTAGTCGTAACAGCTTATACAAGGATATCTAGATTTTTTTCCTAAAGGTAATTCTCATAATACTTATTCAATGTCTCATAAATTATTTAAATGCCATTTTGTTGTTATGCTTATATTATTCACTTGATTATTGTCATAATATCTCTATTTAAATATCAGCTATAATCAATGACTTCTATGTTGTCTATAACTTAGAAAAGGATGACGTAATAACTATGACGAATTAGAATACTATATCGAAGAAAAAAAATTATAAATGTGCTGAGGCACAGGCCTTCCTTATGGGTGGATAAGTGGATAAGGATAGGATGGGTCATAACCCAGCAGGTGGGCCTAATGCGGATAAGTGGGTGTTAACCACTACAAATGCAGCCGGGACCAACGGCTACGTGCCTTCCGAAGCACAGAAGAGCTCGAGCTGATAAATTTTTGGTCACTCATTCCACGACCGACCCTTGCGAACCACGGTCGAGAGAATTGAAAAATTCCTCCTATACAAAGTTGACAAAATCAACGTTTCGTTGTCCCCTGTTTTCTCCTCCAAAACCAAACCGATTTAAATACTTTTTTCATTCAAATTTAAAAAAAATGGTTTGGCTATGTTCCATTGTTTTTTTTTTCATAAATTAATTATTAAAAGAGATAGATTAATAAATCTTCAAAAAACCTAAAAAATTGCCATTGTTTAGACATCCAGCAATCAAAATTGACGAGATTATATAAAAAAATCAAAACATAGGAACACAGCCAAAGCATTCTTTTAAATTATAATGAAAATAGTATTTAAATCGGTGTGATTTTGGAGGAGGAAATAGGGGACAACGAAACGTTGATTTTGTCAACTTTGTATAGTAATTTTTCAATTCTCTCGACCGTGGTGTTTCCTCTTAAACTCCAGGTCATGCGCTGGCTAAACCACTGCGCCACTGAGCTCCTGAAAAAGCTATTTTCATATAAATTTTAACACTAATTTTATTTATTTCCCACTTCACTTAAAAAAATTTAAGTAAATTTTTGTAACAATTATGCAACTCACAAATCAAAATCTTCTGTAGGTAAGTACTCTATAAATCGGACGGATCGACATAATGTGTCATCGACTACAGTTAATCCAATGCATTAGTTTTCTAATTAAAACTATGAATGCATCGCTTTGATAAATGAGTGTATGAACCCCAACATCCTGCGCCATATGGTCAAAATAGGGCGATTCTGTCACATCCAATTTGGTGCTTTTTCCGACACGACTCACTTCATATTAGTATACTTCCAATGAACTATAGAGTTCCGTTTATAATAGAAAGATCTTTACCGACCAACAGAGTAATTCTTACATATTTACTAACTACTCCTTGTAAAATAGGAAGTGTTGAAATGACCATACTAAATAAATAAAATAATCTTTATTTTCTTTCCAAAAAGTTACATGTTGTAAAAAATATTAAGTTATAAACTAACTTAGATAAACTAATATTGGAGAGAACTGGTGCCCGAACTATAGATGAGGTTAGACCTTAGAATAATAACACCTAGAACGATAGTTCTCTACAAAGCGCACTGTCAAAAGTGAGGCAACTAAAACAGCCAAAATGGCTCCGTTTTCAGATTGTTATTCTCCATTATTACCTAATCATACCGATTAAGTACAAAACAGTTTCAATTTTCCCACATTTATAAGACTAGTTACTATATTATTGGGTTTCAGTTACGATTAGTTAACGTATGAAGGATATAAATTTGAAAACCAAGCCACTTTGGCTTGGTATTAGTTGCCTCACTTTGCATACGAGGACACGGCTTCTAGGTGTTATTATTCTAAGGGTTAGACCTATAAATTATTTTGCTACATGATAAGTTCAAATAACAAATGAGAACTCTTTTTGAGGTTTTAAATTCTTTGGATCTATGCTATTACAGAATCTCGAAAAGCCAGTCGTAGTTGGTGCAATAGAAGGCAAGAGAGCCCGAGGTCGTTCGTCAATTAGGTGGTCTGACCGAGTAAGAGTAGCAACCTCCTCGAGAAATTCCATCAAAGCAGTGATGAGAGCAACTAGCCCACTATGGACTGAGGAGACCGATGGAGGCAAATCATAAAAGCAGCCAGTAATCACAATCCTCAGTTATGAGGGAACGATCAAGAGAGAGATACCATGACAGAAGTAAAGAGAATCGAATGGAACTTATTTTTGTGACACTGGTTGTCAAGGCTCAACAGACAGAGGATGTCTACGTCAAAACCGTTTATTAAACTTTCAGATGTACTAAATTTGCAAGAGACCTTTTATATCCTTAGCTAAAAGTTATTTGTCGTCATAATACAGTACACAGAAAAGTAAATAACATTTCCACTGCATTCTATCAGCTCACCCATTCTTCTCCAACTTAAAACCCTGTTGAAAGGAGCCTCAAAGGTTCTCGAAACTACTATAATAAAATGATAAGTCCCAAAAGTGTTTACGAAACTAAAGTCTTCGGAAAATTTATAGTAGTTTAACAATGAGCTTCTGAAAAGTTGCTGAGTTTAAACTTGTAAGTCGCATTGTTATGAAGTTACAAAATCTTAGTTATAAGTTGCGAAGAAACATCAAGAATCGCTCGTACGAAATGGGTATATAAAGTTTTTCCGATCTTCAGTACCTAAAAGCAAAATAGGAGCCTGTGTAGTAGTACAGACAGACAACAAAGTGTTCCTTCACTTTGTTGTCTGTCTGTATCAATTTCTTTTTATTCGCAAGAACTCGTTCACCGGTCCTTTGGAGCTGTAAAAAAAATTCAGCAGCCATAGTATTTCATTTTGCTCAGCTAAAGTGGCAGTGGTCTGGACACATAGCGAGAAGAACCGATGGCCGTTGGGGCAGAAAGGTTCTCGAATGGCGACTGCGCACCGGACGACGCTCCGTGGGTAGGCCCCCGACAAGGTGGACCGACGATCTGGTGAAGGTTGCCGGAAACCACTGGATGTGGGAAGCGCAGGACCGATCGTCGTGGAAATCCTTGGGGGAGGCATAGGCATCAGCCGCACGACACCCACTGCTGGGTGTAGACCCAGCAGTGGGTGTCGTGCGGCTGATATGATGATGATGATGATGAGTATTTCATTTCTCATCGGTATAGCTCATCGCCAACCATAATCTTTTTTTGTAGTAAGCTCAAACGCCTCGAGCATAGACACAAAGTTGCCAGCTTATCGGTTTTTTATCGGATACATTTCGGCGAGTGTGCAGTGGAATTGCACAACCTAATTCCGCCATCTCCTTTCTTCCATCGGACAACCATACGTACGAATCAGCGCCACTGTTTTTTGATGGATATTTCAAAGACTCGCA
Source organism: Agriphila geniculea (assembly GCA_943789525.1). NCBI lineage: Eukaryota > Metazoa > Arthropoda > Insecta > Lepidoptera > Crambidae > Agriphila > Agriphila geniculea. Next base: position 21,822,825 of record OX038885.1, on the reverse strand, counting down.
CTAAGCGTTTAGCTTCAAATTTTATCATTCGTACCGCTAGAGAGTGGAACTCCTTGCCTGAGTCTGTGTTTCCCGATAGGTACAAACAATCTGGGGGCCTTCAAGTCGCTAGTGAATGGGTATACACTAGGCAAGCGCGTTTCATCGTAGATCGCATCTTCGCTTACCATCAGGCGTGAAAGCGGGCAAGCGCTTGCCTATCTATCATTAAAAAAAATCTCTGAATATTTCGTTCAGTTATAACATTTTCCAAAAGCAAGGTCTCGCAACAAGAGAAATTTTAAATGGATAGGGCTAATACATTTCAAAGATTATTTACATACTCGATATTTTCTATGAAACCCTCGGTGCTCTAGTCAGACTTGGCTTGATTTTATGAAATCACATTGGTCAAAGAATCCACTCATTTCCTATATGAAAGAAAATAACTTTGTGGATAGGTGCAAGGTTCTCAAAAATAATTAATTACATACTTTAATCACATTGTAATCACAGGATTAATTGAACACTGCGTTATTTCCAACATTAGTCTCATTTCCATTTATTATTTATCGTTCAATAAATTTTATTGGTGTGGTATTATTGGTTTGTTAATGTCCAATTAATATGGGGTGGGGGGAGGGTATAAATAATTGATGTCGTGTGGATTATTAACACATGCTGTGGACATGTGGCTGAGATAGGAGTGGGTTTGGAAGGTCAAAAACGGCGAAACAAGGACGTGTTGTGTTTGAATAAGATGAATTGTTTGCGTTATTTGTGTTCATCTATTATTAGAATTCCATTCTTGGGTTACATTTCGGGAGTTTGTTGGATGTTGTGTAACAATTTTGACGACATAGAGTTTTTAATTGGTTAGTTTAATGTTAACAATATCATCCGGAAGTCTTTGTAATCTATAAGTACAAGGCAATGATAACTTTTGATATCATTGGTACAAGGTTTATTTGTTACCGAGCGTTTCTACTAGTCAATTAACAATGTTTCAAACATTGTTTCGGAACAGTCTTATGACAGAATTTACACCCGTTTGTACTAAACTTAAGAATCGCTTTAGTCTTTTCCTAAATAAAACTCGGCCAAGATAATCTGCTGAATGGAAGCTGCATGACGGCTAAGTGAACTTAGCCGTCCTGCTGCTTCCATGCGCCATGAATGAATGACACCGTTTTAATTTGGATCGAGTTGTAGTTAGAAAAGACTTAGGCGATTCTTATGTTTAGTGCAAACGGATGTAAAATTCGCAACTAGCCAGTTGCTTAGTAGTGACGAGGAATTTCCTGCTGTTCCACCTATGGAACAAAATTCAATTTGCTTTGACAGCACAGCCCGACAAAGACGTCAAGAGATTTGGTCCGCCAACATCGTCAGTGTTTATTATTTGGTGTCTGGTAAGCCTTCACTCGGATTGGGACGAGGCCAATGAAGAGAGTGAATTATTTGAATGATATCGTTTTCGTTCTGATTTCCATAAAATGTACAATTGTGAAGTAATTAAAGACACGTTATAAACGTGACACTGACTTGTTTATTGGTACGTTTACGATGGTGTCGCAGGCCAAATGGCCGAGCCGAGCAAATGAATTTTCTTTAGGAATGAAGCGGTGAGCGGCAACCGAAAGGACTGATGAATGAACGACGTGATGCGTTAACAGTGTCAGTGTTTTTTATTGTTGAGTGTAGTGGAAACGCGGTGAACCAAATTTGATGAATTTTAGTAAAAGATAGATCAGACTTTGGAGCAGGACTCTCTGTAAAGCAGACTATCGAAAGTATTGATAAACATTTTAAGATAGGCTAGCTATCTTTTTCTTCCAATAATACTTGACAAACCATGATTCATACCCAACGATGGATTCCAGCGCACAGATCAGTACGTGCCGGCGATAAAACATCCAATATTCATCGATTAAACTCCAACAACACACTGAAGGCTGAGCTAGCAAACAGACAGACAGTAGGAATAACTTTACTAAAGTTCTAACGCAGCCCAGCCACGTCTCAGTAACGTCAACAGTCAGTCTTTCAATATAAGTTTTTGCCGGTGTCTGTCGCGTCACATGACTGTCAAAGCTTGTATTGAAATTCGACTGACCGTTGACGTTACTGAACTGTGTGAATAATCCATATATGCCCCCGATAGCAATTATGATTATGTTTAGAGCAATTTTGAGTTTCCCTTGTTAGCAAGTACTTAAACTTTATATTATAAACAACAACAAAACAACCTCATAATCAACAACACAATTTGATTGTTTAAGAAAATGGTTTAATTTTCGTTTCCATACGTATTGGTATTACATTTCACACTACGCCTATTTCAAACTTTATGTTATATTTTTTAATCTCATAGATCTCATTACAAATTTAAATTTAGTCCTGCTATAAACATCACATCATAGCATTACAATAAATGAAGAAACATTTAAAAATTCTACAAGAATATGAATTAAAACATTAAATAAAACACTTTATAGTGGATACTAGCGCGGTTTAATTCGAACTACTTTGGTAATTAATTGGTATTTGGTTTGATTTTTTATATTCCCGACGTTTCGGCACATTCGCAGCTGCACCGTGGTTACGGGGGACCTACGGGGGTTCACAAAGAACTAGTTTACAAACTTGTCCTACTGTTTAATACACTTTGATTATGCTAACACATTCGGCCGCAGGTCAAGGGGACAGACCTGCATACTAAACTGTTGGACATTCTTGTTGTATCTGATAACAGGCAGGATTACAAAACATGATGTATTTACTTATAAACGTACTACATGTATTGTATACTAACACCCGATTGCACTAAACTTAAGGATCGCCTAAGTCTGTTCCTAACTACAACACGACCAAATTAAAACGGTGTCAAACTTAGTGGTCATGTAGCTGTCATTCGCCTAGTTATTTTGGTCGAGTTGTAGTTAAGAAAAGACTTAGGCGATTCTTAATGTTAGTGCAATTGGGTGTTAGTAGCCGGGGTTCTGAATAACAACATTGAAAGAGTGACAAAACGAGAATAAAAAAATAGTGTTATAATTATAATGCGTCTTCAACTTCTCAATTCTTACTAATATTATAAATGCGAAAGTTCGTTTTGTTTGTCGCCTTCACATCTTAACTACTGAACCGATCGTCATGAAATATTGCATACATGTTGTCAGGGTTACAGAGAAGGACAAAGGGTACCTTTCGTCCCGAAATAAAAAGCTTGTTCGCGAGGTGTTCCCGAGGGATAGCAAAAAACTTTCCACGCAGACGAAGTCGCGGGCGGCCGCTAATTTCTAATATTTTTAGAGTCAAAAATTTATTTTATTGACTTTATAATTAAGTGGTTTTGTTTCTTTAGCTACTACTTTTTTTTTAAATAATACAAGTATATTTTTAAACAAGTAGTAAGTAGACAAAGAAACAAAAGCGCTTAATTATAAAGTCAATAAAATAAAATTTTGACTAAATATACTTGAATAAATAATATACTTGAATAAACTTATTAAAACTTTGTTTATTTTTCGCGAATGTCACTATTTTTAACACGTTTTTTTGAGGTTGCTTTATCGTTTGTGTGTCTGCTTGTGGGTTTTTTGTTTCTCCACAAAGTTAGCGTACGATTTTATACTAGCTTCCCGATGAGCTAGAGACTTGAAACTTTGAAAATAAGTCGAAACTGAAGGGCAATGCAATATTATGGTGTCATTGAGCTGATCTGATGATAAAACCGGAAGAAGGCCACAGGAACTCTATGATGAAACCATACAACCCCATCGTGTTTAGGCTCGTTAGAATCGTCTTGACGAGTACTCTAATGGGAGATGAGATCCAGGGTCTGATGATGGAAATCGTCTTGATGAGTTCTTTGTTGGGAAATAGTTTCCAGGGTCTGATGATGGAGTCGGAAGAAGGACACAAGAGCTCTTAAATAAAACCACGCTACCCCATCGAGATTGGGCTCGTTTGAATCGTCTTGACGAGTGCTTTGTTGGGAAATAGTGTCCAGGGTCTTAGCTCGTTAACTAAAAAGCAGAAAAAATAATTTACTGAAAAAATCTTTTTAAAAAACAGATTAAAATATTAGAAAAAAAACGGACTAAAAACATTAAAACGGTCTAGTAAAAACAAACTAAAATGTAAAAAAAATAATTCATCTGTAAGTATTTAAAAACCTACAGAAATTTTAAGTCTAAAAATTTTAAACCTAAAAAAGTGGGGCGCATTTTGTAAAATTTATCATCCATATTGTCTATAGCATGCGCCCCACGTTTTTAGGTTTAAAATTTATAGATTTAAAATTTCTGTAAGAATAGGGTATGAGGGTTTTAAATATTTACAGAAGAATTTATTTTTTTACTTTTTGTTTGTTTTTTATTCGCTATTTTATTTGATTGATGAAAGCTAAATGTTTTTACTTCTCCAAAAGCCACTATCATTGGAATGTCGCCTTTTAAAGAAAAAAAAACGTAACTTGTAAAAGAAAACAAAAGTTCTTAATTAAAAAAAGCCAGTGTGCTACCTGCCATCTGCGCCAATAACTCCTATGCCACCTTCACTTACCTATAACTTTGCAAGAAAAACCGAGCAAGTGCAAATCAGATTATGTTTGGGATTCCGTACGTTTATATGTCGTCATTTTATTTCACCCCGGACGCCTGATTTACTAGCAATGCTAATTTTTTCGACCTATGTTTCGTGGAGAAAGTTGTTCAGTTTAAGCAATACTATCACCTGTTTCAGTATTGTTACATAATTTTGACTTACGGCAGTGAAACGTGGTCGCTAACTATGGGTTTCATAAGGAGGCTCAAGGTCACCCAGCATGCAATGGAGAGAGCCATGCTCGGCGTTTCCCTGCGTGATCGAATCAGAAATGAGGAGATATGCAGGCGAACTAAAGTAACCGACATCGCTCGAAGGATTGCTCAGCTAAAGTGGCAGTGGGCTGGACACATAGCGAGAAGAACCGATGGCCTATACCCAGCAGTGAGTGTCGTGCGGCTGATATGATGATGATGATGATGATGACATAATTTAGTTCCACCTTATGTTTAGCAATTACTTTACACAAAAGATGGTAAAATATTGCACCAGAGCAAATAAATGCAGACACTGCCAGCAACACGTCTTGCCCTAACAACTAAAATACTTGCTTTGCAAAGTCTAACAGCTCCTGAACTGATGATGCTCTGTGTTGGGGCGAAACTCGTGTAGAGTATTTGGTATAAGGTTTCCCGCACACGGGCGACACGCCAAATTTACAAAACGCCGCCACTGACCTATTCCTGTAGTTATCATTCATCGCCGCACACGATAAGCGCCGGTAGTCGCATCACGCTACAAACATCGCTTCTCGCTTCTTGTGACCAACAACGGCCACTAAACTGCAAGCGAAGGAAATTTGTGGCGGCTACTACCGACCACTTGTGGCTTTCGCGCGCTTCAGCTACTTTTGCAGTCGCTTCTAGCTTCTAGCGGCGGCGTTTGTGGTTGTGGCGTGACGCCTGTGTGCGGTGACCCTTACGGCAAGGTGTGTTGTCAGTGTGTCTACATAGCGGGCGGGTAGTGCATGGACTTCTTGCGTGTTTTACTATCTATTGTGTGGAAGTTATTGCACGTAGTAATTCCTGATGTTTCTTTGTCAACGTTCTTTCTTCCTACATACGGAACCCTAAAAATCCAAAACGCAGACTAATAAATAACGTTGCGTCAATATTAGCGGTCGCGATTTACGACCGAGCATAATTCACCGGCCTTAAGACTAGCTTCGCTCCCAGGATTTTGTTATAAGTAAATGAAACTTTTGGGAGCTTCTTTTTACTGCGAACGTTATAAATGAGCAGAAATAAATTAATATTAGTGTTGTCCTTTATTTAAGTCATGCAAAATGTTAACGATATTTTTTTATGTAAGTCTGTGAGCAAGTGAAAAATAAAGCTAGAAAAATTAAACAAGCTTATTATTTTATGTAGCACATTAGCATATACATATTTTTTTTATTATTTTGAATTCTTTGTATGTGACCCGTGTAAAACGCGCGTAAAAGTATTCGATAGAGTAATTATCTATGGAATATTTTATTTCGCTTTTCGACTAGTACTTTTCGGTAGATGGCGCTGTATAAATTTTCCATACAAAATTACCTTATCGAATATTTTCACGCGCGTAATTTTTTTCAATAGCTGTTCGTGCTAATGGTACTGATTTCCTCTACAGGTCGCATTTATCAATACCCTCAGACCAAATATAAAAGTAAAGACGGAGTCTTCCGACATAGCGGTGAGGCCAGTAAAACTACACCTTGGCTGTGTACCTACACGGTTACGCACACATATGTAACGAAACTACGCCTTGGCTTTCGTTCGTCATTGGGCGTTCCATATTGAACCCTGCCGCCCGGCCCCCGCCCGCCCTCTAGTACGCACACATGTACCATCAAAAACCGGATTCACTTAGTTGTTCGCAACCAGTGCACAATGCTCCATCTTCCTTTTTTACTTGATCTGAGCCCTAACCTACCAAAGAGCACATAGTACTGCTTTTTTAAAGCAGTGTCAACCTTGTGGCGACATCTATTAAATAAATTTTTGAACAAATACTATTTGAGCGAGTTCTACAGCTCACTGAGCCACTAGTAAAATAAAATATAGCCCTTAAGGTGGTACCCTGAGCGAAAGTGGCGCCGCGGTGAATTTTATTTAATATTATTATTCTATTATACAAATTTAATAATGTTTATCGAGGAGATTTTAGGGCCCACAGTCTAGTATTTTTATACGGTATCCTTACATTCCCTAGTGGTCACTGCTAGAAGTAGATAGAAAAACTGCTAAAAGTGGCCGTTTTTGACACATTTGCTATCTACTTCTACGAATGACTACGAGGGCATGTATAGTGATACCGTCTAAAAATACTAGACCATGAGCCCTAAAATCTCCACGATAAACATTATTAAAATCTTTATCTATTAATAACTTATTAAATAAAAACCTCTGAGGGCGCCACTTTCGGTCATACAACCGTCTTAAATGCAATTTTCATCACACAATCCACTAATAATTTGTGTGTGTTACAAAGGTCGGTACCGTTAGCAAACAAAAGGTACAGACAACAGGACAAGGCATTTGCATTAGCAACCGGAGGTCAGTGCCTCGCTGGGAACAATACTAACTCAATAATAAATTAGGAAGCACATTCTGTGTACAAGGTGAAAGGGACTTTAGTGGTCTAAAGATATCTTCAACGTAGTTAGGAAGTGAAGAAAACTGTACTTACAGATTCAGTTAGAATTGAGAAATTATGATACGTCTGGAATTAATATTATAATTTAATCATAAAAAATAATGAATTCTTGGACAATTTCACACAGCGCCATCTATCCCCAAACTAAGCAAAGCTTGTAATATAAGTGCTAGACAACTGATATACTACTTATATACTTTTTAAATAAATACTTAATATACATACACAGAAATTACAATTCATCATTTCAATTTCTGCCCCGCCGGGAATCGAATCCGGGACCTCTTGCGTGGTAGGCGGCATGTTGGCCACTGCACCACTCAGATCGTCTAAAAAAATAACATACATTTAAATTAAACCGAAATTTCAAGTTATTTATTTAAATTAAATTAAATTTTGAAATAGTTACTGAAATGTGATAGTGACATGGATAGGGGTCTCGTTTTTAGGGTTCCGTACCTCAAAAGGAAAAAACGGAACCCTTATAGGATCACTTTGTTGTCCGTCTGTCTGTCTCTCAAAAACCTTTATGACGAAAACGCGTAGAGCTTGCGTAGAGGTATCGAATTGAAATTAAAACCATAATATTCAAGTTTACGGTCCCTTAAAGCTGTGAAAAAATCAAACTTCTACGTTTACGTAAAAAAAAGAAGGCCGTTTATGCTATAAAATTAAATTGTATGGTGCAAAGTATAAATTGAAAGCTAAGCATAATTTATAGTGGAAACAATTATTTTTATAGTTCATTCAATTAATTTCGAAGCTAAACATTTTATAGTGTGTTACATTATTTTTAAAGTGCGTTTATATATTCCCCTTTTTTTAAATATTACTATTTCACTTCATTTATTGTTATTATATTGTTGCAGTCAATAAATCGTTATTCTTTCTTTATTTTTTCTAAGTTTTTCACAAGAATTTCGTCTGAATCTTATCTAAAGTCCGTATGTCCTCTTTCAATACTTTTATGTACTCGATCATAACTTATTTCATACAACATATCCCCAAAACTAAGCCCCTCCAACTCGAACTATAGTAAACACAATTAACATCGGAAATCCGACAACAATCGTACGGACACACGACAAGCTGATCTTTGAGGGCCCACTTCAAACCTACATTATTGAGAAATAACTAACAAAGGAATTAGAACCGTATTGAATACGAAATAGAAACTTAATTTGCGAAACGTGGCAACAACCAATATTAGCACTGATAAATTAATCGGAAATAATAGGAAACAAAACTGACAGCCTAGTTGACGTGACGTAATGAACTTGGTGAAGTTAAAGTTCCCAGATTCTATCAATTTGCAAAAATTACTTTTTTTTTTTCATAAGAAGGTTCAAGTCCTGTCACAGTCGCCAAATAAACTGCAAACTCTGAATAAATATAGGTATCTTTCAGTTCAAAAACATTATAATGAAGTTACAAAGAAATCAACCATTTTGAAACTTGTCAAAAGTAATTTTTGAAGTGAAAACTTCATTAGCGGCGTTGTACACTTTTTTTATGGGGAAAAAATGTTAAACTCGCTTCAGTCAGGGTCACGTGACCCTGATCGAAAATTCGTAAGACGGATGTAGCGTAGACAGCCGGCGGCGGAAGTATCTCCCTCTCTTTCTACGGCGCGGCGAAAATGGCGGCGCGTCGTTTTGACGTTCGGCGGGTTGATTTTTCTGAGAGATAAACTTTTTAATGTAAAATAAATTGTCATCTTTGTGCACGATAGCGCAATAAATAAATATAATATTCTACCTCATAAATGCTAGTACTTTTATATTGATAATTAAAGCAATTCGTGCAAAATTATTCCCTAACCATTCTATAATATCAAAAATGCACAACGTTAATATTCAAGTTTTCACTTACAATGTCGTACAAAAAGAGATTTCAACATCAGAGTTCTTTATTTTTGAACTGCTGTTTTTTAAGGTTTTTGGAGGAGATTTTGCTTTTTTTGTCTCTCTTTAGGAAGCTCTAGTTAAATTAACATATTATTTCAGTCACCGCAACATAAGCAATAATATTTAATAAATAACGACTTTACTTGAATTCTCGAACATTTCAATTTAATCAGAATAATGCCATGGAGTAAGTCGTGTGTCATTGTCACCAATAACGAGTGACAGACAAACAGACATACAGGATATTAGCGACACGTGGCGTTTGTGGCCCTTCTGTAGGGCGTGACAATCGATGTGAACGGCGATAACGTGAGAAATTTGTATTGATCACTTTATTATTGGGAAATAATAACAAAGGTTTGAGAAAGCTAAGTAAAGTGTTTAAATGCAAGTAAGTAGGTACAATGCGATTAAATTGAGAATAGACAGTTATCCGCTGAAACTTCACTCGAGAATGTATGGCAAAGAGAATATTTTACAGATTAAATTAAGACTTTTTTTACCACAAGCGCTCTGGAGTAGGTCACTTCTGTTGTAAATTGTTAAATTAATTGCATTGTAGGTAAATAGTAACTTCTTCTTTTGTTAGTCTAACCTAAAGTTAAGGAGGAGCTCGCTGGCGCAGTGGTTTAGCGCCTGGCCCAGCGATAGCGGAGGTTAAGCAACGTTCGCAAGGGTCGGTCATGGGATGGGTGACCAAAAATGTATTATCTCGAGCTCCTCCGTGCTTCGGAAGGCACGTTAAGCCGTTGGTCCCGGCTGCATTTGCAGTCGTTAACACCCACCAATCCGCATTGGGCCCGCGTGGTGGGCTATGGCCCGTCCTCCTTATCCACCCATAAGGAAGGCCTGTGCCCCAGCAGTGGGGACATTAAAATGGCTGATGGACATGGACAACCTAAAGTTAACATAACTTTACAAAAGTTTGAAATTGGTTAACCTAGGTATATGTATTATGTGCTCCACAGTTTTCGTAACACTTAAATAAAAATGTAAATTACGTAATTAACTTAAAAAAATAACAATATAGTGCTGAACTTAGGTAACTATTGAAAAAAAATAGCGCTAATAAACAACTAGATTTTATTTCACTTATCTTTTGCACATATCGTTTGACAATCAGAGATATAAATTGACCAAAAGCAAATTATTTTATGGTGTGTTTCATCATGATATATTTAAATTTACTTTTGATCAATCAATTCCCATTTTTTTTGTGAACATTGTTTCTATTTAAGTATTTCGTTTATATAATCGAAGACATTAAAGAGATAGAAATATAGACTGCATTTTTTATTATATTTCCAATCACTTACAATCAATGACTACGGAAACTTAACTTCATTAGTTTAAAAATAAACCTATTCTTATAAATTACATCCTGCCTACAAAGTTAATGTAGAAAAGTCTAAGTTTAAACTCAAACCAATTGTCTTAACTGCAGTTCATCTTAATGGTATTCTATAAATAGGAATCTTAACAGCAAAGTTAAGGCTCATATATATATCAAAGCATGATTTTCCATCTTTTTTAAATGCATTTTTCTCCATCAATATTATAGTTACAGCAGTCAAAAAAATATATGTTAAACTACATTATATATCAAAGGGCACAGTTGTTTTACTTTTTAAATTTTTTTATTATAAGTTATGGAAAAAAAATCCTGAACCTATCTCTATTATAATTTTTAAATCCATTTCGCTCGGTTAATATCAGTCAAAAATCATTATTTTTTCTTTGTTAATATTCTACAAAAAAAGACGCAGGGCATGGTTGTTTTAGATTTTTGATTAGTAGCCAAAAATAATTTCAATATTGTTTTATTCCATTTCGCGCACGGTCACATGTCGTCGCGCCATTTTCTTGTCTAAAAAATCAGTGGGGGAGGAGGCGTATTGCTGAATGGACCTGTGTCGCGCTGCGCAATTTTTTTGACAAATATTACATTAAAGTGCCACAGAGTGCGCAATTCTCCAGTATGCCAATTAGATAGTACCCCTAATAACAGCCCTTGCGTTTTGTCGATTATAAGATTTATATTAGTCTAATAATCAACATATTATTTATGTTAAAAAAACATGACATCGAGCAATTTGGCACCAATGTTGCAGGAAGGGCGAGAAACCCTAATTCCGGTGTTCTTTGTTTTAACATTAGCCAATTTGTTCCCTAATTCCAACCAGGTACGTGATGTTCAAAAATAAAATAACCATGTTTGTATGAAATTAATTTTGTAACTATCAATAATGATAATAAAACACTTAAAGGCTCTAAAATTATGATTCCCTCAACAAGTCTTCACATTGATAAGATAACGCTGGCTTACAGCGAAAACGTAAAAAGTACTAGAAAATTTCGCCACTTCCACTGGCGACTCGGTAGCATAATTGGTCAGTGCATTGGGCCGTAATCCCAAGGGTGCGGGTTCAAGTCCCGTCGGAGCTGCTACGGGTGAGTCGTTTTTTTCTAGTATCTTTTCTAAAAAATTTATTAGCTTAAGTCTTTGAAATTAATACATCTCTTGTAAATATTAAACAACATAGAATATAAATATATGAAAAATGGCATAACAAAAAAAAACACCGCAAAAAGTCTTTGGTTTAATATATAACGTGTTACAAAATAACCTCTAAATGCCGAATATGGTAGATAAGGACCATCAAACTGAATAATTTTCACTCCGGCACCAACTCTGAAATCGCGAAAAAAAACGACTGTTTCATACATTTTAATATTTTCATTATTAATTTTTGTATGAAACAGCAGATTTTTTTTCGCGCATTAGTTAGGAGTTTTTAACATTGAAAATGTTTTTTCGTTCGCTCTAGTAGGTCCCTGAAATTTTCGTTGAAAGTGCGACTCAGCCGTGATACCCTGAGGTTTAGGGCCACGAGAACGTATAAGGGCTTAAAAGACGCGAAATTTAAAGTGCATAAGATGTGAAAAATATTTTGAAAGAGTCAAAGAGTCGGTTATTTTTCGACCGAAAAATTGTGTCTTTTCACATAAAATTTCCGATATCTCTTGAACGGGGCCGAATTTCAAAAATATGAAAAAAAAGCACCTTGCTATCTAACGAAGGAACATTTTAGGTCATTACACTTTTTAGGGTTCCGTACCCAAAGGGTAAAAACGGGACCCTATTACTGAGACTCCGCTGTCCGTCTGCCTGTCTGTCTGTCTCCAGGCTGTATCTCATGAACCGTGATAGCTAGAAAGTTGAAATTCACAGATGATGTATTTCTGTTGCCGTTATAACGACAAATACTAAAAACACAATAAAATTATTATTTAAGGGGGGCTCCCATACAACAAACTTATTTTTCTTGCCGTTTTTTGGTACGGAACCCTTCGTGCGCGAGTCCGACTCGCACTTGGCCTGTTTTTTTTTTCGATATTGGTGACGGTCGAGGCTGTAGAGGTACCCTTAGCCGCGAGTTTTGCACGGCGCGACATGCGATATCACGCGGCGGGTGGTTCGCGTGCGGGCACGAGGACGTATGAGAGCTCCAAAGACGAGGAATTTGAAGGGTTTACAATGATGCAAAAATATTTTAGAAAAGTTGTTTATGAAGACAATTTTTTTTGTTTATGAAAAAATATTTAAAATTTTCGACCGAAAAATACGCGTTATGATTTTTATTTTTTTGAATAATCTATAATAGGTCGATTCATTTTCAATGCCCTTTCAAGTCGTGTAGGTACAGCACGAGATCTGTGATTTTTTTGTAAGATGTTGTATGTAATAATCAACGAGTACGAGATCGTTTTAATTATTTGAAATTGAAATCTTTGAGGCGTTTTCTTTTCAAAAAGTGAAATTCAATAAACAAATATATAAAAACATTATCAAAATAATATTTCGGAACAGCCTGTATATTGCCGTAAAGTTTTGATGACCGGCTGATGTTAGGTTCAAATACATTTCTAATATAAGTTCCTCATTTGCAGGACAAATATCTTAGGAATTGCACATTATTTACCTGGCTGTATTTAGGCCATTGGGTGCAGGATTAGTAATTCTAGGTTAATAGCACTACTAATTCAACCTCAAGACGAGCAAATTAAGATGAATTTAATTTGTTAAACGAAAGTTAAATACCCATCTAAAAGGCTGGTATTAAGGAAGAGGCTGTAATTAGATTACATACATAGTTCTTTATTTAGTAGGTCATCTGTACTTATTTTCTTTTCTGTGGCCGAGGCACGCGATTATTCGCGAAACGTGTAAGCTCAAGGCATCTCAAGGTCATTCAGCAAGGTCATTGGTATTAATAAGAGCCTTAAAACAAGGAACTGTAAACAAAAATAAGTTAATTTAAAAAAAGTAAGCTATTTTGAACTTTATTTCTGAAGGTTTAAGCGTCAGTGGCGCGTTCGGTCAAAGTTAAAGTTACTTTGTCGATCTCCACATTAGTTCTGCGCAAGAGTCGATCACATTGAATTGTTTCCGTTGGACAATTACTGGGGTGAGGGTAGAAATAAATTATAAATTGCTATCCTAAAACCAAGGAATATTGGACTTTATTGCGTGGAAAGAAGGATTGTAAGATTTCTTTTTTGTAGTGTTTTCATTAAGTGTTAGATAATGTTATACATACTATAATTTATTTGTTAGTTTTGAGCATAGAAATAGAATGTCAAAAAACAACAATGTCAATAAACAGGTGATCCGAAAAACGAATGCATACATTTTATATGAGATACGTAAAATATGACTTAGATACATAAAATATGACTATATATGGCAAAGGAAATTAATAAACTATGTTCCATACTGTTTTCTTCGTCGACAAACGAATAAATGTAGCGAAATTTGGTTTTAGAGAAATGTGTGGAAATATCTTATTTACCTGTGAAAAGTGTGATTACTTGAATTGTCTCTTTTTGTCACATCACAATTACTTAGAGTACAAGACACCATGGCTCCACGATACCTTTATTTTAAATTCTAATTAAGATTATCAAATATTTTAAGCAAATCGTGATTGCTCCTTTGCAAGGCGGGCCGCTAAGGCCTCTTACTGTAAAAAATATTGGCACATGTCACTTGATCCTATTTGTCTCTTTTTTACATAGACCGTGTCCGTATGATGTTAACTTCTCTTTTACACGCTCTGTTGGTCTTCTTGAGCGCAGCGAAAAATTTTCTATGTCTATGGTTTTGAGTATGAATGTAAGTGTCACTATTTCTGTCATGTATTCTATTCTTAGTATTGTTCTCGTAAATGTTAGTTGATAACATTCACTTTTCTGGGCGCACTAAAAACATTAAAAAAACACGGGATTATTCATTAAAATATCTTTAGGAAATAAGTGTTAGGGGAATGCGTTTTGAGTTGATAGCACATTGCAACAAGTTAATAAAAAAAACCGGCCAAGTGCGTGTCGGGCCACGCGCCATAGGGTTCCGTAGTTTAGTTACCATATACCATACCATATTTAATACCACCTATCATTTTTTGTCTGCAAAAATAACTTTGTTTTTCACAGTGTTGGTATGAATGACAAAGTTATATTTGCGGTTTTGGAAAATGTGCTATATCTCGAAAACTAATTACTATATCTCGTTCAAACTAATTTTGGTTGAAAGTGTTTATTAAGATCTACAGCATATATTTTTTTTAGATTTTTCACTCTCTTATTTCAAAAGTTAAAGGGGGGGGGACACACATTTTACCACTTTGGCGGTGAATATCTTTCAAACGGTTGACTTTGAGAAAAAGTTGTCTTAGGAACCTCAATGTCATTTTTAAAGACCTATCTATAAACACCCAACACGTGTTGGTTTGATGAAAAAAAATTTTTTCAGTTTCAGTTCCATGTATGGGGAGCCCCCCCTTAATCTTTTATTTTTCTTATTTTTGTATTAAATTCGTTAAGCGGTTAACAGAATACATCTACCTACCAAGTTTCAACTGTGTAGTCTTAATACTTTCGGAATAAAGTGGCTGTGACATACGGACAGACAGACAGACAGACAGACAGACAGACATGACGAATCTATAAGGGTTCCGTTTTTTGCCATTTAGGCTACGGAACCCTAAAAATCATGCACTTATTAGTAGCTTTAGTAAGCCGAAAAATGCAAAATTTTCAAGTCATTATAAATCCTTAAACATAGGCTTTGTACGTGGCTAAACTAACAAAAAGGTCATGGTGGCTAAAATAGGTAATGGTGACTAAAACATCATTGTGGCTAAAGTAGGCCATGGTGGCTAAAATGGGCCAGCCACTAGCCACCATGGCCTATTTAAAATAGGTCTAACTAATACGTCATTGGGACTAAAACAGGTAATGGTGGCAAAAACAACTCGTGGTGATAGGTCATGTAATAGGTCAGGCCGTGGTGATTTTTTAGTCACTTAGTTTCTTTTGCAATAATGTTTTCGTCATTACGAATAAACTTACGACTTTCACGTTTCCGGGGCTCGGGAAAAAATATCTACGATTCCAGGAAACTTTTGACCTTAAAATACCCTTAGCAAAGCCGAAGTCTACGCATTCTATAGTACATCAAAACAAGAAACATAAAGATCAATATTGCTGGGAAACGATTTTCATTTTTTTGGTGTTAAAAAAGCACTGGAAACAGTACCACGCAATGTCGTATCTGTAAACTGTTTTATTTCAACTTGCCGTTTTAGTTTTGATTGATGAATTACATTACACAATATGCCATTATTAGTTACTTAAATAAGTAATTTAGGTACTTATTAAATAGTACAACCTATAAATCTTTTAGCTTTTCCAGATTTTAAACACTTATCTGAGTCCTATATTTTCTTTAAGAAGGGAATCAAATAAATATTAAGCCTCGATAAGTACCTAACGTACAATACCAAAATAAGCAATCATTGTAAACACAGACCATGCAACAAAATTAAATAGTAGTTGTAAAGCTGTAGGGATTTATACTAGAATTTAATTTAAAATTAACCGAATTTTTTGTCATGGATGGAACCCTAATTAGGGCACCGCATTGTGCAAAACCATTTATTACGGAACCACCTGGGTCCGTTTGATAAATGGTGCAGTTATAATTAACTTTAATAATTAACTAAGAGAGGTGTAACTTATTGAAGGGTTGTAACGGGTGACAGGATGTTTTAGTGGAATTAAATGAATATAAATGGGTCACATTAGGGCTAAAAAATTGGAGTAAAGCATTAAAAGTTGAAGAAAACAAATGAATCGTAATTTTGCTAAACTTTCTTCAACGAGCCATACAACTGGAAAACCAAGAACCAAAATGACAAGGTTTGGCACGCCAACATATAACCGTATAACCGTGTATAAATACGTACTTCTCGACGACACACAGAGGCGCGGGGTCGGGCTGCGGCGCGGCCAGGTGTATGAGCGCCTGCTTGTACTGCACGCACGTCTCACATATTATAACCGTGTATTAGGCCTGGTTTACATTAGTCAAGTAGACGACCGAGTCGAGTAGCGAGTAGAAATACATTGCTTGGCATGTTCGTCGATTTTAAAAGAACGTCAAACACACCACGTAATGAACTTCTACTCTCCTAAAGCACTCTACTAAAGACTAAGATAATGTAAACCAGCCCTAAGTACGTACTTCTCGTCGACACAGAGAGGCGCGAGGTCGGGCTGGCGCGAGGTGTATGAGCGCCTGCAGGAGTATGAGACCACGGTCTGGCATTCCGGGAATAACACAGGCTACGTCACTATCCAGTTGCGCGACTTTATAATAATAAGCAAGAAATGAAGGGTTTTTTATATCACACACATTACAAAATTATTAATAATGCATTTGTTTCTCTTACCAAACGAAACAATCAAGTTAAAGATGAATGAACGTAATTTTCGATACCGATAGTGGAAATGATGTAAGCAAGTGTTACTCTCTTGACTTCCTCTGTCTTGAAAATACTTTGCGAGACAAAACCAAAGAAACACGACATGTATAGATTAATGTATTTTTTTTGACCGGCACTTTCAGTTTTGGTCCTAAAAAAGTATGAAACGTGAATGTCCTTTATATCCCCATTAAATCCATTGGTACTTATCAGCTATTGGTCGTATATCTTCGTGTTTACTATTTGATCATGCTTAGTTGGGGGAGATAACTTCCTTTTGGTAATAAAACCAACAAACACCCTTCTTGGGTAGTAAATTTGTCAATGTTTATTGTTCGTGGATTTTGACTGTGTTATCTTGTCGAGAGTTTTGACACTGAAAATTAAATATTACCGCCTTATTGATAAAAATAAGCAAAGTTATAAGAGGCTTATAAAGTGTTTTATTCCTTTTACTCTTTTAACAAATGATAAAGATAAAACATATTTTAACGGTGCAATAGTTAAAATAGAATTATTAGGCGTTTATGGTTATGGCAAGGCAACTCAATAACATTGCAATTATAAGACAAATAAAAATAAATAAGGTTGAATATTCATGAAAAACAAAATGTGTTATGTAATAATTTTAGCTAGTATCTCTAACGTGATCTCTAACTTCATAACCATAATAAAGTATTTTGTC
The DNA here is from genome assembly GCA_943789525.1 of Agriphila geniculea. NCBI lineage: Eukaryota > Metazoa > Arthropoda > Insecta > Lepidoptera > Crambidae > Agriphila > Agriphila geniculea. The sequence continues at coordinate 21,805,177 of OX038885.1, read as the reverse complement.
ATTTTTTTAATAAACAACATAAATTGGAGAAAGCAGTTTCTGATTCTGTACTATTTAAGTATTAACAGAAAATAAACCAAAAGCTGTTGTTCACGTTTATTTATTATTTTTTATCAACACTCTACTTATTGATTTTTAAAATACTCATTGGATTTTATACTCTTACGAGTTCAATACTCATCAATACAATACTCATTGAATTTTATACTTAAGACTTCCAAATTTATTTTTTAAGTAAGTATGTATGTAAGTATCTTTTGCATTTTCAATAAAACAATAGGTTCATGTATACGCGCGTGTGCATTATTTTGAAAGCGTTCACTACGCTTTCGAGTGGAGGTACTCGAAAGCTCTCGAGTACGCTTGCTCGACTTTGAATAGCTCGTGCCTGCAATCCGCCATTTTGTCTTTGAAAGCTGTAAGCTGTGGCGCAGGTATTCTAGGAATTGAGATATTATTGGAAAGGCCTATTTTGGTAAATGATACGATTAAGTATTGAGATATTTATTGCATCATCCAAGATCATAAAGGGATCGATTGCTATAATTGAGCTTAAGTTTAAACATTTTGAGAAATTGAAAAGTTGACTTTATCAACAATGATAATGAGGCCTTTTCAAAATGACATTTGTGAAATAAGAACATGAGTTTTCTTTATTGGCGACTAGCGGCCGCCCGCGGTTTCACCCGCGTGGTTCCCGTTCCCGTGGGAATATCGGTATAAAAAGTATCCTTGTTTTAATCTAGGCTATCTACTATCTGTGTGCCAAATTCCAACCAAATCCATTCAGTAGTTTTTGCGTAATTGAGGGACAAACATCAACATCTAAACATACAAACCCACAAACTTTCACATTTATAATATTAGTAGGATAGATGGCATAGCAAAGATCAACTGTCAATGTCATGTAAAAAGTGAAGGCAATAAGCTCAAGGCAACTTCCCGACGACAACAACAAACAAACGTCAACTCAAATTTTGACATATAATGTGCACTAGAGCCATTTATGAACTTTTGAAAACTTTTTTTTTTAATCGGACCTAGAAAAGAGCTCATTGATAAGCTATAGCAGATTACACTATTTGTTTTCTTTCTTTGCATTATTAATTTTAATTTAATAAAAAAGTTATTGTTGTTAAATATGATGAATTAGGCTACATGATTTATAGCTGAGCTTTTGTGTTATGTATGACATTTCTTTCTCAGATAAAAAGTGTATCATAGATGAAAAAAAACTGATATCTTTTTGACAATTTGTTTCTCAGTTATAAAGTGTAATATAAAAAACCGGCCAAGTGCGAGTCGGACTCGCGCACGAAGGATTCCGTACAAAAAAACGGCAAAAATCGTTTGTTGTATGGGAGCCCCCCTTAAATATTTGTTGTATGCTGTTTTTAGCATTTGTTGTTATAGTGGCAACAGAAATACATCATCTGTGAAAATTTCAACTGTCTACCTGTTGCCGTTATTAATATGGAGCATAAAACGGCAAAAAATCACGTTTGTTGTATGGGAGCCCCCTTAAATAATAATTTTATTCTGTTTTTAGTATTTGTTGTTATAGCGGCAACAGAAATACATCATCTGTGAAAATTTCAACTGTCTAGCTATCACGGTTCATGAGGTACAGCCTGGTGACAGACAGACAGACAGACACACCGACAGACAGACCGACAGCGGAGTCTTAGTAACAGGGTCCCATTTTTACCCTTTGGATACGAAACCCAAAAAATGAAAAAACTGATATATTTTTTGGAAATTTTCCAATGAATCTTAATTTACACACACACGGCTACTCTTCTTGTCTGATACCAGATATTTACGCAGCCGCTAACTACCTCGCTAACAAGGTTGAGAACAATAGTCCGCTAATCTTTGAGAAACTTTATTAGGTGTACTGTCGACGCCATTATTATATTATATATATTATATATATTAATGACAAATAAGAACTAATTAAAGCTTACTTTAAAAAGATATATACCTATTTGTAAACAATGGGCAATTAATAAAAAAGTGAAACCGTTTTTTACAAGAATTAAAGTTAACAAGGTTAGGTTTTTTACGTGTTTTATTTAACTGGCGCAATAATAAATGCGATATGGACATTATAAATATCAAACAATAGTACAACTCGCTGCGTAATAGTACAGTAACCCGTAGAACATTTAAATCACCAAAAAGGTTACCGTTTGCCGTTGTGATATAGTTATTTATTACGAAATTATAGATACTTTAACCCAAGTTTTACAGATCGCAACCCGCCGTAACCTGTATTTGTTTGTATATCTCCAAAATTGATTTTATTTTTTTATTTTTCAAGGTATAATACCACATGGTTTAGCTATTGTCGTGTTCTACAGCTTTCTTTGATTGCCACTGATAATAGTAAGACTATAGAAAGTAATCATACACAGATTTAAGACCAGATAAAGTCCAAACATTTTCATCAGGTTTTAAATCTGTATATGGCTACTTTTTATAGTCTCACTTTTATCTGTGGCAATCAAACCAAGCTGTAGAACACGACAATAGCTAAACTATGTGGTAAACCTCAAAAAATAAAAAAATAACAATTTTGGAGATATACAAATATAGGTTACGGCGGGTTGCGATCTACAGATCGCAAACAAACTTGGGTTAAAGTATCTATAATTTCGTATTATATAACTATATCACAACGGCAAACGGTAACCTTTTTGGCGATTTAAATGTTCTACAGGCTACTGTACTATAATATTATGGCATGCATGATCAACAGTAAAAAATACATAATTTAGGTACTTGACTTTTCATAAATTAACAAAGGTTGATTTCTTATACCAAGTTTGGTCAAGCTATTTTTTTTTTCTTTTCTTATTAATCCACTTATGAACACACATTTTCGGCAAAGGTCAACTCGTATTTATTTATTTTTTTCTGGCAACTCTCGCTGCGTAACAATTTATTTTAGCAACGGCCGTGTTTATGGCGGCAAGTTCTTTTTGTTCCATCCGACTCCCGTATTTATGTGTTATTTACTAAGATAACGTTTTTGCGAAGGAAGTGACCAGAGACGCGACACAACAGAAAACGGCTGTTATTTATAAGTCCGATAGAGGTTAAGTGTTGCCAGGCGAAAAATAGTGGCATAAATTGTAGATAATGGTGGATAGAAAAAAGCAGATAATGTCTTAGAATTATATTATTATGTAACTTATGTCTGCCTAAAAAAAGTTAGTAGTGCAGCTGTTAAGCACACATGTCACATTAGTTAAGCAACGCTCGGTCTGGTCAGGTGTCGGATGGGTGGCTAGTAAAACAACTGCTTTTATTGAGCAGTCAACTTTTGACATTTGTCATTCAACTTTGGAATCTGTTCCAAATAAAAATAACATTTTACTTGATTCAAGTAATAGTAATTGTTTACATTTAAATTACCGTTTAAGACAATAGAGGCGTCCTCTAGCCCTGACTTAACAATAGAAAAGCCTAACTGTTTAAGAATTGTACACCAGAATATGCAAGGCTTTTCTGGCAAAGATTTAGAAATAAGCTTATTCTTAAATTCTGAAGATATTGATGTGTTATGTGTTACTGAGCATTGGTTGAAAAAGCACGAATTAGTTTTAAGTTTGGATAATTACAAAGTTGCTAGCTGGTTTAATAGGAAATCTGCTATAAGAGGGGGGTCACTTATTATTCTACATGATAGTTTACAATATAAAGAACGCAAAGATGTAGTATCCCTCTCAATTGAACGAACCATTGAGCTGTCTTGTGTGGAACTTGATCAAATAATTATAGTATGCGTATACAGACCCCCCACCGCAAATTACTCTGAGTTTGAGTCCACTATGGAGGAAGTCTTAAAAATGACCTGTAGGAAGAATAAAAAAGTCGCGATTTGCGGAGATTTTAATGTCGACATCTTAGACCCTAAATTAGCCAAACTGTCGAGTAGGTTCATAAACTTATTTAAATCATTTAATTTGCTACATATTTTTAATGAACCAACGCGTATCACACCCACATCGGCAAGCTGCTTAGATAATATTTTCTGTAACTATAATGTCATTGAAAAATCAATTTTAAATTGTATTAAATCCGACCATAGTGGACAATTAGCCTCCATTGAGCACCATCATGTTCCACCTAAACGGGAAATAATGTGTTGGCCGATAAAAAAACACTGTATTGAAAAATTCAGAATCAATGTCACAAGTAAAATTGAAACATTACCAGAACCAAATTTTGAAGCCAATAACCTATATAATCATTTATTTAGCATAGTTCAAACTGAATTTAGTGAAACTTTTAAACAAAAAGTGATCAAATGTAATGATAGTACGAAATTAAGTGACTGGGCCACACCCGGTATATATAAGAGCAGAAGGAAATTATACGAACTTTATGCAGAGAAAGCTACTTCTTGTGATCCTAACTTCATTGAATTTGTCAAGAAGTATTCACAAACATTCAGAGAAGTTTGTATCTTAGCAAAGTCCAAGTACTTTTCAAATAAAATTAAATTAGCTGACAATAAAATTAAGGCTACTTGGAATATTATTAATAAAGAAACGGGCAAATCAAAATCCAATATAAATTCCTTCTGTTTAAAAACTGGTGATCAAACTTTTGAATCTGACAATGAGGTCGCTAAAGTTTTTGAAGATTTCTTTGCTAGAATACCTGCAGAAACTACCAGTACTCTTAGTGCTTGTCCCAACATCGCTGTCTCCCTTCTGGAGTCTAGTGTTGATAAGTGCAATGAAAGTTTTTCCTTTAAATATATAAATAGTGCAGATATCATTAAAGCTTTTAAAACAATTAATGTTAAAAAAACAGAAGATCTTTGGGGCATGTCAACAAGCATTATTAAATCAATAATTGATATACTAGCCCCTTACTTGGCTTTTATTTTTAACAAATGTATTGACGAAGGGGTCTTTCCTGATCTAATGAAAAATAGTAAATTGATTCCTCTTTTTAAATCTGGGGATAAAAGTGACCCAGCTAACTTTAGGCCAATATCTATACTACCAGCACTTAGTAAAATATTTGAAAAAATTATATATTCCCAATTATTAGATTACTTCACATACAATAATATACTTCATAAAAATCAGTTTGGATTTTCTAAGGGTAAAAGTACTACTGATGCTGGAATTGCACTTCTCAAACATATTCTTGATGCTTGGGAAGAAAAGCAAGATGTAATTGGCTTTTTCTGTGACCTTTCTAAGGCATTCGATTGTGTTGATCATCAAACACTATTAAAGAAGCTAGAACATTATGGTGTCTCTGATAAATCAGTTAGTCTTATGAAATCGTATTTGTACAATAGAACTCAGAAAGTAGTGATTAATAGAACTGAATCTACCGGAGCCCCCATCAATATGGGTGTGCCACAGGGATCAATATTGGGCCCATTGCTGTTTCTAATTTATATAAATGACCTTCCCAACTACGCGAATAATTTATGTGAGACAGTACTATTTGCGGATGATACTTCTTTAGTTTTTAAAGTAAACAGAGGTAATAACTGTTCGGACGAAGTAAATAGTGCCCTCTCTAAAGTTTCATACTGGTTTAATAGTAATAATTTAGCACTTAACCCCAAAAAAACGAAATGTGTTAAATTCTCATTACCTAATGTTGAGCAGACAAAATTAAATATTAATTTGAATGACGATGAAGTCGAGTTTATTGAGAGTACAAAATTTCTAGGTATCACACTAGATTCTCGACTGCAATGGGATCCACATATTGAGGCCTTGTCAAGTAGACTTAGTTCAGCGGCATTCGCTGTTAAGAAAATAAGGCTTTTAACTGATATTGAAACGGCAAGGTTAGTATACTTTAGTTATTTTCATAGTGTAATGTCATATGGACTGCTATTGTGGGGCTCAGCTGCCAGTATTGAAAATATTTTTGTACTCCAAAAAAGAGCTGTTCGCGCCATATACAATCTACGGCGAAGAGATACCTTGAGAGAATTGTTCAAAGAAATAAATATTTTAACTTTGGCAGGCCAATACATTTATGAAAATTTAGTTTATGTAAGGAAACACTATGATTCATTTGCTAAGAACAGCAATATTCACCAGTTTAATACAAGAAATAAAGATAAACTTGCCGTTCCAAGATTTAGGCTTGCAAAAACTAGAGGTTCATTTATGGGGAAAGGCATAGCCTTTATTAATAAAGTTCCACAACAAGTGATTGATCTTCCTTTGCATGAATTTAAAAACCATGTTAAAAAAACGCTCATGGGTAAAGGTTATTATAAAGTAGAGGATTATCTTAAAGATCAAAATGCGTGGAAATGATGTAACACATAACTTGCTACTATAAGTACTTTGTTGAAGTAATATAACAATAAGTCTATGTTGTTGCCAATAATCCTGTCACCCTGTTGTAATTATTTGGTAACGATATATTAAAGTTTGTAAATATCGTTACTTATGGCTGTTACAGCTGATAAGTTTCTTGCGCCCGTTCTTCTTGTCAGCTAAAAAAGTCTGGAACGGGTGGTAGGAAAATATAGACGATTCAAAAGTACTTAATAATTAAGTTTATTTGAATAAAGCTTATTTGACTTTGACTTTGACTTTGACCGTTAAGTGGCATTTCAACTGAGCGCTTCCGTGCTTCGGAGGGCACGTTAAACCGTCGGTCCCGGCTATTGTCATCTGATAACAGTCGTTAAGCCAAGTTAGAGGCCTTACAGGCGGCTTGATGAACTCTCACACCAGAGGTGGCCACTAATCCTCATTCGATAAGAAGAAGAAGTGCAGCTGAAGGATTAACAGTCACATCGACGTTGACAGCTAGGACTGTCCAAATATAAGGATCAGAATCGCATTTATAGGTAAATGGTTGATTAAATATGTCAAAAGGAATCTTTTAGGGAGTAAATATACAATTATTTAAAAAACTAAACTAAACGAATGAGTGAGAGAGATAGTAACTTTGTTTCAACGATGAATAACAAAGTTATTTGAATTCAATACAGTATAAGTTATCATAAGGATTCAGGCAATGATATTACTTATATTTTAAAAAGAGGGTTTCAGGCATCTATACTTTATAAATAAAATAATATGTCCTTTCTGACGGATAATATTTGAGGGTTGATGCTTGGAATATACATAGTTATTATGAGACAGGCATCATATTCATCAGACAGGATTGAAATAAACACTATATGGATTCCTAGTCCTACGCATATATTTCTCGTATTTTAGTATAGTCAAATTAGCAAAAAGGTTGGAAGTAATTCGTGTAGTTGTAATTTTTTATGGAATCATTAGAAGACATGAAAAAAGTTTCCTCCGAGTTTGCACCATTCCTGCTATGTACGGAACATCGTTTAATGTTAGGTATTAAAATTAAAGTTCCAATATTTTTTTTAAATATGATTTGTAAAAAATAGTGTATGTGAGGAAATCTAAAAAGTAAGTAAAGGAAACCTAGAAGGAAGGTTTTTTTTATAGTTATTTATGCAACTGTACTGTAATGAGGGTTATTAAAACACGAATGTGGATTTATATTGTGAGTGTTTTAATACCTCATTATGTACAGTTGCATACGAGACTTTATCGAGACCCATTTTTTATTTGGGAAACAAACATGATCCTCTTACCTCTATAAAGAGTTTTGACTTTGACCTTGATCTTGAAGTTAACCTTGGCTTAGACCTTGACCTTGAAATTGACTTTTACTTTGACTTTAACTTTCCTCCCCTCCTCGTCATTTTATCATCCGAACGAGTGTTATAATTTTGTACTGAATTTCATAATGTAACTCGTCGGGCGGATATTGCGGTTACTATGACACTGGTAGTTATAATGTTGACAATAAGCTAACTGTTTCAGAACCCTTTACAGGGGATTTAAAGAATGGGTGTAGATAAAATAATAAAAGTGGAATTATAGTTGCGGGCGGAAACTAGTCTACAAATAGAAAATGATGTCTCCTTTATTGTAAGAAATCTAACTTCAAAGTTCCGCCTAAGCATTATGTATTCTATGCTCTAAGTAGGTACTGAATCAAATGCCTTTTTTTTTAAGTATTTACAATTTTGTTTGTATGTTCTGTTCCCTTTATTTTATGCACTGTTCCAAGTTCCAACCGAAACCACATGCCAAAACTTGGCTTCAAGTAACAAAGACTTGGTTTCAAGTTTCAGTAAAGAATGTTTCAGTGTGCACCGAACGCGCTGAAGTCTGCCGTTCAAAAACGGCCAAGAGCCCAGCTCTTTGGAATTAGGTTGTGGGCTTGTTGGGCTGTTTATTTAAACAGGTCCTTAAATATTTTAAATATCTTATGAAATCCAAACTAAACATTATAAAAACATAATTTAGGTAGTCGGAAAAGTTCGCGGCTTTTTTAAGCATGAATTTAGCGTGTTATATTTCTATTGTTTGACAGCTGACTTTCTAGTAATAGTGCTATAATTAAAATAAATTCATATTTGTCTTGCTTTTTAATATTTTTATCAGAAAAGTTTTGTTTATTATAGTTAAAAAAAACCGACTTCAAAAAACCTACCTCTAAAAAGCAAAAAATAATATTCGTAATAATAAAACACGTCTATTGAAGTCGGGTGGGGCTGGAGTACAAATCCCTTTTTAGGGTTCCGTAGCCAAAATGGCAAAAAACGGAACCCTTATAGATTCGTCATGTCTGTCTGTCTGTCTGTCTGTCTGTCTGTCCGTCCGTATGTCACAGCCACTTTATTCCAAAAGTATTAAGACTACATAGTTGAAACTTGGTAAGTAGGTGTATTCTGTGAACCGCTTTACGATTTTTACACAAAAATAAATAAAATAAAAGATTAAGGGGGGGCTCCCCATACATGGAACTGAAACTGAAAATATTTTTTTTCATCAAACCAATACTTGTGGGGTGTCTATAGATAGGTCTTTAAAAATGACATTGAAGTTCCTAAGACTATTTTTTTTTCAAAGTCAACCGTTTGAAAGATATCTGCCGCCAAAGTGGTAAAATGTGTGTCCCCCCCCCTTTAACTTTTAAAGTAAGAGGGTGAAAAATCTAAAAAAAATATATGCTATAGATCTTAATAAACACTTTCAACGAAAATTAGTTTGAACGAGATACAGTAATTAGTTTTTGAGATATAGTACATTTTCCAAAACCGCAAATATAACTTTGTCATTCAACCAAAAATTTCAACCGCCTCTGTGGTCTAGTGGTTCGCCCACTCGTGTAAGACGCAGAGGTCCTGGGTTCGATTCCCAGGGGGGTACAATTTGTACTCGGTTTGGTTGGTGGTAGGGCTTATTTCAAGTCCGCCTGGCTAGCTACCACCATCTTACCTAAGTCTGACGCCATAACAACAATTTAAAAATTGTTGTGTTCCGGCAGTTAGAGGTAAGATAGCCAGTATTCCGGGTGTAGTGCGCTTCCACCTTCGGCCTTATCGTCATTTAATATCAGATGAGATGAAGGCCAAGCACTATCCCGTTGTGTATAAAAAAAAAAAAAAAAAAATTCATACAAACACTGTGAAAAGCAAAGTTATTTTTTCAGACGAAAAATGATAGCGGTATTAAAATATGGTATGGTATATAATGTACCTACGGAACCCTACTGCGCGTGGCCCGACACGCACTTGGCCGGTTTTTTATTCTAAAAGCCCCACCCGACTTCAATAGACGTGTTTTATTATTACGAATATTATTTTTTGCTTTTTAGAGGTAGGTTTTTTTAAGTCGGTTTTTTGTTTTTTTAAACAATTTTTTATTTTTTTATTTTTAGTGTAGGTACCTTTTGTGTTAGGTAGTGTAGGTATATTATTTAGGTAAAAATTAAAATCGGCTCAGCCAAACGTGAGTTAATCGCGGAGAAACATACATACATGCGGGTCAAACTGAGAACCTCCTTTTTTAAGTCGGTTAAAGAACTACACTTAAGATATCCCTTTTCAAACAAAAACATAATTATCTTATTCAGTTCATAAACAAAGAAGTTATACGACTGATCATCGAGGTAGTTCACACAAAATCATTTTTTCAAGATTACTTGAAAAGTACTGAACCGATTTCAAAATTAAAAAAAATGGGACCAACTTGGGAGTTTACCTAATGTAATAACGTTTGAATCATTTCAATCGGTCCAGCCGTCTTCGAGTAATCGGTGTACATACAAAAAACAAAAAAAAAAAACAAACGGATTGAATTGAGTACCTCCCTCCTTTTGAAGTCGGTAATAATCGTTACAATTGATAACAGACTTTAAACGAAGGTAGGTACTAATTGTATATTATGTGATCGAAGTACGTCTTTGATGTCATATTCTCCAAGATCACGTTTTTACAAAGGCAAAAACGTGTGGCTTGTCATTACATTACCTACATCACAAAAATCATAATTTCCACGAAACTCGAATAGTCAATTTTATGATATTACCTGTAACTAACTTGTAAGTAGAATTAGATAAATTATTTCTTTTGTTCGTTTAAAAATGCAAAAATTAAGCATAAACTGGCCCTATTTTAAAAGGACAATATTATCTACGCTTTCAAATTTTGTGTCGCTACGATTCTTCAATACCCAGGTATAACTCATTAGGTGTTATCTGGTCTAAAATATCAGAACTTAATTACTTATATTGTAGTGTTTCTTAAAAATCGCTAATTCTATTCTCCCACGTCCTCACCATATTGTGTAAAAGAGCAAGGCTTTGTTTCAAATCCTTTGACGCGTCACACATTGTTCCTGTGAGCTTTTAATACGGGATTTACGGGAATTAGTGATGTGGTGTATTGAAAAAAGTTGACTAGTGTTTTTTATGCACAACGGGATATAGTGCTTGGCTTTCACCTCACCTAAGGGTCAAGTCTGCTAATGTTTTCGTCAAAATCGTAGTTCAATGGTGTTTGAATTGTAATACTTTTTGACACAGTTCTTGTTTCTTAAACCCAAAACTGAAACACATTGTGTTTCTTAAACCCAAAACGGAAACATATTGTGTCTTGATTTAAAAAAACCAGCCAAGTATGAGTCGGACTCGCGCACGAAGGGTTCTGTACCAAACAACGGCAAAAAAAATCACGTTTGATATATGGGAGCCCCCCTCAAATATTTATTTTATTCTGTTTTTAGTATTTGTTGTTATATAGCGGCAACAGAAATACACTATCTGTGAAAATTTCAACAGTCTAGCTATCACGGTTCATGAGATACAGCCTGGTGACAGACAGACAGACAGCGGAGTCTTAGTAATAGGGTTCCGTTTTTACCCTTTGGGTACGGAACCCTAAAAAACAAGAGCTGTGTCAAAAAGCAATACCATTAGAACACCATTAAACTACGATTTTGACGAAAACATTAGCAGACTTGACCCCCTGATGTTAAGTGATGATATAGCCGAGGGTGGAAGGGCACTACTCCCGGAATCCTCATCACTGAAACACATCAATTTTTAAATTGTTGTTATGGCGTCAGACTTAGGTAAGATTTTGGTGGTAGCTAGGCAGGCGGACTTGAAATAAGCCCTACCACCATCCAAACCGAGTAGAAATTGTACCCCCTGAATCAGGGGGGAATCAGATCTGTGCCATGAATCAAACCCGGGATCCCTGCGTCTTACAAGGGTGGGCGAACCACTAGACCACGGAGACCGCTAAAAGTAGGCGGTTAGGTAGTAGTGTTGTTTGATATTGGTTGTCATTAAAACAACCAGACGTATATACGAATCAGCGCCACTGTTTTTGGTGGAGGATACTCCAAAAACTCGCACTAAGCGTTTTGCGAATTTTATCATCCGTTACCACAAGAGAGTGGAACTCCTTGCCTGAGTCAGTGTTTCCCAAAAGGTACAACGGGTGCTGCCAGTGGTAATGGGTCTGCTTCTGAGTACCTATATTAACGCATATTGAATTGTAAGAATTGCGTTTTTTATTTTTTATATCTTGTATCAAGTGTTTTTGGTAAATATTGCATACTGAGGTGCACTTTCGAGTAGCAGATAGATGTGATTTCTCAACTAGTTGAAAGTTATTTACTCTCACAATTACCTATCCGACATGTAGTAGGTAATTAATTTCAACCTACCCATTGCGTGTAAACTTTTGATAATTATTATTGTGATGGAAAATGACCTCACTTTAAATGTGGAGGTCATTTTCCAATGTTGACGACTCTGTATGAAATATACAGGGAGAAAAAAGCAGCCCTTGACGAGTTTCTTGCCGGTTCTTCTCGTTACAAGGTCTCCCGCTTAGGGTTTGCGAACCGATGGCGTAGCTTCTATGACATTTACAAGTGCTTGTAACAGCCTAGACTGAATAAATGAATTTGAATTTTGAATTTTTTTGGGGGCCTTCTAGTCGCGAGTGAATAGATTACTTCTAGACAAGCGCGTTTCAATAATAATAATAATAATATAATTTTATTTGCATTTAACATGGTATGAAAGGTGACAGTCTCATTATAACAAGTACATCATGTTAAGCCATTATTGAATAGCATGCAAAATTTTACACAAGTGACAAGTAGTACTATTTGAAGTGTCATAAATATTCTTATATTAATAAATTACAATTCCAATTTCATTGAGTTGCATTGAAAAATTCTTGCAGATTATAAAATTCACATTCAAGTAGCCACTGATACAATTTTGTCTTAAAACTATTTAAGTTGTTACATTGTGTGATTTCGGCAGGAACTGTATAATTCATAGTAGATCGCATCATCGTGTAGTGGAGGTGGAGTCACTATCCAATCCAGTCACTTTGATTTTCCAATTACCGCCCGCCCACAAAACCGTCAAGTTTAAACGGCCAATTAAAATACCAAGTAAGTATTTTCTATCAACTTTATTAGGAAATAAACACTTGTTGGATACTAACGCGGTTTTACTAAACTTTTTTATTTTCCACTAGCGGCCGCCCGCGACTTCGTCTGCGTGAAAAAGATTTTTTGCTATCCCTTTGAAACAATACTTTTTCAGGATAAAAGTTACCCTATGTCTTTCTCTGTACCCCTGGCAACGTGTATGTAAAATTTCACACATAGAAATCTTTGAGTGCAAATCTTAAAATCTTTCAAAGCCTAATAAATCCTAGACTATAAGGGAGGCGAACGAATTTCATGATGAATGGTTCAGTAGTTTTAACTACTGAACCGATCATCAACGTTTTAACGTGAAGGCGAAACAAACAAACAAACGGACTTTCGTATTTATAATATTAGAAAGGAAATAAGGATTGTGTTTTGGATTTAATTATTACAGCATTGCAACTTTATAATTTATTTCAATGTAAAATGCATGCGTGGAACTTTTGTAAGTGAAACTGTGTTCTTGCATGAAAGTTAGGATCAAAATTACATGAAAAAAATCATGAAACATTTCAACGGCAAACAAAAGCAAGTCGAAAGTCGGTCAAGTTGTAAAAACAGTTGAATATAAAAAAATCAAAATATTAATCTCGCAAACGAAAAGGAAAACGCACATAAAGGACCCTCGCAGAACAATCGGGTAACTAAAAAAATGATAAAAAATCAGAAAAGGTCGAATGGCTCGCGGCGGCGCTACGAAAATGCGGGAAAAAAGAGCGGATAACTTTGGCACCCTTATAATATTCATGGGTTAGGTTTTTACCATTCTTTTAGTTAAGTATAAGAATAACTATCTTGGCTTATGACAAAAAAATTCGGGTATCGTTTGGCATTAAATAGTGCTGGAAATAATTTTTCAATGTTACTTCAAAAGGGAAAATCTATTTATGTGAGTGTGATTTTTTAATGATTTCTTGTATCTTCATTCATACATTCTAATGTGGTTCTAATGTAATGTGATATAAAAATATTTCAAAGCTTCAAAATAAATTTCTTAAGTAAAATAAACATCACATTAATTACCTATTGCGTTGCGTGCTTGTGTAAACTTGCACTAAAGTAAAATGAATAAATATTACTCTTAAATGAACTGAAAAAAAACTGAAAATTAGTAAACTCTAAACAAACTAAAAAAACTCATTACATACTGAATCTACGTGAATATTAAATCACATTAAAGCCTTTGTACAAATAAAAAAATACGATGTCCATTCCCAGTTATCCTATGAAAAAGAAACAAGAACAAAGATAATACCGGACTATGCATAATTTACGTTTGCAAACTCCATTCCAACAGTCTTACTTAGGAAAAAACATAAGAAATTTTTATAAGATAGAATGACTAGAAAACCCAAGCCAATATTTTTGAACCGTTGATGTTGATTAAAAGACCTCTTTTTTAAAAAACGCTCATAACGTTAGACCACACTTAAAAAGCTCTCGAAACCTTTAAAAAAACGTTAAGTTGCACACGTGGCACTACAAAAACGCTCCAACTCAAGAATTTATGTTTTGAGCAAATGATTTTATTAAAAACTAGCGTGCCATGTGGTCATTCATTCTCGGTCATACCGCTACTTCGTTCTTATCCATGTTTTTTCCCTTTCTAACGCCGTGTTAATTCAATTCAAAGGTTTTGGCATTTCTTTCCAACACGCGCGCGTCAGTTCGCGACAGAGCGCCAAGCTGCGAGGTTGTGCCGCGTTTTGCTACAAAGTCGCGTGATAACTTTCGTGTATATACGATTTTAATACTTTTTTTGTGATTTTTTGCGAAAGTGTTCCGGTGCTTAGCTTAGTGTGAAAACTGTTACTGTGTGCATATTACCCAATATACAGTGTTTATTGAATTGTTGGAGTGCATTTTGGAATGTTGCAAACATCTCAGGTTGTGTTGCGGTTTAGTGCGAAGTGAGCGGATTTTCACGGTTTGTATGAGTTTTTTTCTTATCTCTATTGTTGTAGGCATTGGTCATTTGACGTGGCGTTTCGCTTTTTGATTAATATTTTTTTATCTGTTTAGGATTTTTATTGATCTTGTGTATGCAATCGTAGCCGCTATTGTTTGCACAACTGTAAAAACACAGTTTTGCAGTTGTTTCGCAACAAATACCCTAAAAATACAATGGAGTCCTTCCTACCCGCATAATGTTTCCAGCTAAAAGAAAAGGTCAGCAAAGGGAAACAAACAATGTATCTTGTATTGTTTGTCACCACTTGAATAAATAAGGTTTTATGTTTTTATATCAACTGTATTAAGTACTTTCATTCAATTTCAAATGGCATTGGTAAAACAGCAATCCTTCATGGAAAATTGATAGAACACGAACTTGCAGTAAAATTAATTGCGTAATAAAAATGAGTTTTGAAATAACTTTTATCAACTTTGGCGTTTTTGTGCTACAGTTTTTATTTATAAACACTACGGCGTTCTATTATGTAACAGAAGTACAAAAAAGGTACATTATTTCTGTCTATAATACTGCCTTGTCATTCTCAATTCTCAGTTTCTTGCGATGACAAAACGGGGCAACTCAGTTTTTTCTATTTTCTCGGACAGAAGCGTGACATGGATGCGATCATGATTTTATTTTTATTTCGTAACTTATTCCGTAGAGTAAACAACAGAGGGTAAAAAACTTGACATTTGAACGAGTAATCTTCAATAACTAAACCCTTTTATTCATGAGTAATAACAATACATCCAAACATGTTATAACACTGTGAAATCTAGTGTTAAATTAAACTTTTTCAATGATATAATACACTCAAGAGGAGACCAAATAAATATCAATACATATTGAACTTTAAGAAAAACCTAATGGAAAATTGAAAAATAAAATAAAGCTGCACGCTAATCAAATGCAATTTAGTACCTAACTGACTATTCGAGGCCGTTAAAACGCGAAATATCGAAGAAATTTTCATGAAAACCCGGAGAAACTAGAAACATCACCACTTAGCAAAAGAGCGTTAACAAATAATAATAAACAGTGATCATGATAGACCTTGAAAAAGTACTAAAATACTTTGTTCAATTTCCCAATCATTTCGTCACTCGACTCAACAATTCGTATAATTCAATTTGAGCTTGTATTCGAATAGTTCAAGTGGTCAGCTTGCCAGTTGAAAGACGATCGGTGACCACACGTTGGTGGTCGCAGTTCTATTAATACAATCTTACGCTAAGAATCGATCCAGTCTCGCCACCAGATTAAACTTTCCAACTACCCATTGTACAACTTTGAAACTGAAAGTTAATAAAGTTCAGACTTTGTTAATTGATATTAAAGTTCGCATTACATCAACAATGTACCAGGTAATGAACTGAAAAGTCAGGTTTCAAAATGTTCACTATAATTTTTTATCTGACTTGGCGTGGTCAAATGGCTTGCTCGTTTAGCTTTTTTGTCATTTTAGGGTGCTTAAAATTTCAATAACTTAAAAATAACTTTCTCAAAAGTGATTCAAATCTTAATAATAGCGTTAAAAACTTTACATTATTGTTTGAACACTGTTTTTGCTCCCTTGTTCCTTAGAGATAACCATATGGCCAGATAACTGGTTATCCGTGAAGAATTTTTTTCCTCCAGTATAACCAATCTCTTAGGAATAGAGTTTCCTTACAGATAACTATTTCTTCAGTTTCTTAACCCATTCTTCTCGAAAGTCCTGAATGGGTATCGAAATTGTCATAATGACGATATCAAATAAGCTCAATACGGGTAGATAATTCAGTCCTTTTGATTGACACTTGACTGCATAGTCAGGTTTTTATGTTTTTACACACAATGTGGAATAATATTTTTTGGTAAGTATAAAAAAATAAATTATTTATTCATTCATTCAATTTGTGGACCACATACAATCAAAGATCTACTAACATTTAATATTATTAACTGTTTCTAAGTATTAGTAGACAATGTCAAGATCTGTTTACTGAGAAAAAGTAAGCATCGAGTTCTTAGAAAATATGATTTAGTATGCAGTTTATTAAGAACACCTATTATCGTTCGATATTTATGGGAGAGTTTCTTAGAATCATATTTAGTTGGTGGTCAGATACAGACAGACACTAATATCAAGAAAGATTTTAGCTAAACAATAAATTCTAAAGAATTTAAATCGTCAAAATATGTCTTACTTCTTCTTTCTCAAAGAAATTCTTCAAAGATTACTGAAAACTCATCATTTTATTTATAACAATCACAAATAAAGACTAATTTATTATACAGGGTTATTTGTAAAACATGACGTGAAAGTAATTTTTTTATCTGTTTTAGGAAAAGTCTTAGAACAAAATCTACTCCTGCGAGGTTGTTGGTGTTTCACAAATAACCCTGTATAGAAAAATTTTATGAAGTTTCCTTTAACAAAAAAATCTTATGAAAAAGTACTACATTAAGAAAAGTATGTTCAAATTTAATATCATACATACATAGTACATAAAATAATTCACAATTACCACCAATTGCATGTGGAAATTTCGCATTCAGAAACACACAAAACTTTTCATATTTTGACGTAACCTAATGTAACGTTACACGGGTTGGAATAGCGAAGGTCAAGTCAAACAATTGTTTGAAATTTATGATGTGTTCGGTCAGTTGTTGAGTCACAAAGCCCGACCTTTCACCCTTTTGTTCCTGATACTTTGTTTTCGGATTGCTTACCCTTAAGAGCATTCGAAATGTATTAAAGGGTATCATTATGATTAATTTCTGAAATTTAAAAAATTGGGTTACTTACTTTTTTCTGTGTGTTCATTTTTTATTTTAAAATTCTAATGTACATGTAGATTTACAAACTAATCAAAAATATGTTGTTTTACCTTTCTTGATGAAGCTAATAAGTATTTGTATGTATATTATTAACAATAAAATAGTTTTAATTGGGCATTCTTTGTGCATAAATCTTCTTACATAGATGCACTGATTTATTCGATAAAATCATATTTGGAAAATAATCCCATAAAACAAATAGTTTAGTACTACATACATTGCACTTTTCAATAAGTACATTTAACTTACAAACCCGAACCTGGCGGTAACTTTAACCCCATGAAAGCCAAACTCGTTAGAAGTTACATTTATAATAGAAACAGTGTAAGTTATATTCTAACTAACGGAATTAACCCACAACAATTTATTTTACCGCGTGATTGCATACTGTAAACAACTATTATCTAATTTGTCGGCAAACTATAATTGCTCACATTGAAACACAAATGTATGAAGCCAGTTATCTGGGTAATCACCGACTAGTATGTAAAACAAGTAACCTTTCAAAAGGCCTCGCCCTCACGTATCTTATCTCTGCAAATGCTAGGTATTTTATAAAGCGCCTAAAATACAGAATATATAATGCCTAAAGCAAAAAACCCTAAAAGATTTTGTCATCATTGAATTATTCAATCAAAAAGAAAGAAAAGTACACATTTTTCTGGTTTTTTTTACAAAAGAACTCTATCTATATTCACCTCGCGCTCACTAGATCTGAAATAAAATACTTTTCTAATACTAGCGCGGTTTTATTGAAAATACTTTGGTAATTAATTGGTATTTGGTTTGATTTTGGATTTTCCCGACGTTTCGGTTTTCAGCTGCAATCAATAAAACCGCGTTAGTATCCGTTAAAAATTGTTTTATTTCAAAGAACTCTAATTTAGTATAGTTTTAGAAAACACATACCCAACTAAAAACTTGCACGAGTAAAGAATCTTTAACATCGAACATTACAACTTTTTTGTTAAACCCACTACGACCTACAAAGAAATTAAAGCAGTTTTAAGGTCAGAAATTGTTTCACACGAGATTAAGATTTCACCGCAAGCCTTACAAAAAGGGTTAAGGCTTCATTGAAGATGCTCTTATTATTAAAGAAAACCGGTTTGAACGGAAGGTGCAAAAAAATATGGCCGCACCTTAGCAGCCTGTAGCGACAGGTTGGCTCATAGATAACTTGGAATGCATTAAGTAAATTCAAATTGGTCGTTAAATTTTCTCAATTTGATATTTAATAACCAAAGACTTTAATAACTAATGAGTAAAGATAAACTTTACTAACGTGTGAAGATAAGCTTAGAAGTGGGCGTTGTGCATGATGATGTGATGACCTAATATTGCAATTTATATTACGTTGTGATTACACTTTATCTTCATTGTTTGATTACTATGAAGAGCACAGACCATACAACAATACTAATGAAGATTTACTGATATTGACATCTCGGCCAAAATAATTTTGGAAGCTTTCGATGCGAAGATGCGAAGTGTCCGAATATTCACCAAAAAATAATAATTAAAAAGTGTAATTTCGGACTTTGCCCGTATTTTGTCCCAGATTGAGATGTCAGTAACTCATTCGGAGTTGTAGAGAATTTTTGTTTACCTAAAAACTTTTGTTTGTGGTCGGCTCTACATACAGTGGTTCGATTTTCATACAAGCGAGGTAACTTTGAACCCTTGGTTCTCCGTCAAGGATTGATCTAGCTGTGATTTGATTGATGACAGCCATCAGTAAATAGAAGAGATTCAGATACTTCAGACACTATACACACCCAACTGATCTGAACAGCATTTTAAGAGATATAAGGATCAGAGTTTTCAGTTTCAGGATTTCCATACATTTTTTGCTAATTTAGCGGTTTTTTAAAATATCCTTAATCTCTTAGATTGTTGATCAGATCAGTTGGGTGTGTAAAACGATCTGGATTTCCTCCATTAGCTCCCTGGATGGCCATCATCGGATCGCAGATAGGTCAACCCTTGGTGGAGACCCAAGGCTTCAAAGTTACCTCGTTTGTTTGAAAATCTACTGGTGTCCTTAATTATCTGGCAACTACTATATTATTATGTGTAATGTGCTTTTGTTTATTACCACCATCTTTTATTAATACAGATATTAAGTGTTTGCTTTCCTCCTATTTTACTTACCATTAATAATAACTTAAGCGATCATCACTGTTATTGACTAAGATATACCTAAGTATTAAATTACCGTTTTCATTATATTCTTGGAAATTGTCACTATGGAAGACAGCTTAATCAACTGCGCTGTAGGTATCAATCTTTATCTTTCTACTATCTCTTTCTCGCTAATAACTATATCGCCTTAGAAAGATCTATTAATACCTAGATAAATTACTAGTGTCTGATAAAACAGTTTTCTTTCGTAATAAGAAACAAGTAATGAGGTTTTTGCGATCCTGAAAGTGTTATCTTCGTTATTTAGTAATTAGATTACCTAGTTTCTTTCTTCAATGTTAGGTAATTAGTTTTTATGATCGTTTCTTGTATTATTATTTTGCCCTTAAACTTTACCGGAATTATTTATTTTATGTTTGCCAACATTTTAAGCTTACAATACAATTCCTTAAAAAAATAAAATTACCAGTGAAATACAGTAAATAATACTGATACCTCTGGAATCATAAGTTTGCAGGATTTCTAATATTATTACATTAAATTCTGATCTTATTTCTTTGTATAGTGATTAGTGGGGTTTTTCGTCACCTTTAATTATACAATTTCCTTTTCTTTTAAATATTGTATGTGTACAAAACTAATGAATAAATGATACAAGTTTTTAAACAAGTACAATACATATTTGGAAACCTCATTCCCTTACGTCATCATGACAGATATTGTAAATTACATGATAATCA
Organism: Agriphila geniculea; assembly: GCA_943789525.1. Taxonomy (NCBI): domain Eukaryota; kingdom Metazoa; phylum Arthropoda; class Insecta; order Lepidoptera; family Crambidae; genus Agriphila; species Agriphila geniculea. The sequence continues at coordinate 21,784,664 of OX038885.1, read as the reverse complement.
TTGTTTGGCTCATTATTATTCTAATGAGCAAAGTCCTTTGTTACTTATCAATAATTTATGAATAGCGTACATATTATTATATTTATAAGGCCATTACTTTTTGCATATAAACGTAAAAAAATATCACTCGGATTATATGCACGTGTTAAAAACGGAAAGAAATTTAAAATTTTCCGATGAGACGGGCCCGATAAAACCAAAACTCAATTGTCCTATAGTAAACAATTTTTGACAGATGTCATACGTTTATTAAAAAAACATTATTTAAAAATATGTTCTTTGTCACTATCAAATTACTTAGTAATTTTTTTCGTAATCTATTTTTATGATTTATTTTTTTCATTATAGAGTTGGTTGATTGTTAACCTTTATGATACAAGTACATAGGATAAACAGACATACTGTTTTGTTTTCACGCACGCAAAAACGAAGTTGCGGTTTCCTTTATATATTCGCTAAAGAACAGGCTGTATATCTGACGCCATAGGTAGATGAAATATATTATTGTGCCAAATGGCCCATACTCAGTATCCGTTCATGTAATACAAAAAGAAATAACAGTTTCAATATATCAACGTCTAAATAAAGTATAATGATGAAAGTTTGAACAAATGCCATACATCCTGAACAACAAACAGAACAGTATGATGTTACATAACACTAAATTTGGGTCACATCCGGTTAAAAATAAGATGTAATTATGTTCCAAGTTTCAGTACTGTAAATCCTATTGTTATGTAAAACTTGTGCACTTGATTGACTTTTGAAAAGTTTGCTTCCGCTCACGAAAACAATTATAGATTATCTACAGACCTAAGATTTGGATCTGAACGTAATTATTTTCAGTCAATTCAATCCACTTAATCTCATGCCTCAAAAAATGGTATATAGAGAATTTGCGACCCACTAACTAAATTTGCAAAACCCAAAATGGTAGATGGCTTCGTACGAGATAATTTTATCACTCTGATCTATGATTAATTGAATTAACAATGTAAGTAATTACATTTTAATCCTTCAAGCCCCGAAAAATTAGACACAATAGATCGGGTGGGGCTGGAGTACAGATTCCTTTTTTTATTCTTAAAGCCCCACCTGACTTCAATAGACGAGTTTTTATTATTACAAATATTATTTCTTGCTTTTTAGATGTAAGTTTTTTTGAAGTCGGTTTTTTGATTTTTTTAAACAATTTTTTATTTTTTTATTTTTAGTGTAGGTAGGTTTGTAGGTAAATTATTTAGGTAGTAAAATCGGCTCAGCCAAACGTGAGATAATCGCGAAGAAACATACATACATACGGGTCAAACTGAAAACGTCTTTTTTTTAAGTCGGTTAAAGAACAACACAGATATCCCTTTTCCAACAAAAAAATAATTATCTTATTCAGTTCAAAAACAAGGAAGTAATACGATACGACCATTATCATCGAGGTAATTCACACAAAATCATACTATTTTCGTGCTTTTTTCAAGATTACTTGAAAAGTACTCAACCGATTTACAAATTTAAAAAAATGGGACCAACTTGGGAGATTACTTAATGTAATACCTAACGTTTGAATCATTTCAATCGGTCCAGCCGTTTTCGAGTAATCGGTGGACATATACAAAAAATAAAAAAATAAAAAAACAACCTTTTTGGAAGTCGGTTAAAAAGGTTAACATAATGGAAAGTGGGACAGTCTTTACAGAGAGTTAACTAAACCTTTAACTTCGGATGGTAAGTTTACGATCCGCACGTTTTATGACGTTGTTAGAAAATAATAGGTTCTAATATTAATCTTCCATCGTAAAGCGAATACTTTGTATCTTTACAGGTTATGTAATGAAGATATTTTCAGCAACCCATTAAACAATTACATTGGAAAGACCTTTCCTATGGATGAAGTGAAGAGAATAGAAATAGGCTGAAACTGGCTGTACCATCTTTCATTGCAAATCATTCGACATTAAAAATCGATTTGTCAAATTAATGATTACTTTTGTATTATCGTTTAAAGCGATCCATGCATCAATGTTTAACGATTTTTAATAAAAGTGTGACGTAGCTTAGAAAGTTGCCAAACTCTTTTTCGATCAAAGTATAAAGTATAAACAATTTATTGCCTAATTCTTCGTAAGCATTTTAGGACAGGATTACGCTCTTCGCTTGGCTTCAAGGGTTAACGACTGCTAATGAAGTCAAGACCAACAGCTTAGCATATTATTATACGAATGTTAAATGTATGTAGTTACGAAGGACAGAGTGACAGTAACATTTTAGCCACCTTTCTGATAACAGGCTTTTACGTAAGTTAATATTAAGTTAAAACATTTTGAATGCAATATGTGCACATATTGCATTAATATATAATATACAATATATAATATATAATAAATAATATATATAATATTCTGTTCATTAAAAATACTACACACATCAACTTTGTCTAGGGATACCAGGTGCTATTTTCGTACAAACGAGGTAACTTTGAAGCCTTGGTTTCCTGCCAGGGATGTACTGTGCTGTGATCTGATGACGGTTATCCAGGGAGTAAATGGAGGAGATTCAGATCGCTACACACACCCAAATGATCTGACTAGCATTCTAAAAACGTAATGGACATGTTTAAAAAAACCGCGAAAATAGCATGAAAATGTATGGAATTCCTCAAACCGAAAACTCTGACCCATTAATCATTTAGAATGCTGATTAGATCAGTTAGGTGTGTAAAGCGATCTGAATCTCCTCCATTCACTCCCTGGATAGCCGTCATCAGATCACAGCACGGTACATCCCTGGCAGAAAACCAAGGCTTCAAAGTTACCTCGTTTGTATGAAAATAACACCTGTATCCCTAGACAAAGTTGATGTGTATATAATTTTCCAACTAAGGAATTAGAACCCACGACTGTAAATATTACAATCAATCAAGGTCATTTTAACTGTCGAGATATATCTACATTAACCCTACTAATAAATTACATTGACTTTCAAAAGCTATTTAATAAAAGAAGGATTTATTAACTCCTGTGTCCAAATAAAGAAATGATTTGTCGTCTTCCAAATGTCTATGGGAATTCAAAATGCCATAAATGTACAAAAACACAATTTGTCATGATCGAAAACCAGCAGTGTATAATTAGAGTGATAATAAAAAGTGTAATCCGAAACCGAAATAGCACCCTCACACGCCTCGTCTTAATGGATGCGATTAAAAAAACCTACTCTTGTCTCGGAATCTGTTTCATTAAAAAGAACTTTAAAGTCATAATTTTAGAGTACACTTTGCAATGCGAGCGAATAACGAGTGGAATTCTTACGGATACGGCCTTATGCGTTTGTTGTTGCTTTGAATAAACTGATTTTTTGCTCACAGCAATTTTCTTTGAATCTTTGTATTGACTATTGGCATTGAACTTCATTTAAAATCATTGTTTCTGGGTAAAGGGATCAACCATAGACTCATACCAAACATGACGTAGTCTTTATAAAACTACCATTAATTAAAAAAGCAGAACTTAGGGTAACCGCACACGGGCGACACGCCACAACCACAAACGCCGCCACTAGAAGTTAAAAGCGGCTACAAAAGTAGCTGAAGCGCGCGACAGTAACAAGTGGTTGGTAGCCGATACAAATTTCCTTCGCTTGCCGTTTAGTGGCCGGTATCGGCCACAAGAAGCGAGAAGCAACATTTGTAGCGTGTGGCGACCACCGGCATTTACCGTGTGCGGTGATCACAGATAAAGTTATCTGCATGAAAACTACAGAAATAGGTCAGTGGCGGCGGCGTTTTGTGGTTTTGGCGTGTCGCCCGTGTGTGATTGATATTTTTTTTTTGTAAAATATAAACTAAAACATTTCATTTACAAGACTGTAGAAACAAAAACCTCAATATCAGACAAAAAGGTGCTGTGATTATTAGGAATTTACTTTTCATAAACATGTTACTGTGCTAAACCCTACGTCAACACAATCAGGAAACTGGGACCCACGTTTATGAATCGTCCAAACAAACTGTGCAAACAGGTGTCGCCGATATGGTGTGGCTGTTTCTTACGTTTTTCTTTTATGACACGGAATATATTTATTTTCTTGTAAGAGAATTCAATGAAAAGTTCATTAACCTGTAAATAAATGGGTGTCCTAGATATCAAATCCAATACGCAAAAACAAATGTTTGTACTTACTGCGTTCTAGTTTGTAATGCCTGGATTTACGATAACTCTCGTAGTGTTTAGGCTGAACTACATATTTTAGTTTTAGTGAAGTTTAATTGTTATTCTCTTTAACAGCCCCGGTAACTAAACTAGCAGAGTAGATTAAGCTCATTTTTTTAGTGTAATCCACTAACACCGAGATTGATTGATCGTTGTACAATTAAGTGATCACGAATGACATTCCTCAATGATTATAGGAATGATGATTGTAGTTTCGTTTTGTGGTAATTGTATAATACATAACAGTATAAAAACACCTATTAAGCTGTTCGTCCGTCCGTTGGTTGTTAGCTGTGAGATATACATATAGAGAAAGTGTTATTGTTACTGTAATGCCAATCATTTCTTATTTGGTTCTGTAAAATATTATAGTTCTTTTTTGAATTGATATAAACTAATTTTAGTTGGATAAAACAAAGAAGTGACGTAAGATATATATATATTTTAGTTACCTACTAATATAGGTATTTAAAATCTTCCAATCCAAGGTTTAAACTTAAACACTAGTAACTTAGTAATGAAAGGTCTTTTGTAATTAAAGAGGTATCAAAACAAATACCTAATATAAATTCTAATGAAATTACTAAAATAATTAAAAAATTAAACTAAGTTGTTTTGGAACAATAAACATAAAATAGTTTCAAAGATATCAACCGTTATTTTAATTCAAGTTTTTCAGACCTCCGATGATCTCTTTTTGATTTAGGTACATAGAAAACAAAAATAAACGCTTCATTTTTAATTTAACATGGTTAATTTTTAAGTATATCTAAAAATTTAATGAGTGTATCTCTTCCCTATTCTATCGAGTATGTACAGTTAAAAGTTTCAATATTTAATAATCGGTCAAGTTTGTGTGTCCCAAAATTTTACTGATTTCTGGATTTAGAGCTCATTCATAGAATTACTGGTGCTTAATCAAAAGAGACTATCTTTACTTACGTAAATAATAAAAAGGATGAATCTACGCACGTGTCTTGCTATTTTTATGAGTTTGCCGGTTAATCAAGTTTTTTTTCCGATTTTTCATAGATACTATTAATTTTTAACTCTTGACTGCACGTTCATATTCGGAAACGTGGTCTGATATCCCCATTAAATTTTTAGATATACTTAAAAATTAACGGTATATATTTTTTTCAGTACATTAGGCTAATATTCCACAGATGCAAGTCCTTTTAACTCTCGTGTCACCGCACATATTTGCGACTGATGGGTCTCCAGAGATTTCGGCTTGTAATTAGCTAATGCGGTTCGAACTCGGAATCCAAACTCGAATGTAGAAACCGAATGTTCAACAGATGTGAACGATTATTGAAAAAAAAAGCCGTGTGTTTGGAAATGGACAAATTGATGGTATAAGTTGGTGCTTACGTAAATATTTTAGGTTAGGGTGGACTAAGGGATTTTGTGTTTGAAGCTTATTGCGGCATACAACTTAGCTTAAGAAATTTAGAAAAGCGTCAAGTTTAAGAAAATGACGAAGTCGTCCGGAAGGGAAATCTCAATTGTTTTACAGTTGTGAATGAAAATCTTTTCAGTTTCTTGAACTAAATTTTATCCACCAAAGAGGGTAGACACTTGTTAAGGAGACTAAGTTTACGATGGAAGTAAGAATGAACTAGGAATTCAATGAAATGAAAAAAGATGAGAAAAGATGCAAAAATATTGACATGTCTTGATATAGATAACTAGCGTCCGCCCGCGTCTTCTTCCTCGTGGACATTCGGAAAATCTCTAGGGAATATTTGAGCGGGATAAAAAGTAATATCCAGTTTTAATCCAGGCTATAAACTATCTGTGTGTCAAATTTCGTCCAAGCTCGTTCAGCCGTTTTTGCGTGAATGAGTAATAAACATTCAAACATCTAAATATCCAAACATCGTAACTATTAAGTACATTATTATACAGGGTCATTTTGAACTTACCATCCAAATTTTAAGGATGTGTCCAGTCCATGAAACTAAACAACTTTCTCTAAGAAACATGTGTCAAATTTCGCCAGAAAATTTTGGTCATCCCATACTAAATTGATTACGTGATCTCTTAGATTTGTATGGAAAGTCGATTTTTATTTTACATATTTGACCATGTGTTCTTTAGAGAAAGTTGTTCAGTTTCATGGACTGAACACATCCTCAAAATTTGGATGGTAAGTTCAAAATGACCCGATATTAGTAGCATACATAAATGTGACAAGATTTGAACTAGTCTCATTTCGTGAATGTATGTGAAAGTCGATAATCAATTACTCAGTAATTCTTGTTGAGCATTTGTTGGACCTAGAAATTGTCCAATCATAGTTATTTAATATTTTGTGGCACGCTATTTGTAATTGAGATCATAAAAATAAATGTATACCGTAATTTCTATTTTATGAGCTAAATAAAAAACTATATGCTCAATGCAAAAATTGCTGAGCCAATCAATATATGATTGTCTTGTCTGTTAACTGAGTATTGACTCAGACTCGTATTATAGAATAAACTCAAATCTCTGCTTGAGAACAGTTACAAAGGGATGGTGCAACTCATTGCATATAGCGGCAACCCTTTCTAACTGTACTCAAGCAGAGATTTGAATTTGAGTTTGATTCTGTAATACGAGCCTAAGTATTGACACATATTGTGATATTGATTGACCTGATTTAAGGCTAAACATAATTATTAATCTGAATAACACACTCTAGAAACACGAGAATCAATGATGACATGTGCGACAAAACATAAAAATATTAAATCATCATCAAAATGAACGAAAAAATTTTTCTGAAAATCGTAGAAACGAAATTCTTATGTAATTTTTTCGAACGACCTTTTGTAGCGTCAATGAAAAATATTATAACATTCGTTTGAACGTTCTAATTTCCTGAATCTAGAAGTCTCACCGACTAACATTATTTAGTCAAATGTTCACACTAATTATAATATTTATAATTTTTATTATTAAGTACATAAACTGCAAAGTGAATGTCTTTAGGAAATATAACTTTCACGCATGTGTTATAAATGATTACAGGCTAGACAGCAGTGTGGTGAATGGAACATTGTTATATTGCCTTTAATTAACTCGTGAGTGCGTCAGCATGTTTTTGTTGCGGAAGTTTCGAGGCTTAAACTTAAAGGATTTTCCTTTCCTTTTGTTCACCATCGACATAAATCGTCAATGATCATTTACCTTGTACTGAAGCAGGGAATGATTCCATGGTCTTTGCGAGGCTGGTGTTTAGTTAGATTTCACTTTTTAACCTCAACTGTATTCTTTTAAGGGTTCCGTACCCAAAGGGTAAAAACGGGACCCTATTACTAAGACTCCGCTGTCCGTCTGTCTGTCTGTCTGTCACCAGGCTGTATCTCATGAACCGTGATAGCTAGAAAGTTGCAATTTTCACAAATGATGTATTTTTGTTGCCGCTATAACAAAAAATACTAAAAACAGAATAAAATTAATATTTAAGGGGGGCTCCCATACAACAAACGTGATTTTTTTTGCCGTTTTTTGCTCGATATTAATAACTACAACAGGTAGACAGTTGGAATTTTCACAAATGATGTATTTTTATTGCTGCTATAACAACAAATACTAAAAATAGAATAAAATTAATATTTAAGGGGGGCTCCCATACAACAAACGTATTTTTTTTTGCCGTTTTTTGGTACGGAACCCTTCGTGCGCGAGTCCGACTCGCACTTGGCCGGTTTTTTTTGTCTTAACTTCAGCCTTCATGATCCTGATAAAGGATATATTAAGCTTTTATAGGCTTTGAATTTGTTTTCGGTTGGTTTATATTACCTACCTAACAAAATGCGTTAACACACAAATCACACAATCATCTAAAGATTACAAAAATAGTTACATTTAATAAATCCTACTTAATAAATAGAGAATCAGTTACTAACAAGTAAAAACATTTCCTCGTAATCGTACATCTAGTGTAACTTGGATGAATCGCACTAGACTAGTTTTAAGATTCTGTAAACATCTGCGGTAATTTTATATAAAGTACCAAAAAAACCGAAAAAAATATATAAGCGGTGATAAGACTATGACGCAATGACCTAGAATCCCTAGTTTAGCAGTACCTGTATTAGATTTTAATGTAGGTACACATGAACTTTGTCTAGGGATACAGGCGTTATTTTCATAAAAATTAAAAATTGTTTTAAAAAAACAAAAAACCGACTTTAAAACCCCACTCCACCTCTAAAAAGCAAGAAATAATACTCAAATAACTAGATACGCATTATCATTGTATTATAAAACACGTCTATTGAAGTTGGGTGGGGCTGGAGGACAACTTTTTTTATTCTAACAGCCCCACCCTAATTCAATAGTCGTGTTTTATTATTACAATGATAATGCGTATCTAGTTATTTGATTATTATTTCTTGCTTTTTAGAGGTAGAGTGGGGTTTTGAAGTCGGTTTTTTGTTTTTTTAAAACAATTTTTATTTTTTTCCTTTTTAGTGTAAGTACCTTTTGTTCTGTATTAGATATATTTTCTAGGTAGAAATATCGGTTTGGCGAAACGTAAGATAATCGTGGACAAACATGCATACGGGTCAAACTGAAAAGAGAACCTCCTTTTTGAAGTCGGTTAAAATACTAAAACCTTGTTCTAAGTATGACAAATACTTTTCTGAAAACCGCATCAAAATTGGTTCAACTAAACGCGAGATAATCGCGGACAAACATATATACATAGGAGTCAAACTCATAACCTTCTTTTTTTGAAGTCGGTTAAAACACTAAATCCTTCTCCTTAGTGTAACAAATACTTTTCTGAAAACCGCATCAAAATCGGTTCAGCCAAACGCGAGATAATCGCGGACAAACATACATACAGGTCAAACTGAGAACCTCCTTTTTTTTGTTTTTTGAAGTCGGTTAAAAACGAGGTAAATTTGAAGTCTTGGTATTCTGCCAGGGATGTACCGTGCTGTGATCTGATGATGGCCATCCAGGGAGTGAATGGAGGAGGTTCAGATCGTTATACACACCCAACTGATCTGATCAGCATTCTAAAAGATTAATGGGTCAGAGTTCTCAGTTTGAGGATTTCCATATATGTTCGTGCTATTTTCGCGGTTTTTTTAAACATATCCTTTACGTTTTAAAAATGCTGGTCAGATCAGTTGGGTGTGTATAGCGATCTGAATCTCCTCCATTTACTCCCTGAATAACCGTCATCAGATCACAGCACAGTACATCCCTGGCAGGAAACCAAGGCTTCAAAGTTACCTCGTTTGTATGAAAATAACACCTGTATCCCTAGACAAAGTTGATGTGTGTATATTATATTATTATAAACCAACCTTATAATATAATTAAATAAATGCTATGGAACTTAACACAGGCGATTGCAACTCTCATCAACTTTTTTCGTTATATCATTATATCAAGGATGGACAGACGAACCGAGTCCAGTTCACAGAACCAGCCGGTTTCCTGCGCTTGGTGTGTAATGGCGATAGAAAATTAACTCGTACTGCACTTTTATGGTGCTAGTGGCGCCATAGTGCTGCCATGAAATTGCCAGTAATCGGGCCATTGAAATAGTTTCTAATCGAAGTTGATGTTGAACATATCAAATTGTAATCGACCAAAAATAGTTAGATGAAATTAAAAAATTAAAATTGCAATAATTTCGTTAGATTCCGATGCAGCTGAACAGTGATAATTACGTTTACGTGAACAATTATCATTATAACTGCCCATTATATCAAACACATCAACTTTCTAGGGTTACAGGTGTTATTTTCATACAAATGAGGTAACTTCGAAGCCTTGGTTTCCTGCCAGGGATGTAGTGCGCTATGATCTAATGACGGCTATTCAGGGAATGAATGGAGGAGATTCAGATCGCTATACACACCCAACTGATCTAACCAGCATTCTTAAAACGTAAAGGATATGTTTAAAAAAAACCGCGAAAATAGCATGAAAATATATGGAAATCCTCAAACTGAGAACACTGACCCATTTATCTTTTAGAATGCTGATCAGATCAGTTGGGTGTGTATAACGATCTAAATCTTCTCCATTCACTCCCTGGATGGCCATCATCAGATCACAGCACGGTACAAGTACATCCCTACAGAAAACCAAGGCTTCAAATTTACCTCGTTTGTATGAAAATAACACGTATCCCTAGACAAAGTTGATGTGTATATTATGTAGTCCTTTTCCGTGAGGGTGATGTTGCCATGAACTCCACGCTTGGCAGGCGGATCTAACTTAGTAATGTCCATAATTTATATTTGTATCTTTAGTACCTAACCGACATCGCTCGGAGGATTGCTCGGCTGAAGTGGCAGTGGGCGGGACACATAACGAGAAAAACCGATGGGCGTTAGGGCGGAAAGGATCTAGAATGGCGACGGAAAACTGGTAGCAGCTAAGCTTCACAGCTTGGCTCACCGCCGAAACGTTCTTTGCCTATCGGTCTTCTATAGATTGTACTTCGGCGAGTATGCTCAAGAGCTGCATTAGCTTATTCCACCTTCTCCTTTCTTCCATCGGACATCCAGACGCACTGCAGGCTACCATCCGTTCTTGGTTAATATACCTCCTATGCGTACTAAACGCTACTCATCATCGTTTATAATGCGCACAGCCAAGGGATGGAATTCCCTGCCGGCGTCTGTGTTTCCGAGCGCATACAACCTGACTCTTTTCAAGGCCAGAGTGAAAAGGCACCTTCTGGGCAAGCTCGCTCTATCGTAGACCCTGTTTATACTTTCGGGCTAGACTAGGGTCAAGTGCAAACCCATTAAAATAAAATAAAATAAAAAGAAAAAAAACCGTGCACCGGACGACGTTCCGAAGCGCAGGACCGATCGTCGTGGAGATCCTTGAGGGAGGCCTATACCCAGCAGTGGATGTTGTGTGATTGATATTATGCTGAAGATCTATAGTAATGTGCTATGTAAAAAGATTCACTATTTCCTAAATCTAAACAACATACAAAAATAGCTTAAAATAGGCAAAGAATTAACAAACTTCGTGCAAATATTACTTTTGTCTTCATCTTAATTCGATTTTTCCAGTTAATGTTGCAACGAAATCGCACGACCAGCAACCCACTTTTTCATCGATGTTATTGTTATTTCAGCTGTTATTTAAGTCAACCTTAAAGTAATGTATTAAGGTTATTTTTTGCTTGGTTTGTTACCGTGAACAATATGCAATTTAGATCGAGAATTAAACGAGTTGTTTCATGCCAATATCTAATGCAATTATTGGTTAACTTGATATCATTGGTGTTGCATTATCTTTGAAAGGTATCAGATACGATCGATAATTTTGTAAGTTTATTTTTAGTATTTTATATTTTGGTTTAAGACACGACTTCATAATAAAGTTTAAATGTAATAGCACTAAAACTTAAATTAGTATTACTGGATTAAAACTCGTAGTAAAGTAATAATTTGTTAAGTTTATTTCTACTAAAATAGTTGATTACACTATCAGAAGTTTTAATCTAGGGTTGACAAAAACATCTACATTAGAAAATCCATAGTCATAGTCCGTGTTTAGTTTTTGTATGTTAATTAACAGTTTTATCTGGTAATGTTTATTAACTTCTCAAGCTTACGCGCTCACTAGACATGAAATAAAACAATTTTTAACGGATACTAGCGCGGTTTTATTGAAAGCACTTTGGTAATTAGTTGGTATTTGGTTTGATTTTTGGTTTTCCCGACGTTTCGGCAACTTTGCAGCTGCTGTGGTCACGGGGGACTGAAGCTACCCGTGAGTCTACCCTCAAGCGATGATTTTTTTTTAAGACGTTCAGAAATTAAAATTTTAACAAAATGTTTAATGTTTTATGTTGATTTATAATTTAATTTTATGAATTATTTAGTGCTAAAAAGAGAGATAATCTACTGAAGCTACCACCATTTCATAAAATTGGGAGGCCCCTCCAAGAAAGAAATGGCGAAAGAAAACTTGGAGAGGAAAACCGACCTCCGTCTTTTATATTAATTTATTTATTTGCAAAAGGAACTAACTGTATCATTAGATCTTACAGTGTGTGTGAGGGGCTTAAGCTTGTGAATGATGGGGTCCCAAGCTGGTGGAATTTTCCAACCATCATCCCTATTGAAATTAGGATATTTATTTATTTCGATAGCCTCGCGGAGCATTCTAGGAATAAATCTACGTTCCCTAGCAAGGATTTGGGGTTTGTCAAATCTAATATAATGGTTGGGCCCCTCAAAGGCGTGTTCACTCACTGCAGACTTGTTATCGCGCCTATGTTTCATGTCAGCTATATGCTCTTTGACGCGGGTCCCTATGCTTCTCTTTGTTTGCCCGATATAGGAGAGCCCACAGTCACAATCTAGTTTGTAGACGCCTGCGGCTTGAAGGGGGATATTACACTTGACAGGTCGTAAGAATTGGTTGATCTTCTTCGGCGGCTTGAAGTAAGTTTTGATTGACGCTCGCTTCAGAATGTTTCCAATCTTGTCAGGGGGATATTACCTGTCAAGTGTAATTTTCACTCTTTTACTTTAAAAGTTAAAGGGGGGGGGACACACATTTTACCACTTTGGCAGTATATATCTTGCAAACGGTTGACTTTGAGAAAAAATAGTCTTAGGATCCTCAATGTCATTTTTAAAGACCTATCTATAGACACCCCACAAGCATTGGTTTGATGAAAAAAAATTTTTTCTGTTTCAGTTCCATGTATGAGGAGCCCTCCCTTAATCTTTTATTTTTTTTTATTTTTGTGAGAAAATCGTAAAGCGGTTCACATAATACATCTACCTACTAAGTTTCAACTATGTAGTCTTAATACTTTCGGAATAAAGTGGCTGTGACATACGGACGGACAGACAGACAGACAGACATGACCAATCTATAAGGGTTCCGATTTTTGCCATTTTGGCTACGGAACCCTAAAAAGGAAATAATAATATGAGATCAATATAAAATCAAACAATTAAGTGATCCTATAAGTTAGGTAGAACCTTTTGAGGAACTCAAAATACCTATATTATTTTCATAATATAACTTTGTAATATTGGTAATGTTAGAAAGTATGTACCTTTATAGCAGAGTACTGCAGTTAAGAGCACCATTCTAATAACAGTAAAGGTTCGGTGCCAAATGTTGATGAGGTTAATAAGTAGGTACTTACTTAAAGCAGTGGTTCTCAACTTAATCGTATTACCTAACACCCTTATTAAAAAAACTATTTTCTATGTAAAAAACATGATAGTCTCCTAATAATTTATGTGTTTTATACTGAGAGTCTATTCTAACTAAAATAATTTAATAACTTAATTTTTTTATTTCAGTAAAATTTTGAATGTTCTTCTAGTATTAGTGTTTTTTTACCTTTTTAACTTCAAAAAGAGGGATATTAATTTATGTTATTTTTATTAAATGTTTGTTTTTAGTTAGCAAGCTCAGAAACATCATAATATTAATTCAGTTGTATGTTTTTTTTTTCAAATTTTTTTTTTAGTTGGTACAGACCAGAAACAAAATTTGTTTTCACTAACCGTGAAAAGGAAATCGACGATCCGTACCTTTTAAAAACTATATATTTTCCAAATGGACTAGTTACATGGTGTTTTAATGGTGTCATCAACACTAATACCTATCCCATGAATACAAAACGATGTTCAGTGTTGAATTGCGTCCATAATACTGTAGTCTACTCTAATTTTCCTGTGGCTTGGCACCGCTGCCAAATCGTGCCTCTATTATATTCGAAACAAATCATAGGAGGCAGCGATAGCGGGTTATGTGACTTAATATTTTATATTTTGATTGTAAATGATTTTTTTCTATATTCACTGACACTTCTTCATCATTTTTTCTTAACATCATTTTCATCCATTTTGGGTTTATTTCTGAACATAGTTCTTTACATGTTAAAAACAGCTACAAGTTGACTTAATAAAAACTAAAGTTGTGGTGCGTAGTTTTTTAAACTGTGAATTGTTTTTGTCAATAGGGAACATGCATAAGTCACCGATTTTGATAAATTTGAGCTTGATCGCTGCGGACACGTATAAAAACATGATGGAACCGAAAAATAAAATGTATTACTTTAGTTTTATCACACAAGGGAAAATTACGAATTTTTTTTATCGTTTTCGGATATAATGCACTTAACAGTCGGATAGAACATCAAATAAGAAATAATATTTTGTATGACACATATATACTTAAACGCAATATTTAGGGAGATATTTGAAAATTCTTGGCTAACTCCATACTAATGCACTGAAACGTGACATGAGTGACGTCACAAATGTTGACCTTTTTGTATAGAGCGTTTTCGGCGGGTGCTGTTGCGTGCTAACTTCAAGTAACTATATCACGAGAAAAAAAAACAAGAGAAAAGTTTTAATATTACAGTTGATTTTCTCACGCATTATACTTTTGATTTTGATACAAAAAAAATTGATGCATGTTACCCATTGTGGCTACATTGTTTTCAAATAGCTTTTTTCAGTTAATTAGTTGTTTGTTAATCCTAATAAACAGAATATTATTTATGATATTATGATCGTTAAAACTATGCCATCGGTTCGTTTTACGGCGAAAGACATTTCTTTAGTGTATGGACGATGTTGGTTTGTAATTTATAAATCTTCTTTCCATTTTTGAAGTGAAAACTTCTTTAGCGGCGTTGTACGCTTTTTTGCAATACCGCCCGCGTACCTCACCGCTACGCATGCCCAAAATACGCGTTTTGCGCAATCCCCACCCGATTTCAAGATATTTGCCTCGTAGTGTAAGCGCCCCGCGATCGCTTCCACTTATGCCTTAACCCAATTGCCAAATACGGCTCTGTTTTTGCAATGTCTGTCCGTTAATGAGCTGTAGCGTGAATAGCGATTTACGTAATTTTATTATAGTAGGTAATCCCAATTAAAAGTCTTACGCCATGAAAATAACCATTACGTTTCAATGGATTATAACTCAAGAAACCGAGAAAAATAGCTTTTTTTTTCATACAAACAAATAGTTTGTTACAAACAAAATATGGTTTTAGATAAATATTTGTTTTGTTGTTTGTACTTTGTTTTTTCACTTACTAATAAAGTATTTTATTATTTGATTAATGACATAGAATTCAATGAATTTCATGAAATTTCCTGAAAAATATAGCCGTTGCTACTCTTTCACAGTGCTGCTTTCAAAGCGAATATTATTTTATTTTAAATCGGATGATTAGTTTATAGATACTCATAAGATATAGTCAAAAGGAGATTATATTTTCCTGAAGTTTTATTTACTTTTGACATAAACCATTACACCTTTAAAACACGAAACCACACAGATCTGATACTAATTAATATTTCCTCAGCTAAGCCACAGCTGATCAAAGCAGTGTCTGCGGTATCCGAGCCGGATTTATAATTAAGGGCTGCGGTTTCACCGGGCGGCCGCCGCACGGCTGCCGGACGGCCACCGGACCGTGAATCTAGCTTGGACATCGGGAATAAGTTCGGGTTTAGAGTCTGAGTCTCTTATTCCGTTTAACTTAGGATGTGGAAAGGTTTAACTGATCTTTACCAATAACTTATAGTGCTTTAAGCTTGTAGCTTGATTTATTTAAGTTAAAGTATAGCTCAGTGACGTATAATTTACTTAATTCTACCATATTCAAGCAAATAATTAATAGGTTTTCATTATCTTCATTGATAACTTATACTGTGTCATTTTGTATTCACCGTCCAGAGAATGTGGTCAGTCCATGAAACTGAACAACTTTCTCTAAGAAACACATGGCCAAATATGTAAAAAAATGACTATTCATACAAATCAAAGAGATCGCGTGATCAATTTAGTATGGGTGACCAAAATTTGGTGGCGAAATTTGACACATGTTTCTTTGAGAAAATTGTTTTTGAAATTTCATGGACTGGACACATCCTAGGATGGTACCTAAGTTCAAAATGACCCGATATATTGTTTTAAATTTCCATGTTAATTGACTATTGGTATTTGTTTTTGGTTATTGACGTATCTAACGTAATAAAAGAACTAGTCGGAAGGTAGACCGATTCGTCTGTCAATAACATCTACCCGCACGCAGTTCTTCCGTAATCATGGCGCATGCAACTGCGCCGAAATATCGGAGTCTCAAAAATAAACAAGTAGTGTTAATCCCGACGTAGTTTATTCTGATAACTTATTTATTAAAATAATGTAAAAACAAGAATATTCTATGATATCTATAGAATGGCGATTTCTATGACTCGTGTAGATACATTCTTTAACTTCACAATTCTGTCATAATAAATACTACTGCACTTAATTGAAGATAAAATCACAAAGGCAGAGGATTCCTTACAAATTTAATCGGAACACGCAACTGCTCTTGGCTGCGCAATAAAAAATGATACTTCATACCTTGTAACATAGTCCAAAGTCTTTTAATTTTTCTAAACGGTCATCGGACCGTTGATAATTTGCCTCAAGCAACATATGGCGAATATTTTTTTTAGTTTTGGTGTATAGAACTACTTAATTGTATGTTTTTTGTATGACATACATTTGTGGAGTCACGCAATGATTTTGAAGTTAGCTCTTAGTTAAAATATGATTGGATATTTTATCTTAAAGTAAGATTTAATTAGCCTTTTGTATCTGGTAGGCCATCTGTTTTATTTATCAGTCAATATTGGTAGGAATAGTAAAAAAATGGAACTAATAAGTTCCTGCACAGAACCTAAAACAATGTTATGCTCCATAGCCCCCCGGGGTCAGTTTAATATCTTAAAGAAATTCCCCACTTCCCCCAAATATTGAAAGACGCTCCATTGCCCCCAAAATAAAAAATCTGTCAGTTGCAGGTTTACCAAGGTAATTTTATTTTGGGTAATATTTATAGGGGATCAGAAGGGAATAAAAAATAAAATTAATAAAATATTAAACTGCCCCCGGGGGCTATGTAGCATAAGTCCAAAAAAATTAACTTTTAAAAGATTAAAAGTTAATCTTACTAAAGCAGCTCTTTTCTCCTTTCAAAAGTGAAAGTATGCTGAGATATAAATGAGACTTTTGTGAGCAAACAAAAATTTACCAAATTCTCATAAACACTTCACAAAATCTAATGAGAAAGGAGATGTCCCAGCGTTGCCTCAGTTTCATCTTATTATTTATTAATTTATTATTAATTACTTTCATAATTAAAAATAGCTAATTACATTTTATTTGAGTATAGTATCAGTCAAGAATTGTTTTATATTTAGAGAAACAATTACAAAAAAATTAAGTTGTTTTCTGAAGTATTTTGTGAAAAAAATTAAAGTAAATAGTACTATCATGATAAAAAATTGATATAAAAGCGTTTTAACTTAAAAATCCCACTTTTTAATGAAGAAAATAATTATGAATCTGATTCTAGTGTAAAATACCTACTCTGACATACTACTTTGATTAAGACGCGAAAGACTTCCATTTTTTGAGAATGGTGAGGCAAATGACATAGGTGCGATGGTACATGTCCTTTACTTACATTATCTACAACAAAACTCCCAAAAACTACACTTTTTTTACAAAAAAGACATTAAATAATCCAATAACATTATACAACAGAAATATTTGAAATGAAACAATTTACAAGAGGAAAAAACTACTAATTAAACTGTATAATTATAAAAACTATTGCAACTATTTTTATATGAATACTCTTTTTCACAATATACAAGTAATTTTACAAAATGTGAATGAAATGAATACGCGTTGGTCAAAAATGTGATAACATGGCATTCGAACAATGGCGGAATTTCAAACTATGTGTTTGGTATAAAAATAAAATTGCTCATCCGGCCGTGAAAAACCTTTGCATAAGTAATTTAACAGCCTGTTTCAATCCCATTCGGACATGAAAAAAGTACTAAAGTAATATATACTTGCAGATTACCCGTCGTATCTATAGATGAGTAAGTAATGATTTGAGTAAAACTTGCAATTTTCAAATGCTTCTAATTTTATATTCACATGCAAATTGTATTATAATTAATCTTAAACGCAGTTTTAGTACAGTTTTGCTGTATTTAAGATTAATGCATACTGTAAATTGTATGTGAATATCATATTAGAAGCATTTGAACATTGCAAGTTTTACTCGAGTCATTACTTACTCGTCTTTAGATACGAGGGTTAGTAGTATGTCAGAATTTTTATAAAAATGTTTTTGACAAAATAACCAAATAGTTAAATGACATAATTCTAATTTCTTTCCAAAGAAACAGACAACTATGAAAATAAGATACATTGCCAAATGTTTGGAATCATACAGTTAGTTACGTAACAATATTTTACGTTACAAACTCTATTTCTAAATATAATATTTACAGAACTGTTAGACTAGGAGGCCATAACAAATTTGGTAACGATCGCGTAAGTGGCTGACTCTTGGTTCACAGGATGGAGAGGCACTCTCTGATGCTAAATATGTCAGTCTGTTTGCGTGAAGTGGTTGCGTTCTTTTTATATGCAGGCTGAAAAAAGGCTATATTTTTTTTGAAAATCAATTATAGCCTATGTTACTCGCTGTTAATGTAGCTTTCTATAGGTGAAAAAATTTTCAAAATCGGATCAGTACTTTTTGAGTTTATACATTACAAACAAATAAAAAGTTAATCGCTTATACCTACGAAACGCAACCGAATTTTGGTCAGTCTTTACACAGTTCACATGAGTACAACTAGTACTTACTTGCTGTACTATTGTCAGCCATTTACCTTATCGTTTTTTTCTTGGTAATGATAACCAATTTTTAACCTGCATATAAAAAGAACGCAACCACTTCAGGCAAACAGACTGACACATTTAGCATCAGAGAGTGCCTCTCCATCCTGTGACCCCAGAGTCAGCCACTTACGCGATCGTTACCAAATTTGTTATGACCTCCTAATATATGTAGTTGATTCACTAGATTTTTTTTGCCTAGCCATTTTAACATTGACCTCTATATTATTACACTGGACTGGCTGCTGTCAAACTGCTCTTGTGCCTATTTGATTTCCGCCATTTTGGCGCTGTAGTACGTAGCGTGAGCATAGCGTGAGGGACATGGTACTAAAGTCTGAAGTCTGGAGAGACCATCACGGCAACCATTTTCATTGTACACGTCAAAATTAGTTCTTTAGACTCACGCTAGTGGCGTTTCAAATAGGCACAAGAACTTTGCTGTCAAATCATACAGAATTACAGACAGCCAGTCCAGTTAATAAGAAAAAAAATGTTACATGTCATTTTAAACACCAAAATCAAATCCATTTCGAATCAACACCTCAAAAAGAAACTGCAAATACATTACAAAGATTACACCCAACGCCTCACAGAGAGTAAAGATAAAATTAAAAAAAAAACCAAAAGCGTGGCTTGCCATCTGCCTTGTAAAGCAGCTGCGCCTGCACAAGAAAGCATTGTCACGAAATAGCATAGAATAACAATCAATTTCTTAGTAAAAAATCTGGCAAGAGCGAACCGGTCTCGCGCGGTGAAGGTTCCGTACTAATAGTATTATATTATGTGACTGCAAAACTACGATATTTTGGTTTATTTTAGTCGAAATTAAGGCTATCTTATGACCGAAGATGCATTATAAATGATCATGATGACCTACGAATACAAATGTTAAGAGATACGAAAAAATAATGCGTGGGATGTGACTGCATCCTTACTAATATTATAAATGCGAAAGTCCGTTTGTTTGTTTGTTTGTTTGGTACGCTTTCACGTCTTTACTACTGAACCGATCATCATGAAATTTTGCATACACGTTGTCAGGGGTACAGAGAAGGACATAGGGTACCTTTCATCCCGAAAAAAAGTGTTGTTCCCGAGGGATAGCAAAAAAAACTTTCCACGCAGACGAAGTCGCGGGCGGCCGCTAGTTATGAATAATAGTGAACAGCTAAATTGCTGTATCGTACGATTGAGAAGCTGTTTTTTTTTCATTAGTATTTCATATTTATTTTAAGGAGCTTCTAACAACCAAGTGAATCGATTTCGTTGTTTCTTTTGAGATTCGGAACCCTAAAAAACCTTTTTCAATGCATTTACTATTTGAAACTTGATAGTTTTTAACAAACTGTAAATGCAATGTTTTGTTTAAAGGTTTTGTAATGCTGGTGTTATGTTCCTTTTGGCAAACGTTGATTAGTTTTGCCCCAGAATTTAGAAAGAATGTTCTTTGGTATTCGTTTACTGCTCGAAATATTGTTTCAAATAATGTGTTGTAATTATTCAGTTAAATTAACTGAGAAGTTAAACTTGACAAGTGAATAAATTAACTGTGTTTACATTAAACTACGTTAAACGTAGTTTGCTTTTAATAATAAAACGTTTGATATATTTGAAATTGTTTTATTTAGTTAGGTACATACAGTACAACTTGCTTTAAGTTTTATTGCTAAGAAAATGTTGCCTTAAATAAATGTCAAAAAGCAATCTACAATCTATCTTGTTTAATGTACCATACTAGTCCAGTGATTACTCTTCATCTGATCCATAAAAATAGGCCTTTAAATTTTGTCCAAATAAACAAACAAATACAAATTTCAAACAAATTAAAATAGCAATTTCAATCAACAGCAAGAAACGAAACGCCTTATTTATTTTTAGGATGAAGTAATTCACAAATTCCCATTTACGCTCGGATGAAATCGCAACAATTCATTTTATTAAAGTGATACAGTTGAAATATGGTTCACAAACATATTGATAAATGAATGAACGCATAAGCTTGGGGAGATTTCGATAAAAATATGAGTTCCACAGCTGCGCGCTAATAAATGGCGATTGGTCGTGATCAATTAATTTTAACTATCGTATTTGTGTCGAGAATTATTGACGTGAAGATATTAAGTAATATTTTTAACTAAAAAATTCAAAAACAGGTTGTTTGATTATAACAACAAAATGTGGTTTCTGAAGATAAAGTAACTTTTTGATTATTTCCTGATATTTTTGAATGATATTGGGCAATGGCAAAACAAGAGTGTTAAAACTTATTGAAGTTTTTTTTGAAATGAAAAGTTCCTTAGCGGCGTTGTACGCTCTTTTGTAATGGGGAAAAAATCTACTCACGTCAGTCAGTCAGGATCACGTGACCCTGATCGAAAATTCGTAAGAATATGTTAACACTTGTGTCACCATAGCAACGCGCAGTTTTTTTAATTCAATGTCAAAACTCTAGATTTTCTGTCAAGCTATGGATAAGACTTTCGTACAATACCGTTCTGTATTCGTAGGTGTGAAAATACCTATCGTAGTTTGCACGCGTTTAATTCCTGTAATTTTAATTAAGCTATATTGGTAAATTTCAATGCAGAGTAAATTCGTAAGACAGCAATTCGTGCAAAAAGTTTTCACTTCTGCCGGCACTCCCGGAGTGCAACCCGTTTTTTTTTTTAATTAAGATAGATCTCACCTCCCATGATCTTATACTACAACTCGTCACTCTGCATCATATGTGAACGTAAATTGCCATGTTTATATAAATCACGCAATAATTTACATACATAATTTTTCTATCTGCATGACGGCATTGATACGAGCTCAGATCAAATAAAAAAGGAAGATGGAGCATTGCGCAGTGGTTGCAAACAACCAAGTGAGGCCGGTTTTTGATGGTACATGTGTGCGTACTAGGGGGCGGGCGGGGGCCGGGCGGCAGGGTTCGATATGGAACGCCCAATGACGGACGAAAGCCAAGGCGTAGTTTCGTTACATATCTGTGCGTAAACTGTGTATGTACACAGCCAAGGCGTAGTTTTACTGGCCTCACCGCTTTGTCGGAAGACTCCGTCTTTACTTTTTTATTTGGTCTGAGGATACGAGTATGTGGCAGTGCGTGATACGTCCTAATATTTATTAAATAAACAGTAAAACATAATTTAATTTCAATACGCTGTACACTATACACAAAATAAGTACGAAAAAAATAAAAAGGACATAAATTACCATGTTCCCACTTTCTGCGGCATTAAACTCGTGCTTTATGATCCACATTCACACGTAGATCATTATCTAAACAAAGACAAATGTTCATATAAATTTTGCATGTCAGTTCCTTGCTCGTGCGCCACGCAAGTAAGTATTATACTTAAACTTTCTCCGATCACGTTTAATAACGCTTATTATAGTCCTAGACCAACTACGAAGCTTCCTACATTGGTTCACTTCTGGTTTCTAGACTATTCTAATTTCCTTATGTCAAATCCAGTTTTTTAATTGTCCAATTATATTTTTATATGTCAGTTATAGCAGTAAAAAGAGACTTGCTTCGTAGACTGTACTTATCTTAAACATAAAAATTTGAATTGATTGTAATTGCAAAATTATCTTATGTTAGTAGAGCTTTTGCACTGCTTAGTAAAATCTATAATACAAAGGATACTAACACTTCTTCTTCTTCTTCTTATCGAATGAGGATTAGTGGCCACCTCTGGTGTTAGAGTTTATCAAGCCGCCTGTAAGGCCTCTGACTTGGCTTAACGACTGTTATTAGATGACAACAGCCGGGACCGACGGTTTTACGTGCCCTCCGAAGCACGGAAGCGCTCAGTTATAATGCCACTTTAACGGACACCCATCCGACACCTGACCAGGCCGAGCGTTGCTTAACAAACGTGATCGGGTATGATCAGTCTGTCAAGTTCCGCCATGAGCGCTTCGAACGCTACTAACACTCGAAGTATCTACTAAATAATCTTAGTATCTACTTGTTAAACTGACAATTTTCCAATGCTTCCAATATTATATTCAAATGCAAAAAATATAGTATAAATTAATTTTATATGCACCAAAACTGCACTAACACAACATTTAAAATAATCTATATTTTAAATTATTATGAATGCGAAAATAACTCTCGTCTGTCTGTTACATTTTTACACCTAAACCACTGGACTGATTTTCATGAAATTTGGTTTGGATGTGGGACTTTAGGGAAAGACATAGGCTACTTTTTATCCTAGTGCTGGGCACGGGTCTCCGCCCGAATAATTTAAATTAATAATAATAAAAAAGATATTATTATATTAATATTTCGGCTAAATACTTTACTTCAATCGAATGAACAAACAAAAGTTTTCTCTCGAACTCTATTAATTAAACAATAACAGTAATATTCAATAATTGAAACGGAAATTCCACTATGCATATGTAGGAATTTTCCGATTCCGGTTGCATTTCTGTCGGATATTACTTCGCATTGATTTTGTTATTACAGTAGAGCGTCGATTATCCGAACTAATTGGGGGACGTGGGTGTTCGGAAAACCGGTATTTTCGGATAATCGAACTAATGTATGTATGTATGTACATATATTGATTCAGCCATACAAATTTACGTACAGGTAAATGAAAACCATATTATTTACATTTATGAATATCTTTAATGACGCGTGCACATCTTAAGTGACATACGAGTACAGTAACAAGTGAATATGTCGCGACAAGTGGGCGAAAACTGAAGCGCGGGCGGCGCGCGCGAGACCCGCGTGGTGGGAGGTTAGCATTGACCCGCGCGTTACTACGTTCGGATAAGCGGTCGTTCGGTTGAACGACGTTCGGATAATCAACGCTCCACTGTACATGCATTGTAATATGTTACTAACAATATGGATCTTTGATGTCTGAATAAAATAATTATATTTAGATAATAACGACATAAATTCCAAACATTTCCCACTTTGATCATTAAAACAATAATTAAAGATAACGTAGTTTAAATTAAAGCTATCCCGTCATTTATATATGAAAGCCAAGTGGTAAGAAGAAATGAACAAAACAACAGTACCACTATTTTAGTAGTTCAGACAACAACAAACGTCGAAAAAATCAAAAATCAAACCAAATACCAACTAATTACCAAAGTACTTTCAATAAAACCGCGCTAGTGTCCGTTAAAAAGTATTTTATTTCAGTTAGACAAGATGAAGTAACAAATACCTAAATTCACTTTACCATATTCGGATTGCATCGTCAAAATTAATATTCGCCATTAACTCGCATAAAAGCAAATGGCGGACGGAATGCAACGCGCAATGTTTACTAAGAGGTATTAACTGGTCGAACATTGGCCGTAATTCATAGTGCACTGGGGGACAATTCTGGCCTTTATTGAATTTCTTCGGCACTCCCAGCTGTACCACATAGGATCAACGGATTTGTACCAAATATGGCCAAGGGTAGCGAATGGGCGATACGTAGTTAAGTTGATTACTTAAACAGCTATAAATTTTAGATAAATTGTACCAAATCTTAACTTTGGCTTAAATTTAATCAACTCAACTCAAATCAAATCAACTCCAGGACTTTAGAGATGACGCCACTGTACTTTCGTTTTATTCGCCAAAATGTATTAAAAAGTAAAAGTATTTTTTCGCAATATTTATTATTGACTAGGGTACATATTAATTAACTCTCAGATTGTACGTGTATTTCATAAAAATATCGATACCTACGCGTAGGAAACTTTTTTAATTTCAAACTTGGCGGGGGTCAATTTTGTTGACTCCGGAATACATGGCTGTTTGTTTAGGCTTAAAGAACATTGTATTTTGGAGGTTTTTAAAGCAAAAAGGTTTTAAATATTTATCAAAAGGCCTCAACGAAACAAAGAGGGTATATAGGCTAGATTTTTAATGAAATTGAAAAAGATTTGGATGAATAATTAATGAAAAAGCATAATAGCAAATCACCACCATGATAAGTGCGTAAATAGATGTAACTAATGTAACACGACTTGATAAGGTGGACAAGTTGACGTGAGCTATCTTCAGATCATACTTGAGATACTCTTCTTATAGGAACAGCATCTCAAGTATAATCTCAAGATAGCTCTCAACGATGAGATCTGTTTATAAATACGGGCCCCGATCTATTTGTAAAATAAGTGCAAAAGATTTACAAGCCAGTCCCAAACTCAGATAAATCTAAACTTCTAGCGACTCAAGATCTTAGAAATCAATCAAAAAGTTTTAATTTAATTGTAATATCCAATCAGAAAACTTAATACAAAAAACAGTACTTTCCAAGCACCCAAGAACTTTTAATAGTGATATTTAACAGAGTTTCTCAATATAATTACAAAGGGGGTCCTGTCTTGTCTTGTCAAAGCGAATTTGCACCTTTCAAGTTCTAGGGGAGACGTCACTAGGAGTTTCAGAGGCGTCACGGCAGCATATAAGCAAAATCTAACTCTCGAGTTTTGATGGTGATCCCTGATTGGTCAAGAAACTCAGTAGTTAGGTTTTGCGCGCTAACTCTAACTCTCCAGTTTCGCGCTAGTTTGATAGTGATCTCTGATTGGTTAAAAAACTCAGTAGTTAGGGTTTGCCCGCAAAAACTACTAAGTGCGCATCTTTATTTTTTTGTCAGTAGTAATGTATAGCGCGTAATTGTATAACTGATTTCAGGGACTTTGCTAGTTTAGTTATAACAAGAAGTTTTGCAATATATTTTCATCAGTAATTTATGGCACTTAATAATGATTAGGAAAAAAATTAATCAAGTTAAATATTTCCCGTGGTACTACTGGATCGATTGGTAGTACTACTTTTTTTTGCCCATGGTACTACTGGTAGTAATACTGGTAGTACCACGGGCAATAAAGGAATAATTTCCGTTGCTGGCTGTACCTACTGAAATAAAAGATGTTTACAGATAAATGATAAACCAAAAAAATACGTTAATGTGTAAAGAAAGGCGAATACCTTCAAACCATTTAGCCTTATCCTAGCTACTGTATTGAGATTAAGAATAAGAATGTTGAATTGAAGAAAAATTTATTAAGAATGTTTCTGTGTTTGGTTGTTTATTAAGTACCTATTGTTTTATTCTCAAAAGTTTTAACCCAAACACAGGAGAAGTCTTCTTCTTCATCGTGTCGATGATTCTGGCGTCCACTAAAGCGTGTTGTTAGGCAAAATTCACAACGGCATAGCGCAACCAAATAGGACAAGTAAGAATGCATTTTAAGTAGATACTAACTTGCAATTATGATTCGTTGCGATTGCGACGCAGGTTTGGTTTTCTGGACAATCCATTTGGTCAATATTATTCAGCATTCTTGTATCCATATGGATACACTGGAGAACTTGGAGAACTTGGCATATGCCACAGTTCTCCAAACTATAATATTGGGTTCTTACCTATGAAACTGGCGTTTTTTTTCTCACACACAGAGAACCATATAACTCCAGCGATTTAAATTATTTATCAGTTGCTGGATATTACGGCTATATGACTATCAAGTTGACGGCTATGCTTATAATTGGATGTAATTTGATTGTTCTGATGAATAATTAAAGTCATATAAAAATACATTGAAAGTGACTTCTTTTTTTTTGGCAAAAATGACCACTTAATCTGTTGTAACGTAGCCTAAACTTATTTTTTTCGAGTAAGTTATGTTGCCTAGGTTATCTTAATGTTCAAACATTTGTACTTTCAGAAAAGTTTCGTTGCAATAGCGTTCACAGTTTTCAAATAAATTGTGAAAAATGTTTAAATAGAAAATGCAACTTGTTAAAAATTCTCCATACAAAACGTCAATTTCATAAGCAAGGAATATTTAGTTTAGCAGAAAAAAAGCTTTTGCGTTCAGATCCGGGTATACTGGATTATACTCGCAAAAACTTTTATGATTAGAAATCATTTTTAAAAAATAAAATATTTTACCACAGTTTTGTTCAAAGACAATTGACAACTGAATTTTGAAGCTCGCTCATTGATGGATGCGCACTCAGTAGTTAGAGTTTGCGGGCAAAACCTAACTACTGAGTTTTTTGACCAATCAGAGATCATTATCGAACTAGCGCGAAACTGGGGAGTTAGAGTTTGCGCGCAAAACCTAACTACTGAGTTTCTTGACCAATCAGAGATCACCATCAAAACTCGAGAGTTAGATTTTGCTTATATGCGTCACGGCATTCCAACTTAGCCCACTGAATTTAACCAGAGACTTTAGCACTTCCCAGAAATTTCAAAGCTTGTAACGAAAGTACTCTAAGATTCAAGAAAGTTGAGCGCAGATCCGATTCAAAGCTTCCTAAAGTTTCACGCGTTGATGCGGAGCAAGTAATTGATGCAAGAATACATAATTAACGGTACTTGGTGAAACTCCTTTTCTCGTAAACACCACAATATTGGGTAGGTCTACCTACACCATAATAAAGTTGAGTTCAGAGAAGAAAATAAAAAACCATAACAAACACGGCAGTGAAGGAGATGCAAACGTTGCCCAGAGCAATTTAACAAAAAACCGGCCAAGTGCGAGTCGGACTCGCGCACGAAGGGTTCCGTACCAAAAACCGGCAAAAAATTACGTTTGTTGTATGGGAGCCCCCCATAAATATTAATTTGTTAGAAATACATCATCTGTGAAAATTTCAACTTTCTAGCTATCATGGTTCATGAGATACAGCCTGGTGACAGACAGACAGACAGACGGACAGCGGAGTCTTAGTAATAGGGTCCCGTTTTTACGCTTTGGGTACGGAACCCTAAAAAGAAGCATCGTTTTATGAAAGTTCGATAAAAAAGACCATATCTGTGTGTTCAAGGAAGAACAAGTAATTTTAGATTATATTTTGTGGCAGTCGTTTTGTTTAGTTCCATTTCATTGTTGAGTAAACTTATTGAATTTTCGACGACCAGCTGTTGGTTAAATTTTACTGTATCCACTAGTGAATAGAAGAATTCAAGCGTCATATGTTCGAAGGTTGTGCCAGCTATGCAAAATATTTTATTATACCCCTTCTGCTGTGCAAACGGAATCCATCAGAAATTGCATACGACGCAAGCAGAAAGTTATGATATGCATCTTTGGGAAAGTTCGTGGTCGATTTGTGGACAATAGGTTATACGATATAGCTGAAATTCTGGCTGAAATAAAATAAAAAGAAGACATAATTATGTTCATGAATGTTATATTAGTTGTAAGTTTGTAACTTATGGATTTGTTCAAAGTTTATAGTGTTTCTTTGCTTTCTTTTATAGAGGCATCGACTCCCTTTACGTTTAGTAAATTTTCTTACTGTGATGTAACATTAACACGTTCAATTTAACCTAATGACTATTTTTGTGTCTGACCACCATCGAGTGTTTTTAATATACAATGCGAATAGACAGTGGTCCACTTCAACTTCACTGAGATTGTACGGCAAAGAAAAAAAATAAAGATTTTAATCTATATTTTTTTCTGGTTATTTCTATTATTTGGTCACTGGCCTTCCTTATGGATGTATAAGAAGGTTGGGCCATAACCCGTTAAGCCATTGATTCCAGCTACATTTACAGTCGTTAACACCCACCAATCCGCATTTGACCCGCGTGGTGGTTTATGGCCCAGCCTCCTTATCCATCCATAAGTATGGCCAGTGCCTCAGCAGTGGGGACATTAAAATGGCTGATTGTCAAATACGCCATTTTGTATCGCAAGCGATTTGAAGTTGGCCACTTCTGTTCATCATCATCATCATCATCATATCAGCCGCACGACACCCACTGCTGGGTATAGGCCTCCCCCAAGGATTTCCACGACGATCGGTCCTGCGCTGCCCGCATCCAGTGGCTTCCCGCGACCTTCACCAGATCGTCGGTCCACCTTGTCGGGGGCCTACCCACGGAGCGTCGTCCGGTGCGCGGTCGCCATTCCAGAACCTTTCCGCCCCAACGGCCATCAGTTCTTCTCGCTATGTGTCCTGCCCATTGCCACTTCAGCTGATGTACCACTTCTGTTGTGTATTGTTAATCGCATAGTAAGTTTGTATTTAAATTCATTAAATACAAGAAATAGGTACATACACTAGAACAGTTGAATTTGCAAGAAACTTTGTTGCGCTATTATTAAAGTCTTCAAACCGTTGAATCAAGCGAATCATTTGAAGGCCGTGACTTATGCGGTTCTTTAGAATTCAATTAACCTTAGGATAACACTTTAATTATTTTACTAGTGGTTTCCAGTGCTGAAGGCACAACCAATTTAAATTACCACGTTGCCGGCTTATGTTTGAATTATTTTTAGTATTGAACAATTCTCACTTTATTTAATACAGCGGATGTTGAAATTAGCTATTTTTTACTCTTTTTCCGTATTTTGTGGTGAG
Organism: Agriphila geniculea; assembly: GCA_943789525.1. Classification (NCBI taxonomy): domain Eukaryota; kingdom Metazoa; phylum Arthropoda; class Insecta; order Lepidoptera; family Crambidae; genus Agriphila; species Agriphila geniculea. The sequence continues at coordinate 21,755,351 of OX038885.1, read as the reverse complement.
AAACCATGATGTTAGACGGATCTCAAATTGCATCATGCGTGCATGCAGATTTTAAAGTTTTTTTTATAAAATACCAAGTTTAAACAGGGTTATTAATAAAACACCACCACGCAGGACTACATTTGTATATATGTTACGGCTAATACCCGAAGTGCGGCTAAACCTAGTTTTAGCCGGCTAAAATTAGGTGTAGCCGATAGCTGTTGGCTAAAACTAGGTGAACCGATCTGCTTTACTTCTGTAGGTCCCGAATATAGGTTAGAAATTTCGAGGTTATTTTTTTTAACAGACAACAGAAATAACTTTCTTAATACCCCTCCTACCTCAATTAAACTAGGTGTAGCATTCACCTAGTTTTAGCCGGCTACACCTAGTATTAGCCGCTCTGCTCTATCTGCGGGCTGATTATCTAATTAGAAACCACCTAGCGACCGGTTGCAGTTCATAGATGATAGTGATCCATTGCTACTTCTTTTTGGATTAAAAAAAAACATACCAAAGAAAAGTAGCAATGTATGTGGAATGAAACCGGTCGCTAAATAGTTTCTTTTTAGATAATCAGGGTGCGGTTACACCTAGTTTTAACCAACAGCTATCGGCTACACCTAGTTTTAGCCGGCTAAAACTAGGTTTAGCCGCACTTCGGGTATTAGCCGTGCCCGTAACATATAAATTAAATGCGTGGAAATGATGTAACACATAACTACAATAAGTACTTTGTTGCCAATAATCCTGTCACCCTATTGTAATTATCTGGTAAGGATATATTTAAGTTAGTAAATATCGTTACTTATGCCTGTTAAAGCTGATAAGTTTCTTGCGCCCATTCTTCTTGTCAGCAAAAAAGTCTTGGAATGGATATGGATGATTCAAAAGTACTCAATTAAGTAATAAGTAATAGTCAATTAAGTTTATTTGAATAAAGACTTGACTTTGACAAATAAATCTGTATAGAAAACACGCATAGCACTAATATAATTTATGGACATCTATGTGAATGCTTAAAAAATAAAACCTGATGTGTGCTCGTAGTTTAAAGTTTCAAGAGTAATATAAATTAATTTGAAATATCATTTGCCCCCCCCCCCCCCCCCACTATCGTTGTCCCGGAATTGTTGCATGGGAGGTCCCCTTAAACCGACCGACTCGCTCTTGGCCGGTTTTTCAAATACAAAACTAATATGTACCCCTTAAAACATAAACTAGGTATACCTACATCCTAACAAAATAATACTTAATAATTTATCTTCTTTGTTTCAGGTATAAAAGTGACGTGTGGGCAGTGCGAGTGTTAGAATACAAGTGAATTATATAGGAAAGTAAAAAGTGAATAATGTTGTGTTAGTTCAAAATGTCGCCGCGGTGGCGCTGCGGGCGAGTGACGTGACGTCAGTTTTCCAAAATGGACGACTCGAGTCCCGCCACTTCCATCATCGAGGGGACTGTCAAGTTTCGAGATGGGAAGAAGGTGAGATAGAAAATACTTTTTTTTTATTATTATATTTTATTTTGTTGTTGGTTGATTTCTTATAGGGTATTTACATTGGTGACTAAAGCCGCACAACTCAATGACAATTCAGCCAAGGCCGCAGGTGACTGAACAAATCCGGTGGTCAAAATTGGAACTAGTTATTACATATTGTTACCTAGGTTACGCCATCAACTACATAGACGACGGCGACGCCATTACCTGCGATTCAATTTTGGAAGTGACGAACCATGTAAATAGCCCATAAAGTACCGGTTGAGATCCAAGTAACTTGACTAAAAATTCTATAGAAATTTTGATACATCTTTTAAATTAAACCAGAAACGATGGAATTGTTTCATGGTAAGAAGGGGCTATACTGGTAAAGTCGTTGAGCCAATGAGGGCTTTTCAGAATGACAAAAAACAGTACGCTCGATAGATGGCGTCGATAAACACTTGCCTGTCAACTGCAGAAAACGTATAAAAAACACAATTCAAATGAAAACACCGCTTACAACCTAAGAGAGGGTTACCTCTATCTGGCAGAAACTTGATGCTACGAAATTTTATTTGGCAGAACACACTTGGCAGAATCTTCTTTAAACGAATATTTTTAAGGCATAAAAATTGTTTAATATAACTATTGTTTGGCAGAATGTTTACATGTCCGAATTTACAATGGCATACTATTCAGATGGCAGAATTTCATTAGGCATAAATACCTTTGGCAAAATTTTTATTCGCTGAATTTCGTTTGGCATAACGTTTATTTAGTCGACAATTATTTGGTATAATTTTCACATGGTATACTACGAATATGGCAGCATTTCATTAAGAATAATGTTATCAAGCATATTGTAATCTCTAAAAAAATGCATTTTAACTTCAAATTGAATTAAAAATTTGTCTTAAAAAGTCAATATGTTGAATTTTTGTAAATGTTGTGCTACAAAAGTCAACAACAGAACGAATCGCTGCAAAACCGATATGCATGCTGCTTGCTTGCATGCATGCATGCTTGTTTATGCTGCTTGCATGCTTGCCGGGGGGTGCAGGGGGGCTGGCCCCCCTGCTCGGGGGGGTCGGGGGGCCTGAGGCCCCCCGCTATAAAGATAAACTTTTAATGCACCTACCAGTAGGTTAGGTTAGGTTAGTGTTTTGACCACTCGCAGCGGAGCGAGCGAAGCGAGCGGAGCTCCACAATGCTTGCATGCATGCTGCATGCTGCATGCTTGCTTGCATGCTGCATGCTTGCTTGCATGCTGCATGCTTGCTTGCATGCTGCATGCTTGCTTGCATGCTGCATGCTTGCTTGCATACTGCATGCTTGCTTGCTTGCTGCATGTTTATTTGTCTGCATGTAAGGATGCATGCAGCATGAAACATGCGTGTAAGTAATACAAAATTATTCTAGATATGAATTTTCTATTAAATGTATGCCAAAAGATGATTCTGACTATAAACTGTCTGCGATATGATGGTTCTGACTGTGAACTTTCTGCGATATGATGGTTCTACTATTTGATTATTATGGATATGAAATGTATGCCAAAAGATGATTCTGGCTTACAAAATTATGCGTTTTAAGTGCATGATAAATGAGTGTATGCCAAACGATTTTCTGCGACATGAAGTTTATGCCATTAGTTGTTATGCATAATAAAATTATGACATAAAAAGTTCTGCCATAAAAGGTAGACTCCCTAAGAGAATGTAAAAATAACTATAATAATAATTACTACTAAACTGTTGTTATAACCTGTGAGACTGTACCCGCAGACAAACTACTTAATGTAGTTTTGTGGGACCATGCCTTAAACTCTGTACCTATTTGAAGATAAATAAACATTTCATTCATTCATTTCATTCAACTAGCGTTATACTTACAACCAACGAACGCCAAGAAATGAAAATGACTTTTTAGGCACAGGCCGTTTAATTTTCAAAGCCAATTTTGATTTGACACGTCTTCGCTTGTCCATCAACGCCATCTAGTGAGGCAAAAAGTTACTATTTTTTGTTTATGAAACTTGGAAAATCCCTCATATAAAACATACGAGTTATTTTTGAAACATATGTATTATAAGATTTTTTTTTCGTAATCTAGTAGCAATATTTGAAATCAGTGAGCGTATACTTTGTTTGGCTATCGCACGAGATATCATATCGGTTTGATATCGTGAAATGTGTCGCCATATTGATAAGGGGTGATAACTGTCGATTAGTGAAGTATACCGTATGAAGTTTAAAAAAAGTGTTGTTAAGTAAACGGCGTGTAACATAGTTGAAAATTATTTGTAAAGACTAAAAGCACTTATTAAAGAAATCAGAAACAACGACTTCACCACTAACGCCCAGACCCGAGATGATGTTTATGTATAGTTAACCCACCGATACCATCCACTCTCTGATCCCATCCACCCAGCTGAGGATCGAACCCGGGACCTCGGAGCTGAAAACTGATACAAAAGCCACTTTACCACGCACGGAGATCGTCAATTACTATGTATGACAATGTTTTAAGAGACTTAATAAAAATAAAAATGATATGACCTATTCACAAGCAGAAACTTATTACGAGACTAATCCGCCAATTAGAGATTTTTTTTTGTTTAATATTTTTCGCAGCAAAAAATGCATAATAATAATAAATCATATCGGTACAACACTAAATGAAAATTTCTTATCTGCAATAACGTCACAGTAGAACGTTGCTTTCTGAGAAATATTTGTAACGCGAAAAACATGCATTTCAAAATGATTTCAAATCTACATTCAGTCTTGCGTACTTTACTGTTTAGAATAAAACATCACGTATATTTCTCTTATCCATAGATAGTAGCTAAGATAAAATGGAAATTATAGAAACAGAGATGGTCTCATAGAATGTTGAAGTGTTATCAGAATTTAAATTCTTTATGAAAAGCTTTATATTTCTTATATTTTTTTCAGTAACGAGTGAGAAAGTAAACGGTATCTATATTTCACCGTAAAATTGTACATAAATACCGTTAGATTATATATTTCTAATTGATCTCGCGAGATTGTCTTTTCCTTCGTAGTAAGTATTAATTTATTGAAATTATTTCGGATTTCACTTCTCCGGTTTATTACTCCAAGTTACGAGTTTTATTTTTCGGTTTTGCACTTATTGACGTGTTCAGGGATGTGATTACAGGAGTATAACTTCGAGAGAAGTTTTTAACATGTCAGAATTCGGGGCAACGAATGATCTCAAAAGTACAGTAGTTAGTCAAATATAATGTTTCTTTATATATGAAGATGTAGTATCTAGTTTTCTTAACCCCTTCGCACACGGATTGTAAGCGTAGGTAGTCTTCTCGTAAGCGTATCGTCAAGACGCTACGTGTGCAGAGTTCTACAAACGAGTCGTCGCATAGACGTAGATATTGTTCCAGAAATTTATCACCAAACCAGCAAAGTAATTATTTGGCAAATTACTTTTTGAAACCCAGCAGTTCTTTTCCGTGGCAGTGGCAAAATTATGTATTTTTTTATCTAAAACTAAAATTATTAATATCGTTCAGTTGTCCAGTTCATTTTTGACTATATTTCTGTCCTAGTTTTATCCGATCCTTTCTTAAATTTTATTTCCCTGTAGAAAGTATTTTTGACAGTAAAAATCTCATACGATTCGGTGCAACACCCACCGCTTCGCGTGCGCATTTGTTTGAACATGTAAGTACTATGGGCAACAGCGTCGCTTAACCAGTTTGCAACAAAATTCGTGTGCGCGCGTATCGCCCCTGCACGAACTAAATGTATGTGACAGCGGGCGCGGCGTGCAAGCGATTGTAACCTTAGCAGTGGTTAAGCGACGCTGTTGCCCATGGTACGTGCTCGTATTGCTCTCGTTCGACGCGCGTATTACGATACGCTTACGCTACGACGTGTGCGAAGGGGCTAGTGATGGGCCGAGACCGCTATTTTTGGTATTCGATTATTTTGGTATTCGTTAAAAAAAAATTCGAATCAGTATTCGAGTACTGAGACTAGTATTCGAATACTCAATTTGACTCGAATACTGTTTTGACACTTGTGAAACGTGCATTTACATTGTTCCATATAACAGTTCAAAAAGTAAGTATTACTACACAAAATGACACTGGTTTTATGTACTGATTCCCAATAAACAGTTAAATTTAGAGCTAAAACTGATTGTAGACCCACTTTGGTATTCGCATAATTTTAATACTCGAATTCTCTATTCGAGTACTTATGTATCTGAATACTGTATTTTCGGTACTCGAGTATGTGAGTACCAAGAAGGTATTCGAATTAGTATTCGAGTCGGCGTTGTCTCGGCCCATCACTAGAAGGGGCTATCAGTTCCATGCGATAGACGATATAAGGTATCCAATTCAGTTATCAACATAATTGAAGTGGGTACCTTCGTCTATGTTTACCATAGTAACCTACGCTTCCCAAGGATTCCACTAGTCGAAGGCATCTTGTAACAATAGAGTGTTTGATAAACACCAATCTTGGATTACTCATTGGCCAGGACTTTGACGGGATATATGCAAAACAATTTGATACACTAAGTTCCGTTTGGTGACTAAGGAGATTGAAGTGGAATCTACCATAGCTGTGTTTAATGGAAAAGTACCAAAAATCCATATGGTTAGGTTAATACTGCGATTTATTCTAACCCCCTTATTAACCCCTTACCGCATGAATTATCAAAGAGATGGAATAAAAATATTTTTTTTTTTGCTAAATAGTGTTTAATTAGGCTTAGATAATGAAATCAAATTGAAATAAAAAATTATTAAGTCATATATTCGAAAATATTTTACGACGCCATTTATGGCTTCGTATGCAGTCTAGTCTTATAGTGTTAATCCATAAATGGCTTCGTATGCATTGAAAACAAATGAAATACACTATGTGAAACTACCAAAAACAATTGCGTTTGTTGTTATAACATCGATAAATATTAAATTCTTCACATTTACTGAAAGTACGATATTTTGAATAAATATTGGCATCAGTATCTGTTGAGTATTTTTCTTCCAAATGGGAAATTGACTGATATGAGCGTATCCAAAGGAAAACCTTGATGACTGGCAGGAGTTTTTCTAGGTTCTTTTTGTAAGGACTGGGGAATTGGGTGAACCGCTTTAGCTCAATGTTGTCTTGGCCTTTTTGGCAAAAAGGCTAGAAAGATGACCACTTTTTTTTTTATTTGAAGTTCTTTGCTTTTTGCAAGTTTTCTGAAACTGCGAGTTTAAAATCAAACAAAGGCATGTATTAGTCTGAATTGATTCGGCGTCAAAGTGACCAAGCATTATCAATGCACAGTCTACATATGGGATAAAAATTAAGCTGCCATCACTAGGAATAATATTAATGTGCTTTGAGGCTATTTAGAAGCGTGAATGATAAATTTTTGGAATAAGCATAAATAACCCGGAATGCATATGAAGCCACATATGACATCAGTATTTTTTACTATAAAGCATACGAAGCCAAATATGACAGATTAGAAAAAAATTCAAAAAATTTACGAAAAAAGCTAGATATTAAAATAAAAAACTATATTAATATTTTAGAAGTTATAAAGGATACAGATATATTTTTTAAATATATTTTACTTACCTTTTTGTATTTTATTTTAAATCCGAAAAGATGCACTTTTTTCTGATAACAACCGATCAACACGCGTTGCAAAAAACCTTAAATGTTGTCTTATAGAAGTCATTGGCTATAGACAAATTATATACGTTCCGTTTCACTATAGAATGCTTCTTCTAATTTAAATATTCTTTTAGAGATCTAGTTTTTCATTAGGCTAGGAAAAAATCATAAACTTTTGTGAACACATATGGCTTGGTATGCGGTAAGGGGTTAATAAACATTGTACCTATAGCAGCTGCATAGTTACACATTGTTTTGTCACTTTCTTTTTAATGTCAAACTCAAATAGTTTGACAGAGAGTAACCATTGTGTAACTATACATCTGCTATTCACGTGCCGGACTACAGCTGCGCCACAAAAAAAAAGTTGGAAATCTGACTTTTTGACTATGCCATGATGAAGTCTATAGTTTGTCGGAGTTTGTCGCCAAAAACCAGAGTTTGTCGGTGTTCCGTTTAGGAGATACATGTGGCTCAGCTGTAGAGACGTCTCTACAGCTGCGCCACACAGATCTCGAAAACGGAAGGTCGTAGCGAAAATCTGATTACTTGTATGTATAGCCGTTAGTTTGTCGGAGTTTGTCGCACAAAAACCAGAGTTTGTCGGTCTTGCGTTTAGGAGATACGTGTGGCGCAGCTGTAGAGACGTCTCTACAGCTGAGCCACACAGATCTCGAAAACGGAAGGTCGTAACAGAAATCTGATTACTCGTGTGTGTAGCCGGTAGTTTGTCGGAGTTTGTCACCAAGAACCAGAGTTTGTCGGTCTTGCGTTTAGGAGATATGTGAGGATACGCTGTGGAGACCTTTCTACCTGGATCTTGAGAACGGAAGGTCGTAGCGATAATCTGATTAGTCATATATATAGTCGGTAGTCTGACCGAGTTTGTCGCCAAATACCAGAGTTTGTCGGTCTTGCGCTAAGGAGATATGTGAGATTTTCGCTACGACCTTCCGTTCTCGAGATCCAGGTAGAAATATCTCTACAGCATATCCCCACATATATTCTAAACGTAAGATTGACAAACTCTGATTTTTGGTGACAAACTCCGACAAACTAATGGCTATACACTCGAGTTATCAGATTTTTGCTACGACCTTCCGTTCTCAAGATCCAGGTAGAAAGGTCTCCACAGCGTATCCTCACATATCTCTTAAACGCAAGACCGACAAACTCTGGTTCTTGGTGACAAACTCCGACAAACTACCGGCTACACACACGAGTAATCAGATTTCGTTACGACCTTCAGTTTTCGAGATCTGTGTGGCTCAGCTGTAGAGACGTCCTCTACAGCTGCGCCACACGTATCTCCTAAACGCAAGACCGACAAACTCTGGTTTTTGTGCGACAAACTCCGACAAACTAACGGCTATACATACAAGTAATCAGATTTTCGCTACGACCTTCCGTTTTCGCGATCTGTGTGGCGCAGCTGTAGAGACGTCTCTACAGCTGAGCCACATGTATCTCCTAAACGGAAGACCGACAAACTCTGGTTTTTGGCGACAAACTCCGACAAACTATAGACTTCATCATGGCATAGTCAAAAAGTCAGATTTCCAACTTTTTTTTTGTGGCGCAGCTGTAGTCCGGCACGTCTGCTATTCAATCTTTATTAGTAAGGGGGTAAAAAGATAAAAAACCAACTACTTTGCTTGGAAGTCGGTGTCTTTGAATTGAAGAATGTTTGTCACTAATTTCAAAAGTGGGAAGCAATTTTTTCTTTTTATTTTGAGGTTACGCCTACGGGGTTTTTGAAGTCGGTTCATTTTTATTGTAAAATATTCTTCTTACTTATACATTTAGTGTTTTCTGATATTTTTTTCATTATTACACCTAACATTAAAAAGTAGTTACGTACGTACCTAGCTTGTTTGAGAAAATCACGCACGCAACTACATCCTACATAAATAAATACAAGTCAAACAGAGAATACAATTTTTGAAGTCATAAAACAATGCGTAACTAAATTCTCGCTACATTATAAAATTCATTGACATTAGATGGAAAGTTATCTGCACTTTATACCAGACTCATCATCAGATATTTAGTTTTTTAAAATTTCATTATTAACTGGATGTGCGAAGCTACTTTTCAAAGCTGTCGTATTGATATATTCAATGAAATCCTCATTAGAAACTACAATAATGATAGAAAAGAACATGATGATGATAATCACGTCTCGCTTTCATCATTTTAATTAAAATCGCAATCGCTAGAATTACAACTTCGGTAATAAGAAAAAGACAATAAAGTTCAATTTACAGCAAAAATCATTTGAGTGTATTTTTAGGGTTCCGTAGCCAAAATGGCAAAAAACGGAACCCTTATAGATTCGTCATGTCTGTCTGTCTGTCTGTCCGTCCGTATGTCACAGCCACTTTATTCCAAATGTATTAGGACTACATAGTTGAAACTTAGTAGGTAGGTGTATTCTGTGAACCGCTTTACGATTTTTACACAAAAATAAAAAAAATAAAAGATTAAGGGGGGGCTCCCCATACATGGAACTGAAACTGAAAATATTTTTTTTCATCAAACCAATACTTGTGGGGTGTCTATAGATAGGTCTTTAAAAATGACATTGAGGTTTTTAAGACTATTTTTTTTAAAGTCAACCGTTTGAAAGATATATGCCGCCAAAGTGGTAAAATGTGTGTCCCCCCCCCCCCTTTAACTTTTAAAGTAAGAGGGTGAAAAATCTAAAAAAAATACAAACTATAGATCTTAATAAACACTTTCAACGAAAATTATTTTGAACGAGATACAGTAATTAGTTTTCGAGATATAGTAATTTTCCAAAACCGCAAATATAACTTTGTCATTCATACAAACACTGTGAAAAACAAAGTTATTTTTTCAGACGAAAAATGATAGCGGTATTAAAATATGGTATGGTATAATGTACCTACGGAACCCTACTGCGCGTGGCCCGACACGCACTTGGCCGGTTTTTTATGATTGAAATGTATTGGGACCCCCAGCGGCGAAAAGAAATCAATGGATGAAATCCATACTGATTTGCTTGGCAAAGGTATCCGTTTCTATTTTAATAATTTTAAAACACAGGTTTGAAAGGAATAGCTTGATTATTATGTTTCTTTTATTTTACTTATAAATCTACCTATTTTGATTACCTACCTACTATCCGGTATGGCATTGCATGACATTGCACATACTAAGCATAAATCACTCAACTGAGTATTCTGTAGCCTTCCATAGGATTGCATATTATAATCTACAAACACATCATTAACTGTTTCCAAAGTTATCTAAACTATTAAATAAAACAAAAACGCTTTAATTAAAAATATTTATTTATGTAGTTAACACCATGAATTGACCAACAAGTTACTGAGATACTCGTATTTAGACAAAGACTCAGTTTTTCGAGATATCTTTGTGTTTTTGCGAGTCTAGATCCGCCATCACATGACTAAATATGACTTGTTGATTTATAAAAATAGATTCTTTGACCTTGAATTTACAAATGTTTGACGAATTATTGTTATTTGATACAAAACTAAGTCGGATTAACTTTTTAGAAGATCAATCAAACTCCACAAGATCCCAAAAATGAAATTAGACAACATCATTCAAAATCAAAATTACAATTAATTATCGAACTCGTAAACCACATCAATGAGAAAATAGACCATACTATTTACCCATTATTACCATTATTTTCGTCATAAGTAACATTCCTTAAAACTTTTAATATTTCAATTTTGGCTTCAAACTTTTGTCTGTCGTTTAACTTCTTGAATCCCGGCACTAGAGAAAGCATAAAATGTCTGTCTTCATCTTCGTCTTCTTTCTTCTTATCCTTTAACAAATCTAATATCTTCTCTTCTACAACTCTAGAGTTATTTTCGTATTGTGGTCTTTCATACATAGCGTAATGTTGATCTTCAGGTCTTTCCTCTGGTTCAATTTGGGATATTCTCCGGTTTTTGCCTGCTTGAGGATAAAATAAGTTCTCTATCTTAATTTCACGTTCCAAAGGATCGCTGGAGTTATCTTCGCTATCATCTTGGTGGCCATCATCATTAATAGTGACATCTACGTCTTCTGGATTAAGTAAGAAGGATAATGCATCAAAATGTTCGTACTTTTTCCTTCTTTTGAATGGATTCATGTCATCGTCGGGATTTGCTTTCCTCCTCTGTTCTTTTTTCTGCAACGCAAGTTCTCGTGTGAAACACGTCCGTAAACTTTTCCATCGCTTTTGTAGTTCCAGATCTGAAAATAAGTAATTGTCCAATTAATTTCGGTTATTGGATGTTATCCTACAGTAAATTAAGAAATCCCAGATTTATATCTGACACTAACTATTAGGGCACAAAAAATATAAAATTATGATTCGTTGGAATCAATGTCGGCGCATAACGATGAGTAGCCATTTTCTCAATGTGAATGGACTAAAGTTACTTTTTTATACGGGTACATAATAGATATAAGTACGAAATCCTTACTAATATTATAAATGTGAAAATCCGTTTGTTTGTTTGTTTGTATGTTTGTTTGTTACGCCTTCACGTCCTAACTACTGAACCAATCATCATCATCATCATCCAATACACATTGTCAGGGGTACAGAGAAGGACATAGGGTACCATTCATCCCGAAAAAAAGTATTGTTCCCGAGGGATAGCAAAAAACCTTTCCACGCAGACGAAGTCGCGGGCGGCCGCTAGTAACGAAATAAATTCTCCTACCTATTGTTTTTTTTATATCGGGTATGAAATAAAAAAAAACTTCACTCAAATTACGTAATTTAGACGTAGGTACTGTGAAACAAATTTTTATAGTAGTTATGGTACACACGACAGCACGTCAGGTTATACAGTTAAACTGTGAAAACAGTTTTTATTACGTAGTAGGGCAAAAAGGCGGTCTCAAGGTCAACATTGTGTATAGTCTGAGGTGCCGTCGTGTGTACCTAGGTGTATTTGATTATCAGGAAACTATTGTATAAACTCGCCTTTTTAAAAAGTTACAATATGCGACCTTATCCAAAGCAATCTCTTTGTATCTCGACAACGTTATACCTACCTATACATTGCAATTAAAAATGATATAAAAAAATACGTTTTAATCCAATAATGCTATTATTCATACATATTATTCATATTTACCTCTTAGGAGGTATGTTCATCACAAAAACTCTCTGAGCACGTTTCGGACCACGCATTTTTGACAGACGTCAAAACAAAACGGATAGTACAGACTGTATTGCATTCAATCTTTTCTTATCTCATATTCGCGCAACACAATCGGTCCTGCCACACCACTTTACCAACTAACAGTCGTCAAAATAGAAGTATCCAAAGATCTCACCGTGATCCACTTTCTGTGAAGGTCGCAGCTGGTCCCAGTTCGGAAACACTTCCTTGCAAACCTCTTTCCATATCTTACTCTTGTATTTGTTGTGCGAATTGTATCTAGCATCGGCTTTGTTGTACAACGCTGGTCTTGCTTTCACTGCTCTAATAAGCGCGTCGGTGCTCAGTGTGTGTATCTCGCTCATCGCGGCGGCGCGGCGTGCGTTCGCAGTCGCGCGACCGGGGCAACTAAAATGGCGGCTCGCGCAATGGCGCCGCTGTAGCGCAACTGCGCGATCACGTGTTCGATCGATAGGGTGGACATGGTTTTTGGAATGGGACTGCGGACATAATTTTATATTATTTTGCATTTTTGGAATCTTAATTAATAATAATAAAATTAAGTTTATTTAAGTAACAAGGAATCAGTTTATGTTAGTGAAACCACATATTCCATAATACTATAGTGTGAAACTTAATCTATGTTAGTAAGAATCTATTTAATAATTTCATTTATACCCAATCAAGTCACCGCTGAGCCATTCTACCTATTAATAGATCTTATTTATTAATTATAAATAATAAATAAATAAATGCTTGGACAATTTCACACAGCGCCATCTAGCCCCAAACTAAGCAAAGCTTGTAATATGGGTGCTAGACAACTGATATACTACTTAAGTATATACTTTTTTATATATATACTTATTATACATAGTAACACGCAGAGCCAGAACCGTCACAGAAATTAAAATTCATCATTTCAATTTCTGCCCGGCCGGGAATCAAACCCGGGACCTCTTGCATGGTAGGCGGCATGTTGACCACTGCACCACTCAGATCGTCAATAGGTCGTCATAATTATAAAAAATATAAATAATTTTATTTAAAAAAAAAAACGAGTTTTACACAAATTAAAAAAAAATTCCTCGCTATTTTTTGTATGCCTAAACATAGCTAAATAGTATAGCTTAATGCAACGAATTCTTTACTGATAAGTTATTTTTTTCGTTACGATTATTTCTTATCATGTTTTCATTTTGCAAAGGGCAATAACTTTTTCAATAAAATATATTTTAAATTTTTAATTGTAAATCATTAAAGTTAGTTATTTAGTTAAAACTACTACATACACAACATACAACTACTACATTATCACTCACTTAAAACTAGTGAAAAGTTTCATAACTTAAAACTAAATTGATGTAAATTAGTTTAAACCCTGAAGATTCCTTATGTGAAACTAAAAACAATTTTGTACGGAACAAAAGGATAAGTATTTAACAATAAGTTTATTAATACATATTTTTAAAGTTCCATATTATTTATGAAATATTGGTCACCCTACAAAGTCGATAGACATCGGATAATGGTCGGTCGGTGCGGTTAGCCAACGGCGATGTGCCGCGTGGCAACGTCGCGCGTCGCGTCAGTCGCGTCGTCATGTAGTTATCATTAGTTGGAGAGACTCAAAATAACACAATATGATTCCTAACTAATACACACATCAACTTTGTCTAGGGATACAGTTGTTATTTTCATACAAATGAGGTAACTTTGAAGCCTTGGTTTCCTGCCAGGGATGTACTGTACTGTGACCTGATGACGGCTATCCAGGGAGTGAATGGAAGAGATTCAGATCTCAATACACACCCAACTAATCAGACCAGCATTCTAAAAACGTAATGGATATGTTTAAAAAAACCGCGAAAATAGTATGAAATGTATGGAAATCCTCAAACTGAGAACTCTGACCCATTAATAAAATAATAGTATGAAAATAACACCTGTATCCCTAAACAAAGTTGATGTGTATATAATAACTAACCGCCTCTGTGGTCTAGTGGTTCGCCCACCCGTGTAAGACGCAAGGGTCCCGGGTTCGATTGTTGCTCTGCTGCCTCTCCTTCTCCGGCATCGCCTTCGCCCGCGGGTTCGCCTCGTCGTCGCCTTCGTCTACGGAGGAACAGCTATTGAAGCTGGAGTCTTAAGACTTGAATGTTAAAAGATTAAAATGTTAAAAGGTTACTTTTCTTAGTTTCGTTCGGTTTAGTTGTTTATAGGGTTTATTTTAAGTCCGCCTGGCTACCTACCATCATCTTACCTAAAATTACTAAATTACCATTACAACAATTTAAAAATTGTTGTGTTCCGGCAGGAGGTAAGATAGCCAGTACCTCAGTGGTGAGGATTTCGGGTGTAGTGCGCTTCCACCTTCGACCTTATCGTCACTTAACTTAGGGAGAGGTGAAGGCCAAGCACTCCCGTTGTGTATTAAAAAAAACTCGCATTTCCACCGATTTTAACCAAATCCTACCTTTCTGATCACATTGCCTAAAAAGCAAATAGACTAAGAGGGCAAAATGACCAAAATGCAGAATGACTAACTTACTTGCTAAATTGAGGTGTTATTCCTTTTATAGCTGTTTTGATTTAATTAGTTAAATACCCTGGCAACCGTCTTATTTTTACTGAAATTATTTTTAAGTCAAACTTCCTTATTTATATGTTTTTTTTTTTGTTACAGTGGAAGTCGCGATGGTGCGTCATGCGAAAACTCTCTCCAGTAGCAGGTAACATTAAATCCTTTTATTTTTAGAGATATTATTGATTTACTTCAGATAAATTCATAATTTTCGCATATTTTTTATCGCAAATTAGGCAATCTTAGTTAATAGACCGTGTTAGGTATTGTGCCCGCGATGGCATGTTACATTTTAGGCACTGTACGCAAAAATAATTACTAGATTACAAAGATTACTTTGAATTTAGTTTGGAATAGAAAATAATTTAAGAAGCGGGCGACCGTATTTGAAGATTTCCCGCCGCAAAAGTCAACCATTAAAACTAAACTACCGATTTGGCAGTGCGTATAATAAGGTGCCCACGATTTATTCCGGACAAGGGTGAAGCGGCTGATATCCCATTATTTGGGGGCCGATAAGCAAAAATAGTAAATCCCAAACAATTCGTTTTGTTACCGAAACTCCCGAGGCCATTATTACTTATTTGTGTGTATTGAATAGGCAGGCCCTTCAATTTCCTTTCTAAAAGGGTCTTAGGTTGGCAAAGTGGGGGGTTAAGATTAATAGCAGAGTCCTCTTTTTAAGGTTTGACTAACCCAGGGGGTTAATTGTCTTACTTAAACACCTTTAACAATACAAAGAAAGTCATTGGAGTCATTCGATCGAAGTGTGAAGATGCACTTTGTACGTAATCAAGGAATCGTTGTGAACTAACTGCCATTTGCGTATTTTTTATTCGTTTTTCGTTTCAACTATAGTTTCGTCCGCGTTGATATTCGGAAAATCCCTAGGGAACCTTTGACTGGCAGAAATAGTATCCTATATTTTAATCCGGGCTCTAAACTATATATTCCGTTTACCCGGTTGCGCGATTGAGTAACCTGAACATTTGCAATCCTTCACATTTTATAATATTAGTAGGATAAAAAAAGCTGGTGCTTGTAATTATTATGATCGAAATTTGGAATGACAAATTCAAACTAGCATTAGATATGTATAGTTATAATTATTTTACATTGAACTGAATCTGTTATTTTTCTTTCAAAAGTTAATTTTCTGTTGTGGTCTCAAAGTGTGGTAAAAAATACAATCTTACTTCAACTGACGCAATTTCCTTGACTAAATTGTTAATATGACGTAATTTCTCAGTAGCACCATCCATTACACTTTGTAAGGCCAATCGACCTTATTTCGTAAGACACAAAGAAGATAATGCCTTAAGTGCGTGCTTGTAACTTATTTTTGTTATCCAAAAGCAGGTAACAACTTCCTAACCTAACCTTGAAGTTATTTCAATGTAAATGTCCGACAGAGGAAAACAAAGTAGATTTTTTTAGAATTCAACGGTCTCATTTATTTGGAATTTACTTCTTGGTAACCAATCTTATCTTATTAAAGGTGTGCTTTATCCGCTTTGGTGTGCATAAAAAATTCCATGGTAATTTTATGCCAAAAGCTCATGCTAGTAAAATAATCTTTTTACTAAAATAATCTACAATACAGAATTTATTGGTTAATGATTCTGTTATATGATGATTCTTTCTTTATCCGATTTACATACAACTTTTAAATATTTATGAGCAAATAACCCAAAGCTTTCATCTTACTCGTAGCTACATATTGTAGAAACGCGAATTTAACGTCTCTATTCGACTGAAATTCTTTCAATCACGTAATCCCTACAGAAGAAATCTGTTAGGAATTCATATCGTGTAAGAATATCGAAATTTCAAAGGATTCTCATAAATGTCGCAGATGTGATGTTTTCTGTTTCGCGCGAGTCCCTCAGGGGGGTTTACTGGGGCCCAAGAGTTTTACTTTCAAACATAAGTTTCGTATTCAGTGGGAAAGTTTGTTTTAAGCTTATGAAGGGTTAATAAGACTTTGAAGTACTTAGATTATTTGTTTAAGGGCTAGGTAGCAGCATTCTTTTACTGTACTTTATTAGTTCAATAAAAATATAATAAACCCATGTGTAAACTATTAATGTGCTCCAAGATTTAAGGGACATTTACGCTAATTATGTTTGTATGAAACATGTATAAATTCAAACATATTAAGCAGGAGAAGGGTCTCAGTACAAATGTTTTGGTAAAAACACGATGGAATTTTTTTTTTCGACAATTTCACACAGCGCCATCTAGGCCCAAACTAAGCAAAGCTTGTAATATGGGTGCTAGACAACTGATATACTAGTTATATACTTTTTAAATATATACTTATTATTTATAGTAACACCCAGACCCGTCACAGTAATTAAAATTCATCATTTCAATTTCTGCCCCGCTGTCAGATCTGTTGGGTGTGTATAGCAATCTGAATCTCCTCCATTCACTCCCTGGATAGGTAGCCATCATCAGATTACAACTAGGTCAATCCTTGGCGGAGAACCAAGTCTTCAAAGTTACATCGTTTGTATGAAATTTGACTGATGTCTTTAATTATATGACCGCCACTGTATTTAGGATGCGTAAATAATCTACCTTTATTTAGGTATGTTGAAATTTCCAATGTCAACACAAACAGACTTGGATTTCTGATCAATTGTTTACGTATTGCTCAACAGTATCTTCCTTGGCCAACAAAGCACTTGACCAAACAAAGATCACTATTTCCTTTCACCACAAATTAAGCGAATCATTTGCATACACTATTGGTAGATACACGCCCATCGCTTGACTTTCTAAATCCTTGTGGGAACTTTTAATCTTCTAAAGTGAAATGTGTACACATTTCACAATGTGTACTCAAAAAGGTATTTAAGTGGTAACTATCTTTCATTGATTACTTGTATGGCCAGCAACGAAAGTAGTTCAACACTGTACTTTGTCATAGCATCTTTTTTGATAGAAATGTTTAAAACTTTGAGACCTTTTTGTTAAAAAAGTTTGTGGTCATAGTACTAACACGTACTAATGTTAAGCGACTTTATTTGTATAAACTTTGATTGAATTATTCACAGAATCTTCGTTTTTTTGCTTCCGAATATAAATCCTTTTGTATGCAAAAGTTTTCACAAGTAAAATACGTGCAGAAAGTTTTATCTTCGTTTACTTTTTTTATAATATTCACTTTCTTATCACTTATGGAGTTTAATTTAATTGCATAGTTTTGATTGATCGATGTTTTAATAATAAATCAATATTTGCATAAAGGGCTTGGTGGCGCAGTGGTTTAGCGCCTGGCTCTGCGATTGTGGAGGTTAAGCAACTTTCGCAAAGATCTGTCATGGGATGGGTGACCAAAAATTTATTATCTCGAGTTCCCCTGTGCTTCGGAAGGCACGTTAAGCCGTTGGTGCTCCCAACTTCATTTACAGTCGTTAACACCCACCAATCCGCATTGGGCCTGCGTGGTGGGTTAATGATGGTCCATCCTTTTTATCCGCCCATGAGAAAGGCCTGTGCCCCAGCAGAGGGGACATCAAAAAATGGCTGGTGCCGATTGCATTAGTATGAATATATGTCATGAGAAGACACTAAAGCAATTTTACTTGAAGAGAGATGGAAGGGACGTTGATGAAAGAAGTAGAAGCCCTTAGGAGAGATGAATGGATTGTGTGCGGAATGATATGAATGACAAAAGAGTGAATGAGAAGATGACGAGCGACTACACAGAACAGAATGGAAGAGATAAGAACTTTCAGCTCCGACTCCAAATAAACTAGGATAAAAACAGGGAAATTATAAACAGTTGTAGTTGGATTATGAAATCTGGCTTATTATTGACTACCGTTTTCCTTATCTACGTAGCCATAACATATCACAGGTAAATAAGCGGAAATAGACAGGGGAGTTCAAAAGGGGGACGAGAGGTCGCCGGTATCTGCTGCTGGCAGACTTTGTGCTAATAATATATCGAGTTGAAAACAATTCCAAAGTAAAATGCTTTTTACTACTAAAATTACGTTTCAAACGGCACAGTTTTGTGAAATTTCGAGCTTTATACAAAACCGTAAAAAATGCTTTAGATATTCTTATTGAACCTTAATTTTTGCCTTCCATTCATAAGCATACCTTTAAAGTTCTATAGACACTTTCATCTCAGATTTTTATCAATTGGTAAATAAACTAAGTGCAATTTTTAATATTTGTAAACTTTTTTTTTAATCTTTATTGATTTAGGGACTTTTAACACATGTTATGTCAGTCCCATCATACCCTAAACTATGTTAATTCTACTACTTATAATATTATATTTACAAACTAATACTAAATATATTATTATTGTTGTCGGCTAGCGCGGCTAGCCAGCACCATTTCACAAACCAGTTTCGCTGCATTTGATGTGGGATTTGACAAAATAGTTTGATATACACCCACATCACACGTTTTAAGTTCTACAACACATCTACCTAAATTTTCGAGTAATTAATGATTTATTGGAAAACAATATCATTATTGACGTTGATATTATTTTAAGTGTAAAAGTTTCTTCCATCTCTGTTCTAATCTAATATCTTTGGAATAATAGACAGGACTGCTACCAACTTTGTTAAATAGGTACATATAGGAAATGCTTTAATTATTATCCTACAACTGAAAAGCTACTAAAAGTCGTTTTAATATTTTTACAGCTCACTTTACCGTAATCAGCACATTACGATCTTAATTAGCACAAACGGCCCGTGCTCCCATTTAGTTAGATAATTATCTAACCGCCATTTTGCTAATATGCTTTGAGTCCTTATAGATAATAGCAATAATGGTCAAAATGTAACATGAAACCAGGAGCTTGTTTCTAATATAATTTATTATGAACAAGATACATGAAACCGTTGTATGTTTTTTTTATTTTGTAATTATGTAGTTAGGGCTGTCACCTTTCAACAAGAGCAGACCCGGGGGTTACTAACAGAGTTACGTAACCAGGGGTCAGATAGGTGATTTATTTTGAGCTTTCGTATTGTTGATTTTCTTCTGACGTGTTGGTATCTTATTTTAAAAGCTTTTCGTTAGGTATAGTTATCTTTTTTTTCAATAAGGTAATCTATGTACATCCCAATATCCCAATACTCAAACTAGTCCATTTCTTTATCAAAATTCATCGAAATTGGTTAGTAGTTCAGGTGTGAAAAAGTAACATTAAAGTTACTTCTGCGTTTATAATATTACTTATAAAATAGTTTTAATTCACTAAGTTTAGTAAAAATACGTTTTATGTGGCCCTCTGTACAACTTTACTTATAATGCCCAACGCACCTGGTTGGGCTTCTATGCAAGAGCTTACTGCATTTTCTAAATAATCGCCATGTTTGCATATCGCCGTGCAGTTTCTTAGAATACTAATTTTAACGGTCATAGTAAACACATCAGTTGAGAAACTCCTTAAACCGGATAATAAAACTATCTAATTAAGAAGTTCCAAAGGATATTCAAAAGACGTCAAAACTGTTGATGAGTCAGGACAGCGAACTAAAATCTATGGAACAAACATTGCGCTCAAAAAATGGCATCACACGAAAATTACAACCTGGAGCTAAAAATGCTGGCATTTAATTATGCAGCACAAAACGTTTGAACATTGGTTGTTTATTAGCGACCATAAATTTGTATATGTACTCACTCATAGATATTGTATGATACGTTATTTCTGCAATATTTACTGCCTTATTGCGTTAATCTTCTTTTTTTCTAATTAAAAATAGAACAGAATATTTATCAAACTATATCTATGATGTTATCCGCCATATATCTTCACGTTTTACATGGGCTGGACTTTGAATTACCTCTTGTTAAGAATCGAGAAAAAAATCAGAATAGATATTTAAGACTAAATTTCACGGGTATTGGTTAAATTCCAATTAACTTACACCTTTGACGGATAACATCAAAGATAGTAATTAGAAAAAAAACCTTTATTATTTATTTGTCACAAAGTGGCAACTAGATAGTAGAACTAGATGACGTAAGCAAGTGCAAGCAGGTGTCATCCCGGAATGCAATACCTTGTTTTTTTAGACCATGATGCTATCCTGAAACTGTGAAACAAGTCCTTGTCTACACCTATATTTCCCAGGTCATGATTGTGTTACTATCTAACATTTTCACTATGCTAAGCTTTACTGCGACTGGCTTGCCTTGGCTGTTCTTAGAACAGGTGACATCATGGCGAACAAACGCATTGGCTCTTATAAAGTAGGTTCCCATGCTCTGAACTTTTAATTTGAAAGCTTTTTTAATAGAAGAAGTAATGTTCTTGAAAGTCTGTAATATTTTCATCATTAAGAATGAACAAGGAATTAATTTTTTGACAGTTCTTAAGCTTATATTTATTTCTTCATTGGTAGTAATGATACCTCTACGATTTTATCAAAAAAGATTTCGTAATAGGTAGATAAACGCATGACTCGTACCTATGTATTTCTTTTGCTGTTCCCAAATTGCGAATACCATGATTTTTTTTTTGATAATTAAACGTGTTAGTTAGCATACTAATATTTAAAAAAAACGGTCAAGAGCGAGTCGGACTCGCGCACCGAGGGTTCCGTACAATCATAAATATATTTGGATATGTTACTTTAGTACAGTCTTTAAAAAAGTAGGATAAACGGCAGACAGGTAGAAGGGCGAACAGGCGGACAGTTAATTTACAAATCTTAACCACAGCTGCTTAATGGTGACTGAAAAACTTTTCAGCCACTCCATATTGCAAACTGTTTATATTACTAAGTAGGAACTTATTCTTCGTTTATTCGTACGGCAAATAGTAGGTAATTATATTAGAACCAGCCACCAATTTATTATTGTAGTATTAGGTTGCGCCATCTCTTGACCGATAGTGGAACTATCTTCTTTTCTTAGGTTAGCATTCTTAGGATAGCGCCATCTGTTGACTGGTAGTGAAACTAAAGAATTTTTGTTTGTTTTTTGAGTTTCTAAAAAAGTGTGTTATATTGAGACATCGTTTTATTTTTCCTGTAATCTTTACATAAACAACTATTACATAGAATTATTTCAGATTTTTCTCTTTGTAAACTTCGGAGATAAGGGGGGGGGGGGAACGGTATTTTTTTTTACATTTTTCATCATAAGTCGAAAACTATGCGGCCTAAGAAAAAAGAAAAAAATGTTTTAAAATGTGCAAACAGCGCTCTTTCATATGATACCCCACATGCCTTAGTCACCTCACTTCAAATTTTTAAGACCCCTTTTCAGTCCCTGTTGTGAAAAAAATATTAATTTTATTATTTCTTTCTTATTTGCAAAATAGTTGGGCAAATGTCATCTTAAACTATTCCAAATTTCAAGTTGATACCATTAGTAGTTCTCGAGATATCCAGCTGTGACAGACAGACAGACTGAGTCACACCATAAGGGTTCCTTTTTTACCATTTTGGTACGGAACCCTAAAAAGTAATTAACAGCTTCGCTTGTATGTATACGCACAAAAAGAGGTGTAATTTTTAACGTTCACGGTCGTTAAAACATATAATAAAGAAGACGAGGTTTTTTACCTATGCAACTTCTTGTTTTAAAGATTGTCTTTAAAGGCCATGATACACAATTTGTTCATATTTGACTTCATCAAAGTGCTAAAAAGAATGCAAACAACGTTCTTATGATAAATCAGATTTCACAACCAAAGAACATTTCCAGTAACTTGAAGCGAGAACGAGTGGCGCATTTAAATGCCCAATATGAGGTTCCTCGAAGCGCACCTATTTTGAAGCGCACCTAAACAATTCCTCGGTGCGCACCTAAATAGGTAATTTATTTTGATAGTGCACCTATTTAGGTGCGCATCGTGGAATACTTTGGGTGCGCTTAAAAATGGGTGCGCTTCGGAGAATATCTCCTATACAGGGTGCATTTGAAATCACTCTCCAAATTTTAAGGATGTGTTCAGTCCATGAAACTGAACAACTTTCTCTAAGAAACATAGGGTCAAATATGTAAAAAAAAATTGACTTTTCATACAAAACAAAGAGATCACGTGATCAGTTTAGTATGGGATGACCAAAATTTTTTGGCGTATTTCGACACATGTTTCATGGAGAAAGTTGTTCAGTTTCATGGACTAAACACATCCTTAAAATTTGGAGAGTGAGTACAAATGCACCCTGTATTTCTCTCTCAGAATAAAAAACAATAGGACTCCCGTTTTGCCCCCTCGGCTACGGAACCCTAAAAATGGTGTCAATTTCTCATCGTTGGAAACTAATTTGGCTAATGATCTAATTATTGTTATATTTCTTTCTACCTGTATTATAAGAGCTGTAGGTATGTTTCTTTAATGGGCAAATATAAAAAAAAAAACTATTTTTTTGACTGTTATACACAGTGAAAAAAATTATTAGCTTTTATTATTTTTCTCGTATTTTAGCGGAAAAGAACCGGCCTTATTCCAAATTGAAATATTATTAGAGTAAATATTAATAAATTATCAGCGAATTGTTATACTGTTTACGGTAAGGTAAAGTCCAAATAAACCATTTAATTGGAAGCTTTTTTGCAATAAACTTTTTTTTTTGAGATATATTATTTTTTTCAATTTTTTAAACATAAAGTTATAAGCTTAAATGTGATTTGTCGTGTCTGTCAGTTCGATATTCACCAAGTTATTATACGTTTTACACCCAAGCCGTTATGTTTGCCTGTCTGTTTCGTGTCCACCCACTTGTTAATCTTTCTTCCAGTTTTCTCACGACATCGCACATTCAACGACATTTTTGGATATCAATATACGGCCTACTTTCATTAGGAAGATACTATTGTTTGTTATTATCTATGTCAAACGACGTAAAAAAATTTTTACTGTAATCTCTAAAAAAAATAAAATCAATTTTAGACAACATTATAAACATTGCTCTGGTTACAAAATAAGTTAAAATCAGAGACAACGGTGGAACTACAAAACACCTAGACCAATATAGAAATGTTCGTTTTCTTAATTGGCCCAGAGATGGCGACACCTTGAATAGGCATGATGACAATTTTTTTATTTTATGTTACATAAATTACCTCTAAAAAAGAAACATTGATAAAAGAATTATTTCGCTAGCATGAAAACTGCCCGAGATATCACTGTTTGAAATGCACAAAATTGGACTCACCCAAAAACGCTCCATACTAACGGCTACTTAGTTATGACGCTACGCTTAAGTAGTTTGTATGCAACGCGTAGGAAATTTGTTTGCTTGGCAGCTATATTAAATATTGTGTTTATCAAAATGGTTTCTTAGACAAATTTGCTATAAATTTTATGGACTACCTAAAGGTATTATTTATTTTAATAAATTTTATACTTTTTAAATGGAGTTGTCCACCCAACTTTGAAGGATCATAAAACAAATAATACGCAATATATAAAACCAAGAGGTATACAAGCTACTCTAAAAGTTTAATATGTTTACGATTTTTATTAGTATTTCGTTATTTTATTCATTAGTCATCATCCCTATTGAAAACCAGCGTACAAACCTCGTCTCTAAAATAATACGAAAAAAGATTTTATCACTTTAGTGTCAGTAACAGTTGTGGGCTTCCATATGTATGAAAACTTTATGGCTCGCCATAACCTCACACTCGCGGGCCCAATGTGGATTAGTATGGGCATTAAAGCTGGAACCAACATCTTATGAGGTCTTCCGGTAGGAAAGCTCTAAGCTCTTCCGAAAAATAGCTGTGACAATGATTTTTGCTTTTTTATCTACATCTCGGGTTTCCTATTTCAGCGTTAGTTTATGTATTGGAACTAATAAATGGCCCCATAAAAGTGTCAAAAGAGTTTTTTACATGCGGATGATTTGTTTTGTTTCATGGGTTTCATGACGTATTTCAAAAGAACGACCATGATGTAAAAATTCTTTTTTTTAACTTGGTTTTCTAGTTGTTTTTGATTTGCTTAGTGAAAACAGTCATAGTAGTACTACATTTACCACATAATCAATTTGAAAAAATAGCTCTCCAATATTATTTTTAAATTCATATCGATTAGGTAATGTAAATAAAATTATACCATTTTTACTCAAATATACAAAGTTTCAAAGAAAAATATTCAGTTAATTATTTTCATCGATGTAAATAAGTTTTACGCAAATGTCAACAAACTTGACAATAAAAGTCAAGTCACACATTTCAACTTGCACTAACTTGAACCACTTTTCATTTCATTTAAACTTCAGTTAAAGACCTCAATTAACTTTTATGCGAACCACAAACTGTTATTAATTAGTCATAAACTAGATTGTAAATTGAATACAATTCTGAAGTCGACTGAGAGGGAAATATGAGATTGTGGTGTGATAGAAACAGATAGAGTGATTATTCAGCCACTTGAGAATGCATTACAGGAGGCATCGACCGCGAATGAATGCTAGCTTTGTCTGTCCGTCCGTCTGTTTGATAGATAGCAGTGGGAATCTATTCAGGAGCATATCCGGAGATTCCAGATCATCGTTAATTCTAGCCCCTTTATTCTACAGCTAGGTCCGGGGTATAATAGACAAGATTAGATTGTACTGTAGGTACCTATGTTTCTTGATATCTTTCATATCCCAAATCTTAAAAAGGGGATCATAAAATTAAATTAAAACATTAACAATCTCAAATGTGATTCCAATATGAAATAAGTGTAGGGTTTTCTAAGGATTCCATTTTTTTCCCTATTGAGTAAAAAATTGCGTTTGATTTCAACACAAGGTCACAATGTAATTTTTTCTTCATTAACTCTTTGAGCTATGGGAAAACCTACAAAACGCTTATGTTGCACAAAATTTCTCATCAAAATTCACCATGTTTTCTACAAACTTTTCGGCCTTATTTTTTATGTACTCACTCAGTAAAAAAACAACCCAAAAATGTAAAATGTATACTTTCACAGGAAAAAAACAACTTTAACAAATACAATGAAGTAAGTTTGACTGCAATAACAACAAAAACGTTAAAAGTCAACGTAATAACAAAGTTTTTTGACTCCAACCTTTTTCGAGTAAAGAATTTCGTGTGGAAATTGCCAAAAGTTTGTTATCGCGATGACCCTGCGCAATTAAAGCCTCAAATGTGCCGGTAAACGTTGGAGACTGTTAACTGAGGAACCGGGGCCCAACTGCGCTAATTCTGAACGATAAAACCAAAACCGTTACGTTGACATTTACCTAAAAATCTTAAGTTGTAGCTGAATTTGCCGCTGACTGTAGCCATAATATAACATTCTACAATTGACATGCTTTCATATTTTACAAGGTAGGTAAACCTTAATTCGAAAACGATTTCGAGGTTTTTCAATTTCTGACATCGTACATATTTTTTCGAGGTTTTTAATCAATTATTTAATGAATTTTGAAAAAGAAAAAAATATGTGTGTGTTGTTTTCATAAGTTATTTCTAATTAACAAATAAAAACACAGGACAAAATTTTTGAAATGTTGTCAATTTCGCTTTAAAACAAGAAAATGTGATATTCTTTCTTTTTTCTCTTTACGGTACAAAAAAGCTGTAAAACTATGACAAATAAGAGCTAAAATAAGGCTACTACTAATGAATATCACACTTACCAGCTTCTGCGAGTATAAAATGTTTTCATTTCATAACTCCGTTTTAGTTTTTATTCTTTTAGCAATTAATATGGCTTTAGAATAATCAGAAGAAGTTTTTGTATACAACTTCAGACTGTATCGCGACTCTTTAAAAGCTATTATGCATAAAATATGGGTCGCTAAGTGAAATGAGAGGTATTTTCGCTAACACACGTTTTTGCTATATGAAAATTAATGCGAGAATAAATTTCACTTGTTTTTAAATTTTTAATTTAACTGGCACTATTAAGAACATACTAATCGCAGTTTTCATTTTATTTTTATCTCAAGTTAATGTCATTATTATGGTGGTTAAAATAACTGATAAGTTAAGTTACGGATTTTTATATGTGTCAATATAAATAATAACACAGTATAATTATACATATATTAATATGTAGTATCAAAACTCTAAAATCAATCATTTCTGTATTATATTCACCTCTCAAGCTTACGCGCTCACTATAGACATGAAATAAAACACTTTTTAGGGTTCCGTAGCCTAAAGGCAAAAAACGGAACCCTTATAGATTCGTCATGTCTGTCTGTCCGTATGTCACAGCCTCTTTATTCCGAAAGTATTAAGATTACACAGTTGAAACTTGGTAGGTAGATGTATTCTGTTAACCGCTTAACGATTTTAATACAAAAATAAAAAAAATAAAGATTAAAGGGTGGCTCCCCATACATGGAACTGAAACTAAAAAAAAATTTTTTCTTCAAACCAATACGTACGGGGTGTCTATAAATAGGTATTTAAAAATGACATTGAGTTTCCTCAAACAATTTTTTCTCAAAGTCAACCGTTTGAAAGATATACACCGCCAAAGTGGTAAAATGTGTGTCCCCCCTTTAACTTTTGAAATAAGAGAGTGAAAAATCTAAAATAAATATATGCTATAGATCTTAATAAACACTTTCAACGAAAATTGGTTTAAACGAGATATAAATATAGTAATTAGTTTTTGAGAGATAGCACATTTTCCAAAACCGTAAATATAACTTTGTCATTCATACGCTGTGAAAAACAACGTTATTTTTGGAGACAAAAAATTATAGTGGTTTTAAATATGGTATGGTATAAGCTAACTACGGAACCCTACGGCGCGTGGCCCGACATGCACTTGGCCGGTTTTTTTGAAAGTAATTAGTTGGTATGTATTTAGTTTGTTTTTTTTTATTTTCCCGACGTTCTTTCAATAAAACCATACTAATATCCGTTAAAAAGTGTTTTATTTCATTGTTGTATTCATCAAATTGTTAAAAAACAAAAATTGTTAAACTTGCTTACATTTTTACGCAAATCAAAACAATTTAATATAAGCCGATGCCTTTTGGTTGATATTTACCAGATGCTTTATCTACCTGATAGCATCCTGTTGGTAGGTACCTTCATTGCTATCAATAAAAACAGATCGACGATAATTATTTTAGTGACATATTTGAAAACCTACGTCATTGTTTGTAGATTAAATAAAGATAGGAAAAAAACTACATGAAGTAAAGTAGGTCGTCTCCTTTCGTTTTTTTTTATTACTGCAAATATCGAAAATTGTCGTTTTGCTACAAAGAAATCGAAAATTAAAAAAATATGATTATTGATAAAAAAATCTTTTATTTAAGTCCCTAAAATTTTCTTATCACCCTACGTAGCAGTTTTTCTGGTTATTTTTATAGTGAATTTTTAACTAATTTACTCGTTATTGTTATTCAGTTCAACCATTCAAATTACTGTTATCAAACAAATATTTTAATTAAATTTTCATAAAAAAAACAATGCAATTGTTTCTCTCACAAAGCTACTCAAACATTCTCCACGGCATTGTACGATAACAAACACAACATTTCATTAGCCCGAAAAGTAGAAATTTTCACGAAATTCACACAGATCAACTCATTTCATATTCTCTCGACATTCTCTTTGTTTGGTTGCTGTAATTCGATACCGGTTCTGCGCCTTTGTCATAGACACTCAGCATTTTCGCTTGACAATAAAGAAAAAACATTTTTATTCACAACCTGTTTCCTTCATAAATTAATAATTTTAGTTACAAAAATGCATAATCAACTAATCTAAACAACTTTTGTATACTTATTACACTCTACAAAACTTTCTGTAACATTGTCATCGAAATAATGGAGGTGATCTGTCGGTTGTCTGTGGGTTAAACTTAGAAAAACTACATATTTCCAACGCTTAACCAAATCAATCTACAAGCTCATTAAACAAAACAAAAAACGATCGGCGACCATTTTGGAAACTTTATTTCAAATCAAAAATAGAAAATATTACGTTTGGATTAGTAAGCTAGTTTAACTTTTCGTTGCGTGTTTTGTTTGTGCTGTTTGGAAGAAAAGTGCGTGAACGGAGTAGTGTATAGTGATACTATTTTTATTATTTCTGTAGTATGTTGAGGCAGGTAGTGCACACAATGGACTGTTGATAGGTGGGCGTGCCATGTGCTTACAACTTTCACACCTAGACAGGGCTTTCTTCGTTTTTTTATATATTAATGAGCTTTTATTTAATGCATTAAGTAGAATAACAACAATTAATGACGCAAGACGTCTCGTGTTCGTAAATTCTATACCTTTTTTACATTAAAAATTATCGTTGATACTTACAAAAATTATAGTTGTGACAAAATACATTATGATTATTCACTAATGAATGACTTTCTTAGGATGTGAAAAAAAACGTTACAAAGCCATTTAAAATAGAATTTAGGAAGTTGGAACCTTAAGGTTGGAACTAATCAAATATAAACTAGAAATTTTAATACATTTTACAGTCAGTTCTTCTATTTAGAAACATAAGGAATTAACGAATCCAAAGTACTCCTACCTCATTGTTATTTTGTGCTGAACCGTCTTTCAACTCTAAGCAGAAAGCAGTGACAACCCTAAAACGACTTAAAAAGTTAATAGTTTACAAAGCGCAAGTGTTACCAAACAGGCCGACTTATTTTGGGGCAATCTCTTATCGCCGGCCAAGGGCTGACTTTGTTATTCTATTAAGACGATGTTGGGTCTACATAGACTCACAAACTAATAGAAATGGCAGTTACTTGTTTAATATATTAAAAAAATAAAATAAAATGCTTGGTACATTTAACAATTTCACACAACGCCATGTAGTTCCAAACTAAGACAAGTGATATATTACTTATAAACTACTAAATATTTTATACAACCAACCGGGAATCGAACCAAGTGGTGCAGTGATCGCCGGCATGTTGACCACTGCACTACTCAGGTCTTTAAACACTTTACTTGCCTTTGAATACTGTTTCTGTTTACTTTGAAAACGTCAGAGACCTTAAATTTGAATTATAACTAGCCACTACCCGCGACTTTGTCTCCGTGGAAACTTAATATGAACGGTACCCTATATTCTTTTCTGTAGCACTGACAACTTCATGATGATGGTTTGAGAAGTTAAGACGTGAAAGTGAAACAAACAAACACACTTTCGCATTTTATTAGTAAGGAGTTTTAAGAGTTTTAACCAAATACAATATTTCAGTACCTACTACATAATAATCTAGAAAAAATAGGACGGGAATCGACCTCGCGACCTTTGGATCTCCGGTCCAATGCTGCTGAGCTACCAAGTCACTAGAGTCTAATATATTATTTAGTGTTGTATAAAAATAACACTGTGAATGCAAAAAATCTCAAATTTGAAAACAATATATCAGATTAAATAAGTAAATATTACTCGTATCTCAAAGTTAAATCACGGATCACGGAGTTTTACAATAGTGTCCTGTCTGCTGCTTTTGGTATTTTATCTCTATGGTCCAAACTTACTACTTGACTTGTTACGTAGCAACAGTTTGGTTAAGTTCCCGGGTTAATGCGTCCGTAATTGTGTTAGTTACTTGTATTGATTGAATACAGCAGCTAGTACAAACTATAATGTGTATTGTACTATAAGCTAAACATTGGAAACTGATTTGTTAAAATGTTAGTTATTTTCTTTGATACTTGAAGGTTTATTTTGCTTACCCTGATCTGGTTCGCAATTCCGAAACGGAATATCGATAATGTATGAAAATTCCAAACGGAAAATTATCGCATGTAATATGTGGTAGGTCCATAGATTTTTATGGATTTGCTGCGTTCGGAATGATTCCGTTTCGGAATTCTGAATCGAAATTCCGTCTGTATGTGGCGTGCCATACAACAGTTCAACAATTATTTAATAAATATTGTCTGTACGACGTATTAGAAAAAAATAACAGTAATAAGATTAGGTAGGGTGAAATGCCCTAAATTTGGACATGTAAACAATTTTTTGGAATTCAATCTCAAATATTTATATTAAAATTGAACTCCACAAAGCTAGCTTTAAGCAAGCAAGCTTTGTGGTAGCTGAAATTAAACACCAATTTCAAAATTAAATTAGAAAAACTAATTTACACAAAAGTTCCTCAGTGATGAGGATTCCGGGTGTAGTGCGCTTTCACCTTCGGCCTTATCGTCACTTAACATCAGGTGAGATGAAGGCCAAGTTGTGATTTAATATGTTACCAATATCACAAAAAAACCTTGAACCCTCCAACTACCACAAAAAAAAACATGTCAATTACATTAAACAAGTCTTTTGCTTTAATATCGCGAAAGTTTCAAAGTTGCAATCTTGTGGCAGATGTGCACGCGCAGATGTTCGGACAACCTGCGCGCAACAGATTGTCTCTTTTTTTACAACGAGCAACTGCCCTTAAGGCCAGTACTGCTCAAAATATCAACGCAAACAAAGTAAAAATTCATATTTTTGGTAAGTACTTACCTATTTATTTTAAGTTCATACTTATAAGCTAACTAGCGGCCGGCCGCCTGCGTCTTCGTCTGCGTGGAAGGTTTTTTTGCTATCCCTTGGAAACAATACTTTTTTTCGGGTTGAAAGGTTACCCTATGTCCTTCTCATACCCATGACAACGTGTATGCAAAATTTCATGATGATCGGTTTAGTAGTTAAGACGTTGGTAAGGATATAAAATTAAGTACTTTTAATTTTGAAAGGATTGAGTAACAAAAAATATTTGTGAAAAAAACACTTGTTAACGGATACTAGCGCGGTTTTATTGAAAGTACTTTGGTAATTAGTGTTTTTCAGTCACCCGTGAGCACGGCAGCTGCAAAGGTGAAGGGGCCGAAACGTCGAAAAAATAAAAAAATCAAACCAAAATAATTTTAATTACCAAAATAATTTTAATAAAACCGCGCTAGTATCCGTTAAAAAGTATTTTATTTCATGTCTAGTGAGCTTTAGAAGTGAAAAACTATCCGTTTCAGTGTTTAATATTTAGAACTTTAGAGATTAAGCATATAATGTTCCTAATTACTTATATAATTTTTTGGTGACAAAATATTATAGAAGATTACGAGTTAGAAATTCAAAATTCAAAGTCATTTTATTCAGTCTAGTCTATTACAAGCACTTGTGAATGTCAAAGAAGCTATGCCATCGGTTCGCAAACCCTAAGCGGGAGACCTTGTAACGAGAAGAAAGAAAAAGAAAAAAAGAAGAAGGAATGAAAACATAGTTACTTACAGCATTTTCTTCACGTTTTTTTATAATTTTCGTCATAAATTTGGGAAATCTATTCGGTACAGTAGAAAAGTATTAAAATAATTCCCTGTCGTCTTTATTGTTCTTGATTTTATGTCTAATGGGAGAAGTGAGTTTATGTAGGTAATCGAAAGAAGATTATATTATAACTAACTAAAGAATTTCAAAACACACCTCGTCTTAAATGCAAAAAGAAAATATTTACTTGTAAGGCATACATAGCGGTGCGTGCTTGAGAGATTTAAAATGTTTTGTATGCATACCATGCCTCGTATGTTGTTTTTTTTGCTTGATGGTCAAGTTTTCGTGAGCAGGTGATGACCAAATGGTTAAATTACGGATGTCAAATTGATGGGACAACGTGTTTGAGTTAATAAGGTTTCTCAATATTTAAAATAAGTTTTTTCCATATTTGTTAAAATTAAAGCAATCAATTAAAACAACATCACATACAAATAGTAAAACTAAAAAGTAAATAAAACCGATTACTTTGTTTTATAAATATCAAAATACCTATTAATATTATGTTTTTTTTGGTTTTACTATTGACAGTGAATTTATTATATTGGGTGTTAGGTAATAAATAACCTTGTAAAGCCGTGTGTGCATAATAAATGCATACAACCCTAGAAAATCATGAAAGACCCTGAAAACCAACACTATTTTGAAAAAATTAACCTATTTATGTTAAATTGCATTGTGGCAACCCTAAATCCAAATTGTGTTGTTGTCCGTTAATGGTATTGATTTATCTAATACAATAAAGTAAATATAAAAATTAATACTGTCTATTTGCGTCTAGGGTTGTCATTTTGTATTTTTTCCTACGAATAAAAAAACATTATTTCTCAGGCAAGTGGCGGTTTCATTTCAGAGTTTATAAACATTTTTTAAGGGTGTATGCATGTTACCCTATTTACCATATTTGGCTGTATAGGTATAGATTATAGAAGTTTGTTTATAAGGCTATTACCAAACGCTAAACAACCTGCATAATTAGTTTTGTGATTACAAACAAATGATCCCGATGACTTTTTTATGCACAACTGAATAGTGCTTGGCCTTCACCTCACCTGATGATAAGTGACGATAAGGCCGAAGGTGGAAGCGCACTACACCCGGAATCCTCATCACTGAGCTTAGGAACTGCTGGCTATCTTACCTCTAACTGCCGGAACACAACAATTTTTAAATTGTTGTTATGGCGTCAGACTTAGGTAAGGTTAATTACTTATAAACTTGCTTAAATTGATAATTTTCAACATTTACTTCCAAAATGTATTACGTGAACTACATAAATACTCGAAATTAAGTTAATAAAACACGTATCCTGTTTTCTGACATTGTCGTATCTCAAATAATTGAGCTCGTTAACAAATTTTTGCAACTTGTAGCTTGTAACGAGTTGACAAATTATTTCACTAATTGACACAGCTGACAGTTTTCTAATTAATAATGTTTTTGTTACAGGTAATTGTTAAAAGCGAGATAGCGGTAATTAAAATGTCTAAATATGGTAACACAAAATTTTTCTTGATCACTTTAGAAGCCGAGTCCTCGTATGTAAAATGAGATAACCAAAACTGAGTTGGCGCAGTTTTCAGATACCTTTCATACGCTACCTAATGGTAACTTAACCTAACTTAAATCCAATAAAATCGTTACTAATCCCCTAAAGGTATTTCGTACTTATAGGTACGATTAAGTAACGTATGAAGGATAATAATGTGAAAACAGTTTAAGTTGGCTCACTTTCAAAAAAAATTTTTCTTTTGTCTGTGCTTTCAACAGTGTGCTTTGTGTAAAACTATCGTTCTAAGTGTTCTGCGTAATATTTTACGACCTACAAATGGTTTCCATGGTGTCGCATCTTTCATTTTCCAGATTCGATCCCCGATTGTGTCAATTAAAGAAACGAACTTAGCTTTAAGATAAAATATGTTTACTGGATCCTTTTTAAAAATGTATATTTGCAGAATTAATGTGAAAGTTTAAAAGATTAGATGTTTGGATAAATCACGAAAACGTTTATAGTCTGGATCAAAACAATAGGTTATTTTATCCTTGTCAAAAGGTTCCCTAGGGATATTCTATTCTAAATGTCCACGCGGACGAAGTCGCGGGCAAAAGCTAGTTCAAAAATAAACTTAAAGAATAAGGTTTTCTTATAGAAGTTTACATAAACCTAATTAATTTATAGACCCATTAAGAAAACATACTTTAAAATTACTAAAAACGTGCTTAAAGTTAATAAACGTCATTGTTTTAATGAAATCCGTATATCAAAGTTGTTAGACCATTCAGGTGGTCCAATGCCATATAAATTTACGAATACGCTAGAACAATAAAATTAAAACAATAAAAAAACTCGGTTGTAAATGTTTTTGTTTGGAAACAAACGTAACATTTTAACGAATCGTTATTAAACTGCCGCCTACGTTTTTTGGAGCAATGCTTTCTATTAATAATGACTTTCTTCGCTACATGTTGATTTTTAGGGTTCCGTATCCAAAGAGTAAAAACGGGACCCTATTTCTAAGCCCTCGTACGCACTGCCCGGTTAGCCGCGTTGCGGCTGTCCGTCCAGCTGGCCGCAGGATGCGGTTGCAGTTGCGGTTAGCCGGGCTGCAGCTAGCCGCAAGCGCAACCGGAAAGTGCGGATAGGATAACGTTGCGGTTTCAGCGTAGGTATATGTGCGCATTCACTGGCGAGCAACCGCAAACTAGCAAACCGCAGTGCTTCCGCGTAGTGCGTACAGCGACCGTCCGGATAGCCGTCAGTCGGGCCGCAGCGCTGCGAGCGACCCGTGCGGTTGGGCGGCGCATAGCCGTATCACAGTGCGAATAGAAACTATTTTTTCGCACATATTTTTGGTTGCGGTACTCCGGACGGACAGCCGCAACGCGGTTAGCTGGGCAGTGCGTATGAGCGCTAAGACTCCACTGTCCATCTGTCTGTAGTCTGTCAGACTGTAATTATCTCATGAACCGTGGAGCTAGAAAGTTGTTTTTTGGTACGGAACCCTTCATGCACGAGTCCAACTCGCATTTGGCAGGTTTTTTATTCAACACCTACGTGGTCAATTTACTTGTAATTTTAAAGTGTAGTCATCTTCACTGTCCCGGGTTCGATCCCCGACTGGAGTTACAATTATTATTTGTCAAAGATCCCCAAATTGTCCCCAATAAAATAAAAAAAAATAAGGATTCCGAATTTTTTTACTAATCGCTTGCGGACCATATTTTGGCTCTTGCGCTCAAATAGACTGAAAACCACTGTTTTCGAAGAACCTTGAAGAATTAACTAGTCCATGCAATGCAAATGGCAGACACCGCTAGGACACAAATAACACGGCTCATATCTACATACATTCACTATGAACTAGGAATGTTAAGGAACTCTGTAACCATAACCGAAACTATCGGATATCCGAAATAAAAATCTATGCGTAACCGTAACCGAATCTGATATAAAAGATTCGGATAATTTCGGATATGGTCGGAGTCTAAATGAGACAAGTTATGATAGGTTTTTATGTATACCTAACCTACTATTTCCATTTTCGCGAAAAAAAATCTGCTGTTTCATACAAAAATGAAAAACGAAAATATCAAAATGTATGAAACAGCTGTTTTTATCGGGATTTCAGAATTGGTCCCAGTGTAAAAGTTGTTCAGTTTGATGGTCCCTATCAACCATATTCGGCTTTA
Organism: Agriphila geniculea; assembly: GCA_943789525.1. Lineage (NCBI taxonomy): Eukaryota > Metazoa > Arthropoda > Insecta > Lepidoptera > Crambidae > Agriphila > Agriphila geniculea. Next base: position 21,719,564 of record OX038885.1, on the reverse strand, counting down.
TGAGGCTTTCACCAAACACCTTGTATATCCGTATCTAGATCCGAAACTTCATATCCATAACATAACATAACATCCCTGCTTTGAACACGATCTCAATAGGGATGTTGACTTATGAATAAAATAACGAAATACTAATAAAAATCGTAAACATATCAAACTTTTGAAGTAGCTTGTAAACCTCTTGGTTTTATATATTGCGTATTATTTGTTTTATGACCCTTCAAAGTTGGGTGGACAAGTCCATTTAAAAAGTATAAAATTTGTTATAATAAATAATACATTTAATTAGTCCGTAAAATTTATAGCAAATTTGTCAAAATAGTTTATTTTGATAAACACAATATTTAATATAGCTGCCGAACAAATTTCCTACGCGTTGCATATATACAACGTAGGAAGGCGTGACGTCATAACTTGGGAGCCGTTAGTATGGAGCGTTTTCGGGCGAGTCCAATTTTGTGCATTTCAAACTTTAATATCTCGGGCAGTTTTCATGCTAGCGTAATAATTCTTATACAACTGTTTCTTTTTTTTAGGGGTAATTTATGTAACATAAAATAAAAAAATAGTCAACATGCCTATTATAATTATTCATGAAGAACCTTGATAAATACTAAATCTATGATCTAACTTCATTATTATCAATTTCATGACGAAAAAATATTCCACTATGCTTTGAAAATCAACCTTATCGGGGTCTCTTAACGTCTTATTTTGTTTATAATTACAACTCGGAGGCAGATTTTGACGAAAGTTATACAATTAGCTTCGAAAATCAACCTTGACTGATTGGTTTAAAGTCCAATATAATTTAGCATTATAAGTTTAAGAGTAACAACTTGAAGGCAGATGGCTAAACACCGGCTTGTCTAGATTTCGCAGGTGTCCTAACTGGTTTTGTGGAACAGGTCCATTTTGATGGTCCAGCTTTGCAGGTTGTTAACGAAAATACTGGTTTCATAAAAATAACTGCAGTTTGTCAGATAGTTTCTTAATGGTGTTGTTACACTTTTTTATGACAGATAGGCAAGCACTTGCCCGCTATCAAGCCTGATGGTAAGCGATGATGAAACTCGCTTGCCTAAAAGATACCTATTCACTCGTGACTTGAAGGCCCCCAGATTGTACCATGGGCAACAGCATCGCTTAACCACTGCTAAGGTTAAAATCGCTTGCACGCCGCGCCCGCTGTCACATACGTTTAGTTCGTGCAGGGCCGATACGCGCGCAAACGAATTTTGTTGCAAACTGGTCAAGCGACGCTGTTGCCCATATCGAGAAACATAGACTCAGGCAAGGAGTTCCACTCTCTAGCGGTACGGATGATAAAATCTGAAGCAAAACGATTAGTGCTAGTCTTTGGAATACCCACCGAAAAACGGTCGCGCTTGACAAACATAATATATGGTTGAAAAATACCGGTTCGAAGGACCATTTTTTCTAAGATTTGTTGAAAGTAATGCTGCTTAAGCTATAAAGTACAGAAATAGTACAAAAAATTAAACAGTGAGAAAACTTCTTATTTTTCGGAGGTAATAGTTTATGAAATCTAAATGGTAGACTGATAAATAAATTAACTAATAGTTCGTATCAAATACCTACATATCATTCTTCTTCTTCTTATCGTATGAGGAATAGTGGCCACCTCTGGTGTTAGAGCTTATCAAGCCGCCTGTAAGGCCTCTAACTTGGCTTAACGACTGTTATCAGATGACAACAGCCGGGACCGACAGTTTAAAGTGCCCTCCGAAGCACGGAAGCGCTTAGTTGTAATGCCACTTAACGGTCACCCATCCGACACCTGGCCGGACTGAACGTTGCTTAACAAACGTGATCGAGTACGTTCAGTCTGTCAAGTTCCGCCATGAGCGCTTCTACAGATATATATAACAGCTCATTTAAAAGCATGGACAAAACCTGTGCCAAATTTTAGTAACTAATTTGGCACAAGTTTTTGTCACGCAGGTTCACATTACGATTAGGTCACCAGTCTACTTATAAAAAATAGCACAGGAATGCCATTGTGAATCACATTAGCTATAAAAAAAACAAACGGATCTCCGTACGGAATTCTTCGTGATCCGTTACACCGTCAGTGATGATCATTCTTCTAATAACGATTCCAAGGCGTTCCTTTAGCAATGGATTCAATTATCATCAATCGATTAAATCTATTTGTAAGGTAACTTATCCAGAGTGCTTGTTAATAAGAATTTACGCAACAAATTAAACAATTGTTGCCTTGATTGAAAAATACTAAAGCCAAGGTTAAAAGACAATTAAGCGCAGATAACTATGTATTTAGTATCATACTACTATTTTGAAGAATGTATGTAAAAAATAGTATAATTAGTTATTAACTTATTATACTACTGCTGTAGTACCTACGGCTTGTTCTAAGCCTGCTTGCCTTAGCTACCAGTTACCACCATTAAATCAAGTTAATAAGTGAAGTATTCTAAGTGAACTGCCTTAACACATACATCATTAACATCATTTTAGAATTAGAGGTAAATCTATTCTTAAGTTCGGAAATAAAAAACTCATAAACAATTTTTTCTCAGACCTTACAAAAATAACTGAAAGATAATATATGATTTTTCGTAGGCACGTGTTAAAAATCCATCGTCTCGTTAAAATGTAGCCCGTGGCCTTACACGATAGTAAAGGTGGTTATGTAACAGTTTAGCTGACCTTGCTGCCATCACGCGCATGCTAATGAGCGAGCTACAAAGCGCGCAGTGGACGGCGGGCACAGAATGCTAAATACAAACTTCAGAAAAAAAAGATAAGAAATACTTTTTATTTAGTTATTTCAACACAAAATATCATCATATCAGCCGCACGACACCCACTGCTGGGTATAGGCCTCTCCTAAGGATCTCCACGACGATCGGTCCTGCGCTGCCCGCATCCAGTGGCTCCCCGCGACCTTCACCAGATCGTCGGTCCACCTTGTCGGACACAAAATATAGGGGTAAGCCTATTCCAGATTAGTTGCTAAGCAACGTTTGCTATTGATAAAGGATTGATGACAGTTACATAAGTGTTGCCTAGCGAATAATATGGAACAGGCCTATCCCTATCTGTGAATTGATTGTTAATTCTGTCTGGAAAATTATTTTCTATAAAACGCAAAGTAACACGTTTTATAGAAAATAATTTTTCCTGGATTGAAATTTTATGTGGTGGTAGGTTATTAAAAAATTAAGCGATTTAAGAAATGTGTAAACCTTCATTTTGTTTTTGATTGAACCAGATAAATGTGCCAACTAAGCTCAATTATTAGCACTTGGTCGGATTCTCATTTCGCCGTAAGACAGTCCTAAAGAAAACTTGACTTGATTAACACTAGGTCGGATTCGTAAAAGGTTGGATTTTCATTTTGCATTGAAAACATATTTTTATTTTTATTAAATATTGTACCGACAACAACTTCACTATGACATCGCAAGCGCATAGAAATGTAATTATGACAACCTAACGCGTCGATCCGTCATAACCAAGATTAAGTCAATCCGTATTAAGTCATTTAAATTTCAAACTTTTAAGACCTTTACCGGTTTTGTTTGAACGAGTTTTAACCAAAACGACTTTGTATAAAACCTTGGGGCTTAAGAGACATTTATCAAATAAAAAACAAATACTAAACATAATAATTAATGTGACATTAATATATTAGCTAACTTTTGTGATAATGACTTTTTAACTGAACAAAAAATGGACCTTGCGTCATTCAAAAGCCAAAAAAAGTGGTATTTATACAAATTAATTGCTGTCAGTTAGTTTGTAGCAATAAAGTCTGTATGTAATCAAACGTTAGATGCTAAAAAAATGACCTAGATATCGATAACGTCATAATCGTATTTCAATTGTGTTTCAGTTTTGGGTTTTAGAAACAAGAACAGCTGTGTAAAAAATATTACAATTCAAACACAATTAAAACACGATTATGACGTAAACATTAGCAGAAACGACACCCAGATCTCTATCACGTCTTATGGACATGCAATTTTTATTATAAATAATGATCATTTTTGATGAAATATTTTGTTAAAACATAATATCTAGTAAGTAATAAAACGTATAGTAGAGTCGCCCGTGTGGTACATTTAAATCACGAAAAAAGTTTGTGATATAGTTATTTATTACGCCATTTTTGATACTAATACCCAAGTTTTACATATCGCAACCCGCCGTAACCTATTTTATATGATCTCCAAAAGTGTTATTTTTTTATTTACCGAAGTTACCGCATGGTTTAGCTATTGTCGTGTTCTACAGCTTTGTTTGATTGCCGCTGATAATAATAAAACTACGAAAAGTGGCCATACATAGATTTAAGACCAGATAAAGTCCAACCATTTTCATCAGGTCTTAAATCTGTGTATGGCCAATTGGCCACTTTCCATAGTCTTACTATTATCTGCATTTAAATATAGGTATACCACGGGTGAATGTACTAGTAGGAAATAACAAATTTTATATCATTTGTGCAGACAGCCTGCCTAGCATGACCGATTTATATCGCGTGATATAGCGTTTTATCACTTTTAACTGTCAAAACGACAAAGGAATTTGACAGTTGAGTGTGGATAAAATGCTATATCACGCGATATAAATCGGTCATGCTAGGCAGGCAGGATTGCACCAAACTGCATTTGATATTAATTTATACAAGCAACTCTGTGTAAAATAGGCTGGAAATTGGGATTGTTCAGATAATTCTGAGCAACCCTGATTCTGAGGCCGCCCTATACTTGTGTAGTTTGGTGGAGTACTGCCAAGAAGCTACACAACTACAATTGGTAAGTGTAAGCTGGTGATTTGGCTCCAAAACAAATAAAGAAAAAAAACTCGGTAATTACATGTAAATATAATATTAAGATGCATTTGTAAATTGCAGCTTTTAAGTGATTACTTACTTGTCTGTAGATAAGTACTTACGAACTTAAATAACTTTGACTCTTCACATACCCCTATTTTCAACGGACTTAAAAAAAGGAGGAGGTTCTCAGTTCATCGGAATCTTTGTTTTTTTATTAATGTTACTCGATTACTCGAAGACGGCTGAACTGATTTGAAAAAATCTTTTTTTGTTTGAAAGTATATACTTATAAGTCAGTCCCATTGTCATGAGGTCAGGATCTGATCCTAAAGAAATCAAGGGAACTCTTCAAATATTATGGGAACACCTATAATGTTTGATTTTGGTATTTTCTTAAGTAACTTGTGCATTTTTGCAAGTTTTGAAGGGCCTTACTTGGTTTCGCACTAAAATTTAAAATACATAGGCCAAATAGTAAGATAGATATAGTTACTCATTTTATCTGTTTGTCGATCATTAGACAATGTACCAACCACACCTCTGGCGTCTCGTGCAACTTTCCCGCCATTGACACAAGCGCCATCTTTATGGCAGAAACGTGACCTCTGCACAATGGTGGTGAAATCACTGTGGTACAGCATCAATCTTCAAGTTGTAGGGTTTTTATTTAAGTTGGCATAAAGCTCACTTGTTATCTAACTTGGTTGGAGAAGAATCTTTTTAACTAAACAGCTATATTGTCGTCTGAGCGATGGTTATTTCCTTACCTACCTTGTTGCTACAACGACAATGCTAACATTTGGTGCAAAAACATTCATTATTTATCTACTTCCTAGTTTTTTTATATATTTTTTTATTATTTTAGGTACACCAACAAAATGCATACAGTAAACATTACACATGTTGGTTCACTAAGCCATGCTTGGATGTGTATAATTTCTATTACAGGTATACTCAACATTGATAATGACTCTAAGTACCTTATATTTATAAATTAGTAGCTTTATACAAAGGTTTTAAAGAATTTCAAACAAATTTGACGTTTTTTGGAAGTGGCTTAATATAGGTTCTTGATTCTGAATCTTGTTTCTATCAAATAAATTTAATAGAGAGCCAGTTATTCAAAGATTGGGAATTTCAAATGCATTTCCATCTTATCGTAATCGTGACCTAGTCTCAGGTGGTGAGTATCTGAATAGTATATAAAACTAGTGGCACTGTGAACTGTAGACCTCCTATTTGTGACATTTTTCGAAACGGCTGAAACTTGATTTGTTTTTCAAAAAATTTTAAAAAACTTAATGGACAAAAAAGATATATAATTACCGAACCTGCTCACAAAATTTCACAAGAATCGGTTCAGAAATGCGACCTGTAGATGAGAACAGACGGACAACCGGACATAAACATTTTTGCCCAAGGTGAAACAGAGAACTTTGCTCACTCGAACAAAAAGACTTACAAATTGTTTTTGTTTTCTACCTTCCATCATCAGATAGATAGTCGTAGTTTTCTACTAATGGTCTGTTTTTAACTTCTCTTCAGCCACAAATAGTTCACAAATATCAAAGTGTTCCAAACATTGATGTAACACCGTGGCCACTTCACAAACTGTCGGTTATTTTTTAACGCCCCGCCATAACCGGCGCCTCGCACTCCATCAAAGGGAACACGTGATGATCTCTTAACTGTTTACGTTAACGCTAACTTTGTAGTTAAGAGTTTACTATTTTTGGCAGATGAACGCACACTGAACTGTCTGTTGTCTTGACATTTTTTTAATATAAATCAAATAATATTATTTAATTTATATAGGTAAATGAAAATAGCATTTTAAACTTATGCAAAAAATCTCAATTAAAAAAATGTAAATAGAGATTTTTTTGAGAAAATATTTTCATATACCTAAATCTGTCGTTTCATGTAACATTTCACGTTATTGTCCAAAATCAAATAGCTTTATGTAAGTTGATTCACAAACTACTATATTTTCAGTGTTATTACTTTTGGAGAATAGTTCATTTTTTTAGATTATAATAAATTATCATAATAAAGAGCTAAGTGCTTTTACTTACGCGGAAAGTTAATTGATTCGAAACATCACTGGCTATTCCTTTTTTATATTTTAAATTCCATTAGTACAAATTAAAAAAAAAATACTATGTATTTTCATTAGAACAGGCATTTTGAGATTATAATATCAAATTAGGATTTCGTATTTACTACACCTACATAATTTATTTACATGCGGCCGCCCGCGACTTCATCTGCGTGGAAAGTTTTTTGTTATCCCTCGGGAACAATACTTTTTCCGATGTGAAAAGTACCCTATGTCCCTCTCTGTACCCCTGACAACGTGTATATAAATTTCATGATGGGTTAGTAGTTAAAACGTGAAGGCGTATCAAACAAAGAAACAAACGGACTTTCAAATCTATAATATACATACTTAAGTAAGAATATCCCAATCTTAGAGCATTTAACCAAGTAAGGAGGCGTCACGAGAACTAATTTCTTTACAAAAAAGTCTGCCACTTTCCGCGGGGGACGAGGTAACGCACACACAAATAGTGTTAAACACTAATGCATTTTCGATCACGTTGCTACGCACGCACACGACAAAATTATCAAACACTAGCTTAAACTTTACGCACACAAATACATACACACGCAGAAACCAACCTGTCAGTATACGCGATGACGTCATTTTCATGTAAACGTTGCTAGTGCTTGACACTATCGATATTTTACTCTCGATACCTTCGGCTCATATTTTTAATTTATGTCATAATGATTGAATTATGATGACAAAAAATCAAAAATGAGTCTGTAGTTTTTTTTTTAATTTAGGCCCTTCGATGATGCTAAGGCAACCTTTGGCTGTCGTCAAAATCTACAGGGTGACTTATTAGGATAAGTCAGTAAAATTGATGACACTGCAAGAAATTTTACCCGGTCAATTTAACTAAGCAAGAGTTTTCAAATACTGGTAGGTTTTCGCATCTTTAAAATCAAAGACATAATTTCTTAGATTAGTGAAGGCCGATTCAAATCTCAGCGGTATCCTCTACCGGTGGCGCTAACGATATCCCAATGGGTATGCGGATAACGCGCTGTTTTAACCATAGCGGAATTTTACCGCTATCAGAGGCGGTAGCAGTGGCAGCAGTGGTGGCGCGCGACGCGAGGTGCGTTCGCGGGGGTGCGTCCGCTGGGGCAATAAGGGTTTGTGCAGACGATAACACACGACCCGACCTCAACCAGAACTCAACTCAAACTCAACTCGAACTCAACCGGAGCCCACTCCTTGAAATAAAGCGCTTTCAATTTTCAGTTTTATGACACATTAATAAGCTCCGTTATATTTTGTCAATGCTACTGCACACACCCCGCGCTCAACCCGAACTCAACTCAAGCTCAACCCGAACTCACCTTAAACTCACCTGGGGAGCTACTCAAATTGTCACTTTTCTATTCGTTCGCTAACTTATAAATTAAAAATAAGCCATAAACACCAAAATAACGTGTCATAGGCTTGTCAATTCCATACAATACAACATTGTCTGTGATTTAATTAAACTTGCGACGTCTGACTTGATCGTTTAACTTATTTATTTTTAAACTTTAAGTTAGCGAACGAATAGAAAAGTGGCCATTTGAGTAGGGGGGCTGAACATTACACAGTGACTCAAAATTGTAAGCGATGTATTTCAAGGTGGGCTGCGGTTGAGGCGAGTTTGAGTTGAGTTCGGGTTGAGTTTGAGTTGAGTTCGGGTTGAGCGTGGGGCGTGTGCACCGCGGAGCGTAGCGGATACCGCTCATGTTTAAGTAGGCCTTAAAACGGAATAACTACATTAAAAATCTTTATTTGTTATACTTATTTTAAAGAAAGTGGTTCATGCGTCATGCTTGTGAACGGGTGCTGCCAGTGGGAATGGGTCTGCTTCTTTCTGCTTGTACTAAGGACGTCGTATATTTTTTCTGTTTAATATTATCAATATGTATTGCACTTCTTACTCAAAACATAAAATTATTAACTAATACCTCGTTTTGATTTCTCTTTTTTTATTGCAATCATTTTACTTTCTATAGTCACATAATCAGTAATTTCTCAACTAGTTGAAAGTTATTTACTCTCACAATTACCAATCCGATATGTAGTAGGTAATTCATTTCATACCCATTGTGTGTAAAAATTATTGTGATGGAAAATGACCTCACTTTAAATGTTGAGGTCGTTTTTCGATGTTGACGACTCTGTATGAAATATTATACAGGGAGAAAAAAAGCAGTCCTTGACGAGTTTCTTGCCGGTTCTGCTCGTCACAAGGTCTCCCGCTTAGGGTTTGCGAACCGATGGCATAGCTTCTATGACATTCACAAGACTTGTACTATTATGTATTCTGTGTCACAAGTGCTTGTAACAGCCTAGACTGAATAAATTATTTTGAGTTTTGAGTTTAATGTTATTAGCTTGTATTATAAAACAGTAGGAAGCTTCAAAATGCTGTAAGCAAATTGTGCGAGTACGTTTAGGAAACATGTTTTGCACAAGCTTGGATCGAGGCATCTCGTATCATTGCTTTTTTTGGAAATCTGAAATATAAACATTTACGCCACTTTCGTCACATTCCGCTTCCGTCAAAATAAATAATAGACTGGTTTTTTTTCTGAAAAACCGAAATTCCTCTTTCGGCAGAAAAAAAGTTAGTATTTTTTTTCCAATATTTTATAGCCAGAATAACATAGGTACCTACTGATAAAGTCGATATCGATATTTGTTTCTGTGCTGTCACAACATTACTTTTGCTGCAGTGTGGCCACCGTTTTTAAAATTAAAATGGCATATTTTGGGAAAAATTAGTGACATCCGTAAATATTTTATAATAATAAATTATGTAACGTTAAGGAGGTAAGAGAAAGATAAGTGTAGTAGAATCGCCTAAGGAGAATTGTATCTAAGAAGTGAAAGACAGAAATATAATTTAATAAAATTATTTAAAAAAAACATAAAACTGACTTCTAAACCCCACTCTACCTCTAAAAAGCAATAAATAATATTGAAATAACTAGATACGCATTATAATTGTAATAAAACACGTCTATTGAAGTCGGGTGGGGCTGGAGGACAACTTTTTTTATTCTAACAGCCCCACCCGACTTCAATAGACGTGTTTTATTACAATGATAATGCGTATCTAGTGATTTCAATATTATTTATTGCTTTTTAGAGGCAGAGTGGGGTTTTGAAGTCGGTTTTTTGTTTTTTTTTTTAAACAATTTTTTCTTTTTTTCTTTTTAGTGTAAGTACCTTCTGTATTAGTTATAATTTATCTAGATAGATAGAAAAATCGGTTAGGCCAAACGTGAGATAATCGCAGAAAACCATGCATACAGGTCAAACTGAGAAGAGAACCTCCTTTTTTGAAGTCGGTTAAAATACCAAAACCTTTTCCTAAGTGTAACAAATACTTTTCTGAAAACCGCATCAAAATTGGTTCAGGTAAACGCGAGATAATCGCGGACAAACATACCTACATAATACGAGTGAAAGTCAGAACCTTTTTTTTGAAGTCGGTTAAAATACTAAAACCTTCTCCTAAGTGTAACAAATACTTTTCTGAAAACCGCATCAAAATCGGTTCAGCCAAACGCGAGATAATCGCGGACAAACATACATACATACACACAGGTCAAACTGAGAACCTCCTTTTTTTTGTTTTTTGAAGTCGGTTAAAAATACAATTTATTTATGATAATCCTCAAAACACACACGTAGTGTAGTGGAAGCCCACGGCCACCGGTCACGATACTCACGATGGGGAGAAGCACAGAGAATGGAGCCCGCGGCAAGTCACAATGAAAAGAAGCACGGAGAGTGGAGCCCGCGACAGATCACGGAGCCCGCGGGTCACAAATGTCACAATGAAGAAGAAAATATTTGCACGGAGACTTGGATTGTCAGCCGGCAGGCTGATTATCTTATTAGAAACCACCTAGCGTCCGGTCTCATTTGACAGATTTTTACAACGGAGCTCGTCGAAATAACTCCCGTTTTAAGTTGTAATTTGACAATGGTTTAATACTAACTATAAATAAAATGCGTAAAAAAATAATACACAATTTTTTAATGCGAAATTGTGTACTCACTCGATACCAATATAAAAGAGCGAGAAGAATAGTAATAATCCCCCATAAGTAATAGCCCCCCCCCCCCCCCCCCCCCCCCCTTAATCTTTTATTTTTTTATTTTTGTGTTAAATTCGTTAAGCGGTTAACAGAATACATCTACCTACCAAGTTTCAACTGTGTAATCTTAATATTTTCGGAATAAAGTGGCTGTGATATTCGGACGTGTTCTATTTTCCCTACTTTCCAACCTGCAACCAGGTGTCAACACTTGAAGAATGGGTATAAGTTTTGAGAGCTTGTACTCTGTTCCGTTTATTTACTCATGTGCTACAATGCCTATTTTAAACATAAGTCTAATAGTCCTGCTATTTTTTAAGTATTGAGTAAGAGATTATAATAAATAAGAAAAAAATAACAATAAATAAATTTGCAAAAAGTAATCTGTACCTAATAAATTCATCAAGCGTCTACACTACAGTACCTAATGAATGGTAGGTATTAACAGGTTAAGAAGGAACGTGATGTTTTAAGTGTCATTGGTCATACATTCAACTTAAAAAATTAGGCTAAAAGGGATTTTGTATAATTTAGTGGCAACACTGTATGATTGACAATATTTTTGAATTATTTTCATTTTTAGTGCATTATTTGAAAACAATTGGACAAAATAATACCAGCAGATGGAAAATAACGTTATCCTTTTGCACACTAAATGTATCCGATATTTTTTTACATGAAAAAACACTGCAAATCGGCATTTTTAGCTCCGGTCGTTTCGCGTGTACGATGATCAGCTGAATGGCGGGGAACTCGGGTCAACTAGTTTTATATAACGAGTATGAGCGGCGGTCATTCTCGTTTGACAGAGGGGTACGCCTGACAGTGGCGTCTCCTATTGGTTAAATGCTCTAAGATCCCAATCACCGGTTACTAACAAAATATATTTTTTTATAACATTGTTTAGTGTCCTGTTGCTCTCAAAAGGAAATTCTTTGCTAAATAAGTAAATAAATTAAACTATATGTGCTGAAGCATGAAAATTTTACTAGTGACAGAAAAACAATGGAACGAAATTACATTTCTTCTAAAAAACCATAGCCAATAAAAAGTATGTCATTACGTGGTATAATATTAAACAAACATAAATACACATTTTTGTTACGAGCTTGCTGTGCGTCATGCTTTACTGCGCCACTCAGGGTTGCGCAGGCGCACCCTTTGACTAAACTTTGATATACTATCCTCTGCTTTTAATCTACGGAGTGTCACCTAAATAACTCAGAAGATAAGATTAAGCACGCACTCCTTGTTTAAGTGACGTTTAAGAATAAGATGTTACTTTGAACTTCAAAACGATCATGGTGGTGTAAACTGTGGAGTGGTGTTAAATATGAATGTAATTAACATAGCCTTATTTATTTTATTACTCCTGAAATGTGTCAATTTAAGGTTCCACGGAATATCAGCGTAGTAGGAGTGGCGACCCTAATGTACCTAACATTAGCTCTGATATATTATCTGTACTTACCTACCCAAAATTGTGGAATTGAATAAAGATTTTTGTATTTGGATTTAAATAAATATTTTTTTGAAGTGAAAACTTCTTTAGCGGCGTTGTACACTTTTTTGTAATGAGGAAAAAATGTTAAATTCGCGGCAGTCAGGGCCACGTGACCCTGATCTAAAATTCGTAAGACGAATGTAGCGTAGACAGCCGGTGGCGGAAGTATCCCCCTCTCTTTCTACAGGGCGCGGTGAAAATGGCGGCGCGTCATTTCAAGACGTAAACACTTGTGTCACCATAGCAATGCGCTAATTTTTTAATTCAATGTCAAATCTCTAGATTTTCTGTCAAGCTATGGATAAGTCCTTCGTACAATACTGTTCTGTATTCGTAAATTCAAATGCAGAGTAAATTCGTAAGACGGCAAAATTATTCCCTAACCATTCCAAAATATCAAAAATGCACAACGTAATATTCAAGTTTTCACTTCTGCCGGCACTCCCGAAGTGCAACCCGAATTTTTTTATAATGTTTATACCGTACAATATAAGAATTCGGGATAATTCTTTAAGCTTTACCTTCCATAAATTATTAACTTGAATTTCTCTAGATCAAAGTCGTAATGTAAAGTTGCCCAATAATACAGTAAGTAATTCATATTTTTGGTTTAGTCGACAAATGTCAACTTCTACAAATGACAACCTAGTTTAAAACGCCAAATTCTACAAATGTCCAATTCTACAAATGCCAACTTCTACAAATGACCACTTCTACAAATGCCAAATTCTACAAATGTCCAATTCTACAAATGCCAACTTCTACAAATGACCACTTCTACAAATGCCAAATTCTACAAATGTCAACTTCTACAAATGCCAACTTCTACAAATGCCAACATTTAGTTGGAATATTTTCAATCACTTTTTGATTGTTGATGTTATATTTTTTTGCGTTTTTATAGTGTATTTTCAATCACTTTTGGATTTTGGATATGTTTTGGTTTGTTTATAGTGTATTTTTTTTCAATCATATTTGGAATTAAGTTATTTTTCATCATTCGTAAAATAAAAACGTCTCCAAAGTACCAGGATCACATAAATATGGAAAAGGTTGACTTCTATGATTAAAATAAAGCCTTTTTTTATATTAATTCAATTAAAAAAAAATCTATGGAAATTAACCTTCTCCATATTAATGTGATCCTGGTACTTTGGAGACGTTTTTATTACGAAGCAAAAATAGATTTTTTTAAAAGTAATCACAAAAAAAAAGTTATTGAAAATTATTGCAGTTAACCTCCTCCATTATTATGTAACCCGGTACTTTGAGACATTTTATTATAAAGAAAAGAAAAAAAAAACAAAACAAAATTTCGAATGTAATAAATAAGATGATACAAAAAAAAACAAAAAAGATATCAAAAGTTATTGAACTTAACCTTCTCCATATTTATATGATCTTGGTACTTTGGAGACGTTTTTATTTAACGAATTGATGAAGAAAAACCAAATTCCAAATATGATTGGAAAAAATACACTATAAACAAACCAAAACATATCCAAAATCCAAAAATAATTGAAAATACACTATAAAAACGCAAAAAAAAAATATAACATCAAAAAGTGATTGAAAATATTCCAACTAAATGTTGGTATTTGTAGAAGTTGGCATTTGTAGAAATTGACATTTGTAGAAGTTGACATTTGTAGAATTTGGCATTTGTAGAAGTGGTCATTTGTAGAAGTTAGCATTTGTAGAAACGGACATTTGTAGAATTTGGCGTTTTAAACTAGGTTGTCATTTGTAGAAGTTGACATTTGTCGACTAAACCATATTTTTTTATTTCCACAATAAGGTACATAAAGCGAAATATAAACGCGTAAATAAATCTATTTTTGTACGAACCAAAAGCAGACCACAATTATAGAGAAAGCATGAAAAAAAATCTAGATTTTAAACGAACCAAAGCGACGAATGGTCAATATGTACAACTGGGTCGATATTATCATGACATTACCGAGAAAAACAATGACAGTATCCGCGGATAAATTTACATATCAATGGACGGACGGAAAATAGTGGTGTGTAAAGATTATGTATCGATTTTATGCTAAATCGATTTTCACGGTGTTAAAATCGAATGGACTGCGAGGCATGATTATCTACTTTGTTATGTAGGTCATGTTTCAATATACGTCAGGTATTTTAACCTTTATTTATTATAGGTTTTTCTTAAGATTTACTTAAGGTCTTTTCCACAGTCAGTTTTAGTAACTTACTTGACAGATAATTTGACATATTTTTCATTTCACAACTGACTCAAAACTTACTTTTTAGTTGTGAAATAAGCCCTTATTAATAATAAATGAAAAGTAAGTTTACACCTAGTTCAACCAATGACAAAAGAATAACATGGCATACCTACGAAAAAAGCGTAATACCTACTTCATTGTTCTCCATTCAAACAGAACTAAACCTGGCGGCTTAGCTTAGTGTACATACACCTTATGTAAACAGCATAGAGTTGAAATTGTAACATGTAACAGGAACAAAATATGACGGACACGGCACGCGCTTGACGTCACGAATGCTTTGTTATTGCAGTTTATGCCAATTCCATAGGTTTCCCTTTTCAAAGAGTTCAACCAAGAAGTTTGCTTAGGAATATGAGGGTTTGAGACATCAAACGTAAGGAGTATTGGTAAGCAATATTTTTGGTTAAACCGGGTGTAAACTTACTCTTCGTTTATTAATAAGGCAATTAGTGGTTTATTGTAAAAATGCTGCTTTACAATTCTCGATAAGGTGTGTTTCTCTATGTTTTTTTTTGCAATCACAGCTAATATTTTTAGACAAACTTGTTCAAAAAAGTAAACAAAACAATCGCTTTTTCTATACATATAGCTCGAGCTTCAATTCTGGTAACGATCTTTTTCGATTGTCAATTTTTAAGTAATCAAAAAAAACAAAATCAAAAATATCTTTATTATTTACTACAAGTAGGTAATATTTAGCAATGTGTGGGTCTCTTCTTTTAAGTTCTTTCTTTGTAGCGATTGTCAATTCAACCAACAATGGCATTGACGAAAAAATTGAAAATCGCAATTGATCGTTACCGGCGGCCTTTAGAATTCATTGCCAACCATTATTTATATGAAAAAGAAATGTTTTAATGAATTCGTACAGATTTTGACGGTGACTTTTACCGTCAACGACCGGAAAAAGCTTACCAAATATTACCAGTATACTTTTTCACCATAATATTGCGTTCCCCAGAAATCAAATAACGACTAACCGTTTGTGCTTAGCCCCAATAATAACTGAGCTCGACCATTCATCTTAGTTATTTCAGTGACGGGAGTGTAAGGCTGAGGATGCTAACACAGCGATGAGAAAAGCGGAGGCGGTAGCGGAGCCGATGCAATCAGCAAAAAGTAGCCACGTCTTGAAATGGCAGGCGATTCAATGCAGCAAAAAAAATAGAAGTAAAAGCCGTGTCCTGAAAATTAAATCAGAACTGCTGGATCCTAAATATGTGAAATAGTTTCATCGGTAACCTGAAAAAGATACAATTTTTCATATACAATTTTTGTAGCAACTGATACGTGCTTACACAGTAATGAAAATTCTCAATTCTCAAATCCGTCGCATCGCGTATTGTTTCGCTTATCGCTTTTACTGACGCAGTTTTATGCTTCATCCATTGCGTGCTAAGGATAATAATTGTAATTTTCCCATCACAAACAATAACAAAGCGAAGGCAGGTTTGATTGTAAAATGGATTTAATTGATTCTCTCTCCGTGGTCTTTGGAATAATCCATATTTAATGAATAGCAGTGAGTTATACGTTTTACAAAAAAATATTAGATAAGGACCATCAAACTGAACAACTTTTGCTATGGGACCAACTCTGAAATCGTGAAAAAGAACAGCTGTTTCATATAAACATTGTATAACAAAAATATCAAAAAAATTTATGAAACAGCTGATTTATTTTTAACCGACTTCAAAAAAAGGAGGAGGTTCTCAGTTCGTCGGAATCTTTTTTTTTTATGTATGTTACTCGATTACTCGAAGACGGCTGGACCGATTTGAAAAATTCTTTTTTAGTTTGAAAGTATATACTTCCAAGTTGGTCCCATAGTCATGAAATCAGGATCTGATGATGGGATCCTGGAGAAATCGAGGGAACTCTTCAAATATTATAGGCACATCTATAGCGATTTTAGTATTTTCTTAAGTAACTTGTGCATTTGCTTTCGAAAAGTACTATTTCGGTGAAGTGGAACTGATGATGAAGACCAGCATAGATGATCATCGGAAATATTCAATACTAAGTAGTTCACTGGTACGATACGATTACTTTAATATGGTTGCTAGGATATTTATGCTCATCATAATTCATATGGTGAAGAGGAGCTGATAGTGAAGTACCAGGAGAACTCCTCAACAATAAACGCCCCTGCGTCGGGAAAAGCAGTACTATGTAAAAAGTGATGAGCCGTTGACATAAGGCTATTGTAACTTAGATAATATCATCACCAAATATACTTACCACAAAAAAGTTTAAATAAAAAAGTTTTTAATAAAAACAAAACCTCCTTCAAAAATCTTGAAAATAATCTAACAAAAAACAGCTTCAAAAATAAATTAATGGCTCTAAAAAGCAAGAAATAAAACATTGAAATCTGCATAATAACTAACTCGAAAGTTTGTATGCATATCTTATATTAAACAACGTCTTATGAAGTCGGGTGGGGTTTAAACCCATGATTAAAGTTTAAATATATTAGTTTAGATAAAAAATATCCTTCGTAAGACTTCAAAAGGCGTTGTTTAATATAAGATATGCATACAAACTTTCGAGTTAGTTATTATGCAGATTTCAATATTTTATTTCTTGCTTTTTAGACTTGCTTTTTGACTTTGACTTTGACTTTGATTAAAAACTTTTTTGCGATATCAGTTCTTGTAACACGTTATATTCATAGATAGTTATTTGTAAAACACCAACAACTTCGCAGGAGTATATTACTAACATCACAAAAAACTTAATTAAAAATTTAATTATAAATGAACTTAAACCAATTAAAAATTATTGAACGTCTTAAAAAATTCATCGCTTGCGGGTAGACTCACGGGTAGCTTCAGTCCCCCGTGACCATGGCAGCTGCAAAGTTGCCGAAACGTCGGGAAAACCAAAAATCAAACCAAATACCAACTAATTACCAAAGTACTTTCAATAAAACCGCGCTAGTGTCCGTTAAAAATTGTTTTATTTCAAAATTAATGAATTTATATGTTTTTATGTTAAATTATCATTAGTTTTTGTGATTTTTCATAAATTGTAAGTATCATTATACTTACATAATATTATACCTACTCAATTCAAATTCACATGCATCAAGTATCAGTATCAATGTAAATTTTTCAACTTCAATCCAAACCGACTCATCATCTCGGGTTTCCGTTAGAAGGTGTGAAAAATAATTATTAAGACATTTTAAAATGCCACTTAGGCGTGACAACATTCTTTAGTGATCAAATGACCATTCCATAGTTTTGAATTACATCTCGGTACTTTAAACACATGAATTATTTTCCCACTATAGATAACACTTCTTCGCACATTTAAGAAGGTGTAAAATCACAGGTATACTTAATACTCTAATATAATACACACATTAACTTTGTCTAGGGATACCAGGTGCTATTTTCATACAAACGAGGTAACTTTGAAGCCTTGGTTTCCTGCCAGGGATGTACTGTGCTGTGATCTGATAACGGCTATCCAGGGAGTGAATGGAGGAGATTCAGATCGCTATACACACCCAACTGATCTGACCAGCATTCTAAAAACGTAATGGACATGTTTAAAAAACCGCGATAATAGCATGAAAATGTATGGAAATCGTTAAACTAAGAACTCTGACCCATTAATCTTTTAGAATGCTGATCAGATCAGTTGGGTGTGTATAGCGATCTGAATCTACTCCATTCAGTCCCTGGATGGCCATCATCAGATTACAGCACGGTACATCCCTGGCAGAAAACCAAGGCTTCAAAATTACCTCGTTTGTATGAAAATAACACCTGTATCCCTAGACAAAGTTGATGTGTATATAATGCGAAAGTTTACGCTACCAACTAAGTAGTTTTCAGGACAGTATGGAAAATACTATATTTTAGTTTATGATTTGATTTCAAAATTTTGTAATGAGGGCTTTTCAAAATGACAAAAAACTGTAGGCTTGATAGATGGCATTGATAAAAATGTATGTGTCAATGTATTTTTTTTACTAAGCTTCGAAGAGTACTCTCTGCCCAGAGAGAGAATGTTTCTCTCTGGGCAGATGTCAGCCAGCGAGCGCTTGCTTTCCTCTTTGTCCGTTTATTTTTAAAATCGAATTTTGACACTTCTCTTTCCATTAACGCCATCTAGTGACGCAAATAGTTACTATTTTTATTTTTTAAATGTCACTTTGAAAAGCCCTCATTGACCAAACTAATGAAATCAAGATTCGAACCTGGAAGACCATTTAAACCACATGTGCTTTTAAGCTCAACTATAAGAGTATTTATGTGTAAGAGACAGGGATTGAAATACCAGTAAAAAAAAATACGATATAAAAAAAATTACGTTAAAAATACCGTTAAAACATTTTATCTGTAAATTTACCGGTAAAAATAACGTTAAAAATATTTTACCGGTAAAATTAACGTTAAATATAGCGTTAAATTTAGTACGGGAAAATTATCGGTAAAAAATTAACGTTATTTCAGTAAATAACGTTAAATTTAACGGTATTTCTGAAATAAACGTTAAAATTAACGTTATTTATTGACATAACGTTAATGTTAAAATTAACGGTAAAAAGAGTAAAAATTAACGTTATATTTAAAAATAACGTTAATATTCCCTGGTAAGAGAAGATGATCACTTATTGTACTGTACACAGAAATATTGTCATCTTGTTATCATTATTGCATTTAGTAGAGCACTACATATTATTAAAATTTAATATTGAATGTATACCTACCGTTTTGTATTTATGTCAAAAACATTAATACAGACACAGAAAAGGAAATTACCAGTCGTTTGAAAAACGCAAAAAATAATCAATTGTGTACATTAATCTACATTTGTTCCCATTCGCCGGTTCACGCTTCGTTTAACCGGTCCCACCAACAATTGCTACCAATCGAAAAGAAAAGGGAACGCTGGTCTTTATTTACCACTGAAAATATTCAGTTCGCACGGTAAAAAATTATGGGGACACCGAACCGACAAATTACGTCCATAACGTGAAACGGAACGTCGAATCCATATAAAAGTGTGACATAAACGTTCCGTTTCTCATCCTTTTGTTTTAGTCTGAAGGAAATATTCTTACAAAGGAGTTTCACTGCCGGACAATAGGGTAAATTGCCGCCATTTCGGTAGTAACATGCGACTTTTTGTGTCCGTTAACTTTTTTTCTTTGTCATGTATATGAGCTTTTTTATGTAGGTACCAGTATTTTGAGAGACTAGAGAAAGATATTTTAGTGAGATTTCTTTAGATAAAAGAAAAGAATGATTAATGTTAACATAATAGTACGTGAGAAATCTCTAAAGTAGTAACTTCTTCTAGTATAAAGATATACCTTAATATGTTGTGCGCGCGAAAGGTAGTGCATTCGATTCCCATTTGAGAGTTCATTTAGAGACGAGTTGTTTTTTTAGAATAAAATATAGTAGTACAGTAGCCCGTAGAACATTTAAATCACCAAAAAGGTTACCGTTTGCCGTTGTGATATAGTTATTTATAATGAAATTATAGATACTTTAACCCAAGTTTTACTGATCGAAACACGCCGTAACCTATATTTGTATATCTTCAAAATTGATATTTTTTTTATTTTTCGAGATTTACCACATAGTTTAGCTATTGTCGTGTTTTACAGCTTGGTTTGATTGCCACAGATAAAAGTAAGGCTATAAAAAGTAGCCATACACAGATTTAAGACCTGATGAAAATGGTTGGACTTTATCTGGTCTTAAATCTGTGTATGATCACTTTCCATAGTCTTACTATTATCAGTGGCAATCAAACAAAGCTGTAGAATACGACAACAGCTAAACCATGTGGTAAACCTTGAAAAATAAAAAATATCATTTTTGGAGATATACAAATATAGGTTACGGCGGGTTGCGATCTGTAAAACTTGGGTTAAAGTATATATAATTTCGTAATAAATAACTATATCACATCGGCCGTTGGGTAACATTTTTGGTGATTTTAATGTTCTACGGGCTACTGTACTATAGCATGATTGTATTTGAAATAAAAAGCATAAGATAAGACATATAATTGACATGACTTGTTGTATCTATATCCTTTTCGCAAGGTTAAATATTTTACATCATCGCGCATCGTACGTGACTTTCAAGTGCCTTTAGTATTAAATACAATCGCTCCTTTATAAAATGAAATAAATTGAATGCTATAGTTATCAATGTATGACGCTTATCTTACTGATTCAATTCCCACGGTCAAACGAATAGCTTTTATTGCTGGCTGTAATGTAATGTCAATTCACAGCAAAGCAGTGCAGTTATTTGAGAAAAAATAAAACCGGTCAAGAGCGAGTCGGACTCGCGCACCGAGGGTTCCGTACCATCATAATTGCACCATTAAACCACACTGCAGAGTAGAATAATAAACTTAGTATTGCAGTTTTAGGTCAGCGCCATCTCTTGACCAATGGAGGAACTAATGTTAACTTTTTTAGAAATTTGATAATTTCTAAAAAAGTGTGCTATATTGAGACATGGTTTTATTTTTCCTGTAATCTTTATATAATCTGCTATCACATAGAATTATTTCAGATTTTACTCTTTGCAAACTTCGGAGATAAGGGGGGGATGGTATTTTTTTTTACATTTTTCATTATAAATCGAAAACTAAAACAAAAAGAAAAAAATGATTGAAAACGTTCAAACGACGCTCTTTCATATGGTACCCCACATGCCCTAGTAGCTCTACTCAAATTTTTAAGACCCCTTCTCAGTCCCTGTTGTAAAAAAGATATTTATTATTTTATTTATTTCTTATAAATTTGCAAAATAGTTGGGCAAATGTCATCTCAACTATTCTAAATTTCAAGTAACAGACAGACAGACAGACTGAGTCACACCATAAGGGTTCCTTTTTTACCATTTTGGTACGGAACCCTAATAAAGTGCAGTTACAGTACGAGAGAGTGCGAGTATAGTGCAAGATGTGGAAATGAAGGTACAACACGTGGATTTTCCACTTGAAGTATTAGCCTGAACCACCTAACAATCATAGTATAAATTGTCAATAATATTGTGCTTTCGTGGAAGTGTACAAAGCTCTAAGCGTGCCCGCAGACTACAGACCAAACTGTCGGCCGATAGTTGGCCTATAGTTGGTTTTGTATGAAGAATCGGCTGATACCGAATCGTTCTAGTGTGCGCACTTGCATACACCTTCATACTGATTGAGAGCCCGACTAAACTGTCGGCCGATAGAAAGTGTTTAGGAGACCAAATTAGGTTCGATAAAGTTTGTGCACCCACTTTTTGTATGGTCATAAGCAAAATGAGTGACCAAATTAAGTTCGGTAAAGATTGTGCAGATATCTTTTGGCCAGTGGGGGCTCTTACGACGAACTGCATGTGTGGCGAGTTGCGTGTGTGGTGAGTTGCGTATGTGACTAGTTGAGTATCCGTTTTGAAAAGTGACGAATTGCATATGTGAAGACCTGCGTGTGATCCCTCTTGAGGGATTACCATGTAATTGTTCGATAATATTTTAAAACCCATGTCAAAAATGTTCACTAAATTAAATCAGTGTCAAGTCTCCTACCATAAGTTCACACATTGAATTCAGGGCTAATAATCAACAAAAATAAAACGAAAACTAAATTGTTACCGTTTCAGTTTCGTTTACAGAATCAATTTTTGAAATCGGTTAAAAATACTCTAATTTGGTTTTGTTAAAATTATTGAAAACTATGCCTACTGTGATGGATTTTTAGGCTGTTACCATTTTAGGGACTTGGTTCTCTACACTGTGGTCTCTTGCTCTATGTTAGTTTCTTAGCAACGTTTGCTTGTTATTCTTCGTAGATTTTAATTTATGTTAAAATATAATTCCCTGTTTATGTTCTTTAAAATATAGCAATCTTTAAGCTCAGCCTATCTTTCATTCAATAACATTGTGGCGACTCGTGAATTTGGGCAAGGAGCCTAAAATGCCAATCTTGAACAATTTAAATGTGAATTCTAAAGCTAAACCAAGGTTTTGGTTTTATTGTTCAAACTAGCGCGCAGAATTCGATGATTTTACCTCATCACAGTCGATATTACGTTTCCGAATTCTAATAATTCTGACAGCAAAGGGGTCTATTATGTGCTTCAACCGCCGGCAGTCGGGCGATCGCTAAACCATAGTAAAATCAAATTTCTACTATGGCTAAACTGTCTCGATTCGATGCAAAGCGAGGTCACGTATCACCCACTTCACTATCACCCGTCCAAGCAGTCCAGAATCGGACAACCACCTCATTTATCACGCGTACGTGCCAAGATTACGGGTATTGAAATTCGGCGTTATCAACTACACTCCGATTTGAGTTATGCCGCTGTTGCATAAGGTTGAAAATTAAATCGTGAGGTTTTTATATTCTGTATCAGCACCTTATATACATACGATGCTTATCACATAAAATGTGTTTTGGTGCAATTTTTACGCCAACAAGGCAGTACTATTTACCGACTTCAAAAGGAGGGAGGTACTCAATTCGACCCGTTTTTTTTTTTTGTTTTTTGTATGTACACCGATTACTCGGAGACGGCTGAACCGATTGAAATGATTCAAACGTTATTACATTAAGTAAACTCCCAAGTTGGTCCCATTTTTTAAAATTTTGAAATCGGTTCAGTACTTTTCAAGTAATCTTGAAAAAAGCACGAAAGTAGTATGATTTTGTGTGAACTACCTCGATGATCAGTCGTATAACTTCTTTGTTTATGAACTGAATAAGATAATTATTTTTTTGTTGGAAAAGGGATATCTTAAGTGTAGTTCTTTAACCGACATAAAAAAAGAAGGTTCTCAGTTTGACCCACATGTATGTATGTTTCTCCGCGATTAAATTAACTCACGTTTGGCTGAGCCGATTTTTCTACCTAAATAATATACTTACTTACACTACCTAATACAAAAGGTACCTACACTAAAAATTAAAAAATAAAAAATTGTTTAAAAAAACAAAAAACCTACCTCTAAAAAGCAAGAAATAATATTCGTAATAATAAAAACACGTCTATTGAAGTCGGGTGGGGCTTTAAGAATAAAAAAAGGAATTTGTACTCCAGCCCGCAGCTTTTTAGAGGTACATAGGTTTTTTGAAGTCGGTTTTTTGTTTTTTTAAACAATTTTTTGACGACAAAAAAGTTCTATGTTGATAAATCGATTTGACATTGACTTTATATTAGATATCAGAGAACCAGTATAGGATACTTACTTATCAGAAAACCAATAAAAAACGTATAAGAATAATGACGCTAGTATATTTGATACATAATGAATGACTTATTATTTATAACTTTCATTACTGAGAAAATAAGGTTTCCGAAAAGACTAATGATTTTCAAATAACTTCTCAGCTGTTAGTTATTCCACGCCAGTTTTTTTTATTCTCTTTGGTTATTCTTATCTGTTCTAAGAATGTACATTTTGGGAAATTGTGATTGTACATCACGGAAAGGTGCTTTTTGGGAAATGTACATTTGAGAAGAGGACATTTCGGGAAATGTACCTTTTGAAACCGGTGTACAATGTACAGTATGGGAAGTGTACATTTTGAACGAAGGGTTACTTCGATTTGCTACCGTGAAGCATAAGAAACCGCGAACATTTTATACAACAAAGTATGTTCCACGTTCCACTTTTATAGAACGAGTTGATATCTCACTCATTTTTTGACATTATCAAGACAAGTGTTTGCTTGAAATCTAAGTCATCGCTTTGTTGTTTTCCCTACAATCAATCTTCGTGTATCCGAGCCACAAATAAATCGAGAAGTCTTTGTGAGTAATCGAGCGATACTGGCACCCGAGATATTTACAAAGAGGAACGAACGAGTTGCGATTGCGATTCAATAAATTTCGCTGGAGTAACGGGGAGCGTGTTTCAAACGTATTGATAAATCGATACTGGCAGCAGGTAGTAGTTTTACTAGAACTATTACTTACTAGCTACATAATAGCCAGCTCGCAATTTTGACAATACACTTTTAAAATCCACCACCTTTTTGAAAAAAAAAATCTTATGATAGACTGCATAGTGCAACTCTAAACCTAAATTATGTTTTGCCTTTGCCCATTAATAAGGTTAATTATTGAAAACAATAGTCTGCGTCTCGGGTTGTCACTTAGCAATTTTTCATACGAACAAAAAACAAAATTTAACTGCTTACTACATATATAACGTCCTTCGTAAATAATGTACTCATGCATAAACAACTTTTACTATGGGAACAACATTGAAATCGCGAAAAAAAAACGGCTGTTCCATACATTTTGATCTATTTGATTTTAAATTTTCTATGGAACAGCAGATTTTTTTTCTCGATTTCAATCTTGGTCCCGTAGTAAAAGTTGTTTGTGTGCATGAGGACATAGACTCCTTAAAATTATGTGCACTATTTACGAAGGACCTTATATTGTACCCTGTTTATCAAAACTTACGAGCCTTGTACTTTTCAAAAACAAGCATTTTCCTTATATAAATAAATTATTCCACAAATCCATTTACCAAAACACGTTAAATTAAACGCTACAATTTTTTTTTTATTTGACTAATATGTTTTCAAACTTACGTGATTTCGTTAATCAAAAAAAAACTTGTAAAAAACTTACAACTTGTAAAAAATCTCAATGGAACATCTTGAGTATTTCTGAGGGTGTCCGGTGACTCCCCATTCCGTCTGACTATTTTTACAAGTATCTTGCATTAATTATTTCGAAAACGACTAAGTTATATGAACTTGTAATTTTATTCTTTAAAAGAACTTGTAGACTTGTAAGTTTTGATAACTTGTATAATAATATAGAGTGGTTGATTCGTATTCGTAAGAATATAACTTTACATACACAGTTTCGAACTAAATATTTGACAAAGTACACTTCTCAAATATTTCTGCCAACGTTCCGTTTGTCACATGTCATAGTTTCACATAAGAATGCGGCTGTAACACCATTCCAATCTTTCCTGGAGACTTTGGCACTTGCTCTGTGCAATGTGTCAAATTTTCTAGTAAACTTTGCCAATGCACTCAAATACTAATGCTACAAATGTCACTACTCTAAAATGCTTTTACATCAATGACTAGTGGGTGCTCGCAACTTTGTTTGCGTTTCATTTGTATTTTCTGTTCCCGTTCAAATTCTGCGAAATTTTTTACAACTTTAACGGCCGTATACTCAAAGGCTTCTAAAATCTTAAGTTAAGGTCTTCTTAACTTTAAAGAAGCTGCCAGTTTCATAGAATAGGGATGGCGACTAATGAATGAAATAACGAATTACTAATAAAAATCGTAAACATATTAAACTTTTGGAGTAGCTTGTATACCTCTTGGTTTTATATATTGCGTATTATTTGTTTTTTGACCCTTCAAAGTTGGGTGGACAAGTCCATTTAAAAAGTATAAAATTTATTAAAATTAATAATACCTTTAATTAGTCGGTACAATGTATATCAAAGTCTAAAAAACCATTTTGCTAAACACAATATTTAATATAGCTGCCGAGCAAATTTCCTACGCGTTGCATACAAACTACTTTGGCGTGCCGTCATAACTAGGTAGCCGTTAGTATGGAGCGTTTTTGGATGAGTCCAATTTGTGTGCATTTCAAACTGTGATATTTCGGGCAGTTTTCATGCTAGCGAAATAATTATTTTACCAATGTTTCTTTTTTGGAAAGGTAATTTATGTAACATAAAATTAAAAAAAATATTCGTCATGCCTATTTCTGTCAAATTAAACAACTTTTTTGAATTTAAGATGGCCTTAACTTTGAGATTCGTTTGAGTATTTGGCCGTAAGGCCCGTATTTATAAACTGCTCTCAAAGTTGAGAGCTATCTTGAGATTATACTTGAAATGCTGTTCTTATAAGAAGATCAAGATCAAGTATGATCTCACTCGAGATAGCTCTCAACTTTGAGAGCGATAAATTTTCTGTTTCTTCAAAGAACGTTGCACCGTTTTCAAAGTAGACGTCTAACTAATCCTTGTAATTGCGTAGAAAACGGCGTTAAGTCTCCTTGTCCCACATTCTTTCACAGGTTCCACAGATTTAGTTTTATAGCATTTTTTTAGCAGAATTCTCAAAAAATAATATTTTTGACGGCTTTTTCACTAACATAACCAATGAGGTGGAAACTGGAATAAGCTTCCAAACTTTTTCTCAAACTGCCAATCCTCGAGATGAAAAACAAGCAATGTTGTGTTGTGGAGCGGCTGAGTCGAAGTGTTATTTACTCCAATTGGCTGGAAATAGTTTATTACCGGAATTCGAAGCGTTCACCTCATTTGAAGCGAAGTACTAGACTAGGTTAGGTAGTTCTTCTTTAATTTAAGAGCCCGTTCTCTTGTCGGTGAACTGTACTGATAGCACGAACAACTATCGAAAAAATAACACGCATAAAAATATTCAATTTTGTATGGGAAATTTGTACAGCGCCAATCTACCGCCGAAAAGTGAAATGAAATTTCTCATACACAATATCTCTATCGAGTACTTTTACGTGTGTTTTTTTTTGATAGATGTTTGTGGTATTACTGAAGTCTTTTCCACTCCTCTCTACATACTGCAATTTTCTTGATCTCTTTGGTCAGGTAGTTGGGTTGAAAATGTAAAGCTACTTTTCGAGAGGTAAAACTTTGGATGGGTGTCTTACATAAATGTTTAGACCATAGACATTTCAATATAGCCCTGCATACAGAAGATAATTGATTACTCTGAACATGAGACACAGTTTTTTTTTTATCACGCGACTGCCCAGAAAGAGAGTATTGTATTCAGGGTTCATGTTTGTTTGTACTTCTTTATTCCCACATAACTTCTAAATATCTGAACAGATTTAGATGTTTGTGGCTTCAATCACAAACGCCGCTACTTTGTTAACGAGGTACTTTGTGCTTCGATCAAGAATACTTTAGATGTACGGTCAGTCTCAAAATGGCACCTCGAAATAATGCCATACTTACACACTGGGCGTTTTTTGTGCAAAATAAGTGCCCAGTTAGTAAGTGGAGGTATTCGGAGGTTTCCGCGGGAGGCCAAAGCCAAGCCTCTCTGTACAATCCTGCAGGCCAGGACAGTGCATGTGGAAGATCCAGTATGTTTTCGATTTCATCAAAATGTTGTGTGCCTCAAGTAGGTACATTCCCATAAATAAATGCAGATATTACCATTTAGATTCTGGCAATAATACTTGTAACTTTTTTATTAAGAACATTTCGTTAAAAGCTTTCAGGCATTTTTTGTGTTCAAGATAACTTTATGAGAGTGGAGCTTGAACCGTATTATTGGTGTTTTTTATGTAATCGTAATTTTAGTTGCATTATTATCATTGTTACGTAATGTCCACTCCTTAAGAATCTTGTCACGCCAATTATTATTGCGTTCAATGAATTTATGTTACTGAACTAGCGGAACATTCAGAATGACTCAGTACTAAAGTTTTCACCTACTTCTAGATCAAATCTAGTATTTTATGGTCTGAAAGTCAGAATGGATTTAGTTTGGATTTTTATTCAGAAAAAGGAGAGTTTTTGAGTCAAAAGTTAAGAGAGTTTTCTAACCAAATTGAAAGATCACAATTATCTAAGAAATAATTCTAGGTACTTACCTAAGTATACAAAGTGTTACAAAATAACCTCTAATGCCAATATGATGGATAGGGACCATCAAACTGAACAACTTTTACTATGGGACCAACTCTGAAATGGCGAAAAAAAAATCAGCTGTTTCATACAAAAATTAAATAAAAAAAATATCAAAATATATGAAACAGCTGATTGTATTCGCGATTTCAGGGTTGGTCCGATAGTAAAGTTGTTCAGTTTGATGTTTCCTATCTGCTATATTCGGCATTAAGGGTTATCTTTTAACATGTTGTATAATAAATATTTGAACTACCTACCACAATACATTTAACAAACATCTGCTCTAAATAATATTAATAATAATGTTTTCATTGAAACCTGAAGTTCAAACGTTTCTTTGTTTTATTTTTGTCGCCAACTCTCGAATAACTTGCGGTCAACGGTGGTTAGCCACTGTTCTACTCATAACGTAAGTAGTTTTAATAAACCTCGTACTACACTGTAAGCGATGTCCTAAATAGTACATACATACATACACTCACGCCTGTTTCCCATGGGGGTAAGCAGAGACTATGTATCGCCACCTGCTACGATCTTTGCACACTTCTTTCACTTCACTCACATCCATCAATCTTTTCATACATTCCCTGCGGTTTTTGTCACTTAAGTACCAGCCGAAATAGTATAAGTTATAAAATTATACACCAGACCACTAAACTTATTCTGTGGTCAAGCAGACTTCAAGGAGTGCTCAGTCAACTGTTCAGAACACAAGTGTCAATTTCCTTTTATTTTTTATTTTGCTATTATTATCGTATTAGTACTAACTATTAAAGCTTTGACTATTATGTAACGAAGAGAACATTCTTCAACACCACTTTTGCTTTCGGTTCATGTTTGCAAAAATGTATTACTTTTTCGAAATAAGTACTTACTTATGTAAAAGGTTGAAATTATAATCATATTGTGTAATTGTGAATGGAGCGGTCTCTATTATTGAAACTAAAAATTTTTCAAGTTGAGTTCAAAGTCAATCGTAAAAAAAACATAGAAGGAAATCGCCGCATGACTTAACGTTCTAATTTTGTGCATTAATGTAAAAATTAATGTAAAACAAGAAAAAAATATAAACGTGACATTATGACGTACACATGAAAAACTGAAAGTGTTTTTATTTCAATAGGTACATAAATCATCGCCGGGTAATCGCTTCTCGTGTGACGATGTCTTTATCAATAACCCTTACCTATCCAAAACTCAAAACAATATGCTACGGAACCAAAGCAATACAAAGAACATTGTGTTTATTAATTTGTGAATAGAAGGCGCCATTGTGCCAAATATTGTGCCAACACCGACGTGATCGACGCATAAACAATCGAGTATAACATCGATTGCGGTACGATTAATCGAGCGATCGTCACGCTTCGTATGCAAAATATCGATAATGTTTATATTCGATAACGAATCTTCGTTTTTATTCGTTTTGAAACGTTCGAAGTTTTCTGACATATTTTTTTTTTCTAGGTTTTAAAACATCGTTAGAATAAAATGTCAAAAACAATGCCCTCATTTTAAAATCTTTTTAATAAACAAAGAAGCTTTACTTATATTCTTGACTTGAAACCACTTCCTGCAAAGCTAAGTAACAAAAAGTACTTTTTACATACAAATAAGGATAAACTTAAATGTTATAAAAACATTCTCTATTTCTCATAAAATCGAAAATTACGATGTTTTTAGAAACACTGTAAATGAATTTTCAGTTAAACAGAGCTTCGGCCGTTTCATTCAATATGGCATATTAGATCGTAAACATACTTTTTAGTATGAAGTGGTGAATGAATTATGTTTTGTAAACTATGTCTTGAATGTGTGTGTCCTAACCTAAGACCGGTGTTTGATCGCGCAATGGGGAAGGCAACTGTCAAAATGGCGCTGCGTACGCTTGTTCCACGAGAGCTATGAAAACAAAGGACTTTTACTGAAAAAAATCGTTGTTTTTTTTTAGCTTTAAAATTATCAAATTCTGTGTAATAGGCTTTAAAAATGTTGGCACTTACAAAATTCCGAAAAATCTGGATATAGAAAAAAATTGATAAATTCTGTAAAAATAAAAACATCTTAATTTGGCTTTCAATTCCGGCATTTGCATTGTAGAATAGTTTTTTATATCCATTTGGGTCAATGGGTCATTTTCGGAAAAAAAATCCACAAAATAAATACCTATTTTCCCATACATTTTGTTCTAAACGTCTACTGTCTTAGGAACAAGCTTACGCAGCGACATCTACAATTAGCTTTGCGTTGCCAACCCCATTGTTTCCGAAAAGGGTTATGAAATGTAGGTATTTCCTTTAGTTAGGGCAAAATAAAATTAAATGTATTAAAAATTTAGAAACCTAAGTATTATTTGTAAAGGAAAAAATCAAGGAAGCAATGCCACAAACAATTAGAAAAAAACCTGACTTTTATTTTTAATTTCGTGTCTATCTGATTTGCATAAACGCAAGAAGATTTTATAAAAAGAAGATGCTAGCAATATCATTGAGCGCTGAACAAATATTTTATTTGAACGTATTTTATCACATTAAACCATTACTTAGAAGAATCAAAACAGTATAGGTACCAATTATATTTCAGTGTCCATCAGCCATTTTTGATGTCCCCACTGCTGGGGCACAGGCCTTCCTTATAGGTGGATAAGGAGGACGGGCCATAACCCACCACGCGGGCCCAATGCGGATTGGTGGGTATTAACGACTGCAAATGCAGCCGGGACCAACGGCTTAACGTGCCTTCCGAAGGACAGAGGAGTTCGCGATAGTAAATTTTTGGTCACCCATCCCATGACCGACCCTTGCGAACGTTGCTTAACTTACGCAATCGCTGGGCCAGGCGCTAAACCACTGCGCCACCGAGCTCCCATTATATTTCAGTATGCTAACCTAGTTCAAAGTTTTCGATGAACCTCTTTGCCTCCATTTAAGTTTAATAATGCTACACTATCTCCATTTTCAAGCAACTAGGCACATATGAACTCCAATCCCAGAACTTATTTCAACGTGGGT
Source organism: Agriphila geniculea (assembly GCA_943789525.1). Lineage (NCBI taxonomy): Eukaryota > Metazoa > Arthropoda > Insecta > Lepidoptera > Crambidae > Agriphila > Agriphila geniculea. The sequence goes on along the minus strand of OX038885.1, from coordinate 21,688,121 downwards.
TTAATTACGTTAACTGGAAATGAATGCCGGAACCACAGTGCACGGTACTTTGCAGTATGTTAACTATGTTAAACGAATGGAATAAATGTAGGTATAAAGTCAACTCAGTTTCTCAACTAAAATCCGGATTGTGGACTCTAATTATTTCATTGAACCTATGTTGTATCTTTTACAACATTATAGTACTTCCGATTTTTTTAATAAATTAAAAAAAATGCAAAATTAATGCTTAAAAAATCTAAAACAAAAGGAAGAAAGAATATGAGACAAGTAGCGCTACCTACTTTTGTTTTGTATGTAACATATTTTTTATAAAGCCCACCGGTAACGATCAATTGCGATTGTCAATTTTTCCGCAATTGACGCCCATTGACGGAAAATTGATCGTTTACGCGTGCAATTGAAGCGATTGTCAATTGCTCCAACAATGGCATTGACGGAAAAATTGACAATCGCAATTGATCGTTACCGGCGGGCTTTATAAAAAATATGTTACATACAAAACAAAAGTAGGTAGCGCTACTTGTCTCATATTCTTTCTTCCTTTTGTTTTAGATTTTTTAAGCATTAATTTTGCATTTTTTTTAATTTATTAAAAAAAATCGGAAGTACTATAATGTTGTAAAAGATACAACATAGGTTCAATGAAATAATTAGAGTCCACAATCCGGATTTTAGTTGAGAAACTGAGTTGACTGAGAAGTCAAACCTTGTTATTAGGTTTCACTAATTTTAAGCCATGTTTCCAATCACGGGTTCTCGTTAAGTTCCAATTAACATAACTTACAGATAATTTCACAGGAATTCGATCACATATTTAAACTATATCAGAAGTCACAACAACAACTATACAACAGTCTGCCTACATGATCAAACAGTCCATGGTTATTTAATGAGCAAGTAGCAATAATAGTTTCATTAATTTCGCGTCGTTGATCCGAAATATAATTGAATTGCAAAATTCAAAATTCAAAATAATTTATTCAGTCTAGGCTGTTACAAGCACTTGTGAATGTCATAGAAGCTACGCCATCGGTTCGCAAACCCTAAGCGGGAGACCTTGTAACGAGAAGAACCGGCAAGAAACTCGTCAAGGGCTGCTATTTTCTCCCTGTATATTTCATACAGAGTCGTCAACATTGAAAAATGAGCTCCACGTTTAAAGTGAGGTCATTTTCCATCACAATAATTAACAAAAGTTTGCACACAATGGGTAGGTAGGTTAAAATTAAATATATCTACTACATTCAGATAGGTAAATGTGAGAGTAAATAACTTTCAACTAGTTGAGAATTTGAGAAATCACTCTGTCTGCTACTCGAACCAAAAAAACACTTGATGCAAGACATAAAAAGTAAAAACGCAATTCTTACAATTCAATATGCGTTAAGATAGGTACTCAGAAGCAGACCCATTCCCACTGGCAGCACCCGTTCACGAGCATGACGCATGGACCAGCCATCGCTTCGCTCAACCATATTTGAGGGAACGTAACGACCCGCCCCACACGACACCACCGCAGAAATGATTAAAGAGAGCATGACATACTTAGGCTACCCATCCTAAGGCACCGAATTGAAAACATATATCCAAAAGCTTTTCATAGGCCTTTACTTACAAAACTATACACGAAAAAATACGAAAAAATATTACGAAAGCAAAATAATCATTTTGTCATTAGCAATAAAAAAAAAGTGAGAAATCAAAACAAGGATTAGTTATTAATTTTATGTTTTGAGTAAGAAGTGCCATACATATTGATAATATTAAACATGAAGAAAAAAAATATATATATTTGCGACGCCCTTAGTACAAGCAGACAGAAGCAGACCCATTCCCACTGGCAGCACCCGTTCACGAGCATGACGCATGAACCAGCCATCGTTTCGCTCAACCATATTTAACCACAGTGTAGTATTTCCAGTGGTGGAAATGGACCGGAATGCACCGGAACTCCATTTCGGTTCGTGAAAAGTTCTCCTTACATCGTTCCGGTAAAATACCTATACCTATCGATCACTATCAGTCAGAAGGTTTGAAAGGAAATGCGTTCCGGTTTGTTCCGATTCGCGAGTGATTTCAATTAGACCACTGAGTACCTATTTTTATTCCGTATTAATTGGCATCATTTGCAATTAATCAAATGTTATCTTAACTTACTGTTTCCAACTTGCACTATGCCTGTTTCGTACGAACTATTTCTGTTCACAAAGAGACGACATTAAGCACAACGTCGCAGGCGCAGAGGTGATGCATTTAGAACTAGACTCAAATGCAGTTTGTTTGCAATTGTCTTAGTGCACTGTACTTGGAAATTAGCTACTGTGACTAAGTTATAAGTTCGATATTGAACTATTTTACTATTGGCGGCTTCTATGACATTCACAAGTGTTTTTAAAATATACTATATCGGGATTTTCACCATGTACCTTTTTTTTTTTTTTTAAGACTCCGATATTTCGGCGCAGTTGCATGCGCCATGATCACAGAAGAACTGTCGGTTGTCACGTGCGGGTAGATGTTATTGGCAGACGAATCGGTCTACCCTCCGTCTAGTTCTTTTATTACGGTCGGTACCGGTACCACTGTCTGCAAACTCACTATTCACTCGAATCTGTTCTCGACACACGACACTCACTGTATCTGTACGCGGAACGGCACTTTTTTTTATTTTTGTTGTTTTGACACAGCCGGACTACTGGATTCCAGACACTCGACAATTTAAACCCATCATCACGATTGAAATTTTTGTATTTGGTGATTTCAATCGCTTCCCTGACCATTCTTGGTATGTAGTGGCGTTCTGTGGAGATGATTTATTTAATTATTATTATTATATTATTATAACATTAATAACGTTAATAACCATGGAAATTTAAAACAATATATCACAAGTGTTTGTAACAGCCTAGTGTATTTTGATTAAAGACGGACTACATACCGAAAATAGAGTAATACTAATAAGAGTTTATAACAAAGAAAAATGTGTTCCGGCAGTTAGAGTAAGATAGCCAGTTCCTCAGTGGTGAGGATTCCGGTTGTAGTGCGCTTACTCTTTTGGCCTTATCGTCACTTAGCATCAAGTGAGGTGAAAGCCAAGCGCTACCCTGCTGTGGATTAAGAAATGATTTCTTTTTGTGACACACATTTTGCATACCTACATACAACATTTTGTTAACTGATTGAGGACAATATGGAGTTCATATTATCCCTGATGGTTCATTTGCAAAAACTATAGCTTGTTAACTTTGGATCGTAAATACCGTCATCGTTTATATTATTTATAACATAAGTATTTCAATAAAGTTGTCAGAAACAAAATAGTATTTTCGTCATTTTAAAATACTTGAAACTCAATTCAGTTATAGTTATAGGCTATATTTTCTCTATATACAATACGTTAACTAAGTAAGAATATCACAGATGAAAATATACACATCAACTTTGTATAGGGGTACAGGTGTTATTTTCATACAAACGAGGTAACTTTGAAGCCTTGGTTTTTTGCCAGGGATATACAGTGCTGTGATCTGATGATGGCCATTCAGGGAGTGAATGGAGGAGATTCAGATCGTAATACACAACCAACTGATCTGATCAGCATTTTAAAAGTTTAATGGGTCAGAGTTTTCAGTTTGAGGATTTCCATACATTTTAATGCTATTTTCGCAGTTTTTTTAAACATGTCCTATACGTTTTGAGAATGCTGGTCAGATCAGTTGGGTGTGTATAGCAATCTGAATCTCCTCCATTCACTCCCTGAATAGCCGTCATCAGATCACAGCACAGTACATCCCTGGCAAGAAACCAAGGCTTCAAAGTTACCTCGTTTGTATGAAAATAACACCTGTAACCCTAGACAAAGTTTATGTGTGTATATCCAAACTAGTAGGCAAAAAGCATAAAAGCATTAAAAAGAAATATCTGAACAAAAACGCCGCGCCGTCCAAATTCCTGTGCGTTCCAAATGCGTTTGTCTTGTTAGGAATTAAATCGGCGAGACGTGAACCACAGCCGCTAAACATTCAACGCGGGAAAACTTACTGCGAATGAAATTTGTCGTTCAACGCATTTGAATATTGCACATTTGCACCACAAAATATAATGTTGAGTAAATAAACGTGTTAATTCTGAACGATAAAACGAAAACCATTAGCGCTATCGCACACGGGCAACTTAGCGCTATCGCACACGGGCAACTTTTGTCTCCGCAACTTTTTTGTCTCTCACGTGATTTGTATGAAAAGTTGCAGACGACCGTGTCGCTTCGTGTGCGCGCTTCCATATAAACCCGTGGACTTGATGTGAGAGACAAAACAGTTGCTGGGAGACTAAGTTGCCTGTGTGCGATAGCGCTTACTCTCCCAGCAACTGTTTTGTCTCTCACATCAAGTCCACGGGTTTATATGGAAGCGCGCACACGAAGCGACACGGTCGTCTGCAACTTTTCATACAAATCACGTGAGAGACAAAAAAGTTGCGGAGACAAAAGTTTCCCGTGTGCGATAGCGCTTACGTTGTCATTTAAGTTATATTTAGGAAATTATGTTGTTGTTGTGTGAATTATGTTAAGTTTTAGAAAGATTGGCATCCTAGGCCTAAATAGCTTTCAACAATCTTAACAAAATTAAAGCGACTACTTTTCCGTAAACGAAACTGAAACGGTAACGATTCAACTTTGGTTTTATCGTTGAAAATTGGACGATTGGGCCTTAGAAGACTATACTCGGAGCAATTTGCAGATTTTCTTACACGCACACATAAACTTTACTTCCAGTGCCCTAGTTAATAACGCAACGATTTGTAAATTGTCATAATAATTTGTAAATTGTCGTAACAATTTGTAGATTGTCATGACAATTTGGTTTATATTGCGGTGTAGCTAATGTAGCCTTAGAGTAAGACGTGCTTCTGTACCAGAACATATAATAAGTCTATGACCAGAACGAAGCCGCGATCGAAGCCGCGATGCTCTAAGGTTGACGCAATGGATATAAAAATTGTCATAGCAGGTGTCATATTGTCACATTTTTCAAATAGGCCCAGTAGTAGGTATGAACCTCTATACTAAAAAAAGTTGGGAGTTACAAGTCGTGATAAAGTTTGGCCACATGATAGAAACTGATCTGTAGGCTGTTTCCAACTAATATTGAGCTGGGCCAAACTATCCTTACATACAGTTCCATACGGCGACGGGTTGAATAGCGCACTTTTCCCGGCTCCATTCTAAAAATTATAACAATTCAGGTTTAGCTAATAGGTCAAATGTGGTATCATTTTCGGATAAATCAATAACGTAGAACTTATTTCTGATATAAAAAAATCAATTTATTAAGCATTTTCTGAAAAATTACACAATAACCAACATTTTTAAACTTAATTTTTTTAGTTTAGGTATTGGCACTTGTTTCAATATTTTCAAAAAAACTACTTTAAAGAAGCGTTTTGCAGGTTAATTTGTTATATGCTTTTTTATGTTAACTATATTTTATACAATTTGCGCCTAACCCAAGTAGTTGAGGTCCATTGTTTGCGGAGACACAGCTAGTCAAAAATATGCTATTTTTCACGAAATAAAAGGGGTTTCCGTTTCGTACGGAAGCATTTTTCAGTTTTTTGTTTATATTTCTGTAAAGTTAATTAAATTTTCTACAATTTGAGCCTAACTTGAGTAGTCTAGGTTTACTAGTTGCAAAGACACAGCTAGTCAAAGATAAGATTTTTTCAATTAATTTCAATAAAAAGCCCATTTTTAACCAGCTATATCTCTGCAACCAATAGACCTAGACTACTCAAACTAAGCTCAAATTGTAGAAAATTTAATTAACTTTACAGAAATATAAACAAAAAACCTGAAAAATGTTTCTGAACGAAACGGAAACCTTTTTTATTTCGTGAAAAAATGCATATTTTTGACTAGCTGTATGTCCGCAAACAATGGACTTAAACTACTTAAGTTAGGCTCAAATTGTTTAAAATATAGTTAGCATAACAAAAGCATATTACAAATTAACCTGAAAAACGCTTCTTTAAAGTAGTTTTTTTGAAAAATACTGAAACAAGTGCCAATACCTAAACAAAAAAAATGAAGTTTAAAAATGTTGGTTATTGTGTAATTTTTCAGAAACTGCTTAATAAATTGATTTTTTTTATATCAGAAATAAGTTCTACGTTATTAATTTATCCGAAAATGATACCACATTTGACCTATTAGCTAAACCTGAATTGTTATAGTTTTTAGAATAGAGCCTGGAAAAGTGCGCTATTCAACCCGCCGCCGTATGGAACTGTATGTAAGGATAGTTTGGCCCAGCTCAATATTAGTTAGAAACAGCCTACAGATCAGTTTCTATAATGTGGCCAAACTTTATCACGACTTGTAACTCCCAACTTTTTTTTGTATAGAGGTTCATACCTACTACAGGCAATCTCGATCTAAAGCAAGCTTTAAAAGGAGCTTCCAGTATATTTTTTTGTATTTTTGTTTTATAGTTTTGAAGAAGGTTTTTAACGTTCTTTATGTTAAGTAAGGTGTTTTCTCCTGTTCCTTGTTCCAAAAAACACTGACGTAAACTTGTATTTTAAAGTGTAAAAATACAAAAGTTTAAGTGAACTCCGCGAGTGTCTGCGAAGTTTCGCGACTGACACTTTTTTTTAATACCCAACCTTTCAGTTGGATTTTATTTACTTATTATGGAAGGAATGTATTTTGGGAAAGAATTCCTATTCAGCTCAAGTCGTAGTAAAAAATATGTTAATACAAACACTGATTTTGACATTGATAATTTTTCGATAGACCGTGGAAGCTATGACGTAGATTTGGGTTAAAACAAAGATGAGAACGTTGGCACTTTTGCTTTGTTATCAAAGTATTGAGTTATTTTGCAGACCATTTGGCGCCATTTTATCGAGTTCGGTTCGGTGAATATTTTAATTATTCGCAAATTGATTAATGGTGGATATTGTGTCTTAAAATTGATGCACTTTTGTGGTACAAGTGTCTACACAACTGAACAATATGTGAGATAATTGAAATAGGCGCGATCTTGGTTGTGTGAAGCTGAGACTTTTATTGTATTGGTGGCTACCTCAGCTGATCTTACCGAGTAAACTGTCTGTCTTGATATACTTGGTGCCAAATGCTCCAAGCAGCATTGGAATGCGATGCACCCGCATTTAAATGTAAACTGAAACAATCTACCACTGAACTATTCAACACTTGACAGTGGCAAAAATTACTCCCTAAAGGGGAGAGTAGATTGCCAAACTAAAAATAAGAAGAAGAGTTATTTTGTTGTTAGGTATAAGTATTATGCCGTATTGTTTTGCTCCTAGTTGTAATTTCATGTCTTAAGAAGAGAAGCTTGCTTGCTTCAGATGTTCGTTTTTACCCAAAATGTCAAACTCTGCCATTATGTGACGTCACACTACCACGGTCTATTTTTGAAACAGAGGTCTACAGGAAACTCGGCTTGGCTTTTTTCAGATAAAATATGTTTTAATATTTTTTTTATTGTTAGACAGGTATTTATTGCAAAAGTAATTACTACTTATTCAAAAACCTCTATAGGTTATTTTTTACAACTACATAGTCAAAAATATTAAGTTGCCTAGCGATATATCTTAATTGCCCACTGTTTAAAGCATAATTAGTTTTGTATAATGTTGCTATAAACAAGTTATCAGAAAGGTCAGCCATAACAGGAAACCGAAAGATAATGTGGTCCAAATTAATCAAAGCTCAATCAGTGTTAAAATTATGTTCTAGTCAGTATTCAAAATTAACTGTTTATAATTCATTAATTGGATGTTAGATAAAACTACAGTAGTAATTAAGATTAAGATTTATTAAAATTGTTGAAAATATTAGGTATTTTTATATTTTAGTAGCAATGAAATATTAAAATTAAGTTTATTTGAGTGTGTGTGTGTGTGCTGGTGGCTGAAAGAATTTGTATGTTTAGCACACATCTGTGTGTCCCTAAGGGAGTCCCTAGGGATTTTTCGAATGTCCATAGGGACGAAGCCGCGATCAGAACAGAGGCTTGTAAAGTATTAAATTTATTACATTCGCAAAATAATACATTCTCAATTGTAAGAATTTTTATATTAATGATTTACTAATATTGAGTAGGTAATTTATCTTTATTTTTCTATCTTTATAGATATTTATCTTTATACCTTCAGATATCAGTTATCTAAAAACCATCTTAACCTTAAAGTGTCATTAAATATCATTGAACTCAAACTATAAACTGTATTTTGCAATGTATGCTCTTTGATTCATATTGATTACGTTGTAAAGAAAGTGGCGTAACTATACTAACAATTCAATGATATGACCGTATCTTGACTCCCGGCCGCCCTTGAATAATTATTTATTACTAGCGGCCGCCCGCGACTTCGTCTGCGTGGACAGTTTTTTTGCTATCCCTCGGGAACTATATGTTTTTTCTGGATGAAAGGTACCCTATGTCCTTTTCTGTACCCATGACAACGTGTATGCAAAATTTCATAATGCTCGGTTCAGTAGTTAAGACGTGAAGGCGTAACAAACAAACAAACAAATAAACAAACAAACGGACTTTCGCATTTATAATATTAGTAAGGATCTAAGAAAGCATTTGGGCACCGAAAACAGCACAAAGGCCTAACTATGAGTTGATGCAAACTGTTTACTCTACCGTAAACTATAGTTTTCTCTCTTTCACTCGCATTGACTGTGAGCAGTATATCCGATAGTTTTCGGTAGCGAAAACAATTTGCATCAACTCATGGTAGAGCTAAAAAGCTCAATTTTGAGTACCTTCAGTCAGCCGGACATTTTCAAAGCAGAGTCTAGAACAAAACTATTTTGTGGCCAGGGTGAATGGGCACCTTTTGCACAGATTCAATCGTTGATTGGGATCAGGAGCAAACCTATTCAAGTTATAACATTATAGAGGGTCATTTTGTATTCACCATCCAAATTTTGAGGATGTGTTGAGTCCATGAAACGGAACAACTTTCTCTAAGTAACACATGGCCAAAAATGTAAAAAAAAAAATCGACTATCCATAGAAATCAAAGAGATCACGTGATCAATTTAGTATGGGATGACTAAAATTTTGTAGCGAAATTCGATGCCATGTTCCTTAGAGAGAATTGTTTAGTTTCATGGATAGGACACATCCTTGAAATTTGGATGGTAAGTTCAGAATGACGCGATATAATAGTTTTTCTTGATTGACCATTCTCAAGTCTACAGATGTGATGACACCAGAATCACACAGACGTTCCACCAAAGGGGTTCTTAAAATAAACAATTCACTTTAACCTTAGATTTCTGACATTCATATATTGCCAAAGACGCACTGTACATCTGACTGCTCCGGTGATCAGAGCGGCCATAAATTGGCTGCGACTGCCACACACCCCATAAAGCTATTTTTATGGCCCTTAGCATAATACGAACCTTATGGGATTGTTTTACGTTATTTTTGTAACTTTAAGTTCTGAACTACTGGTATATGAAACTAGTTCAAGAAATAAAGAAAATAATAATAATGTCGAGAACAATTTTGATCCCAGTTGTATGTCCCCGTGGGGTGATTCAATTCTGCGCGGACAAAGTTGCGATCAAAAACTATATAAACTTTTAGCAAAGGGTAAAGATTTTTTTTAGTTCGTATCCACACTTGTATGTATTACGTATAATTTACTTAAATCATTTACTGTTACATCATTTAAAATAAATTCACTTGACGAGTAATTTCATAATGTAGGTCAATCCTGCTCTATTTTCATATTAAACCAGAAGTTAATGGCTAATCATAATAAAACCCGTCAAGAGCGAGTCGGACTCGCGCACCGAGGGTTCCGCATAATCATAATTGCACCATCAAACCACACTGCAGAGTAGCATAATAAAATTAGTATTGCAGTTTTAGACGCCAGCGCCATCTCTTGACATAGTGAAAGTGTTTTTTTAGAAATTTGATAATTTCTAAAAAAGTGTGTTATATTGAGACATCGTTTTATTTTTCCTGTAATCTTTATATAAACTGCTATCACATAGAATTATTTCAGATTTTTCTCTCTGCAAACTTCGGAGATAAGGGGGGGAACGGTATTTTTTTTACATTTTTCATCATAAGTCGAAAACTATGCGGCCTAAAACAAAAAGAAAAAATGATTAAAAACGTACAAACGGCGCTCTTTCATATGATACCCTACATGCTCTAGTAGCTCCACTTCAAATTTTAAGACCCCTTTTCAGTCCCTGTTGTAAAAAAGATATTTATTTTTTTATTTATTTCTTATTTGCAAAATAGTTGGGCAAATGTCATCTTAAACTGTTCCAAATTTCAAGTTGATACCATTAGTAGTTCTCGAGATATCCAGCTGTGACAGACAGACAGACAGACTGAGTCACACCATAAGGGTTCCTTTTTTTACCATTTTGGTATAGAACCCTATAAATGAAATGAAATTAATTATTCTTTAATGAATGAAACGCTGCTATTTTCTATTACCTAGTTTTAGTATTTAGTTTCTTCTAACCTGCAGACTATTTTGAAAAGTAGGCTGTGGACAATATTGCCGGTTATTTAATTAGTAATGCATATTTGTAAGCATAGCTGTTAAACACAATATTTTAACAATCTTTGTTTTCTATTGCAAATAAATAAATAAAAACTTATTTTAGCGATAATATCAATACGTTGTAGATTCAACGGTCTCAAAAAGTCGTTGAGATCGTTTTATTGTTCAATTTGAGGGTATTAAAGATTTCTCAAAGTTTAGTAGAACGTTCATTTAGTAGTTTAGCGTAATTTTAGCGCGTTGCAGCGAGTGTTACTCAATGGGTTAGGTGTTCGTCTTACATCGGTGCTGTTTGGTGTAAGTTAGATATACTTTATTTTGTAATATTTTAGAAAAAAATGCAGGCATTTAGTGATTGTGGGATGATTGCTACGCCTTTGTCAATACAGGCTTTTTCATCATTATGTATTTATAAAATGAGTGAAAATGATACAAATGCTATTATTAAAGAAATAGATATGTTTACAATATTACGACTACTTAACTCAGTATAGTAATATTTAAAAATAGCATTGTAAATGCAAAAATCTCAAATTTAAAAATAGATTAATTTCCGTCTATTTAACTATGTAATGGTCAAAGTGGTCAAAAAATATAAAATTGTACCTATCACACAATGCCAATATTCTTATTTAACTCTTAGAAGTGTAGTATGTCTCTTTTTAACTTAATAAATCACCTATGTGGGCGTAGTTAGTAATTAATAATAATAGTTTATTGCATAAAAACAGATTACACAGTTTCAAATTACTTATGATAAAAGGCAATATATTAGGAGGTCATATCAAATTTGGTAACGATCGCGTAAGTGGCTGACTCTGGGTTCACAGGATGGAGAGGCACTCTCTGATGCTAAATATGTCAGTCTGTTTGCGTGAAGTGGTTGCGTTCTTTTTATATGCAGGGTGAAAAATGTGTTATCGTTACCAGAAAAAATAACGATAAGGTAAATGGCTGACAATAGTACAGCAAGTAACTACTAGTTGTACTCACGTGAACTGTCTAAGGACTGACCAAAATTCGGTTGCGTTTCGTAGGTATAAGCGATTAACTTTTTGTTTGTTTGTAATGTATAAACTCAAAAAGTACTCATCCGATTTTAAAAATTTTTTCACCTATAGAAAGCTACATTATCAGCAAGTAACATGGGCTATAATTTATTTTCAAAAAATTATAGCCTTTTTTCAGCCTGCATATAAAAAGAACGCAACCACTTCACGCAAACAGACTGACATATTTAGCATCAGAGAGTGCCTCTCCATCTTGTAAACCCAGAGTCATCCACTAACGCGATCGTTACCAAATTTGTTATGGCCTCCTAGTCTACAATGACAAGCATAATATTGAAATCGGTGACTACTGTTACCCATGGTAGGCTAACCTGTATTACAGGTAACATGAAGAGACGTTTTAAATTGATATTAATATTTATTATTGTTTAGTTTTATTTTACACTTTTCCATTTCAAAAATCAAGACAGGCGATCGTCCTTGCCTACGTACGACGTGCTTTCTTTCTTAAATCTAATCCTTGCTATTTTTTAATAAAAGAAAACGTGCCTGCATCAAAAGACAAGTCAACTGGAAAGATGGAAACAAGGTCAAACATTAAAGCAATTTTTTTCAGGTCAGTGAGGTCAAATATTAAAGCATTGACATCTTAAAATTTTTTTTCAGGTCAGTGTATTAAAGGCAACATAATAACATGCAGTTGGAGGCATGCATAAAGTGACATTATGAATGATTTGACTGTCTGTATGCAGCGCGATACGCGGCAATGTGAAAACTGCCTATAGTCTCTCCCGCTGTCGCTCATGACTCAAACGCACTCTAATTTCAACTGGAGCGTTGCGTTGCGCACGCGCCGCTTCCTAATTAGTCGTTCAACAGCTTTGATCTCGCCGCGCACGAATCGGCTTCTCCGATACGCCACTTCCGTTTCCGACGCGTTTTGAAAATGGCTTCTCCTATGTTATTGTTTTGCTATTGTAAATACGTCTTTAAAGTATTTTACACACAATAAAACAATTTTTAGTCTTCACGTCATCTTGTTGGACCTTCATTGACATGTTTTGGTGTTCATTTATATAAAAGATAGAGTATTTTGGAAATATTACATGTAAAGCTTTACATGGGTTGTAACGCAAGAACGGGCTTAATAATTAAATTGCTACGAGTATAAATATGTATGTAAATGAATATGCTATACAAAGAGTTATTAACATAATAACAAAATATCATATTTAATTAAAGTGTATTTTCTTTATATCAATTCTGTTGACTCACTTTTTAAAATAAAATATACGAACACGTAGAATCTAATATAATTTCAACCTACCTATATTTACGTTAAGGGTGCGGTCTTCAAGTCTCTATATTGCAACTGTCTAAATGTTTCCTGCTTTTAAACGGAAAACTGAAATCGATATGGTACGTGCAATGTCATGACATTTTGTTATGGGGTCGCTGATGGGTATAGTTGTACCCTGTCATCGTCTTTTACCTTTTAATTTACTTAAAAAGGGTAGTTATCGTTGTTGTTACAAACTGAGAAATAAGTTTTATAAAAATACGTTAGTCAGTTTGACTTTTTACGGAATATGTTAAGTATACAGTACTTTAATTATCATAATCATTACCAATTCTTTTTATTAAGTACTTAATTGTTTCATTTTTATGGGTTACGTACTCAAAGGGTAAAAACGGGACCCTATTACTAAGACTTCGCTGTCCGTCTGTCTGTCTGCCCGTCTGTCTGTCTGTCTGTCTGTCTGTCACCAGGCTGTATCTCATGAACCGTGATAGCTAAACAGTTGAAATTTTCACAGATGACGTATTTCTGTTGCCGCTATAACAACAAATACTAAAAACAGAATAAAATTAATATTTAAGGGGGCTCTTATACAACAAACGTGTTTTTTTTGCCGTTTTTGGTGCGTGAGTCCGACTCGCACTTGGCCAGTTTTTTACAATTTGTTCCCATGAAACTACGGAAGGCAAAGAATTGCAAAAAACTACTTAGACTTAATCACATACACTTGCAATTTTAAACTGTAGCCGTGCTACTGTAGTCATAAAACTAGTAAATAAAGAAAGTTTTTCTTGGCGAGTATGCAAGGCCTTAAAATTTTAGACAAAGAAATACTTGAGTAGAAAATTTAATTTTGTTAAGTGATGGAAAAATGCAAGGAAAAACTGGAAGGACATTTTTAGGCGGTTTGACGCATCATTAGTTTTAAGGAGAGGGTGACACACTACATAATAAGCACAGAATGTCATCCGAAATATTTTCAGTAAGAAACTGTTTTTACTATAAAGCCTTATTGCAAATAAGAGCTTGTTGTTTTGTTTTGTCTATGAAGTCAATTATATGCGACTTCGTCCGCGTGAACTTTAGGAAAATTCCTAGGGAATTTTTGACTGGGATAATAGTTATCCTAAGTTTTAATCCTCCTGGCTATTCTGTGTGCCAAATTTCATCTAATTCCGTTCAGTCGTTTTTGCGGGATTGAGTAGGTAACAAACATCCAAACTTTCATATTTATAATATAAGTAGGATAGGATGTAATTCATAATTTAAGCTGTGATATTACGCTTAGAACGCCCACATAATGAAACTTAGATATAAGAAATACATTTAACACTCCGTGTATTTTCTAAAGAAATGTTAACATGCAAGATGAGTGACAGTCACAGAAGTGACCCTAAAATAAACACGAACGAGAATCTGAGATCGAATTGGTATCGAGTAAACGTCAAAACAGTACAATGGACACCATGGCAACCGTTTTCAATGTACTAAAATAACAGATTTTTGACGTTTATTCGATCTTGATGTGAACTCGATCTCGTTAATTCCCGTCGAGTGTAGGGGGGTTGTTTTTGACTGTGCATAACTACATTTAAAAAAGTTTTCAAACTTTTAACAAAAACCTTCTGTTGTTATATCAGTAGTTGCAAGCACTTATGTATTCTGTGGCACTATCGTAAGACCGCAGTTGTTGGTCGATCGTCCGCTCGCATCGCTTCATATAGCGTTGTATCGCATTTAACAGTCTGATATCTTCGCGCTGCACGCCTCTTGTTAGCATTCACCTTTAGGGTTGGTGCATGGTTTCAATCCACCTATCTTGAGTTGAGATGAAGATTTAAAAACTAAATCTGAAAAGATCTTCAACTAGGATTGAAATAGTGTAACTTTGACGACTATTTTTAAATTTTATTCAAATTTCATGGAATTTCAGCTGACGAATTGACATTGTTTAGTGTTTCAGGTATTGATAATACGAATATGTATTGCTGGTTAACACTTAATTCATTAAAATTAACACATAAAATACTTGTCTTGGAGTTGTAACTTACAATTCACTAAAATTTAATCACATATTTAAGTTGTTAATTTTATTCAAAAACGCCGTTGTTATATCATTCAAGCAATTGAAAGATTCTATATAATTTTCATAAGTTTTTTATCTGAAAACCAGTTTATTCCAAAACCTTTCTTCTTACGCAAATCCTTTTCCAGTAACATTGAATCGCAAATCCGAGTAAATAAATAGACGTTTCCGAAACAAGTTTCTGATAAATCGCATTACGTTGAGTGACAGCCCTAGAAGGAATATTTTTAAAAGTTCCTCCCCCTTCTGCGAGTGTCAGTGAGGGATGGAGGGGCTGATTGACGCAGTCGGCGCTAACGGCAACTCCGGAAGTAAAGCTGGTTTACATAGCGAGGCGAAAATATTTCAGCACTATAATATAAGGTGATGATACTTAAACAGATTTTTTTGCTTAAGCTGAAAAACTTTCCTAAGGAACATAGGTCAAAACACAAAAATTTACTGAAAATAATCTTTTTTGAAAACACGATTTTAAAACGGACTAAAAATTATAAAAAGTGTACTAAAAACATCAAATTTTGTAAAATTGTGTATAGCATACGCCCCACGTTTTTAGGTTAAAAACTTCTGTATATAGGGTTATTTATAATATAAATATTTATAATATAAATATTTACAGAAGAATTTTATTTTTTACTTTTTAGTCTGTTTTAATGTTTTTAGTCCGCTTTTTATAATTTTTAATCCGTTTTAAAAACGTGTTTTTAAAAAACTTACTTTTTTCAGTGAATTTTTATTTTCTGCTTTTTAGTCAACGAGCTAAGACTAAAATACTATCTCCTATAGGAGCACTCGTCTAGACGATTCAAACTCGATGAGGTTGCATGGTTTTATCACAGTTTTATGATAGAGTTCCAGTGACCTTTTTCCAGCTCCTTCATCAGACCCTGGAAACTATTTCCCAACAAAGTACTCGCCAAGACGATTCAAACGAGCCCAAACTCAATGAGGTAGCGTGATTTTAAATAAGAGTTTCTGTGTTAGTTTAGAAAAAAATAAAAAAACATATATATTGCTTTTTTGCTAAGTTTTTTCTAAGAAAGTTGTTTTTTTATAATATTCTGTTGTGTTAATTTTTAACTCTGTTTAATTGTAAATAATTAATTGTGAACACACAAAAGCATATCAAGTAAATTAGTTGAACTGCGAAATCAGCTTTATTATGTATGGCATAAAGGCGGTCTCAAGGTCATCATTGTATAGACTGTAATAGTAATGTAGTCCAAATTACAATTTATTATTGTTGTACAATAATAAATGGTAATTTGGACTACATTTTATCAGAACTTGGAAAAATGAATTGAATTTCTCAATCAATAGCGACTGAGAAACTAAACTAACTGCAATATAGCTTCCCTCTCGCTTCTGTAGTGGACAGTTGACATTAAACTTTTCCTGTGTACAGGAAAAACCGCTTGTCACTTCAGCAGCGATTCTATTGCATAATCATGATATTAAGGTGGAGCTATCATCGAAAGCAGTTGCCCGAACATTTCTGCATTTTCTTTTTTATTTTCTTTTTCGTGACCCTTAGGCTGTCAACACACTAATGCTCTTCTTAGAGAAAAACGGTTAATGGATGAGGAAAAAAGAGCTTGAAGAAATGAATATAATAAACGAAATACAAATGCGATAACAGATACAAAAGTAAGGAAGAACCATACAGTGATATTATTGTACAAGTATGAAACTATTCTAAAAAGACGAATTATATTTTTCAACACACTTGCTCGTAAAGTGAGCCCTAATACATCGCTTTTAGGCCCATAAACCGAGCTATAACAAACGCGTGCAATAATATATAAAACACTAGGTTGTTATAGAATTATCCCTACAAAGTTAAATTAGTACCTTACTGCAAGTTCCATGCGAGTAAACAGAGCATTCCCAATTTAACCGGGTAATAGAGATATTTTTTTAGTAACAACAAAGAGGTTTTATGCCGCTGAAAATTTTATGTACATTTTTGAAATAAATAAATGCGTAAGTCGTTAATTAAGTCAAACAAATATTTATTATTATCAAATCCTACTAATATTATAAATGTGAAAGTTTGTGGGTTTGGATGTTTGGATGTTTGTTCCTCAATCACGCAAAAACTACCAAACGGATTTGGATGAAATTTGGCACACAGATAGTAGATAGCCTAGCTTAAAACATAGAATACTTTTTATGCCGGTATTCCCACGGGAACGAGAACCACGCGGGTGAAACCGCGGGAGGCCGCTTGTATTATAAATGTGAAAGTTTGTGGGTTTGGATTTTTGGATGTTTTTTCCTCAATCACGCAAAAACTACTGAACGGATTTTGTTGAAATTTGGCACACAGATAGTAGATAGCCTAGATTAAAACATAAAATATTTTTTATCCCGATATTTCCACGGGAACGGAAACCACGCGGGTGAAACCGCGGGAGGCCGCTAGTTCACAATATTTTGTTATAAAATATTAAGATATTAGCCTTTTTTCACTTAAAATTATAATTTTGAAGTAGGCTGTATGCTCACTCACCCCTTTGTTCGCAAAATATTCTTGCATTGGGCTTGTGAAAAAAACAAAAAACCCACGCGCCTTTTCCCATAATTTTGTCATATTTTGTTTTTGTCGTATTTGTTGCTGTGTGGTAAATTACTTTGTATTTTCCTCGCAAATGTGTTGAAAAACGTCGTATGAAACTCGTGAGCTCTTACTCATTGCACACTCGGCTGAATTACGCCCTCTGCGGCTCGGGCTGCAATCCACAGCCTTGTGTGCAATGAGCAACCTATTGTCTCATAATGTACTATTTTACATTTTTAACTACCTATTTTAATATACAGGGTGTCTTTTTATTCACTCTGCAAATTTTAAGGATGTGTTCATTTCATGAAACTACAAATTTCTTTAAGAAATACGTGTCGAAATACGCCACAAAATTTTACTCAACCCTTACTAAACTGATCACATTATCTCTTTGATTTGTATGGATAGTCAAGTAATTTTTTACATATTTGACCCTATGTTTCTTGAGAAAGTTGTTCAGTTTCATGGACTGAACACATTCTTAAAATTTGGAGAGTAAATAGAAATACAGCCTGTATTTTACAATATTTATAAGGCTATTTGGTATAATTACTTTTTTCTGTTACAGGTAAATCGCTAGAATTAATAAAAAAAATCTGCATCAACATTGAATAACCGTAACGTAACTCGGTAAGTTTGACAAAGTACCTACTTCATCTAACATCCGTGGAGGGCGTCTCCCTAAAATTAGATATTAATTTAAAATCTTTACTCCCCTAACTTTGATGAAGGACCAAACTTTGTGATTTTCTTGAGACATTTTAATAATTAGGGGAAAACTTCTTAATTGCATAAGAGGTGTGTCAAATCATCATTTTTATTAAATAATATTAGGATACAATTATAACAAAATATTTTGTTTTTATTCACAAATAAATCTAAATAGTAAAAAAACCTAGTCTACAGCACAAATGCAGGCTAGCGGTAGCAACTTCTATTATAGCTTTGAGTAAATATACATACATTTATAACAATAATTTCGTTATCTTCAAATAAAGAAAAAACACTTTATTTGCTGATTATATTGGTGTAATTCAATAGCTTTTTTCCATAAAAGGCAAAACGTTCTCGCTGTTTGTAAAAAAATCTCTCAAAATCATTTTTTGGGTGGAAAAAAGGGTTATCCTGCTATCCTCAAAATAAATGGACTCTCTACACCACCTGAGGGACAGTATTATGCACAGATGATGAATTTAATGCAATATTTCATCCGTTTACGTCAAATCCTCGAACCTGGGCCCCGAGTTGTCTAATTCCTTTGTTTAATTCACCGAAACAATTTGCTTTAATTAGTTTTCATAGGCAATGATAAATTAGTATCCGGTTTAAATATCGTTCTGTTTAACGTTTACCGATTCATTTTGTTTGAAATTTTTATTTCGTTCGATTGCGTGAAAAGAAAATTGGAAAAACGGAAAATATACGTTTTTTTCCATAAATTGATAACTACCTACTGTCATCCTTTTGTAGGTACACACGTATGAATACCTAAAGGCATTTTCCCATTTAAAATAGGAAAACATTGTTATCTATTTCAATTACAATTTAATAATACTGAATAACAGTTATAATGGACTTTTAGTATATAAAAATTATCTTATTACTCAAAACGCCTTAAAGGCCAAGCCACAGCGGGCGTGGCGCGACGGGTCGCGTCCCGTCCCGCCCCGCCGCCGTCGCACCGAGCGTGAATACAGATCGGAAGCGCGGCGGGGCGGAACGTAGGCGAGATCACGCCCGCAGTGTGAACTCCTGTCGCGCCCCGTCGCGCCGCGCCCCGTCACGCCGCGCCCCGTCACGCCCGCTGTGTGGCTTGACCTTAAGGCGTGGAAAGTCAAAGAGCAAAATGATAAACGTTCCCAAAATGGTAAAGCAGTAAAATAGTAAAAGAGCCAAAAGTCAAAATCGCACATTGGTCAGAAAGCAAAATGGTAAAAATTACATTTCATTATAGCAAATACTATAGAAACTCTAACTCTGTTCTATAGTATTTGATTATAGGTACTCTCCTACTTTCCACAAGTATATTGGGGATTAAAGGAATTTTTAAGAAACACATGAATAAAAGTCAATTTTTGTTAAATAACAAACGTTTTCAAATATAATAATTTTACATGAAATATATTTTTTACTAATTTGCTCTATTACCAATGTGATATTTTACCGTGCTTTCGGCGTTTTTCACTTTTATCATTTTGCTCCGTTACCAATTCGCTCTTTTACCATTTCGCTC
Organism: Agriphila geniculea; assembly: GCA_943789525.1. Taxonomy (NCBI): domain Eukaryota; kingdom Metazoa; phylum Arthropoda; class Insecta; order Lepidoptera; family Crambidae; genus Agriphila; species Agriphila geniculea. The sequence continues at coordinate 21,668,345 of OX038885.1, read as the reverse complement.
TTTTACTATTTTGCGACCGTTTACCATTTTGCTCTTTGACCATAGAACGTGCAAATAAGTGTTTTTAGTTTACATTTAAAACACCAAATTAAATCACAAGAAAGCTAAATTAAGGAATTCTAATTAGTAACAACATTTATTCACCAACCATTTTATACCACCAAACAACACAAATAATTTTCTCCTTCTGCGAATCTCTAAACTTCTATATAGTTTGAGGGATGTCACGGATAAGATATGGATACGGATCTTTGAATAATATTATACCTTTCAGATACGTTAACTTGTAAAATCATTTTGAAGTCTACAGTTTCGAATTGTTTCAGTTATTAATTATAATTATTTAGCCTATATATTAATACCTATTAATTATTTAGCTTTATTTATTCGTCTATCCAAAATCACAAACTTTTATCGGATTCGGTTACGATTTCGAATAAAGTTTTATTTCAAATATCCGAAACTTTTTGTTTCGGTTATGAATCTCCATAGCATCTCTGTTGTAATGACACAATTCGGAGGCTGGTTGCGGCGCGAGGTGCTTTGGAAGCCCACCTGTAATGCATTGTGCATTTTATTTAGAATAGCTTACTGCCTTTTTTTGGTATAAGTGTTAAGAGAAAAACGGTTGGAACGAAGAGAAATTACCTATGGTAATAATTTAGCTTTACTTATTCGTCTATTCAAAATCACAAATGTTTATCGGGTTCGGTTCGGTTACGGTTTCGAATAGAGTTTTTTTTTCAGATATCCGTCGGTTTCGGTTACAAATCTCAATAGCATCCCTATTGTAGTAACACAATTCGGTGGCTGGGAGTTCGCGGCCCGAAACAGGTGCTTTGGAAGCCCACCTTTAATGCGTTGTGCATTTTATTTAGAAACGCTCACTCCCTTTTATGGTTTAAGTCATAAGAGGAAAATCTGTTGCAATAAAGAGAAAATCTTATTTAGTTGGATTTTGGACTGAACGAGTGGTGTAAATGTGAAAAGTTGATTTTGCCCGCTTTCGTACCGTAATTTCATGCTTGTTACCATAAAGACCCATATATATGGTTATTTTTAGATTATACGAAACCTGAAAATTGTTTGTTCAGAATCAGTAATAGAATCTATTGGTTCAGAATCAGTAATAGAATCTCAAGGCTCAATTGTCGGTCCAACTGAGTACCTCCTCTACGTCAATGACATAAGCTACATTATAGAATCGGGGGCTGTGTACCAATTCGCAGATGATACGTGTCTTTTGGTGGCCAGTAAAGATGTCCTGGCAGCACAAAATTTTCTTCAACAAAATTTTACAAACATGTGCAAGTGGGCACATGATCACGGCTTAGTAATAAATGCTCAGAAAACTAAATTAGTACACATACACTCATCACATAATAAATCACCAATCACACCCACCGTGAAAGCTCATGAACATGCTTGTTTGCACTCAAACAATACAAACTATTTGTGTCCGTGTTCTGTCATAGAGGTAGTTAATAATCATAAATACATTGGTCTCACAATTGATAGTCGATTTTGCTGGGGACCCCACAAAGAACACGTATGTAATAAATTAAGATCCATTATCAGTAAGCTTTATGTGCTTAGATATAAATTACCTTTTAAAATACTAAGATTATTATACCTGTCCCTAGCAGACTCGATTATTAGTTATGGTCTAGGTACATATGGCAGAACATACACAACATACATTGATTCCATCTATAGATTACAATTAAAAATGTTAAAAATCATAACACCCAAATATATTTTAAAAAAACTTAATAATAATGAGGAAAAGCTGTTTAATTATTGTAACGTTATGAGCATATATGAAAAAATTGAATACCAAATTCTAATTGAATCTCACAATCCTGACTGTGTAATAGAAAAAAATAGACCTAAGTATTTGAGAGCAGTGCCTTACATAAATAAGTACCACCTACCAAAACACAACAACTTGTATGGGAAAAGAGTTTCCAGATATTTGATACCTTTTTATCTAAATAAATTGCCATGTGAACTACAGATTATGTACAAAGAAAATATCAAAGCATTTCGGTTTAAGCTTAAACAGTATTATCTACCTAACAAAATATGTAAAATCAGCGACTCGCCGTCACCCAGATAAACCCTGTGAGGTTTTCGTGGCGCGGCAATGTGTAAAAGAATATGTATCTAAAGTTTATTGAATAAATGATTAAAAAAAAAAAAAATTTATAACATGTTATATTTCGTCTAAATAATATTAACAAAACCCATAATTAACGCACACCCTACTAAAATGTCTCGCGCACACAGCACAAAAAGCTTGTAACTTCGTGAGTTTTATCATTATATTTTTTATATACTGATTCTGAAAATGAATACATGTGACCCATGTTTCGGCTTTCGTATATACAAAAAATAATGTTGTATTTATGCCAGTAAGTAAACAGTCATATGCTTGATCCTAATCTAATTATCTGCACCCATTTAGTCAGCTAAAAGACGTCATAATGGGTGGTAGGGTAAAAGAATTAACGATTTAAAAATGCTTATTTATGTGAGCTTATTTAAATATATAATTTTTCACTTTTCATCACAATCGAGAGCCCGAACTTGAGTTAAATGACCTACGAGACCCATTCGAGTCATTTCTGTTTTCCCACATTTTGAAAGGAGGAAGATCAAATAACTACTGACCCTGGTCCAAAAAAAATTACTGCCCCCTGGTTTGACGTTATTGCTGATTGATACATACTGATGGACTATGTGTGCAAATTCGCTTCAAAATCTGACCTATCTTTGAACAATTCAAAATTATTAGCTCTTTACTTTCTTCGATATAAAGACGTCATTCATACATTCTTTTTTGTTCCTTTCTTCCTTAATAATAATTTCATCTCTCTTTAAATCTATCATCATTCTCATTAAGTCAGCCATTAGTAAATCTTAAAAACCACACATCAGTAAAATCTCTATCACACAAATTATAACCGCCTCTGTGGCCTAGTGGTTCGCCCACCCGTGTAAGACGCAGGGGTCCCGGTTTTGATTTCCATGAGGGGGGTACATTTGTACTCGGTTTGGTCGGTGGTAGGGCTTATTTCAAGTCCGCCTGGCTAGCTACCACCATCTTACCTAAGTCTGACGCCATAACAACAATTTAAAAATTGTTGTGTTTCGGCAGTTAGAGGTAAGATAGCCAGTTCCTCAGTGATGAGGATTCCGGGTGTAGTGCACTTCCACCTTTGGCCTTATCGTCACTTAACATCAGGTAAAGTTAAGGCCAAGCACTATCAAGTTGTGTATAAAAATAAAAAATTAAAACACTTTCTCTTTATTCTCTATTAACTTAGACTTAACCCTAAGGGCGAGGGAACGACCCTACAGGAAAGCTCGGCCGGCCACCGAACCCGTTACCGCTGTAACGCGCTCGTAAACCGACACAATGCGACCCGAATACCCCGGGCGAATATTCCGCCATTTGCATTTAAAAATGTACGTTTAATTGCTGGGGTACAATTGAAACATTTGCTATTCTCTCATTAACATTTTCAGGTTTTGGTATAACATCCAGTTACTGAATTAACATTTTCTCTTAACCCGTTGGCTGCCATACGAGTATACTCTTAGTAATTTGTGGGACAAATAAAAATAGTACGTTGGCATTCAACTTGTTCAAGTATCACACCAGCTCATATAGTGTCGTCATATCAGAAGTGTTTTCTTCGAAAAAAAAAGAAGTTTAATGTCATAATACAGCTATTACCATATTTACCATATGCCAATATTTTAGTAGGCAATTCAAAGAGCAATTTTTCTCATATTTTTGGCTTCACTAAACAAATAAACAATTTTTATCTCCCACAAAGCAGAAGGTACCATTTTTACCTTACCCACGAGCCCACGATATCTAGCATCACTTAATATGACCCTATTTACCATATTTACCCAACTCGGCTGTTCACCTCACTATCTACCTAGTGATGTGCATGGTTATATCATTTTTATCGATATTTGCATTCAATATTTTTTACGATACGTGACGTGTGCAATTTTTAGGCAGCAGTGTGGAAAACAATGTGGGGTGAGGGGAAGCAAATATAAAGTTTGGATGTTTTAAACTTTAAAGTTATCGTTTAAATATTATATGATGTAGAATGTAGATGCTTATTTTACTTTTGATCTTTAATTTTATCCTGTTTCTATCATTCTGAATTAAAAATAAATGTAGGGCGGTACCGAATGATGTGATACTTAACTCGTCAACGCCCGGAAAACGAGACACAATAGATTTTCTTTTGTTGCCCGGTCACCGGAGACCGTTCGGGCGTTGCAGGCGATAGTGTCGCTTAAACTGAACAACTTTTACCAAGGAACATAGGTCGAAAAACGATTTTTTTACGCTTTACCACAGTAAGTCAATCAGCTGACCAATGCATTTTGTATGGGAGTATGAAAAAAGATTTTCTTTCTTTTTTCGACCTATTTTCCTTGGAGTAAGTTGTTCAGTTTAAGCACACTATTACCTGTTTAAGTATCATCACAACATTTTATGTCTTGTAACTTTAAGTTTTTTAGTTACTCATCTTCGTTTCGTCATAAATACATTCTGCAATAAGTAGTATAATTCAAAATTCAAAAAAAAATATTCAGTCTAGGCTGTTACAAGCACTTGTGAATGTCATAGAAGCTACGCCATCGGTTCGCAAACCCTAAGCGGGAGACCTTGTAACGAGAAGAACCGGCAAGAAACTCGTCAAGGGCTGCTTTTTTCTCCCTGTATATTTCATACAGAGTCGTCAACATTGAAAAATGAGCTCCACGTTTAAAGTGAGGTCATTTTTCCATCACAATAATTAACAAAAGTTTGCACACAATGGGTAGGTAGGTTAAAATTAAATATATCTACTACATTCAGATAGGTAAATGTGAGAGTAAATAACTTTCAACTAGTTGAGAATTTGAGAAATCACTCTGTCTGCTACTCGAACCAAAAAACACTTGATGCAAGACATAAAAAGTAAAAACGCAATTCTTACAATTCAATATGCGTTAAGATAGGTACTCAGAAGCAGACCCATTCCCACTGGCAGCACCCGTTCAAGAGCATGACGCATGGACCAGCCATCGCTTCGCTCAACCATATTTGAGGGAACGTAACGACCCGCCCCACACGACACCACCGCAAAAATGATTAAAGAGAGCATGACATACTTAGGCTACCCATCCTAAGGCACCGAATTGAAAACTAATATCCAAAAGCTTTTCATAGGCCTTTACTTACAAAACTATAGACGAAAAAATACGAAAAAATATTACGAAAGCAAAATAATCATTTTAGTCATTACCAATAAAAAAAGTGAGAAATCAAAACAAGGATTAGTTATTAATTTTATGTTTTGAGTAAGAAGTGCCATACAGATTGATAATATTAAACATGAAGAAAAAAAATATATATGTGACGCCCTTAGTACAAGCAGACAGAAGCAGACCCATTCCCACTGGCAGCACCCGTTCACGAGCATGACGTATGAACCAGCCATCGTTTCGCTCAACCATATTTGAGGGAACGCAACGACCCGCCTCACACGACACCACCGCAGAAATGTTTAAGTTGAAATTAACATTTACTTAAAGATACCTATTATCAATCTACTAATACTTTTATCTCGATATGTCAATTTAATGAAACATGCAGCACTATTTTCATTGTATTGGAAAAAATGTTTGCTCGTTGCAGAAAACAAATATGCTTATTGAACGGTGTGGCCGATATGGGAAAACGTGTGTACAGGCGACGTCACATCAATCTACACACCCTCGTAGCAAATTGAATTTAAACACACTAACTTAAAGTTTATCGTTTGCTGAAACTATTGAAAGAGTTGTTTACGATACCGCTATTTTGATAACGGGATTATATGGAAGGATTAAATATATTGGGTAGCATTTTAGCTATTATGTTTTTTGATTCGCTTTTTCCTATTAGGATTGTATTTTTTACTTGTATTTAACGTAACGTATTAGTAATGTTTCCGTACTCTAGTGTTCCGTACCTCAGTAGCGAAGAGTCCATACAAGCCGATTCCTATCGGCTTACCTTTTAGTACAGTAGCCCGTAGAACATTTAAATCACCAAAAAGGTTACCGTTTGCCGTTGTGATATAGTTAATTATTACGAAATTATAGATACTTTAACCAAGGTTTTACAGATCGCAACCCGCCGTAACCTATATTTGTATATCTCCAAAATTTATATTTTTTTATTTTTCGAGGTTTACCACATAGTTTAGCTATTGTCGTGTTCTACAGCTTGGTTTGATTGCCACAGATAAAAGTAAGACTATAAAAAGTAGCCATACACAGATTTAAGACCTGATGAAAATGGTTGGATTTTTTGCTGGTCTTAAATCAGTGTATGATCACTTTCCATAGTCTTACTATTATTAGTGGCAATCAAACAAAGCTGTAGAACACGACAATAGCTAAACCATGTGGTAAACATTGAAAAATAAAAAAATATCATTTTTGGAGATATACAAATATAGGTTACGGCGGGTTGCGATCTGTAAAACTTGGGTTAAAGTATCTATTATTTCGTAATGAATAACAACTATATCACAATGGCAAACGGTAATCTTTTTGGTGATTTAAATGTTCTACGGGCTACTGTACTATTTTGGAAATTCTACCCCACCGATACACTCTGCAGGTTATAACATTTTTAAGAGACAATTTTACAAAAATATTACTCTTGCATCGAAATCGAAAGCATCAGAAAGATTCGGTTTCGATGCTTCAATTTATGGATATGGATTTATCCCTGGATTTCATCTTCTTAATCCTACTACACAGCAAATGCTGTTTGGTGTTTGGTAGTAGGTAACCCTATAAAACTGATTATGGTAGATAAAGTACCACGCACGCAATACAACCCTGGTAAATTATACACATCAACTTTGTCTAGGGATATAGGTGTTATTTTCATACAAACGAGGTATCTTTGAAGCCTTGGTTTTCTGCCAGGGATGTACCGTGCTGTGATCTGATGATGGCCATCCAGGGACTGAATGGAGGAGATTTAGATCACAATACACACCCAACTGATCTGATCAGCATTCTAAAAGATTAATGGGTCAGAGTTCTCATTTTGAGCATTTCCATACATTTGCATGCTATTTTCGCGGTTTTATTAAACATGTCCTTCACGTTTTGAGAATGCTAGTCAGATCAATTGGGTGTGCATAGCAATCTGAATCTCCTTCATTTACTCCCTGGATAGCCGTCATCAGATCACAGCACAGTACATACCTGGCAGGAAAGCAAGGCTTCAAAGTTACCTCGTTTGTATGAAAATAACACCTATATCCCTAGACAAAGTTGATGTGTGTATTATAAACCCTGAAAAACCACCTTACGTCAGTGCTTAAAACCATTAATAAAGTAGGTATATTAAAAATAAAAAGTTACTATAAAAGTTAATTAACCAAGCACATTAACAGTTTAACTAAACAAAACTCTATTATTACACGGTAATATCATTCACTAACTAAATACACCTATTCATGTACATAAGTATTGCCGTCAATATTGACAATAGTCGACCCTATTCGAACACATTACCACAGTATATATGACAAACAGTATTGTTTCTCGTCCGTGACCTTGAAATAATTATCTACTACAGCAATATAATAATGTTTTAATTATAATAATAATAATGTTTTTATTAACATAAATCATACATTTATAACATATGTATAATGAAACGACCCCAGCAATATGACGGCCCATTTATTGTCACCCTCGAGTTAAAAATAATTAAAACTGGTTTTACACCTATACAGAAGTATTCGAACATCAATACACTGAACAATAAAGTCGATAATTTCGTGCCAAAATTATTTACGTAAGATGCTCGGGAACGCCGCGTTTTTCGTACACTACTACGCTGCGGTGCATTCACGATATTTCGGATCAGAATACGGATATGGATATGGAAATAATACTGGTTTCGGATACGTATACGAATGTGAAATTATTTCGAATTATCCGTTAATTTTCGAGTTACGGATATTAGTTTTTAATAAATTGTAAATATTTTAGAACACAAATGGGTGATAAGGTAATTAAAGGTAAAAATAATCGGCCGGGTAGAAAACCTGTCATAACGTATCTTATTTAGACACCGCCCCTATCCGAAATTATCCAAAACTTTTATATCGGATTCGGATAGATTTTTGTTTCGGATATCCGATAGTTTCGGTTACGGTTACGGAGCTTCTTAACATCCCTGCCGCAAAGTATACCAACCTTCCTGCGCGTCATTTCGGCCCACTTTCGTAAATACCTACTGATACTGAGTTATAGTGTACACTATACGCTCAAAAAACAGGAAAAGACCGTCTAATTTGTGTGCCTACTTCAAGAATCTATTGTAAGTTGAATGGGCTTATTTGAACAAAAAGAGCTGACAATTGGACAAAATGACCTAGATTTTGAGAGCTTTGTTCGGATTTATTTTGTGGTTATTTTAATTTTAAAGCTGGAACATAAAAATAGTTGATTGAAAACTAGCAATGGAAGCTATTATTTGGTAAGTACTTAGATAGTGGTGTTGATTCGGTTGGCAACGACTTAACTGAATTAACAGGACTAAACTTAATTTAGTTTTCCATCCTTATCTTTCTGTATTTAAAAGACAGGAACAGAATGCTAAAATTAAGTTTAGTTCTGTCAATTTCGTCAAGAAGAGCGTTTACACAGCCATTGGAAAAAACCTAGTGCTTACCTAAATAAAGACGAAATTCTGAATTGTGTTCTTCTTGTGCTCTCCGAAGATTCTTTGTGGTAATTTTTATCGCTTAAACAATATTTTCTAGTTATTATACCGACGACAACGACAAAATGAACGACACTTAAGCACTATGATATTTTTTCCAATAGCAGCGCTAGTGTGCTGTATAAACCTTCCGACTAATTTCACGAACACAGCATACAAAGAAGCTTTTATGAAAATTGTAAGCAAAGTGTAAAATAGATTATTGAAATGTTTTCTCTTCTGAATCAATGTCTAGGCAATATCTACATAACCTTACTAAAAGATAGCTCCCAGTTACTAGACAACTCAGACATATACCTACAGTATTTTATTTTTAGACCATAGATAAACGTAAGTATTAAAAATATAAACAAAATAATGAAAACACCCTTTTTGACGAAACTAAACGCTCAATTCTGTACCCAAAAAACGCGAGCACGTAATTCATGAGGAAATGTGACAAAGTAACCCTCAAACGCGAACGGAGCTTAACGGACGAATGATGGCGGTATCACACCACTGACAGGTCAATGGGACCGAAATCATGGCGGGAACGGTAAATCAAGATCGCCGTAGATTGGCGCCAACACTCCCATCCGCCCATAGACTATCAATTTTCGAAACGTCCGGATACACCATAAGTTATAGAATTGGTGACGGTTGCGGTGCGTGTATTGATTGGTGGAGATAGGGCCTGTGAAATAACGGGACTAAATTAGGTAAATTGACAGCAGCAATAGACTAGAATGACTAGATAACCCGGGCACGATTTATTAAACGTGACATTTGTAAATTATTTTGACAACCTCGTACATTTTGATATCAGTGTGCAGTTTGATCAGTATACTCAAATTTGCTGACGCAATAAAGTCCATTGTGTCAGCCACAGTTGCTTATTTCACAGTCCCTATCCATTTAATAAACAACGAATTGTCAAAATAATTTACAATTGTCACGTTTATTAAATCGGCCTCTGATATAGCAAAATCTGTACTTTATTGATACATTGTTACTTCAAACCATTTTGTTTCATTTGCGAGTTGTCTGTTAGCCAAAATCAAACATAATCGCAATTAAATTAATTCAACGCAAATCCCTGGTTAATCGGTTAAATAAATACAAATTATCTATATGCGTAGATAAAATATTAATTAGGTAGTTTTCTATTAAGTACTTCATCTCAGATATTTTTAATAAAATCCACAGTACCATATTTTTCATTTTAAATAAGAGCGCGCGTTCAGATTTATGAATTTTGAAAGCAATTAAAATTTTCCTACGGCCTCATATGTATTCAAAGGGCGAGCAATAGCCTTCTATAAATATCCGTGTCACAAAAATTAACGTTATTAAAACGTCATATAAGAATTATTAGAGTATAGTAAGGGTTAATAATATTAGGGGGTGATATATTTCAACATAATTACTCGCCTTAAAATTATATTACTGCCTTCTCATAACGGCTTTAGTATGACAAGCAAAAATGAACTTTATTATTAATATCTTTTAAGACGTTATTTATATAAATTAATACGTAACAAGGTGGAATCTCAAATGACAAATGGTAAACAACTTGTTCGGAGTTAGTAGTTTTAAATAGATTAACTATTTATTGTTATTGTTACTTATTTATAGATGTTTATTTTGAGTTTGGTTCTTAAGTTTATAGATTTGAGCTTAAAGGATTTGGAAAATAAAATATAGTATCCATCGTCGCGTCCGTCGATCGTCTTTGAGATTTTGATCGTTTAAAATCATCAGTCTATTCACATTTTGTTTGACAATGTTGGTTCGAAAATATTACGTCATTTAGTCACAAAATTAAATCTTTATTTCATAACAATGCAATTCTAGAAACTGAGTTGTATTGAATTTTCCCAATGAGGTTTGAAAATCCATTATTACCGTGACCCACAGATTGAAAAACACTGCCTTATTGTATGTATTAATATAAATCCGCATTTCTGGTTGTTTTCAGTTTGACATACACTGTACATCTGTTGAGATCACTTCGAATAGGTACCGTCTTTATAAAGTCAGTGATACACCGAAATAGATATTGATTAACATACATTACTCCACATTACACAATTAAGCGTACCTAATACATTTACTACGTACCAATCAATTGCGCCCGACATACCAGTACAATTCTTTTTTGTTTGTCAGTCACTAAGCATTAAAGGGTTAAATAAAAATCTAAAAATTCTAAACTGCCACCACCAGCCTATGGGTTTTTTTGTAATATGTGGAAAAACCCCATTTCCCAGTGGGGCGGGCGTAGTTCGCCAAACCATGTGTTTTACGGTTAACCATAAAGTCGCGGGGTTTATTATACCGATACTATCTGCACTGCATGTTTAGTAGTGTTGGGATTATTTCATACGATTTTAATATACAGTGTGTTTTTTTAAGTGATCAAATTTTGTGGTGTGGCTTAGAGGCCTTATACCAGAGGTGCCCATACGGTCGATCGCAAGAGGTTTTAAAGTCGATCGCCAAAGATAACAGATTTGTCATTTTGCACCCAATGTAGTTTTACTTGTGCAATATTTTACTAGATAAATATTTTGTGGGTTTAACTTTTGGTCATAAATTTTTGCTAGGTTAGATCTCTTCAGAAAGAGTATGGGCAACCCTGCCTTATATTATGCTATACTATAAGCATACCCCAGACACTCCATACAACAGCGCTATTATAAACAGATGACGTTTTGTACACGCGCAACTGTGTGCGTAAGTTTAGGGTTACCGTGCAGTTTGTACTGTATGAGCGGCGTTAAATTCATAATTCAAACTTTTTTAGTAAATAAAGTTACGACGCATTGCTTTGAATATCAAAAAACGTGTTAAAAAAATAGCTTGACAGTTGACAAACACGACTAAAAAGTTACGACGCATTGCTTTGAATATCAGTATAAGTTGACGTTGACAAACACGACTTAATGAGCACACGTTTCGGCACACGAACTCGCGGGGTGGAGTGAGGTAATTTATTCTGGAGCGGGGCGGGGAATGTCCTTTCTGTACGGTAGTACTTTATTTACTCTGTGCTATAATAAGGCAATGTATTAACAGGATTACCGGTCTCTGCACATTGATAATAGTTTCTAATCTCGGTACCCAGCCCTAATGATCAATATAAAGTGGTGTGCACACTGTCCTGCGACTGCGAGGCATCTCCATTAAAACCAATTGAACTGCGAGGAGCTAACGCGGATGGGACTACGCGACACTGAACCAGTGTTTAAGTCTTTTTTAATTAACTAAACTAATTAACTAATTAAAAAACTAACTTAATTAACAGGTATTAATATACCTGTTAATTTTTTATCGAAAATAAACTGTCGCCGATCGAAATAAAATTATAGGTATGCCAATTTAAGAAACAAAGATAATTGTTAAAACATAGTTCTCTGAAATTCTGAGGATTTTAAATACTTCATTCAAAACATTATTGTAAATTCTTTTTTTATTCGTAACCATTCAGAGTAATGATCCTAGTGCTTATTATAATTTATAAAAAAATATAAATCAATGCAAGTACTTACTGTATTGACATTTTTAAAACAAAATAATCTACTCTCCTACTCTCGACGGGAACTAACAAAATCGAGTTGTTATGGTTTCCATTGTACCGTTTTGACGTTAACTCGATACCAAATCGATCTCAGATTCTCGATCGCGTTCAGGAGTAACCCCCCTGATCATGAAGCTTCTCGCCAAGTTAATATTTTATTTGACATCTTGGTTCCATCTTGCATATCACTTGTATTTAAAGATCAAAGTGGTCTTCAATAAGCGTCGCCGTCTCATGAGAACGACAGACAGACAAACTATGTAAGTTGTCGTGCCAATTAATTTGTTAGTAGGCATTTTGATTTGATTCGTTTTATAGCTTCTTTGATAGTTAAGGCTATTTGGTTCACTAGTTGTAGAATCTGTTTCATTGACCTTTAAATTAGATTATTATGATACTACCTTAAGAATTTTGGTCAAGATACTATTTTTTGCAATAAGTGTGCTTATAATACTAAAAATAGATACTAAAATTAGATATTCCGTTGTAATTCTTGTTTTCATCATAATAAATGTATTAATAAGATGCCTTATCCATCCATCACATTAATATTTAAAGTATAATTGACCGAGTGAGCGCGAAGTGGGAGCGAAGCGTTTACGTTTCAGCTTAGACAGAAATGCTTTCGCATGTCCGTCCCGCTGTCCGTCTGTCCGTTTGTTTTCCTTACAGGTCGTATTTCTCAACTTACACTCGTGAAATTTTGTGAGCAGTTTCTATAATGAATTGGTTTTTTTTCGATTCAGTTTTTGAAATTTCTCAATATGCGGAGATATGGGAAAAAATCATATTTCAGTAATTTCGAAAAATGTTCAAAAATATTACAAACGTTATGTCTACAGAGCCACTAGTTGTATAAGTAATATGATTGAACAAAAGTAATTCTGCTTCAGCTTCGGCAAAAATTCTTTCGTATGTCCGGCTGTCTGTTTCCTACAGGTCGCACATCTCAACCGATTCTCGTGAAATTTTGTGAGCAGGTTCGAAAATTATATAAAAAAAAATATCAAGCCAGTTTTTCGTTTTTTTTTTTTTTAATGGCTGAGATATGTTAAAAAATACATATTTCAATCCGGCTTTCTGGGCGCTGTCTGTTCTCGTCTACAGGTCGCATTTCTCAACCGGTCCCAGTGAATTTTTGTGAGCAGATTTGATAAATATATACAATTTTTTTGTCGAGACAGTTTTCTGAAATTTTTTAAAATGACGGAGATATGTTAAAAAAAACACATTTCAGCCCGACTCAGGGTCATATTCAAACAACAATAACTCTCGAAGTATGCAACTCAAAGCAATAATTTTGATGTCATTTTGTAGATATTATTTCTGTGTATTATAAAAATGCAAAAAAATTGCATAATAATGTCCTAGTTTTTGAGGTCTGTAAGAAAAACTGAAAAATAGCACACTAATTTCAGATTAAAATTTATTTTAGTAATTTTTTATGACGTATTCAAGTTAAAAGTTTACATTATTATTATTTTTACTTGATAGATGATATTATTATCTTTCGAAAAATATTTATTTTATAACTTTAGGACTTTTAAATCCAGAGAAATTAATATGATCATATTATCTGCCTTTAAAAGCTTCGACATTGCTAACCAAACATATATATATATATAAAAGAGAAAATCACTCACTGACTCATCACGAAATCTCAGAAACTACAAGTGCTAGGAGTCTCAAATTTTGCATGGGGGTTCCTTTTAGGGTGAAAGTGCTCACTAAGACGGGATTTTGCGAAATTCAACCCCTAAGGGGGTAAAACAGGGTGGCAAAGTTTGTATGGGAGAAAGCGATTCCTTGGCCCGATTGACTTGAAATCTGGCATAGACATTCTTTAACAAAATTAATTGAATATGTGTTTCGTATTTTCTTGAAATGTATCCCCTAACAGGGTTGAAAAGGGGTAGAAAGCTATTTTTAGGGTGGTTGACTTCGATATCAGAATCAAAACTTCTTAGTGCATTTGTACGATTAAGAAAAATAAATGTCAGTTGTCAGGTTGTCACCTCCCCTGAGATTGTAATTATGTCACCGCACGAGCTGACATTTCATGTTGTATAAGATTTTATCCTGATTTTCACTACCTATTTTACGAAATATTAGTCTACTTATAAAACGTAGCAAAATCTAGCAAATATCAGATATCTAACGTGGCAAGGAATGTGGTGTAAAGTGTTAAAATTGAGAGATGCACAACATAAGTTGCACCCGACATAATTTGCAATGTCACGTTATTTTAGCCAGGAACCAGGAACAAATAAACATACATAGATATTTATTTCAAAAGAAGATACCTACCAAACTATTAAGTATGAGTATTAAATGTTACAAAATATTATTATACTTATTTTGTTATATTACTGCTAAGAAATTTTATTAAGTACCTACCTACCTAATACAAAATCGTGAACAGTAGGGCGTCGGTTCTGTAACCAAACTCGAACCCCACTTCGAATCTCACTTCACTGCACGGGACGGGAACTTTAAATCATAAATTAATAAGATAATGATAAGATTTTTTTTTCATCACAAAATATTTTAGATAGCTACCTTAATTTATTGTAATCTAATTTATTTAGTTAGCTAATTTCTAATAACAATTCACGCGAAGTGAAGTGAGGTTCGAAGTGAGATGCGAGTTTGGTTACAGAATCAACAAATTGCGCAGGTAAAACCGCGGGGTGCAGCTATTACCTACATATCACAAAATTGTAAAAAATGTGAAATTTTTGATGTTTGGATGTTGTTCATTTTGTTACTCAATCACGTCTGAACGGGTGAACGGATTTTGACGAAATTTGGCACAGGGATAGATTATAGTCTGGAATACTTAACAGTGTTTCTTTCAGGTACTATTCCGGGGGGGCGGTGCCCCCCCCCGGAGCAGCCTTAGTGCCCCCCCGGAGAAAAATGAGTTGTGTGTAGGTAGACGGGAAAACTACTGTAGTCATCGACGGATGAGCTCCCCCGAACATCTTTATTGCCCCCCCGGAGAATTTTGTCTGAAAGAAACACTGCAGGCTTCTTTTCATGGCGATCATTGGTTTCCAAGGGAAGACTTACAATGATTACCGACTCCCACGCGGGCGGAGCCACGGGCAAAAGCTAAACATAGTATAAAACAAAGTCGCTTCCCGCCGTCTGTACGCTTCTCTTAAACTATACATAAAAATCGCAATAAAATCTATCTTTAAGTTTGGGAGCTAGGTTGCCTCAGAGTCCTCAGACAGATAGACACACACACACTTCAATTATATATTAACACCCCTTGCGTATGTCGTATATATGTAGATATCCTGTAGTATAATCAAATAACTTCACACTGACACCACATTAGCACAGTTTTACATTAGTAACTACATTGCACTGCACCCGTGCGAAGCCGGGGCGGGCCGCTAGTATTGTATATAACTGTTTAGACAAGCCAGTTTTTCCAAATTTAAGTGAATACTAAAAATATTCACCCATTTCGAAAAATGATCGAAATTAGAAACACCATCTAGCTACGAATAACTCTCGTACTGTGTGCTTTGAAAACTTCCTGGCGACATTTTATTTTTGTACAATTTGAGCCACTTTTTATTGCGAGGTCTACAGCTCACGGAGCCACTAGTATTATTTGTGGTTTTCTATTAGTAACATCAATCTCTGTCCATATCTTTGCAAATCACCTTTTCTCATATATGAACTAAAATGTTATTATTCTATTTGAAAAAGGAATGCGGAGCGTTCCGCATTTCCGGGGTAGTTGGTTATCATCATCACATTCTAAATTTGAAATTCAATGCGGGAAATGAATTTCATTACTTACTTCCCGCACTAGTGCTGGAAGCAGTATTCCAAATTCAAAACGGTATAACTCATCAACTAACATTATTTTCTTAAAACTTTATGTTTGCATAACTGCTCATTTAACCAATTAAAAATCACATTTTTACTGTGAATTTTTTTTTGCTCGCATTTCTTGGTAAAAGTATTATACAAGCCTTGTATATAATAATATACTGGAAGCTATTTGCATTGCCTCAATTGATGATTAAAGCCCTCACTCCTCGACAATGCAAAAATGCCAGTTTCCCGTTTTTGCTTATAATGTACTATTGCAAATGTAATCAACTTCATAAGAACTTTTTAGGAAAAGAAACTAGCTTTCTTTTAATTTTGGTACTTGTAAAAACAATATGATTTAACTTTAAACGATCAGCGATTCAAAATTCTAATACTAAAATTCAAAATATTTTTTTCAAAGGTCACTTATTCAAACCTCTTTTTATTCGAACAACAAAACCGTATACGAATGTCACATCTATTCTTCATTTGTTTTCATTCAGTTTTGTTACGGCCGCACTACCAACATCCGACTGTTCAATCAAGTATGAGCTAGTATGAACAAAACGAATAAAACCTGCCAAGTGCGAGTCGGACTCTAGAATGAAGGGTTCCGTACCAAAAAACGGCAAAAAAAACTTAATTTGATATTTATTTTACTCTATATACAGAAATACATCATCTGGGAAAATTTCAACTGTCTAGCTATCACGGTTCATGAGATAAAAATCACGTTTTTTGTAAGGGAGCTTCACTTAATTTGATATTTATTTTACTCTATATTTAGTATTCGTTATTAAAGCGGCAACAGAAATACATCATCTGGGAAAATTTCAACTTTTTTAAATTTGAGATTTTTGCATTTACAATGCTATTTTTAAACAATACTAAATAATATACTAGTTTAGGATATACTAGGAAAAATTCGACGATGTCACTAGTGACTCGGTAGCTCAGCGGTCAGAGCATTGGACCGGATATCCAAAGGTCGCGGGTTCGATTCCCGTCTGAGTATTGATCTGGTGCGAGTCGTATTTTTTCTAGTATATTATTTAGTATTGTTTAAAAATTTCAACTGTCTAGCTATCAAGGTTCATGAGATAAAAATCACGTTTTTTGTAAGGGAGCTTCACTTAATTTGATATTTATTTTACTCTATATTTATTATTCGTTATTAAAGCGGCAAACGAAATACATCATCTGGGAAAATTTCAACTGTCTAGCTATCACGGTTCATGAGATACAGCTTGGTGACAGACGACGGAGTGGAGTCTTAGTTAAAGGGTGCCGTTTTTCCCTTTGAGTACGGAACCCTAAAAACGAATACAAGTACGACAGCGTTTTATTTACATGCGAGAGCGGTTGGTTGAAAACTATTGTAACAACTCTATATTATTGTTTAGTTTAAACATTCGACATTTCTGTTTTGTATTGTATTTGAAAAATATGTGAATAGTAACCCTTCTGTAAATTATGCTGATATCGTTTAATTTATATCCTCGTTCGGGACAGCTTTTTCATGTTCAAGTTAGTTATCTAATTATATCTAAAAATATAGTTCAAAAATTATAACAACAAATTTTAAAAAATTTTAGTTCAGAAACTGTAACAAGTTAATGTTTTGGCCATTCACCATTCACCTGACACCTGTGCAGTATAACCTACAATTACGTCTGAATTTATGTTTACAAAAAAACAGTAGACGAACGAGTTCATTCACCTTGTACGTGCTACCTCAAGGTTAGATCGTATATAGCCATTAGATTCGCATTGCTGTTGATGGTAGAAAATGTAGCACTGTTGAACAACCTACTTAGTTATTCGAAGAGAAAAAATCTGTTTATTAGTTAAGTGATCTACACTATTTAGAATCTACACAGAGCAATTAAAACGACTCAGCTTAATTCTTTCAACCTTTCAGATACGAAAAATAGGTTGTACCATTTAAAGCTCGTTAACTGATCTTAGCAATATATCCATTTCAAACATTCATACTTATTTTATGTGCCAAACTATGTGCCAACATCCAGATGCATTCAGCAGCTTTTGCGTGATTAACACACATCCAATCATCGAAACTTTAATATTTTTAAATATTAGTAGGATTAGCTACATAGTACAATGTTTATCACACTAAATACAAATAAAACTTAACATTACAATGAGTCCCGTAGTATCATGGTCATAACCTAGTCTGTTTGAGCCTTAAAAGGTACTTAATTTGTACTCTAAATACACAAGTACACAAGATTAGCACTGTTTTCACATTTCTATTTAAACGCCATGTTTACAAAGTAACGCAATCACTTGATTAGTTCCTAATTGGTGTTTACTTATCTCTCATTTACATATATTTGCCTCGAAACGGGAAAGATAAATACTAATAGATAATTAACTTGTAAGATCCACACCTGTAATATACTTACTTACATACTTTGTTGTACGTACACCTCGCTGTGCTTTGAACACAATAGTAATTTTCTTACTTATGCTCTGAAATATTTATCATTACATTTTGAAAAAGAATGCGGGATGTTCCACGTTTGCGTGGTGGTCAGGTTCATCACGTTCTAAATTTTAAATTCAGTGCAGAAATGAATTTCAATACTTACTCCCCGCACTAGTGCGGGATGTAGTATTCCAAATTCAAAACGGTTGAACTCATCAGCTAGCAATATGTTTATAAATTAATTTTATGGTTGATTAACATGGCCACACGAACCAATTTACGAAAAAATACGTTTTTAATAAGAAAATTGTATTTCCTTGCATTTTTTGAGAAAAGCACTATCACAGAATAAATAATAGTGACACTATACAAACCTTGTGCGGGAAGCAATTTACATTGCCTAATGCTAGCTTCCCGCGCTTGCCTGTAATGTACTATTATCGAATATTATTACTTATGTAAAACTTTGCCTCAAATGACAAAATTTTTACATAAATTAAATGAAAATCACACAAATTGTCAAATATAATCTGTCTATAAAGTCATGTCATAACATTAAAAAGTAGCAACACTGTAGTGTCGTCCCCTTCAAACCAACATATTGGTTAAAAGGAGACGACACTAATTGCTACTTTTTAATGTCATGCATGACTTTAACAAATTGTCAAATATAATCTGTCTATAAAGTCATGACATAACATTAAAAAGTAGCAACACTGTAGTGTCGTCTCCATCAAACCAACATAATGGTTAAAAGGAGACGACACTAATTGCTACTTTTTAATGTCATGCATGACTTTATAAGAGAGACTGTAAGTAACATTAAATGAACAGAACTCATATCGTGAAACAAATTATTATTAACTCCTAAAAACAAGGACATATCTGACATAATTTTTATAAGCACTTAACTAAACATTATATAGCAGCGACATAAAGTTATATTATAACAGCAGAAATGACTGCCAGCGTCATATTGTCGGCGAATAAAATCTCTCATTTTGTTTATGACATAACAAAATGGCGGCCTATATACGTTCCGTCATCCGCGAAAGATTTAAAATTCTATGAACGTGGGACATCAATTTTGAGCTTTCAGAATGAAAGTTCGACGATTACATTTCAGGAAATTGGAATGAGAGTTATGGCAACGTGGATCGAACATTTTATGACATTTTCAGTTGTAAACAATTTAAAGTCAGTAACTTTTCTTTTGCATACGAATTATTAAGACGGTAGGGTCGTAGGTGCCTAGACCGGAAGTGGCGCCTTGGTGAATTTTATTGAATATCGTAATTAATTTAACTAATACACAATTTCTATAAAACTATACGCGAATCTTTAACCCCCATAGTCTAATATTTTTAGAAGGTTTCACATTCCGTTGTAGTCATTTCTAGTAGTTGATAGAAAAAGTACCATAGCCGCCAATTTTTTATTTTTTTTAATATAGTCAGTATCACTTGGGATGATGTAAGGATTCTAACGATACCCCGAATCCGTTTGGGCATTTAGAAGTTATAGTGGAATAAATAAACTCACATACCCACAAACATACAAAAACCCATTACACTCTCTGTTTTTTTGGGCAGTCGTAGAATAACATTCTCTGTTTTTTGGGCAGGAATGACTACAAAGAAATATAAAAATAACTTCTTAAATAATATACTAGATTTTCCTACTTTTCGGAGGCTGTGGTAGTGAGTGGAAAGTGTAAAAAAACTCAATCTAATCCTCGTTGAATATTAGGTTTACTTACAAGATTTTTTGTAAGTAAACCTAATATTTTGAAAGCTATACTAACTTACAATATATTTTATTCATCCATCCATTAGCCATTTTTAATGTCCTCACTGCTGGGGCACAGGCCTTCTTTATGAGTGGATTAGGAGGATGGGCCATAACCCACCACGTGGTACCAATGCGGATTGGTGGGTGTTAACGACTGGAAATGCACCCGGGACCAACGGCTAAACGTGCCTTCCGAAGAACGGAGGAGCACGAGATACTTAATACATTTTTGGTCACCCATCCCATGACCGACCCTTGCGACAGTTGCTTAACCTCCCCAATCTCTGGGTCAGGCGCTAAAGCACTGCGCCATCTAGCTCCATATATTTATTTATTTCATTTATTAAAACATTATTAACACCTAATAGAATTATTTCAAAATCAAGTTGAAATCCTACTAATATTATAAATGTGAAAGTTTGTGGGTTTGGACGTTTGGATGTTTGTTCCTCAATCACGCAAAAACTACTGGACGGATTTGGTTGAAATTTGGCACACAGATAGTAGATAGCCTTGATTAAAACATAGGATACTTTTTATCCCGATTTTCGCACGGGAACGGGAACCACGCGTGTGAAACCGCGGGCGGCATGTAGTAGAAGGTAAATGTGTCATATCATGACAAAATTAACTTATCATAGGACTGCAGTTACCAAGTTGCATTTCCTGATTAGTCACGCGGACGTGCGTTTTATTTTTGCTCACTTTGCTTGACTCATTCAGTGCAAGTGCGTTGTGCGGGTGCTAAAATGAGGTCTCTCGTGGAAAAAACTGGAGCATAGTTTCAAAGGTCGGAAAAGAAACAAATAGGTATTATTTATAACTTTAATATTATAATTATATCATTACTTATAATGATTTTTGCACGTAACCCATGTGGTAGTACTTATATCTAGTCTGTGTCCATATAAACAATCGGCTTTTATGCACTGCGGGAACTTTGATCATAGATAAATCAAAACGGGGGAAATGCGGAGCAATTCTTAATTTTTCTGAGGTTAAATTTGTACTTTTGATCTAAACTGCAAAGAAAAAATTAAAATTGATAAACTCAAATATAAAATATCTTATTCACTTCTCATGCTCGTAAAGTTCGTCTTTATTTTATGTTGTGTATAGGCTGCATAAAATAGCTTTTCATGCACTGACATGAAACAATTTTTTTTTATTTAACTGGACTGGCTGTCTGTATGATTTGACAGCTAAGTTTGTGTGCCTATTTGAAACGCCACTAGCGTGCGTCTAAAGAACTAATTTTGACGTACAATATGAAAATGGTTGCCGTGATGGTCTCTCCAGACTTCAAACTTTAGTACCATGTACGCACGCTATGCTCACGCTTCGTCCTACAGCGCCAAAATGGCGGAAACCAAATAGGCACAAAAACAGTTTGACATTAAGCCTGTCCAGTGTAAATATATGCAGGTCAGTGTTTTCATGCTATCTTTGTTTAAGTCTCAGACCCTAAGACAAATGCACGTCGTCAGGTAAACAGCCAGAGAGGCAATTAAACTTCGTTGAATTATCTTGTTATTTCATTCTATTTCTTCATTTTTATACATAATCCATATTATAATACTTTTTTTGCAATGTTGCTGTTTAATTTCCTCACAACCGAAGTGAAAAGCAAAGTGTATAACTGTAATATTTTATGCACTTGTTGTACAATCTACTATTTACAAACTTTATTCAACTCAAATAAATAAATACGTTTTTACTTTGTTCAAAAGATTAAGGATTTTTTTAAGGCGTCTACAATTTTCCCGCCAAAAAGTCCACATACAAAAGTCAGAAAGGGATAAAACACGCACACCAAACGGTAAAATAAACTCAAACCTAACACCAACATACATCCATTACGTAGAGAGTTCAAATCAAATATAGATCAAACGTCCAAAAATACATAAAGATGAATTTATTCACCGCACAGTTATGGTTAATCCATTGAATCTCATTATGGCTGTATAATTCCATACATCAATTTTATGGTCCGACTCCGAGTGTTCGAGGAGGCACCTTTTAGTTGATATTAATTTTGTTATACCGCGTTCTCTTTTTGTACCTTTTTTCAGCGATGGCTGTATGATAATTTATTCCTTCGTGTGGTTATAGCTTAGGGTGGATTTGTTGATGTTTTTACGCGGTGTAATGTTTTTTTATTGTAATCCAATTTTAGTTGATTAATGAGCTCAATAAATATAATGTGGATAGTATGGATAATGTACATACAATAATATTAAGCGTCGAAGAGAAGGGAAAACGAGAGATTTTTTCATCATTAATTATTAATTATTAAATTTTTAGTAGGTTTTTATATGACCATCAGCCATTTTTAATGTCCCCACTGCTGGGGCACAGGCCTTCCTTATGGGATTGAAAAGGAGGACGAGCCATAACCCACCTGGCGGGCCCAATGCGGATTGGTGGGTGTAAACGACTGCAAATGCAGCCGGGACCAACGGCTTTACGTGCCTCCCGAAGCACGGAGGAGCTCGAGAAAATATATTTTTGGTCACCCATCCCATGACTTACCCTTGCGAAAGTTGCTTAACCTCCGCAATCGCTGGGCCAGGCGCTTAACCACTGCGCCACCGAGCTCCTTATAAACGTCTTTTCTATTGCTAACGTTATCCGTAGAAAAAATAATATTAAATCAGTTATTTACAATATTTATTACATTCAACCAGGAGGGATTTAAATACCGTTCAAAAAAATAACGATACAAAAAATAACGTTAAAAATACCGTTAAAACATTTTATCGGTAAATTTACCGGTAAAAATAACGTTAAAACATTGTACCGGTAAAAATACCGTTAAATATAGCGTTAAACTTTAGTACCGGTAAAATTATTTGTAAAAAATTAACGTTATTAATTGGAATAACGTTAATTTTAAAGTAACGGTAACAAAAAGTAACGAATAACGTTAAAATTAACGTTATTTACTGAAATAACGTTTATTTCGTTAAAATCACGTTAAAATTAACGTTATTTATTGACATAACGTTAATGTTAAAATTAACGGTAAAAAAGTAAGAAATAACGTTACATTCAAAAATAACGTTATCATTCCCTGCATTCAACATATAACAATAATGAAGCGAAGTTTACTCACTTATCATAATTATACAAGTCTTAGTATGTTTTTTTTCTAAAGGATTTGAAAAAAGAACGCAATGTTTTTCATAACGTCTATCTTTTGCGATCTGTCGTTCTTTTTTGTTTAAAAGTTGTATTGTAATGGACACCCCACATATAAACCCGAATATGACTCATGGTACTTGTATGCAAATTATGCGGACACCTGTCACGTGTGGGGTGAATGACCTGCCAGTACGGTCCGCTTACAAGTAACGAGATACGACTTACGGCTGTTGTGTCTACGGTACCTTAATGACTGTGATTATCAAATACTTCTTATCAATAATTATCTAAGTAGGTATCAGGGTTGCTTCTGCGAAGTATAAAAGTGAGACGTATCGGTTTTTCAAAGCATTCCAACGAGTTTTGTTTGATGAGGGCTTTTATTATTGATTGCATTTATAAAAATGTATGTGTCAATGTAAGTTTTTTTTACTAAGCTTCGAAGAGTACACAGGTAGGCAGGTAGATGTAACCCTAAAATGTTTCTTTTTAGGCAGATCTTCTTCTTATCGAATGAGGATTAGTGGCCACCTCTGGTGTTAGAGTTTATCAAGCCGCCTGAAAGGCCTCTAACTTGGCTTAACGACTGTTATCAGATGACAACAGCCGGGACCGACGGTTTAACGTGCCCTCCGAAGCACGGAAGCGCTCAGTTGTAATGCCACTTTAATGGTCACCCATCCGACACCTGACCGGACCGAGCGTTCCTTAACAAACGTGATCGAGTACGATCAGTCTGTCAAGTTCCGCCATGAGCGCTTTTAGGCAGATGTTAGCCAGCGAGCGCTTAATTGCCTCTTCGGTACAGGCCGTTTATTTTTAAAAGCCAATTTTGACACTTCTCTTACTAAATAATATACTAGAAAAAATACGACTCGCACCAGATCAATACTCAGACGGGAATCGAACCCGCGACCTTTGGATATCCGGTCCAATGCTCTGACCGCTGAGCTACCGAGTCACTAGTGACATCGTCGAATTTTTCCTAGTATATCCTAAACTCTTACGCTGTAAGCCAGCGTTATTTCACCAATGTGAGGAATTACCTCGACATTCAATTGAAATATCTTTCCAGATATTTTAACAATTGATTAAGATGAAATAGCTATATAATTTTTAAATTTGAGATTTTTGCATTTACAATGCTATTTTTAAACAATACTAAATAATATACTAGAAAAAATACGACTCGCACCAGATCAATACTCAGACGGGAATCGAACCCGCGACCTTTGGATATCCGGTCCAATGCTCTGACCGCTGAGCTACCGAGTCACTAGTGACATCGTCGAATTTTTCCTAGTATATCCTAAACTCTTACGCTGTAAGCCAGCGTTATTTCACCAATGTGAGGAATTACCTCGACATTCAATTGAAATATCTTTCCAGATATTTTAACAATTGATTAAGATGAAATAGCTATATAATTTTTAAATTTGAGATTTTTGCATTTACAATGCTATTTTTAAACAATACTAAATAATATACTAGAAAAAATACGACTCGCACCAGATCAATACTCAGACGGGAATCGAACCCGCGACCTTTGGATATCCGGTCCAATGCTCTGACCGCTGAGCTACCGAGTCACTAGTGACATCGTCGAATTTTTCCTAGTATATCCTAAACTCTTACGCTGTAAGCCAGCGTTATTTCACCAATGTGAGGAATTACCTCGACATTCAATTGAAATATCTTTCCAGATATTTTAACAATTGATTAAGATGAAATAGCTATATAATTTTTAAATTTGAGATTTTTGCATTTACAATGCTATTTTTAAACAATACTAAATAATATACTAGAAAAAATACGACTCGCACCAGATCAATACTCAGACGGGAATCGAACCCGCGACCTTTGGATATCCGGTCCAATGCTCTGACCGCTGAGCTACCGAGTCACTAGTGACATCGTCGAATTTTTCCTAGTATATCCTAAACTCTTACGCTGTAAGCCAGCGTTATTTCAGCAATGTGAGGAATTACCTCGACATTCAATTGAAATATCTTTCCAGATATTTTAACAATTGATTAAGATGAAATAGCTATATAATTTTTAAATTTGAGATTTTTGCATTTACAATGCTATTTTTAAACAATACTAAATAATATACTAGAAAAAATACGACTCGCACCAGATCAATACTCAGACGGGAATCGAACCCGCGACCTTTGGATATCCGGTCCAATGCTCTGACCGCTGAGCTACCGAGTCACTAGTGACATCGTCGAATTTTTCCTAGTATATCCTAAACTCTTACGCTGTAAGCCAGCGTTATTTCACCAATGTGAGGAATTACCTCGACATTCAATTGAAATATCTTTCCAGATATTTTAACAATTGATTAAGATGAAATAGCTATATAATTTTTAAATTTGAGATTTTTGCATTTACAATGCTATTTTTAAACAATACTAAATAATATACTAGAAAAAATACGACTCGCACCAGATCAATACTCAGACGGGAATCGAACCCGCGACCTTTGGATATCCGGTCCAATGCTCTGACCGCTGAGCTACCGAGTCACTAGTGACATCGTCGAATTTTTCCTAGTATATCCTAAACTCTTACGCTGTAAGCCAGCGTTATTTCACCAATGTGAGGAATTACCTCGACATTCAATTGAAATATCTTTCCAGATATTTTAACAATTGATTAAGATGAAATAGCTATATAATTTTTAAATTTGAGATTTTTGCTAAATTTGCTTTGATAAATTTGAAATAACGCTGGCTTACAGCGTAAGAGTTTAGGATATACTAGGAAAAATTCGACGATGTCACTAATGACTCGGTAGCTCAGCGGTCAGAGCATTGGACCAGATATCCAAAGGTCGCGGGTTCGATTCCCGTCTGAGTATTGATCTGGTGCGAGTCGTATTTTTTCTAGTATATTATTTAGTATTGTTTAAAAATAGCATTGTAAATGCAAAAATCTCAAATTTAAAAATTATATAGCTATTTCATCTTAATCAATTGTTAAAATATCTGGAAAGATATTTCAATTGAATGTCGAGGTAATTCCTCACATTGGTGAAATAACGCTGGCTTACAGCGTAAGAGTTTAGGATATACTAGGAAAAATTCGACGATGTCACTAGTGACTCGGTAGCTCAGCGGTCAGAGCATTGGACCGGATATCCAAAGGTCGCGGGTTCGATTCCCGTCTGAGTATTGATCTGGTGCGAGTCGTATTTTTTCTAGTATATTATTTAGTATTGTTTAAAAATAGCATTGTAAATGCAAAAATCTCAAATTTAAAAATTATATAGCTATTTCATCTTAATCAATTGTTAAAATATCTGGAAAGATATTTCAATTGAATGTCGAGGTAATTCCTCACATTGGTGAAATAACGCTGGCTTACAGCGTAAGAGTTTAGGATATACTAGGAAAAATTCGACGATGTCACTAGTGACTCGGTAGCTCAGCGGTCAGAGCATTGGACCGGATATCCAAAGGTCGCGGGTTCGATTCCCGTCTGAGTATTGATCTGGTGCGAGTCGTATTTTTTCTAGTATATTATTTAGTATTGTTTAAAAATAGCATTGTAAATGCAAAAATCTCAAATTTAAAAATTATATAGCTATTTCATCTTAATCAATTGTTAAAATATCTGGAAAGATATTTCAATTGAATGTCGAGGTAATTCCTCACATTGGTGAAATAACGCTGGCTTACAGCGTAAGAGTTTAGGATATACTAGGAAAAATTCGACGATGTCACTAGTGACTCGGTAGCTCAGCGGTCAGAGCATTGGACCGGATATCCAAAGGTCGCGGGTTCGATTCCCGTCTGAGTATTGATCTGGTGCGAGTCGTATTTTTTCTAGTATATTATTTAGTATTGTTTAAAAATAGCATTGTAAATGCAAAAATCTCAAATTTAAAAATTATATAGCTATTTCATCTTAATCAATTGTTAAAATATCTGGAAAGATATTTCAATTGAATGTCGAGGTAATTCCTCACATTGGTGAAATAACGCTGGCTTACAGCGTAAGAGTTTAGGATATACTAGGAAAAATTCGACGATGTCACTAGTGACTCGGTAGCTCAGCGGTCAGAGCATTGGACCGGATATCCAAAGGTCGCGGGTTCGATTCCCGTCTGAGTATTGATCTGGTGCGAGTCGTATTTTTTCTAGTATATTATTTAGTATTGTTTAAAAATAGCATTGTAAATGCAAAAATCTCAAATTTAAAAAAAACTTCTCTTACTATCAATTAGCTAGTGAGGCAAATAGTTACTATTTTTATTTTTTAAATGTCACTTTGAAAAGCCCTCCTCAGACCAAATAAAAAGTAAAGACGGAGTCTTCCGACAAAGCGGTGAAGCCAGTAAAACTACGCCTTGGCTGTGTACATACACAGTTTACGCACACATATGTAACGAAACTTCGGCTTGGCTTTCGTTCGTCATTGGGCGTTCCATATCGAACCCTGCCGCCCGGCCTCCGCCCGCCCTCTAGTACGCACACATGTACCCATCAAAAACCGGCCTCACTTAGTTGTTCGCAACCACTGCGCAACGCTCCATCTTCCTTTTTTATTTGATCTGAGAAGCCCTCATTATACGTTTGTAATCTAAAAAGGTAGAATCAAAACGTTTTTAGAGCCTGATTTACTGGTTCCGGATCCTCGAAATATTATTACCAAGCTAGTAATAACTAATAATA
Source organism: Agriphila geniculea (assembly GCA_943789525.1). NCBI lineage: Eukaryota > Metazoa > Arthropoda > Insecta > Lepidoptera > Crambidae > Agriphila > Agriphila geniculea. The sequence continues at coordinate 21,640,065 of OX038885.1, read as the reverse complement.
TTTCAATGTTCTGGATACCGCTTTTCTTTCAGCTTCTTAAATGAAGTTGCTTATCTGTAAAGTAATTTTTATTAAGTTTTTCGAGACCTGTACTATGTTACTATGTTTGTATTAAGTAAGTAGGTACTAATTTCTTTTTTATTTCCCATTTTTGTAATCAAGAATTCTTATATTTTAATGAATTGTGCCAATTTCATAATGCACTTATTTTAGAATTTACCAAAAATATAAGAATTGAAAACTACCTGGATAATGAAACAAAAACTCATGCGTCTCTGGTCTCTGATTTTTAAAAACAAATGTAAACTTATATTTCTATTATAGAGTTTATTTTTATTTGAGATTTTAGCTTCACAATACTATTTTTATACAATACTAAATAATAATATCGTGTCATGCTGAACTTACCATCCAAAGGAGATGTCCCAGCGTTGCCCCAGTTTCATTTTATTTAGTTACTTTCATAGTTAAAAAAATGCTAATTACATTTTATTTAGGTATAGTATCAGTTAGCTAGGGTGTTGTTCTATTCGTATGTTCGTAGTAAATTAGAATACGGAGCTATTATTTGGGATCCTCATGAGGAAAAGTATGATCTTATGGTTGAGAGAGTGCAGCGAAAGTTTGCTCGATATTTGTACAAGCGAAATTATGGGTACTATCCTTTCCTATGTCCATCAGCCATTTTTGATGTCCCCACTGCTGGGGCACAGGCCTTCCTTATGGGTGGATAAGGAGGACGGGCCATATCCCACCACGCGGGCCCAATGCGGATTGGTGGGTATTAACGACTGCAAATGCAGCCGGGACCAACGGCTTAACGTGCCTTCCGAAGCACGGAGGAGTTCGCGATAGTAAATTTTTGGTCACCCATCCCATGACCGACCCTTGCGAACGTTGCTTAACTTACGCAATCGCTGGGCCAGGCGCTAAACCACTGCGCCACCGAGCTCCTCCTCCTTTCCTATACCCTTCTTTATTTATTTATGGTATGGTGGAGTTGGAAACACTTAACCTTAGGAGGAAACTACTTCTGATAAAACATTATACGGGTATTTTGCACAATAAATTAGACAGTCCAGCACTATTGGCGCGCTTTGGTATTTTGGTCCCTACGCGTATACCTCAAGATCACCAAGGGGCGCTTGCGCCGCGCCGCCGCCGCCCACGATTGTTAAATAGACCAGCTACGCGCACGAAGTATGCTGCTAAGGCACCTACGGTACGTGCAATTCGCTTGATCGGTGATATGCTCACTCAGTATGAAGATATAGATCTATTTGCTGATAGTCAAGGTGTAATTTATAAATATGTCTATAAATACCTCTGTAAATTGTAACTGACATTTTGCGTTTTCATTTCTGGATTACTATATATATATATATATATATATATATATATATATATTTTACCAATTTTTTTTGACATTTTCTATTGATTTTTATGTTGAATTTTATTTTATCTGACATTGTAGATTGTAATTATAATTTTTTGACATCATATTTTAATAATTATGTATTAGCCATTCAATCGTCTTATTTGATTTTAATGTTTCATAGTGTTAAAATTATGTTGTATGATTTGCTTGTGTGTTGGAGTATTGTCTCTGTTAACTTGCATGTTATAAATGAATAAATAAAATGAATAAATAAAATCAGTCAAGAATTGTCTTATATTTAGGAAAACAATTACAAAAACAGTAAGTTGTTTTCTGAAGTATTTTGTGAAAATAATGTAAGTAAATAGTACTATCATGATAAAAAAATTGTGATTTAAAAGCGTTTTAACTTAAAAATCCCACTTTTTAAGGCAGAAAATAATTATTAATCTGATTCTAGAGTAAAATACCTACCCTGACATACTACTTTGATTAGAAGCGCTAGACTTTCATTTTTTGAGAATGGTGAGGCAAATGACATAGGCGCGATGGGACATGGCTTTTCTAGGATGTGTCCAGTCCATGAAACTAAACAATTTTTGGCCACGTGTTCCTTAGAGAAAGTTGTTCCGTTTCATGGATTGAACACATCCTCAAAATTTGGATGGTGAATACAAAATAACCCTGTATACTATTATAGAAAAAAATCGACTCGCACCAAATCATATTCTCAGGCGGGAATCGTACCCGCGACCTTCCAACTGAGCTTCCGAGCAGGGATTGAAATACCGCTAAAAAATAACGATATAAAAGAGATAACGTCAAAAATACCGTTAAAACATTTTATCGGTAAATTTACCGTTAAAAATAACGTTAAAAATATTTTACCGGTAAAATTAACGTTAAATATAGCGTTAAATTTAGTACCGGTAAAATTATCGGTAAAAAATTAACGTTAATAAATGGAATAACGCTAATTTTAAAGTAACGGTAAAAAAGGAAGAATTAACGTTAAAATTAACGTTATTTCAGTAAATAACGTTAAATTTAACGTTATTTATTGACATAACGTTAATGTTCAAATTAACGGTAAAAAGAGTAAAAATTAACGTTATATTTAAAAATAACGTTGACATTCCCTGCTTCCGAGACTTTATAGAGGTTTTTTACTCCTTCTTCGTTTCTCTTTATTAGAGCATAAAATGTTTCTTTAAAATTACTTGCCTAGTAAGTAATATTTTTGTGAATTACAATTATCCCACCTACTAAAATTGCGCCGCGCATTTTATTGATCCAGTTGTCTACTTGATTATTTGAATTGATATCATTTAATGCATTTGATTAAGCATGATCATAATCGTGGTGTTTTGCATAGCAAATTGCTGCCTTCATGATATGTAGCAGGGGATATGGAAATGGGCTTTTTAGACCGTGCTATAATTGATAGTTTTGGTGTTATTATGTGTCACTAAACAGTAGTTAGAGGTCATTGAACTTCAGTGTATGGAACTTATAGTGTTGTATTTATGAAATACAAATCTGCCCACCTGTAAGGAACACCCTTACGGTTTTTTTTATTAATTATTATTAAATTAGATTATTTACTCGAATCCGCAGCCCGGCGATCGCGGAACTTTAAACTTCTTTCGCAAGGGTCTATTATGGGATGGGTGACCAATAATTTATTATCTCGAGCTCCTCTATGCTTCGAAAGGCACGTTAAACTGCTGGTCCCGGCTGCATTTGCATTTGTTAACACCCACTAATCCGCATTGGGCCCGCGTGGTGGGTTTATGGTGTGTCCTCCTTATAATGAAGGCCTGTGCCCCAGCAGTGGGGACGATAAAAATGGCTGATGGTCATTTTCGAATCCGGGTAGGTACCCGAAATGTAGACACAAGCAAAATACCTATCTTACTTAAAAATGTCAGCTCTCAAGTTTACACGCTCACTAGACATGAAATAAAACACTTTAACGGATTCAACGGATTACGGAGTACTTTGGTAATTAGTTGGTATTTGGTTTGATTTTTTATTTTCTCGACGTTTCGGCACCAAAACAAAATACCTACCTACTTGTAATCAAAATTATAACAAAATGGCAGACGGTTTATTTTCAAACAAGTACTATTTACGTATATTTATTTCCATCGTCGATTTTTTAAAAATCAACCCTGAACCTAAATTGAACGGAAAATATGTTCTGTCATTTCTTGCACAAGATACAAAAATGTCATTGCGAATGCCATTTTAGCAAGCTTGCAACATGCCTGTTATTGGTCCGAATCAAGTCCGAATTCTTCCAACGGACAATTTTGAATTTAGTCAGGAGGAGGTTCTCGCTGACTCAAATGCCGAGTTTCGGACTCAATTTATTATTTCGATACGGCGAATAGTTACTTAACTTGTTCAGTCAACAGATCTTTTAACTTTCCTGCTGACAACTTTGCTTTGGAATTGAGCTTTTGAGTTCTCAGTCGAGAATCTAGTATTTTAATTGATTCGTATATACTTTAGGATAAAATAAATAATAACCATAAGTAAATGATAAATCAACGTTTAAAGATATAATTAAGATTTTAAATAAAAAGGATTTTTAAAGCGTTGTTTGGATTATGGCTTCCTGCTACAACAAAACTAACACCTTCTGTAAACAAACTATGTATTTAAAGAAAAACTCTATGCTAAAATATCTACTAGCTACATAAAATTATATCCAAGCAAAAAATGTTTTTTTTTCACTTTCAACAAAAACGCAAAGGCATTTCCGCGCGTCAGCCAATAACTTTTTCCCTTCACAAATGAGCCCAATTATCGCAAAACACCGTTCATCCCGCCGGGCGTCCTTCACTCCCGAATTTCCGGCGGTGACGTCACACAATTAATTTCGTCCCGTTTCAATTTGTTTTTATGTCATTCCATCACACGACACGGGAGGCTAATGAGCGTTTTATGGGAATACGTACGATCGACAATGGTTCGCTAACTGGCGAAGTTTAAATTGATATGAGCGAGCGTGTGTGATTACCTTTAGAATAGTTACTGTGTAAAGGTAACTCGGATGTTCGTATAGTGAAAATAGTCATTGTAACAAGATTTCGTACAGTTAGCGCCATAGACATAAATATTCAGAAGCATCCAAAGTGTTCAAAAATATGGGACCAAACAAACAGTGTTCTATGAAAACCTATTAAAATGATCTAAAAAAGTATATAGACTTTTTCGTGTATTTCCTAAGTAAACAACCCTTGATAAATATTAAAGAACAAAAAAATAAGTACCTTTTTTGTGAGTTTGGTTTCATATTTACAATGTATTTGTGATTGTGGTGATAAGACAAGCAAATTCTTCCTGCAATTTCTTGAGTGAGCAACTTTCCTTGCGGAAGTAAACTTGTGCGATCTTTATTGCAACTCTTAACCTCGATTTTTAGGACAAGGATCTCTGATATAGTATAGTATCTATCTTTTGAAAGGAATAGAGTACGACGGGCCTTAGACGGCAGAACTGAAACATAGGAAGTCATTGTCCAACATTGCACTCATTTAAGGGATTGAACATTAATGGGAATATGGAGTATTACATTGACATAAAAATAAGGTTAAAACAACGTACCAATACGGATAGGCAAGAGAAGACACACTCAGCTATTAAATAAAAGGAACAATCCTATTTAACCAGCTTAAATATATGCTGGGAAATTAAAAATAGTAATATATCTAATTATGTTCCTAACTTCTGGATAAATTGACTTCTGCGCCACAACAAAGTAGGTACTTATAGTGATTCAAACTTTTTGATTTTGACTCTATGTTACCTACATTGAGTCAAGTTACGTACTTTAAACATTATTATTCTATCTATACATTGCATACAATAAGAACTCATTATGATCTTTGGATTTAAAAAATGACATTTCAAAATGAGCGAAGTAAAAATCTGTAGATTTAAATGAAGGTCAAATTTTTAAAATCTCAATATTACGAATTCTTTTTTTTATAGCACAGCAATCAAAAACATTTCCATTTTCCTCAATATCTGAAAATGAAATGGTGTCAGAACGCCGATACAGAAACACCTTTAACCTTACTCTTAAACAGGAAAATCGATATAAACTTATCGAAACGATAAGAAAAATCTAAAGGAAAATAAAAAGGCAGAGGCGATAACTCGATAGAATCTCGCAAAGACAGTCGAAAACTAGATATTCTCGTAAATTGGGTCGTAACAAGAGAAAAATATCAAACGCACCCCTCGCGCTGGGTGGGCGGGCGGCGCAAGTATCCGCCATTTGTAAATTTGTTACCTGTTGATTGTGTTAAGATAGCGACGGAACATAATGTTGGGTATTATTTACGCAAAGTTGAATCATAAATCCTTAGAATTTTGCTGAGGCGACAGACAACTCGGCCATTGCCTAAGATGTGATATTTTTAATTCTTCATCGTTTCGTGTTCCTCATTACTGAGGGTCGTGATTCCCCGATGGGAAGTTAATTTTTCATTGATGATGCCCCTTCATCGATGTCTGTTCTTGGAATGCATCATGTAGCTTGGTGATTTGGTCAGATCACCTAGTTGGGCTTCGACCTCTCGACCGTTTGCCATCGACCATGCCTGTGACCATCAGTTGTTCAAGATTGTGTCCATGTTTTCGGGAGATTTTTAACTATTGATGTTCAGACCATTTCTTCCCTAACATTAGAAAAAATACGAATGAATCATCTGTTAGCAAGATTTTTTTTTCTTGTAAACAATTGAATATAAAGACTCATGTTCCAACCCTTATTTGTCAAAACCTTGAAGTTCATAAAACCCTTACTTAATTAATTATGTTTGACTAAAACTGTTGATGTCAGACTACGTAAAAGTTGGTACAGATTGCTCAAGTTGCGAACGTCGTTGGTTAGATACTTACTTCAAAACATACAAGTCGGTTGTCAACTAAGTTATTAGTCTATGTGCGTAGCTGTGGAACTCGGCAAACTGGAAAACTGTCAAATATGGGCTCGACAAACTTGGGCGGGCGGCGCAAACGACAAACATTTGTGTTTGCATATCGGTAACCAAATGACGTCAATTCAGATAAGTATTCTGGGTAAAATACGTAAGCAGTATTTTTCTGAAAAGTCTCTACATGATTTCCATAGTCATGTAAAGACTATTCGGAATAAACATCGATTTCGTTGTGAAAACGTAAAGATTATCTTTGGAATACTGATTTAGGTATATTAAAATTTAAAATAAATAAGTGGTTAATTATCGTAATAATTCGAAAATTAGAAAAATCCTCATAAACGCAAAAAAGGTTAAAATACTGTTTTGAGTTCGTATAAATTAAAATTAAACAAACTTTTTGAAGTGAAAACTTCTTTAGCGGCGTTGTACGCTTTTTTGTTATGGGCTAAAAATGCTAAACTCGCGTTAGTAAGAATCACGTAGCTGATCGAAAATGCGTAAGACGGATGTGACGGGTGGAGAGTAGACAGCTGGCGGTGGAAATATCCCCCCCCCCCCTCTCTTTCTACGGGGCGCGTTGAAGATGGCGGCGCGTCATTTTAAGACGTAAACACTTGTGTCACCAGTAACGCGCTAATTTTGAAAATGGAACTAATAGCAGCGATCTCTTCTGTGAAATCATAGACTTATTTATACTCTGTGACTATCCTTACTAATATTATAAATGCGAAAGTCCGTTTGTTTGTTTGTTTGTTTGTTTGTTACGCCTTCACGTCTCAACTACTGAACCGATCGTCATGAAATTTTGCATACACGTTGTCAGGGGTACAGAGAAGGACATAGGGTACCATTCATCCCGAAAAAATGTATTGTTCCCGTGGGATAGCAAAAAACCTTTCCACGCAGACGAAGTCGCGGGCGGCAGCTAGTAAGTGTATAAATCGTAGAATGCGTGCATGTAGAAATAAAAAAGTCCACTGGCGCGAAATCTTTAGAATTTTTCTCTTATAACAATCTGATTGAATTGTGACTGTATAGTAATAGGAAAGAAATAATTTTAATTCTTTGCCGCTAATTTCAAAATATCAAAAATGCACAACCTTAATATTCAAGTTTTCACTTCTGCCTGCACTTCCGGAGTGCAACCCGATTTTTTTTCAGTTCACTTTGATATACTTATATTCCATAACTTTCAAACGTTGTCACAAAGGAACATACCCTTTTCTTTAACAAAAAAAATATTTAAAATAATCCTGCCACTGTAACAAGTCACAGTGTACGGAAATAAACGTCGTCGTGGGCGCATATTTCGTTTAACACTGCATAAAAGCAGCCCTTGGCCTTTACATTTGCATACAATGCACGAAGCTTGAGAAGCGCTGCCGTAGGTCGGGGACAAATACTTTCTTTTTTAAAGCCTTTTAAAGAGGTGATAACAATCCTTCTTGTTTTATTCAATGGGAAGGCAGTATGTCTTTGTACCTTCGCCTGCCTCAATAGACAAAGTTGTTGATAATTTTACCATGTTAAACATAACTCGTAGAAATAATCTCATATAGTCGGTTTTATATGGTAGTGCACCAAATTGTACTCCCAATTAATTGCTGAAACATTTCTTTTAGTAGCATAAGTGTGCAATTTCTTGATTAACGGCTAGTGCTTACTTATTTATTAGGTCTACCTATCCTGTAGCTGAAAGGCATATGTCACGGTTCAACATAATTCCCTAGTAATTCTGTCCCAATTTTGTATTAAACCACGAGTTACTGCGAAACGTAGCAATAGACTGTGAAACAAGCACAGTGTAGTAATTTCTTATCAATTATGTTTATTTGAAAATTGAAACGGCCCGCATGTAGCCCCGAGCGGAGCGATATCGCGTCGACGGTTCGTGTCACGGACTCTCATTGCGACAGACGCCATTTTGTGATCAATCTCGACAAAATGGCCGCCGATTGGCGTAATTTGTTAATTTGACGATCGCGTTTCAATCACTGGGTGTATTATTTTTAATTGAACATGCCTTTGAAAGTGCTGTTTGCCTAATCAATTGGAATTTCTGATGAAGTTTTTAATAAAAGCTCCCTACAATTAGTAATTAACTAAAATGCTTTGAGCTTTAATAATGAAATCATTTTTATCGAAACTAAAGTTTTTATATTGGTACCTACGCATAATCATGGATTACTTACACAAAAAATATATGTACATTTAAATTAAAGTAATTTAGGTAAACAAACATTTACAAAATAATTATCAAAGATAACATTTCTAAGACTTTTTCACAACTCATTTCTTTAAAAAGTAAATGAGATGTTTCTTCACGAAAATACTACATCTTATTAAGTTACTTAACACACCTTTTTTTGTATAGAAAAAAGATATTTGAAAGAGAAATTAGAAAAAGGCGGTAATTATGTGAACCGAAAAAGGTACGAATCTCTTTTAATACGATTCACTTCACTAATTAACCCCCATTCTTAACGAATGAATGAGTATTGCTTACTTCAGATGTTTTGAGGAATCCCTTTTCTTTTTGATTAAAAGATACATTATTTTTACACGAGTGCCCAAAAAGGAGTGTATATGTGTTCAGGGTTCATGTATGTTTGTGGGTATGTGAGTTTCTTTATTCCACCATAACTTCTAAATGGCTTAACGGATTTTAATGTATGGGTTATCGTTAGAATCCTTACATCATTCCGAGTGACATAGGCTATATTTTTTTTGAAAAAAGTCAACGTGGCGACTGTACGACGCCATTTTAAAATACGAAAAGAAAAATTTCTTTAATTATTACAATATGGGAATCCAATGAAAGGCCTTAATGAGCACATTTTAAAATTATATAATTTGTCACTAAAATGTGTGAAATAAAAATAAAGAAATTTTAACAATATTAAAAACACGACTGCCCTGCCAAAAACGAACTAAAAAGTTAAATAACAAGTGTCATTGCAGTCGAGAGACCTCTTTGATAAAAAAAAATCTATAAAACTGTCCCCCAACTGCAATGACACTTGTCATTTAACTTTATAGTTCGTTTTTGGCGGGGCAATTGTGTTTTTAATATTTTTCAATTTTTTTTCTTATTACCTACTTAATTTATATTATTGAAGATGACACACTTTACGTTGAGTATAATAAAAGAAAAAGGTATTTAAACATCGGTGCCTACAATTTATAGGTATTTTGATATGTGGTTAAAGAAATTTACTCTCACAAAAGACAATAATGTCACTTACAGGAGAACTATGATAACTTAAAAGTAATAATTATCAACATTTCGTCGTCCAACTACAACTACTTATCTACTCAATATAGTGCATTTTAATTAAATTTGTTCTAAAACATGTTTCCCAAGTTGTGATTTGAATTGATATACACTTGGCGTCAGAAAAATCGCACCTTTTCAAAAATTCCTGCAAAGTTAATTTAATCCTATCTAATTTAATGGTAAGTGTTATAAACTTCTTCCCCTTCGAACATAGCCAACAGTCTCTAGAAACCGTTGGAATACTCGTCGAACGGAATCAATTACTGAGATTCAGTTCCCGAGCAACATTATATTGCCTCATTTTTTGCAATATTTGAGCAACTTCATGGGCAATAGTATCCATCTTGGGTATTCCTTTTGTTAATTGAACTGTTGAAGTGTGATTTCTCCATCATCTCGACAGCGAATTTACCCGCATTTTCTGAATTGACCCCTTTTATTTTCCTTCAAGCAATAACGCTTTAAGCGTTTAATTATGGTAACTGTTATGTTAATCAAGAAAATAAATTAATTGAAAGCTCATAAAATGTACTTTCAATAGATATCAACATTTACACAATAAAACGTTAGCTAGCAATATAAGGTGGCCAAGTCTAATCTTATTTTCGCAGAGGTGCGATTTTTCTGACGTCGAGTGTACGAGTAGGCACCCAATTATCTAATCTACTAATATACATGCAACGACGAAAAGAAAATTTTCCGTTAAAATAACACGGAATTCTCAAATTGTCTAACGTGACGTACGTACACAAATCATAATAACGTTGAAATATAACTACGCTGGCGTCAGCGTTTTTTCGCCAGAAGAAAACATGGTCGTTAAGGTTTCACACATACATCATCAACGTGTATTAACATCGGATGTGAAAAATGTTGTGTTACATCACGGAGTTTAGACCTTATGGTGATGAAAAAGCGTTTCTGTGAGAAAAGTCTTAAGAATTTTGAAAAATTCTTAGACATTCTTGACTCTCTCTTGTATCCTGTTTTCGTGAACGAAAACAAGATAATTGCAACATGCTGACCTCAGGTTTTACCACCGAATAGATATAAGTAATACCGTAGTTTTACATTGCAAGTTTATTAAAAAATTATACAATTTTCTGGGCAGAGGGAAGTTTTTTACTTTTGGTAGAAAGGGAGCGCGTCCCAAATAAGTTAGCACTGCTGCAATAGAAAGTATACCTACTTAGCGACTACCGTGATTTTGCGATTAGTTTAGTTTTCTAGAACATAGAACAGAGCTTTTGCGTATGGAGACTACTATCTTCCTACCTTACCTTCTACAACAGACAAAATCAAACAGTTAATCTTCACAATTACATTTTGCCGATATTGCTAACTGCAAAAAGTTTACGAAAAAGCCCTAAATGTAGCGTCTTGTTAATTCTTATTAGCTATTTCATAGTTTTCCTAGCTGCTAACCTAATGGTTGCTAATTATTTAGCTATAAAAAAAAGAAAAACACCAGAATTCCAAATTCGAATTTTGACGAACACTTCCCGCAAACAACCCGCCGGAAGTAGGCGCTCGCATCCACGCAATAAATCCGCGGTAACGACGTCTGTTTCCAAAATAAATAAATTAAGACGGCCAAGTTTCGACGCGCGGCGCGCCGAACGAGCGGCTAATCTAGAAACTTTTCGATTTATGGTCTTTAGGAATGCCTAATCTGCCATAACGGACTAGTTTTCGGTATCGGTCCTTCTGAAACGGAAAGTGAATAAAGTCATTTATTAACCTTGATGAAGTGTGCAGTTATTTTATTGTTAGTTAAGTATTGAGTTTTGTTACAATATCAATAAAATGTTTATCTCATCAACTAGTAGAAAAAAATCGGGTTGAACTCCGGGAGTGCCGGCAGAAGTGAAAACTTGAATATAACGTTGTGCATTTTTGATATTTTGAAAAGAGTGGCAAAGGATTCAAATTATTTTTTTCCTATTACTATACAGTCACACAATTCAATCAATTTGTAATAAGAGAAAAATTCTAAAGATTTGCGCCAGTGGCCTTTTTAATTTCTACATGCACGCATTCTACGATTTAAACTTATAATCACAGAGTATAAATAAGTCTATGATTTCACCGACGAGATCGCTGCTATTAGTTCCCTTTTCAAAATTAGCGCGTTGCTGGTGACACAAGTGTTTACGTCTTAAAATGACGCGCCGCCATCTTCAACGTGCCCCGTAGAGAGGGAGATACTTCCGCCGCCAGCTGTCTACTCTCCATCCGTCACATCCGTCTTATGCATTTTCGATCAGCCACGTGATTCTTACTGACGCGAGTTTAGCATTTTTTCTCCATTACAAAAAAGCGTACAACGCCGCTAAAGAGGTTTTCACTTCAAAACTATATGGTGAAATTACAGTTTCTCGTAACTTCCCTAAAATGTATTTAAGGTAGGATAATTTCAGGTAATTTATCGGTACCTACTTAAATACCAACATATCTAACAGTAATGAGACATGCGTTCTAATCAAAACATGAGTAGGTACAATCACCCAAAATGTTAACCATACATCATTAAAATTTTGTGGAACTAAATTAACCTTTCAACATCAGCGTGTGAATCTTTCATCGTATAAGACTAATAAAGTAGTTAACACATGATACGTTTAATTTTTTTTACGTTAAACTGTTAACGTATCGATTTGTTCTGCCTCATCGGTTATAAGGAATTTCTATAGGAAATTAACAACAATAAACGTATAACTTTATGGCCTCCCGTGGTATGCTAAATCGGATTATCTTTATTAGTTTAATGATCAAAAAGAAACTAGTTTTTACCGCTGCGTGAAAATTTATAAAATGTCTTTATCTCAACGTTTAGTAGCTACGCATTGAAACAATAATTCCTATGGCTACTTTATTTTTATCTATGTTTTTTGAGTTTTTACATCGTTTTAATGAACTTATCTACTATACCTACTTTATACCTATCTAACCTAGTTAGAAAGAGTTTTTTAGAAATAATTAAACCCTTTTGAATAAAGCGCATTTGTAATTTGTTTTACAGTAGGTATTTATATAAAAATAAATAAAATATTAAAAACACGACTGACCTTTTAAAAACGAACTAAAAAGTTAAACAACAAGTGTCATTACAGTCGGGGGACCTTATAATGGACCAATTTTTGTTCAAGGAGGTCCCCCGACTGCAATGACACTTGTTGTTTAACTTTTTAGTTCGTTTTTGGCAGGGCAGTCGGGTTTTTAATATTTTTCTATTTATTTATTTTTATATCACATATTTTAGTGACATTATATAGTCAGTCAAAGTCAAAGTCAAATAAGCTTTATTCAAATAAACTTAATTATTAAGTACTTTTGAATAGTCTATAATATAATTAAAAAACAAAAAACCGACTTCAAAAAACCTACCTCTAAAAAGCAAGAAATAATATTCGTAATAATAAAAACACGTCTATTGAAGTCGGGTGGGGCTGGAGTACAAATTCCCTTTTTTTATTCTACAAGCCCCACCCGACTTCAATAGACGTGTTTTTATTATTACGAATATTATTTCTTGCTTTTAGAGGCACGTTTTTTGAAGTCGGTTTTTTGTTTTTTAAACAATTTTTTATTTTTTTATTTTTAGTTTAGGTACCTTTTGTATTAGGTAGTGTAGGTATATTTATTATTTAGTTAGAAAAATCGGCTCAGCCAAACGTGAGTTAATCGCGGAGAAACATACATACATGCGGGTCAAACTGAGAACCTCCTTTTTTTAAGTCGGTTAAAGAACTACACTTACGATATCCCTTTTCCAACAAAAAAATAATTATCTTATTCAGTTCATAAACAAAGAAGTTATACGACTGATCATCGAGGTAGTTCACGCAAAATCATACTTTTTTCGTGCTTTTTTCAAGATTACTTGAAAAGTACTGAACTGATTTCAAAATTTTGAAAAATGGGACCAACTTGGGAGTTTACGTAATGTAATAACGTTTGAATCATTTCAATCGGTTCAACCGTCTTCCAGTAATCGGTGTACATACAAAAAACAAAAAAAAACGGGTCGAATTGAGTACCTCCCTCCTTTTGAAGTCGGTAAAAAGTAATTTCTTGTAGAGTGACAATGTTCTAAACTGAATACATATTTATTTATAAACGTGACTGACTGTACCTTCATTTGAATTCCATCGTGCGAACAGTACTGCATTTTGTAAGTCAAATCTAAGCGAAATAGTCACACCATTTTGCTTCGTGTTTTCAGCACGCGGTTCGAATAAAAGTAATAAAAAAACTTTTCAATGGACATCGCAGGCGTGAAACCCATTTTCTGCTATTTCAGTCCGCGGTCATTATCAAAAAGTATTGCAATGGAGCCTATATGGCATATGGTTTTTTATATCCTTTTCCATCTGCGTTCAGCTCATCAGATTATATGTATTTTCCCTATATGGCATATGATAACAACAGAATGCCAAGATTTTTTTTTATTTCGGTCAATAATTGACGGATTTACGAGAGTCAACAAGTTTCTACCGTTACTTTAAGAACTTGCAAGCTTAAAAAAATTGTTGTAATTTTCTAGCATGTGACTGTACTTCTTCGAACCAAATACTCTAAACAAATGACGTTACGTTACAGCAGGCAGCAAAGGGTGCAAATGCACCCCCTTGTCAGGAAAAATATACAAAGAAAAATTTATTTTATGCACCTCCCTGAAAAAATCCTGGCACATATGAAAATCATCAATATAAAAAAAAGCATCAATAGAGCGAATATATTTTAAATATCGAACGAGATCTAACGAAAGTAATGATGGCGCGCCACCACGAACGCAATCGTTATCTCTGTAAATCGTTAAAACGATAACCCCTGGCAGGTGTCAGTTCGTTATTGTAATTGTTGGCGCGTGATGTTTCTGCAGAATCGGAATAATGGTCAACTTGTTTGTCAATTTTAATGGGCTCGGACGCGACGTTTTATACTTAGGGGTTGGACTTCATTATTTCCGTCACAAAAACTATTTTATCTGGTGAAATATCTCACTTAACGATGTGTGGATTCGACGTGCAAATAACGGCAGACATTGATAAAACACATTTATTTTGCTCTACCTGATCATCATCCATTTTTAATGTTCCCACTGCCACTGCTGGGGCACAGACCTTCCTTATAGTTCGATAAAGAGGATGGGCCATAACCCACCACGCATACCCAATGCGGATTGGTGGGTATTAACGACTGCAAATTCAGCCGGGACCAACGGTTTAACGTGCCTTCCGAAGCACGGAGGAGCAAAAGATAATAAATGTTTGGTCACCTATCCCATGTACGACCTAGATGTGAGCGCCGATGGGTAAAGGGCCGGCGGCGGCGCGCCGACTTTTATGTGTCGGCGGCGACGGCGCCGTCGGCGGCGTGACCTCTAAATGGTTTTTTTCATTTATTGACAGGAAATAATAAAAACACATAGTTTATCAATCAGAAATACAAGTTTTTATTAGAATTTGAATAACGCACATCATATCAGCCGTATTGGATCTCCACAACGATCGGTCCTGCGCTGCCCGCATCAAGCAGGTTCCCACGACCTTTAAAGATCGTCGGTCCACCTTGTCAGGGGCCTACCCACGGAGGGTCGTCCAATGCACGGTCGCCATTCAAGACCCCAACGGCCCGATGGCCGTTCTTTCCAGTTACAAGAATCGATATTCTTCTCACTATGTGTCCTGCCCACTGCCACTTCAGCCGAGCAATCCTTCGAGCGATGTTAGTTACTTTAGTTCTCCTACGGATCTCCTCATTTCTGATTCGATCATGTAGGGAAACGCCTAGTATGGTTCTCTCCATTGCACGGTGGGTGATCTTGAGCCTTCTTGTGAGACCCATAGTTAGCGACCACTTTTCACAGCCCTAAGGCATCACTGGCAACACACACTAGTCATAAACTTTCATCTTGAGACACTGAGGAACAACACAAGTTGGACGCAATAATTTTTCGAATCTTCCCGAATGCTGCCCATCCGAGTTGGATTGGACGAGAGATCTCTTTCTTGAAGTTGGATTCTAACTGGACTGCCTGTTCTAGGTATACGTAATGGTCAACAGCTTCGAGAGTAGTTGGTCAACAACTTTGGGATGGCTCCGCCAAATACCACCTCCCCTGACGCTTGAATCCATTGAGCGGAGGACCAGGAAGCTCATCAGCAACGCTAATCTTGTTTGTAGTAATCTGAAAAGCCTCGAGCATAGACGCAAGGTTGCAAGCGTATCGGTTTTTATCGGATATATTTTGGCGAGTGTGCAGTGGAATTGTGCAACCTAATTCCGCCATCTCCCTTTCTTCTATTGGACAACCAGACGTACAAATCAGCGCCACCGTTTTTAGTGGATATTCCAAAGACTCGCACTAAGCGTTTTACTTCAAATTTTATCATCCGTACCGAAAAGTGGAATTCCTTGCCTGAGTCTGTGTTTCCTATAGTAAAAATCTGGGGGTTCAAGTCGCGAGTGAATAGGTATCTTTTAGGCAAGCGCGTTTCATCGTAGATTACATCATCGCTTGCCATCAGGCGCGATAGCGGGCAAGCGCTTGCCTATCTATAAAAAAAGTGTTCCCAACATGAACTGGAGTGGGTAGTTGGGTACATATTCCAGATTCTCAGCCTTAAGAACTATATCATCGGCAAAATAATGGTGTGTTAGGTACTGGCCATTGATGTTAATACCGAGTCCTTTTTATTAGTCCAAGAGCTTGAAGATGTCCTCCAACGCAGCAGTTGTGAACAGTTTCGGAGAAATTTCCCTGTCTCACACCTCGCTGCAGTTGGATGGGGTTTTATCTATTTTCGTTTTAAAAACGTCTACATTTTGTTCTTATAATGACGAACGACGACGCCGGCGGCGGCGTGTGGCCATTTTGACGCAAACGTGTAACGCTTCCTGTCCTTTCATAAAACGATACCGTTCACAGTTTTACACTGATTCATTAAATCTTTCCTCTCGCTCGGCGCGCCGTTGCCTTTTCGCGGCGGCGGCGGCGCGGAAGAATTGGCGGCGGCGGCGGCACGCCGGCGCGGCGCTCATATGTCGTACGCGAAAGTTGCTTAACCTCCGCAATCGCTGGGCCTGGCCCTATAGGTACCACTGCGCCACCGAGCTTCTCGCTATTTTTTGCTTTGCTCTACCTAAAATATCCTAAAATCCTAATACACAAATGATAAATCACACAACATAGAATAAAAAAAAACCGGCCAAGTGCGAGTCGGACTCGCGCACGAAGGGTTCCGTACCAAAAAACGGCAAAAAATTACGTTTGTTGTATGGGAGCCCCCCTTAAATATTAATTTTATTCTGTTTTTAGTATTTGTTGTTATAGCGGAAACAAAAATACATCACCTGTGAAAATTTCAACTTTCTAGCTATCACGGTTCATGAGATACAGCCTGGTGACAGACAGACAGACAGACAGACAGACGGACAGCGGAGTCTTAGTAATTTGGGTACGGAACCCTAAAAACTATGTAAGTACCTGCCTCGGAAACAACACCAAATTTTTTTTTCAATCATTTTAAGTTCAAAACCTCGCGACTTTCAGTAAGCTGTAACTGAAAAATTCATACAAGTCTACTCCATTCGCTATTAATTTTAATGAAACGCTCGCGAAGTTTCCTTTGAGCAAGTTGTTTCTTATTTTGTCGGAGATGTAGCGCGGGTCCCCGGGGAGTGCGTAAAACGAACCATCCAGGGGTTGAGTGTTTCGAGTTTCCCAACTTTGGCAGAGAAAAATGTTATTATCTTTCCGCGCCTTTAGACGGAACGCGTCAATAACTTATTGAAAAACAACATTTAGTATCAATAGATAGTACTTTTTATGGCATTGAGTAATAAAAGAATAACTTTTTAAACTTCGGCGAGTTTTTTAAACGATATTGTTATCTGTACTTAATTGAAAGTAAGCACGTAACGCGTGAAAGATCCAAAAATAGAGTATCATAATACTCTCAATTTCTAAAAAGTATCCCTAAAAAGTACTTCCTAAAAAGTATCCCAAGTGTTGGAATATATTTCTTTGATTTATCTTTCTATCTTTACATCGCCATATTACTTATTCACATTTTATCTAACGACCGACGACTCTGAAAATTTCGGCCGGTGTTTTTTTCATGCAGTAGCGTTTTCCGGACGCAGTCGCTTCTCAGAATCTGAAAAAGGAACGCTAACACACTTTTTTTCTTCTTCTGCTAATAAGGGCAATGTAACATAAACATATTTTTTATTGAATAAAATTGTCTCGAGCTTCAAAGCCACAGATTGAGTTGATGATGCATACATGACTGTAGCTGCAGCTGTTTAAGGAGAGCGCTTACACGACGGGCAGTTAAAATTTCTCTACGATAGTGCCGATCAGCAAACTAAAATCTATGGAATAAGCATTCTGCTCAAAAAATGGCACCACATAAAAAGAACAACTAAGTGGATGGAGCTAAAAATGTTGGCATTTAATTATGCAGCACAAAGCTGGGTGTTTATTAGCGACCATAATTTGTATACTCATAGATATTATCAATACTAAAACAAAAAAATAAGATACGTTTTTTCTGCATCTTTTTACTGCCTTGTCTGCATCTTTTACACCATTTGACTTTTAAGGACGTCATTTCTAATAAACTCTCTCTTTCTATCTTTTCATCTTTTTATCTTTCTTTATAAACTGCAATTTATTGAAAAGAACACTAACGTCAGTCACTGGGTGCGTGCCTGTCCCGACTAATGCTGTACTTTTTCGGCCCCGTGGTGCCATTTTTTAAGCAATATTTGTTTGCAATTACACTTCCATAGATTTTAGTTCGCTGGTGCCGATAGACAATTTGGTCGATGGTAATAACAAGCAATTCTCGACAACATTCGGCAATTTTCGGTAACGGCAATATGCAGCAATTTGTTGTGGCAACTATATGGCGCTATATGGATCAACTCTTAGTTTTTTCAAATTCTAAATAAAATATTGCAATATTCTTTAGAAATAAACTTTCTCTACATTAGCAATGTCGAATGTGGTCTGTATTTATGTTTCCATATGTTTCCAACGGTCTACCAAGGGATCCGCAATCCGCGGTGCAATGTCAGCAAGAGATTTAGGCAAATTGACATAGGCGCGGGTTTTATTGTACTTTATCGGGGGACCCGGCTCCCCAGTATGGGAATATGGAAGCAAAATTGAAATTCTCTTGTTTGATTGTGTATTTGGGAGTAAATAAACCTGTTCGATAATGTTTCCTTTTACTTTTTCGTTATGTTATAACACTTTTTTTGATAAAATACTTTTGAAGGATGAAGTCTACTTTAACACGTTTTTTTATTTATTTCATTACAATGCAAGTTTACAGAGAGGTTCTATAAAGCACATGTAATCACTATTTGTGTAGAAACGTTAATATTTAATAATAAATGAATAACAATAAATAAATAGTCAGCGTTCTTCGGTTTTTTATTTTGAACTAATTGTAAGGAAATTATATTTGTTTCATATTACAGTGTAAGACGCAGGGGTCCGGCCGGAGTTCGATTCCCAAGAAGGTACAATTTGTACTCGGTTTGGTTGGCGGTAGGGTTTATTTCAAGTCCTCCTGGCTAGTTACCACCATCTTACCTAAGTCTGACTAAGTGGTAAGGATTCCGAGTGTAGTGCACTTACACTGCGCTTTATCGTCACTTAACATCAAGGGAGGTGAAGCACCATCCCGTCATGGATAAAGAAATAGAGGATTTTTGTTTCTTTTACATTATTAATCTCAAAATGCCAGGTGACTGGCAACACAGAAGTGTTACGTGAAAAAGAAACAGTCGGCACTGACCTACTTCCATCCAAAGTACCATACCATCGCTATCTCAGATTAGCAAGTCACGAACGCGCAAGGATTTAAGCACACGTATTCAACTCACGAGTCTGCAAATGTACATAAAACCTTAATTAAAACATCAAAGAGTATACAGAATCCCTAAAAATCAAAAATTATTAAAAACGACAGCGCTCCAAAAACGAATATATATTTTTTAATTAACGTTTTGCACAAATAAATGAACGATCGTTTTAACGTGAATATGTAGTGTAATAATCGTATTTTGTTATTACAAGTTCTAAACTCAAATCTCCTGCCAGTCATAATTACCTCAATGCCACTAAAAAAGATTTGAAACTTAAGGTGCTCTCTCACCGGGAGCATTCACGTGTAATGTAACGTTACAGATTTGAGCATTTCATCAGTGAAGGAGGAGAACCGAGCATTACAATGCGCACCTTGTAATGATACACATCAGTGAAGGAGGAGAAACACGCGAATGCTCGTCAGTCAGGGAGGTATTATTGTAATGTAATGCTCAAAGACGAATCTATAATGTTACAGTACACGTGAATGCTCCCGGTGAGGGAGCATCTTAACTGCCTTAAAACCATGCTTAATGTATTGTACGATGTGGGTTGCGTGTAAAACAAATAAGAAATAATTGTTTTGAATACACACAACATGTTAATTATTACCCGACCACAAAGCTTGAAAGCAATTAACCAGAAAACGATTTAATTTCACTTCTAGCCATTTCGCTCGTTATAACTCATCTACCCGCAGTTATTTAGATTAGTACGTACATGTAAATTAAATTTATATATGGAAACTTACACAAAGCGCGAACAATCACAAAGGTTCCAAACACAAATTAGATTCCGAATTCAAACATGCGCTGATTAGATCCGAACACAGCCGAGTCACGTCGCGCCAATTAGAAAACGGTTCCGAATTAATTTGAAAATGGAACACTCGATTTTGATGTAGTGCTTGGAATCCGTCATGTGCCTTTTGTCTAAGCTCACAAGCAACTTCCGACCTTATTTATTCGTTGCATAGATCAAAATAAAGTTGTGTGACATTTTCATGAGATAATAGGTGAAATACTGAATATCATCCGCATCCGGGAGTAAGTATAGAATTTGAATTTAACTGCTTAGGATATAAGGTCCATTATAGCACTTTATTGCTTTTTAGTAATTACTAAAACGCATCCTACTTGGGCCCTTATTAGATAGAACGTGCTGTGTTTCCAAAATGAGGTATGGATGTAGCTTCCTGCATCTAGCTTTTATTAAATAATTATTCAGTAGGTAATTGGAACGATGCGAACTTAGATTCACATATTACTTCCATAATTATAATAATAATTCAATTTTATACCCACTAAAAAACCTACAATTCGTCTAACTCAGATGAAAATGCTCATCTGAGTAGGTAGTTAAAAACGAGTCGCTTTTAATACAAAAGTTTATTTAGTTTAGCTCAGGTATATAAAACTAGCATCGTGAATGCTAAACTCCAAATCTTAATAAAACAAGTGCTGATAATATGTACTATTGTTTAATAATTTAAAATCTAGCCTGTAACTTTTGTGTAATTTAGGTTTACGATAGGTCAGTACGAGACTACATGCATCGAATCATGTTTCGATCCATGTAGTTTAATAAAAATGTTCGCTGAATACAATCCACATTATTTATGAATAAATGTGGTTTCCAAATTCAAAAGTTTAAACCACTAATCCTCATAAAACAAAATCCCCAAGTCACGTAATATATTGGCTTTCAGCTTACCTAACTTGTAAAAAACTCACGTCTCAAGGTCGCTGAACCAATTAGTGACCAGAGTCTCGCTCATTTAGATCTAGGTGTATCGGATGGTACAAAGAACAGGGTACAATCCCCCTTCCCCCCTCGTTAGAGGTACTACGTGATCTGCAGACATTTTCTTCTAAAGGTTTTACTTTTTAAATAACCTTTTTACAGAATTTTCAAAGTATTTCATGTTGGAATATCTTCTTTATTCTCTTCAAACTTAATTATAAATATTGTGAACAGCAATCTTATTTTACAGCCAATTATATGTATATGTTACCTGCAATGTGTATAATCCGGCATTGTATACAATGCCTAAAACGATCAGGCAATGTATGAAATATAATTCATTTTATACTTTGCCTAGGCATTGTATACAATGCCTGCTGGTCCACCGGCAATGTGTAAAATAAGTATATTTCTGTTGTCTGTTATAAAAAAATAACCTCGAAATTTAAGGCTCACGCTCCGCTGCGCTTCGCGCTCGCCTTAAATTTCTAACCTATACGCGGGACCTACAGGAGTGAAGCAGGTTCGATTCCAAACTCAAATTTCTGTTGTCTGTTATAAAAAAATAACCTCGAAATTTAAGGCTCACGCTCCGCTGCGCTCCGCGCTCGCCTTAAATTTCTAACCTATACGCGGGACCTACAGGAGTAAAACAGGTTCGATTCCAAAGAGCCCCCCTCGAGCCCCCCTCGAGCCCCCCTCGAGCCCCCCTCGAGCCCCCCTCGAGCCCCCCTCGAGCTCCCTCGAGCCCCCCCTCGAGCCCCCTCGAGCCCCCCTCGAGCCGCCCTCGAGCCCCCTCGAGCCCCCCTCGAGCCCCTCTCGAGCCGCCCTCGAGCCCCCTCGAGCCCCCCTCGAGCCACTTCGAGCCCCCCTCGAGCCCCTCTCGAGCCCCCCTTGAGCCCCCCTCGAGCCCCCCATCGAACCCTCCTCGAGCTTTCCCCGAGCCCCCCCCTCGAGCTTTCCTCAAGCCCCCCCCCCCCCCCTCGAGCTTTCCCCAAGCCCCCCTCGATCCCCCCTCGAATCTATTCTCGAAAATCTTTTTATTATACACATTGCCGGTGGACCAGCAGGCATTCTATACAATGCCTAGTCATTGTATACACTGCCTAGGTAATGTGTGAAATAGATATCAATATTCATTATATTTCATACATTGCCTAAAAGGGCCAGGCATTGTATACAATGCCTAGGCATTGTATACAATGCCTGCATTTCATACATTGCCGGTAACATATACATAATGTAGATTCATTCTTTTCATTATTTGTAAACAAGATTTCTTTTGATTATGTGCGTGTAATTCTACGAATGAGCTCTAAATTCAGAAATCAGTAAAATTTTGGGACATAAACAAACCACAATATCTAGACCAATTATTAAAATATTGAAACTTAACTATACATACTCGATTATAGGTAAGAGATTCATTCATTTCATGTTTGGATATATATATATATGTACTTAAAATTAACCGTGTATAATGACACAGATTTTCGTCTAGTTTTCAAAAACTATGTGATTGTAAGTTATATTCTACATTCTGTGATCTTTTCATAAACTTTCAGTGAGACTTTTGTTATTGTTAACTAAAATACTGTCTTTAAAAACTCTAATAAACTTTAGGTCACTATTTAGGTAACTTTCAGTGAGACTTTTGTTATTGTTAACTAAAATACTGTCTTTAAAAACTCTAATAAACTTTAGGTCACTATTTAGGTAACTTTCAGTGAGACTTTTGTTATTGTTAACTAAAATACTGTCTTTAAAAACTCTAATAAACTTTAGGTCACTATTTAGGTATTACTACCCAAGAATAATCTGCTAACAAAACATGTTTCCTTCTCTTCCAGACTGCGTCCACATCCAGCTATACAAAGACCTGAAAGAACGCCAGAAGAACGGGCAGACGAAGGCTTCCCTCTCCCTGCAGCAGTTCCTGGGCTTCGAATCTGGGTTCACGCTGGACAAGGAATCGAACACACTAGCTCTCCTATGCGAGGACGTGGTGCCAGTACTGGCATTCGACACAAGGGAGATCCTGATTCAATGGAGAGTGAAGGTAAAAAATAAAAGTCTCTGGCCCAGATTTCTACCATTAGTTGTTGCCAACTATTTTCACTAACGAAATCTATCGGATAAACTGCTCATAATCGATACAAGTGAAAGAGAGAAAGAACAGTTTACAGCAACTCATGGTAGAGTCAAAGAATACTAAATATAGCTAAGAGCTACTGTATATTTTAGACAGAAAGTCCACTCTAACCGTTTTCGAAAACGCAAAACGCTACCATTATTTATTTTATTGAGCAAGAAATTCCTTGGTAACTGCTATCAGTACTGAACAGTCTGGGTTAGCCTGAGATTATGCTTATGCTCATCACACAAACTTTTCCCTATTATCAGGATTACAAAACAGATGATATACCTTCACGGTTTTGTTGTTCACGAATTTGGTTCTTGTGAAAGTTGTTTAAGCTTAATATGCGTACTTTGATACCCAAGGATTTACAACAAACACCTTGTTTAAGATCGTGTTTTACCAAACGAGTACAGTTTCCGAAGAGCTCGTTAAAACGTAGCATAGACAAGTAAACGTGCTGATTAAATAGAGCAGGACCTGCCATTGAATTCCGTAGAAACAAATGGGACCGTGGGGATTAGTCACGAGACCCCAAACAAATTACTGCTAATCGGGGTCCCAATCGAACTCATAAGGACTTAAATCCTTTGTATGGTTAATGTATTTCAATCCCTTTCATTATCGATATGGACTTTTTGGTAGTTTACGATTTAAGTGAAATGGTTTTAGGCTAGCTGCTTGAATAATCCCTTGACGACTTTTATGACAGATAAGTTTTTGATTATTTAAATTTTGATGACAGCTTTCATTTTACACTTCTCATCTTTTCCTTTAGCTGCATTCTTCTGTTTTTGTAAACATGTGGGGGCAATTTATTAGGACAACTGAAAAATTAAGCGACCGTACGATATGTACTGAAGTAAGGAAACCTGTTTTAAGGAACTAGGTCACAATAAGATCGCAATACTGAAAACAAATAAATGTAATTGAATTGTAGTAGGGTTTGAATAGACCCCAAATACGTAAAATGCGATATTTGTAACGATAAGTAGAGAAAGACGAAGTTTGACCCAAAATCATATGCAACGGGTTGCAGCCTTCAATCTTTAAATAGCATTAAATCTTTACAGGCCTGGCCTTAGAACAAAGCGACCGCCGACACGGAAAGCGTATTCCTAATACGTGGCGTGTGATGCCAATTAACTGCTGTGCGGTGAGCGTGGTGTCATTTCCTACATCCTCTTGATCGCTACTGTACCAATATCTTTCATTCAATAATCAGTGAACTTCACTTAAAATCTCACATCAATCGCGCTATATGCCACCTCGACGCATCGTCTCATGAAAAAACGTACCAAACAAACCATCTTTAAATCTCCATTAAAAACTTGCGGAGGCGGAGGCGAGGTTCCGTTACAACTCTAGTTTTAACGAAGGGAGAACCGCACGGGTGCTCTGTTGTGTGGCCAGACCGGATTAGCTAACTTAGTTTCATCAAACACTTGTGAATTCACCCATATTGGTATGCCCACAGGTACAGCACAACCTCGGTAGCAGCAAAGAGTTCGCAGCGGTGCTAGTATCGTCTCCGAGCACAAACAGCATCAAACCAGGCCCGGTGCGACTGCACGCGTGCGGCCCGCGGCTAGCGCTGTGCGCCGGCCGCCCGCCCGAAGTGCTTGCTCTGTGGGACGTCAAACTACTCAGGTCAGTAACCAGATACAGCACCGTTTTTTTTAATAGGGAGAATGCTGTAATGCATACCGAAGGTATGTGGGACTCGCCAAGGCCCTATCCACTAAACCCCCACAACTACCTAACACGCAGGACCTACAGGACCGGTGATATCACGCAAGGTGTGAACCACCGTGCCAAGCCCGAGATGATTACCCTGTGGGACATCAAACTACTCAGTTCTATGTGGTTCACATTAGGCTTTGTGTGAAGCTGTTTTAAAGTAACTTATTTACGTCAAGTTAAATACAATGACAAGGAAAAACAAATTCGAACAATAAAATTACTCACATAATTACCTGCCTAGCTAATCCCGTCAACCATTCCATTCCACTCCCTCTTTCGTGTCACAATAATTACGAAAGCTTCGATGTTGACACTTGACACCGACTCATTACGTGAATCGGGAACAAGAATTTCGCAATCGCAACAGTCAAAACTCTGCAACTCTTGCTAATCTTTTTTCACGGGGACTCTTTGAGAAATTGCGTTAATATTTCATCGGGACTCGCGTTTGCATACCCAACTCGGGGATAAGTAGGGATTCCGAAGTTTGACCTACTTGTACCTTTGACGGCTTAACTTTGACATTTAAAGTTGCCTGTTTTTAAATCCGAAAAAAAGATTTCTTTATGTGATTTCTTAATTAAATTTCAGAGTTGGATATTTCAATCGAAAGTCTATAATACCATTTCTCATTATGAATAAAGAAATACTGAAAATATTATTAAAACATGAGCACAGAGAATTCCTTGTACAATTATGTAGAAAAACTAAGAGACGGAAATACAATGAAAACTCAAAACTACCAGGAGATAAGAACTTCCTAGAAACTATAATTACTAAGATAACACTGATAAAAGCGTTCAAATAATAAAGCCAGACTTTCTGAATAAACTTTTGAAAATCTACATATTGAAATCGAATGCGGGAAAACTTAAATGTGTCTTTGGACTTGATCATTGATTAAAATAGAAAACCTTTTATGAAGAAAAGAACTGGTTATAGTTTAATAAAAGATGTGAATTTGAATAATGAGAGGGAACTAATGAGGAGGTGATTGGTGATAGGAGAGAATAGAAGATTAGAAGAGAAGGATATGTGCGGACTCCAAATAAACTTGCATAAAGGCATAAAAGTGATGGTGAATAGTTTTTGATAGAAAAAATAATGTAAAATTATTTCGTCACTGTAAATACGCAGTATCTCAGCAAATACAAGATCTAAGATTCTAAGCGATTCTATCTGTCCAAACTTTTGAAATACCTCTTCACAATCGAATTATCTCCGCAAAGAAAGGCCAAAGAATTAAAGTCCTTAAAATATAAAAGAGCTGAAAAGAGGACGGGACGGGAACGCCTGGCCTGTTTGAATTGTTGCCCGTCAGTTAAATACGACTTTTAAGAACTTTTCTAATAGCTTATTAAGGTTTGAGGGTTGGGTTTTTTCCAACAGAGCTGTTTTAGGGATATAATTTATTATTCCTTTGATATGGAAGATGCCTGTTGATTCTTTCGGAAAAAAGTTTTCATTGAATTTAACAAATTTTGTAAAAAAATAATAGAAGTAATTATTCATAAGAAAACAAAAACATCAAATTATCTCGATTGTGTTAAGCTATAGAGTAAATCAGATCTGACATCGTAAGTAAATAGGGTTACCATTACAAAATTTGGAAAGTCCTGACAAAAAGCCGGATATTTCAATAAAAGTCCGGACATTTTCACAGATAGATCCAGACTCCATACATTTTGGGACTTCACTTTCGAACACTACTGCTGTTTGTTTTTTTACTAGTATTACATCGCCCAATTTTAGAAAGCCGGACAAATTACGAAGCCGGGCAAAATCTGGAGAATAGTCTAAAAGTCCGGACATGTCCGGACTAATCCGGATGGATGGTAACCCTATAAGTAAACAATGAATGAAACCAAAAATATTGTAAAGCAAAATAAACCAGTAGTTAGAAGTATTTTCCCAGATTCTAAACAATTTAAATTTAAATTACGATTCTAAATTCCAATAAGACAGGAATGTAAATAAGTAATCAACTGCTTCCCATCTGGTTTGTTAGCGA
The DNA here is from genome assembly GCA_943789525.1 of Agriphila geniculea. NCBI lineage: Eukaryota > Metazoa > Arthropoda > Insecta > Lepidoptera > Crambidae > Agriphila > Agriphila geniculea. The sequence goes on along the minus strand of OX038885.1, from coordinate 21,612,929 downwards.
TAGCCTGATCCTCCGTAATGGGTCCTAAGTGGGCCCTTTCAGGTTGATTAAGGACTAACTACATATTAATTCCCGACGCTATTGGTTGTCGTTGACCACAATTAACGCATACCTCGGGTTGTTGAATGAAGTGGGCTGTGGGCATCCCTACATTCTTGTAACCACTGTAATACGAGTTAGAAGCACATTTGAAAAAACTTGTACTTTTTTGAAGTGAAAACTTCTTTAACGCTTTTTTGGAATGGGGAAAAAATGTTAAACTCGCGTCAGAAATCAGACGGTCAGAATCACGTGACCCTGATCGAAAATTCGTAAGATGGATGTGACGGATGGAGAGTAGACAGCCAGCGGTGGAAGTATTCCCCTCTCTTTCTACGAGGGGCGGCGAAAATGGCGGCGCGTCATTTCAAGACGTAAACACTAGTGTCATCATAACAACGCGCTAATTTTTTAATTCAATGTCAAAACTCTAGATTTTCTGACAAGCTATGGATAAGACTTTCGTACAATACTGTTCTGTATTCGTAAATTCATATGCAGAGTAAATTCTTAAGACGGCAATTCGTGCAAAATTATTCCCTAACTATTCCATAATATCAAAAATGCACAACGTTAATATTCAAGTTTTCACTTCTGCCGGCACTCCCGGAGTGCAACCCGATTTTTTTTGTTGATTTTGTTATTGGATGTAGTGTAATTTTAGTTAGCTTTCTGTGTTAAAAATAAACTTAGCAGCGATCTTAGGTTCACTTACGATTGGGTGAACTCTTTGGTTTTCAATTTTATCCTTTTACTGCTGGTGAATTTATTCGACTATAAGAAGCAATGCTTTGGTATTTAGATGGACTGTAGCCTTAAAAGTAATTGTCTGTGTGAAATTAACAGGATCAACTATCCTAAATTCTCAATTTTCAAGTCTTTATTTAGGATCGGTATCTCTTTGAATGCAGTAATAAGGTCGGTCTATTCTCGAAGACTGGTTCAAAATCTTTCGTCAAAGGAATGAGGACGTAAAAGTCCTTGCGAATCCCCCAATTAGTCCCCAAGGATTCGCCTGTCGCTTCGGCACTCGGGTTTTTGAGAAATTGCTAAGATAATTCACATAAATTCAAGACGGCCGGCCGAAGTCGGGTTCGCTCGCAAAAATGGTCGAGGTGATACCGAGTTTGCATGATTTGCTAAATTAACTGGCAATTGTTGAGAAGACAGATAATTACTAACTTACTAAAGAACCTTTTAGACAAACAAAAGCTTAAAGTGGATATGTCGTAGGATAATTGTACAAACAGGATTTTTACAAAAATCCTAGTATGATTGTAAAGTACCGGATAATTAGAATCTAAGACAGATTTTTGCAATCATCGGAGTAATGTTTAGGAGTTTTACAAAAATCCAGCGTATCTTAGGTAAATCGCGAATCACCATATTTTTGCGCGCGCTAATTGGCTGACGCCATCGTTATGGACTGACGGATGCTCTGATTGGCTATTTGTTATTGTTGTGATTATTGTCAAATATTTCTCTAGTGTTTTGTACTAATTTTACGTATTTTATTTAAAAAAAACTGAATACTCACATCAATCAAGAGACATTGAAGTACGATGAGTGAAGTGAGTAAATTGGATGTTATACAAGTGCCGGGCTCGATCAGTGCAGACAATTTAGAGGTTATATCTTAAAAAGAACTTTTCTACACAGAGCTAAGAAAGTTCTACAGCACTTGTCAATATTGTTGTGCAAAACCTAAATGGACTTTCGAGCTAATTAATGATCTTTAAACTTCAATTGAAGAATTAATTTCAGTAAAAATACGAAATAACCCCAAAACCCAACAGCAATATGTTCTAACTAGTCAGACTGCAGTTGTTGTAAATTGTCTCTTAGATTATCCAATCAGCATTCAAGTTTACGATTTTCCGAAACATACTAGGGTTTTTACAAAGATCCGAAAAACTGCTCGGACGATTGTGAAAATTTATATAAGATTTCAATTATCCGGTTCTTTACAATCGTCCTAGGATTTTTGTAAAGAACCGGTTTATACAATTAACCTACGACAGATACAACATTTGCTTTTACAACAATTATTTTATCTAAACGATGTTTTTTCTTGGATTTAATAATGGATGTTGATTTTTTAATATCATCGAAATCTCGAAAATGATGAAATGCAAAAATACTTAATAAACTATTTATTTCACAGCAATCTCACGAAACTTTTCAATTTATTGCTGAGTAGGTACTTCATTATTCTGTTGAACAACTCACAAATCTCAAATTTCACAATTACCTTAACTCATACAACTCACCTTAATTTAGTTAATGATCCTATAAGATTTTTAAAGATTTTCTCGAGTTTTTGCAACTAAACTAGGTTTATGTTACATAAATTTCTTAAGCACATGGAGACTAGCAAATCATAAACCTTAATGATGTGACACTACCCAAGGCCCAGGGTTAATGACTAACGTGTGCGCCCGACGTCACCCGATATTTCATCGCAAATAGAGGCGAAAATAAATTGCTATCGGATTAAACCCGAGGGGGACGGGGCAACTTTCTGTCTCACTCATAATACTTTTATTAAGAGAAAATTGGAGTTTTATTGTTGTTTTGTATCGGTCCAACAAGTTGGTTCACTTCGTGCGGGAACTACGACCTTTATTTGTTTGTCGTTAAGGTTTAGATTTGGTTGTAAAGGTTCATTTTGAAGGTAACCAATCGTGTAGGAAGTAATAGTACATTAGTTATTGAATTTTCCTCGGCTGCGTTTGTTACAAAGCATTTTATTGAATAGTCAGGGTTTAGGTGCCAATCCCGTAATATTGCGTTCAGTAAATATATTATTGTTAGATATATTATTTTAATATTACTGCCCACTACATAAGGATTTTTCCCCATTATAACCATTGTTATAACTTGTGATCTCACAATTTTAGGCATTTAGATACCTCAATTGGTAATAGCCTTTTTTCGATACATCATCTTGAATTTTTGGGATACTATATTCGATGTACTTTTTGAAGCCATGTTAGACAATACTTTAGGATTAAGTGTTATTAATTTTAATGTAAATTTTCAATAGTTTATAATCTCTGTTTTCATTTATAATGTTTGTATTTGTATCTCCAATCTATTTGTCACCTGCTAAATTACTAAGTCCAGTCACAACAGTTGCAGTAAAGGCTGGTACACACAGTGGCTAATTTCATTATTAACCCGTGTACATACGAGCGTGTTAAAACTATTCCTTGGGGATTGTGACGGGCTGTTGTGGCCGTGGTATATGCCTTGAGAGACCAGCGTTTTAAGTTTTGAGACGATGGAAAGTAATCTAAATTAAATAATTGGAAGAACGGGAGTTTTAAAAGATCAATAAATAAATTCTATTAATTGAGGATAACTCACTTTAATGTAAATAGTAATTGTGAAAAGCTATAAAAAATAATGCGATGTTACCAAGATGTACGCACCATTCCAATGTAATAAAATACCTATTATTACGTACAAGTTAGTTAATTAAGGGTACCCCTAAATCTGTAATTTTGGAAATAATATTTTGTATTCTTTTATAAACAATCTCATATCGCCAATGTGTTTAGCATTATTATGTAAAGTTGTCCATACGTGTTTGAAGGCATAATTGTTAGGTCACTAGTCTGGCAAAATGTGAAATCAAATTAGTTAACTACAATAATCGAATACTTACCGTTATTTCAAAATAGTAGTGGGAAAAACAGTCTCAGTTGTACCATTTTTTGAGGGACGTTTTTTTATGAACCGCTATCTCTTATAACTTGTACCACAGGCTTACAGCAGTGCCTGAAGCGATACGCCTTAACTACACAAACACGACCCTAATGAAGCCAATGGAAAATAATAGATCCCCTAACTCTTCCTAACCTTTGTGGGTTGTGGCTAGTAAATTGCTCAACTTTATGTATTCGCGGTATATGCTACATAGAAACTAAATCCTAATTGAAGCTGGGGTAAGGATGGATACTTTACAAAGGCTATACTAAGTAGTTAAATATAATACTAAGATTTAATTTAGTCCTCGTTAATATAGTATTATATAAATTTTCAGATAAGTTACAAGGAAATAAACATCTAGAAGGTGACCATCAGCCATTTTTAATATCCCCACTGCTGGGGCACAGGCCTTCCTTATTGGTGGTTAAGGAGGATGGGTCATAATAACCCACCACGTGGGCCCAATGCGGATTGGTGGGTGTTAACGGCTGCAAATTCACCCGGGACCAACGGCTTAACGTGCCTTCCTAAGCACGAAGGAGCTCGAGATAATGAATTTTTGGTCACCCATCCCATGACCGACCATTGCGAAAGTTGCTTAACCTCCACAATCGTTGGGCCTGGCGCTACACCACTGCGCTACCGAGCTCCTCTTGAAATACTTATGTTTAACAAAATCTAACAATTAGCGTCATTTCGACAGCCCTTATATTTAGCTGGACAAGTTCAAACAAGTTAATTTGACACGATGCATCATTTACCAGCCACAGCACACAAATTTAACAGCAATTACAGTCGTGTCACTCGTTTGATCGATGGATGTGTTTTTGCCATCCAAGAGTTCGTTCAGAGTCAAGGATACTTAGGTTCTTTGGTGAATTGAAGAACCGGGGCGGCTAGTTTAATAATAGGTCATCATAGGGTAAATAGCTAATAGCACTATTATCTGTGCTAATAGTCAAGTCAAAAAGATGTCATAGGTATCTTTCATATAGGTAACTAGCTAAGAAAATTCTCAGTAATCTTAAATAAGTAGTAGGAAACATCGCATACCTAGAGGTGTCTTTTGACAATTAGCAAAAAATAATTCGTAGTAGGTAGTCTATTTGGTACATATCTAATTTTATCGTTTTCTTTTATGAATTTTTATGTCCTACTTTCTGTGTTAATAACTTGTTGTTTCTTAAATTTGTTGATAAAGAAAGAATCAAATTGTTAACTGTAGTTTTAAATTTTTAAACATTAAAATAGCATTGTGAATGCATAAAAAATCCACTGAAATGTTATTACTACGTATAGAAGCGACAGATCTACGGCACAAATTCTCGCAGCGATTGCAAAGATGGCGGCCACGCACGCACAGCGCAAGCGCGAGTTGTCAAAGAAAAAGTAGCATGCACACAGATGTGACACATTCTACATAATGATAAGGATATACCTACTTGTTTAATAATATTGCATAAAATTATAATAAAAACGCAATTCAATTAGGTAATAGGTGCATGTTAATACTTACCCGAAAAATAAAAAAGGAGGGTGGGCATTTAGTACCCGCAGTAATAACAATCATTAGGTATCGTCGAAAAGATTTTTTTATAAGAAAAAATATTACTATGGAAACATGGAAAAATATTTACTGACCCAGATCTTTGTCCGGAAATCGCGGGAAGCTCACAAGTGCTAGTTCTAGTTGATATCATAATTATAAATACGATTTTATACAATACTTTGCTATATCTGCTGCTTATAATAATTACTCTGTCATAGCATTAAAAAAAACGAATTGAAATAAAAATCCATAATTGCAATTTAATCTTATAAAATTGAAATTCAAAAGAGAAGAAGATAAGGCACTATCTAACGTTTTTTTTTGCAAAAAAAATCGTGTTTTTTTCCAACCCTGCCACCGACGACGATGCCAAAACTTACTACTGATGTAGGTATAATACAGTCATAGCGCTGTGCTAAAATAGCCGAATTAAGTATTTCTCAAACAAAAAAAAAATGTAACAAAAACATGTGTTGAAATTTTTTTTTCCAAACTGCCAAGTCAGATTTTGATGCCGCTTTGCACAAGGGTGTAGTTGAGGTATACCTACATAAATACAACAACAGTGTCGCTATTGGTTCATAGATCACTTCCCATACAAATTTTCCCACTCTCCTTTCTCATACTCTATCGAGCACTTCTACGCGCGTTTTTTTTTTCTAGATAGATATTCGTGCTAAGTGTAATGTACATGTTACGGCTAATGCCCGAAGTGCGGCTAAACCTAGTTTTAGCCGGCTAAAGCTAGGTGTAGCCGATAGCTGTTGGCTAAAACTAGGTGTAGCCGATTTACTCTTAAAAAAGTTATTTCTGTTGTTTGTTAAAAAAAAATAACCTCGAAATTTAAGGCTCACGCTACGCTGCGCTTCGCGCTCGCCTTAAATTTCTAACCTATATTCGGGACCTACAGGGGTAAAGCAAATCGTTTCACCTAGTTTTAGCCAACAGCTATCGGCTACACCTAGCTTTAGCCGGCTAAAACTAGGTTTAGCCGCACTTCGGGTATTAGTCGTGACATACACATTCAAACTCGCTATTAGCCTCGCCTGCCTCGCCACTTGAGCGGGATGAGTATTGAGTAATTGCGGCAATGGAGCACAGTTGTTCCGTGTACGCACCGATGTGCCTCGACAGTAAAATATAGCAGGGACTTAAGATTAATAATCACTTTTAATTTATTTCTTTTTTGACAAACTCCTAAACATATTTTTCGACTGACATGACAGCGTAAGTTAAGTACCTACAAGGTGGCGGCGGTGTCGTCCTACATCATAGGCGCTTCTTAACGGTATAGAATAATAAAGGTACAATATTGTAAAACTGTGCTATTAGATCACCTATCCTAGTTTAGTACCTACGTATACAATCTGTATGGTTCACTTTACATAATCTATGATTTTCATACAAAATGTCGGGTCAGTAGAAATAATGTATAAAAAATAGTTTGGTTGGTTTATGTTGATGTTTTGTTTACATACCGATGATAAGTCACTCCACTATTTTTTTGCTTCGAAGTGGAACAATTTTTACACGTCTTCAATACACAGATCGGCATTTTTATCACCACTATTGCACCGTGCGTTCGCGGTGAGCGTTGGCGAGTGACTAAATGAGTTGAGGCCAGTTGGCCTCAACTCATGGAGCAAAAATCGGGGCTGCGAGGTCGATTCCATACGTAGTAATAACATTTCAGTGAAAAAATCTAAAAAGTTTAAAAATTATATGGCTATTTCATCTTAATTGTTTTGGCTAGCACCTGCAAAGGTGTTGCTTTCGAATGTCGAAGTAATTCACTTCACATTGATGAGATGGCGCTGGCCTACAGCGGAAACGTGAAAAGTATTAGAACTACTAGCGACTCGGTAGCATAATTGGTTAGTGCATTGGGCCGGAATCCTAAGGGTGCGGGTTCGAGTCCCGTCTGAGCTGCTACGGGTGAGTAGATTTTTTCTAATATTTTTTAATTATATTAGTAATCTTAATGTAGTTTTAAATTTAGTCAAACTAGTTAAATATGGAGTGAATGAATTATACAACAACTATTATTCTATTTAACATACCTAGTTATGCTAATGCAGTATAATTTCAATATATATTTTGATCATTATTGGATCAAAACAATAGGTTTATAAGCGATATGCCAAAATATCCATCAATATTTGAACCGGGGCGGAAATTGGATGCGTAGCGCGCTTTAATGTTAATTGCGCCATTAATACGCCAGTGGCCATTTTGTTTTGTGCCACCATTTTGAAACGGGATTAAAATAATGCTAAACGTTTATAAAACAGGGACAGGGAGCATTTTCTTTGATGGAAAACAAAATAACATCACATAAATTGCTTAATTAAGTAGCTATTGAGGGAAAAATAATAGCCAGGACAACCATTCACATTCCACTAGGAAGCAGGTAGGTAGGTACTATGGGCAACAGCGTCGCTTAACCAGTTTGCAACAAAATTCGTGTGCGCGCGTATCGCCCCTGCACGAACTAAACGTATGTGACAGCGGGCGCGGCGTGCAAGCGATTTTAACCTTAGCAGTGGTTAAGCGACGCTGTTGCCCATGGTACCCTAAAGGAATTGGAAGTTCTTTTTAGCTGGTGTTGGCGACATAATTACTTGATCATCAGCCATTTTTAATGTCCCACTGCTGAGGCACAGGCCTTCCTTATGGGTGGATAAGGAGGATGGGCCATAGCCCACCATGCAGGCCCAATGTGAATTAGTAGGTGTTAACGATTGCAAATGCACCCAACGATTGCAACATCTCTTCCAGCATATTAAGCCGTTAGTCCCGCACGGAAGAGCTCGAGATAATTTGGTCACCCATCCCATGACAGACCCTTGCAAACCTCCGGTTGCTTAACCGCGGCGATCGCTAGGCCAGGCGCTAAACCACAGCACCATCGAGCTCCTCAATCAGGTGATCTTCATCATATCAGCCGCACGACACCCACTACTAGGTATAGGCCTCCCCTAAGGATCTCCACGACGATCGGTCCTGCGCTGTCCGCATCCACTGGCTTCCCGCGACCTTCACCAGATCGTCGGTCGTCCGGTGCGCGGTCGCCATTCCAGAACCTTTCCGCCCCAATAGCCATCGGTTCTTCTCGCTATGTATCCCACCCATTGCCACTTCAGCTGAGCAATCCTTCGAGCGATGTCGGTTACTTTAGTTCTCCTGCGGATCTCCTCGTTTCTGATTCGATCAAGCAGAAAAACGCCGAGCATGGCTCTCTCCATCGTGATCTTATTATTCCCAAATTATTTTGAAATCAAATTTCTCAGTATAGTTTGGCCAAATATTGTTCTAGCAAGTTATTCCTAACTTTACACGATCATTGATGAAGTCAGCAAACTTATCGTTAAATAAGATTCACCTGAAGGATATCAAAGCTCAGGTATTAATTAATATCGCTAAGTAAACACTGATTTTGAGACGAGCCTAGGTAAATATTGATTCATAAGGAATCTCCCCTTTACATCTTGAGTTGAGATAAATTAGGGTTGCCTAAATTGGTAAGTTAGTAAGTGATGTTAATGTAAAGAATTGAAATTAATAAAACGAATTAGTTAATATCAATAGTTACAACTTGATAATTTAAAAAAAGGTTTATTTTCTATGTTAGATTTTACAACAAAAACTTAAGTATTAGGTCGCTACTTATAATAAATAAATAATAAAAAATACTAAGGTTAAGCGAAAGAAATTAGTTTTGGCTTTGTTAAAACAAATAAAGTAGTAATTTCTACTATCAAAAAGAGGAGTCATTTCTAAGGTATTTTGTTATTTTAAGAAAAGTATAATAATGATTTTTTAGTTGTTTTATAGTTGTCTGTCATTATTTATATATTATCAGGTAATTGATGAATATTTTCAATCAAAGAAAGGACGAGGCTCTCTATTTGTGAGAAAAAGACGCCAATTTCATAGGACCCTATATTTTTGTAATATGTATTTATTTACCATTGATTACTATGGATTTGGAGGTCCGGCAGTGTACAAAAAACTACTTTTATATTTCATAATACATTATCTTAGGTACAGCCCTATTTTAGGGGTGGGCGCTGAAGATTAAAACCGTGTTGAATTTTTATCTGTTTTTCCGGTACCTACCTAATTAACTGTTCCGTAACGAAGTTAGAGAACCCTCCATTTTCACTTAATAACTTTGTTTTGAATGGCCTTTGGAAGAGTTTTCGACAATAAATTTTGCACTTGTAATGAATTTTAAGGGTTATTGTTTGAATTTGTTTGATTCTATATTTTTGTTGATTGTTTCAAATTCTTGCTAAATCTTAGAATTTAATCAAAAGTCAATTTATTTTTAAGAATATTTTACTTTTCTTCATATTGTATTTTATGACAATAATAATTAGATTAGAGACAATTTAGTTTTCATAAGTTCTTTAAATATTTTTTCTTAAATTTATAACAATCTTTTACAGTTTTATATCATCCATTTTCATTTTCCTGAAAATTATAGCTGCATATTCCAGAAAAACAAGACATTAATTTCTATCAAAGGAAAATCTAAAAAGTAATACTTATTCATGAGATGAAAAATGTTATTTGTCTTTCTACCTATATCAGTATACGTAAATCAAAGTGTTTCCTTAACAAATGAGAATTTTATCCGGGCAAAGTAATCACTTAGTTTGAAGCTCTGCCGTAAATCTGCTAAGGAATTAGCCAAAAGCGCAAACGTGACAAAACATGTCTCTCTTTATTTATTTGAGTAAACATTGAATTGACACAAGAAAACGCAAAAAATAGGTTAACATTTTCTAAAAAAGTTTTTTCATATTCATAGACACTCATATGTAGAAGTACAAATTAAAATAAAATAGACATTTGATCATTGTTGAACTTGTGTGAGTCAAGTTATTTTTTGTAGCGAGTGCTGATTTTAAATCACGAACTAGCGAAGTAGTCTTTGATTGAATCATGAGCGTAGCTAGTTATTCTAATATAGACTAATTAATGAGACTACTGAGCACAGTGAGTGATTTAAAGGCACGAGACTTATAAAAAATTTGCTCTCGTATGAAACATACAACTTTTTCACCATTACCACTAAGTGGCTCTGTGAGCTGTAGACTTCACGTTTATGACATTTTTGATTTTTTTAAATGGCTGTTATGTACTTTTTTAGAACTAAACAAAAAATCTATATAATTATCGAATCTGTTCATATAATTTCACGAGTATCGGTTGAGAAATGTGACCCGTAGAAGAGAACAAACGGACAAACATACGAAAGTATTTTTGCCCAAGCTGAAGCAGAGTCAAAAAGCGCTCTTTTCATGCTGGAAAGATGAAAAATATTATGAGGTACTCATCATTAGTGATCGGAGTATGTAGATTGATTTTCTTCTTCTTCTACTTATTTTTGTTTTGGCAATCTACTTTCCTCTTGGAAGTAATTTTTGCCAGTGTCAAGTGTTGAATATTTCAGTGATAGATTGTTTCAGTTTACATTAAAATGCGGGTGCATCGCATTCTAATGCTGCTTGGAGCTTTTGGCACCAAGTATATCAAGACAGTTTACTTAGTAAGTTCTGCCGAGGTAGCCACCACTACAGTAAAAGTCTCGGCTTCACACAACCAAGATCGCGCCTATTTCAATTATCCCACATATTGTTCAGTTGCGTAGACACTTGTACCACAAAACTGCACCAATTTTAAGACACAATTTCCACTATGAATCAATTTGCAAATAATTAAAATAGACACCGAACCGAACATGACAAATGGCGCCAAAAAACTCAGATTGATTTTCTTGCATTATGAATAGTCATAGAAATCATAACATGGATAAGCCTTTTTTCCGAATATTCAGCAACAACCTTCCACGGTACCACAATAGAGGCTAGGGTTGCCACCTACCACTTCTTGATTGTAGGTTACCAGCATCAAAATATGGGTGTTAATATTTTTACGGGAGAGAGTTAAAACGGCTTTATTTTATGACAAACGGAGCCTTTGTTGTCGAGCGAAATTTTCTTTTTTAGATTTTCCCAGCTTCCGACAAAACGTTTTCCAAACGGTCTGTGTTGTTCAAGTTGCTAAGCCATTGAACGTAAGTCAAAACACACGCAGCAACAATACTTACCCTGCTTAAGTCAAGTTCACTAATCGCTGTGTACTAAACAGATTAACAGCTGTGCCGTTAAGTTACTTCACTTATGCATTCAGCCACCCGCTTAAGACCCTCACTTTAACTTATTGGAAAAGTGATCCCTTGTGTAAACATGCTTAAACAGGCTGAGATTTATTGTCAGTGCTTGACCTTTCTCTGTAAGTGTAATCTAGATTATGTCCAAAAATCTGTCGGAAGTAGCTGCGATTATTTTAGTATCACACTTTTGGTTGCTTCTTCCTCAACAATTTCTACTTCAGAAGAGATCAGAAACATCCTTGTCTTTTCATAATCTTCTCTAATTTCTTCTTATCTAATGAAATGACCTGGTTCAGAACACTTGCTGACAGGAGGGAGAAGCGACACCAGGGCGGCTCCAATACATCAGCCGCAAACTTCCCCTGCCAGGCCTGTGGGAGAGTATGTCGCTCTCGCATCGGTTTATTATCACATCAAATAAGTTGCCTCAGGCACTGAATATAACTCGTCTGCAATAGACGCAAAGGCCATAGTAATGAAATGAAACATTTTATTAAAACAAAACATAATTAATAACATTAGTATTTATGTAGTTCAGAAGTCTGGATATTGCAATTAGAATTTCTAAAGAACAATGATCCACAAATATTTATTTGTGAATGAATCAACATCAAAACCTGAACGGTTGATTAAAACCATTTTACCTTTTGATACAAGAGAGCCTAAAAACATTGCTCAAAACATCAATTATCACCTTTAATACTGTTTTTCACTATCCCCATTGACTCCCGAAGTATTCGATAGCAAACTCCTTGAAGTAACGCAAACATCATTCCAAATGGAATTCATAGATCTTAATAAAATTTTCTCCTTTGGCGCAGCGGCCCGCCCGCGGCACTCGCTTTGATATCCCATCTTTTTAATGGAATAGGGCTGCCACAGGGTCGGAGTTGGGATTAGGGTACGTAATTAAGCATTGTTTATTTATTTTAATTATTAAGAAGACTGTGCTAACTTCATGAAACTAAATGAAAGAAAAACTAAGTTAAGAAACTGTTTGTTTAATATCTCATGTTTTGCATTACATTTTATACAAGTCTACAAAAAACATAAACCGTAGTAAAAGTACATAAGTAGTAGTACATAATAAGTTTTTCGTGCTTTATTTCAAGTAGCATGTTTGAAAAAGAAAAATACAACACTTGAAATAAAATATTTCCCTTTATCACGAAAGTGATTGCCCACACAAACCTGTAAAAACCTCAAATCAAATAAAAAAACCAGCCAAGTGCGTGTCGGGCCACGCGCAGTAGGGTTCCGTAGGTACATTATACCATACCATATTTTAATACCGCTATCATTTTTCGTCTGAAAAAATAACTTTGTTTTTCACAGTGTTTGTATGAATGACAAAGTTATATTTGCGGTTTTGGAAAATGTACTATATCTCGAAAACTAATTACTGTATCTCGTTCAAAACAATTTTCGTTGAAAGTATTTATCTATAGTTTATATTTTTTAAATTTTTCACCCTCTTACTTTAAAAGTTAAAGGGGAGGGGACCCACATTTTACCACTTTGGCGGCATATATCTTTCAAACGGTTGACTTTAAAAAAAATAGTCTTAGAAACCTCAATGTCATTTTTAAAGACTTATCTATAGACACCCCACAAGTATTGGTTTGATGAAAAAATATATTTTCAGTTTCAGTTCCATGTATGGGGAGCCCCCCTTAATCTTTTATTTTTTTTATTTTTGTATAAAAATCGTAAAGCGGTTCACAGAATACACCTACCTACTAAGTTTCAACTATGTAGTCCTAATACTTTTGGAATAAAGTGGCTGTGACATACGGACGGACAGACAGACAGACAGACAGACAGACAAACATGACGAATCTGTAAGGGTTCCGTTTTTTGCCATTTTGGCTACGGAACCCTAAAAAGGAAGATGGAGCGTTGCGCAGTGGTTGCGAACAACGAAGTGAGGCCTGCGTAGTTTCGTTACATGTGTGTGTGTAAACTGTGTATGTACACAGCCAAGGCGTAGTTTTAATGGCCTCACCGCTTTTTCGGAAGACTCCGTCTTTACTTTTTTATTTGGTCTGAGGTAAAAACGCAAAAGCAGTTTTGCTTCAGCAATTCCTTCAGGAATATAAACATTAGATAGTTATTGTATTAAAGTGATAAGAATATTCCCCAAAGACAGCTCTGCAGCAGGCTTATCTTATTGTATCACATTACTCGGCTTTTATTTCCAATTGACGAGTCTGCGACTGTTGGGTTGCTTATCTTTGCCCGTTACCTCTAAATTGCTCAGTCGAGATGTTTAAATTAAATATTATTGTGCTGATAGAAAGTAAATTATTATTCTGGTATCTTTTCGCAAAATTACAGGTAAATTCAATAAGATTAACTTTGTACAGCAGAAGGGGCAACTTTACTCGAGAATGTATGGCACAGGGTTTTTACAGATTAAAATATATCGTTTCGTACCGCAAGCGCTCTGAATTTGGTCACTTCTGTTATAAATAGTTAATCTAATCGTATTGTCATGTGTGTAAAATCAAACAACCCACGATTCATCACACTACATACCAGGGCTTCAAATACCGTTAAAAATTAGTAACGTTATAAAAAATAACGTTAAAACTGGAAATTAATAACGGTAAAAAAGAATTTATCGTTATTTTTTCGTTCCTTGATAACGTTATTATGTTACTGTATAAACAATATTTAAAGCAATGTTTAATTGACGTTGACGCCGCCGTGACGTGATCAGTCTCTGCGGTAGGTGCTAGGTAGTAGAGGTACCTACCTGCAATACACAATACTTGTAAAATTACCATTACAAATAACGTTATTTTTAAACGATATCTAGTAACATAACCGTATTATAACGTTATATTAATGTTTTGTTACTAGGTATCGTTAAATAAAAGTAACGTTATCAAGGTATCATATTAAAAATAACGTTACGTAACGTTATTTTTTCTGTTAATTGGTAACGTTATAAAGCCCTGCTACATACATCCCCTTTCCCCTCTCTATCAGTATGACCTTTTCGCTGTAAGACCATTTACGTTGGATGACATGAAAGCAAGATACCTACATAGCCAAAAGACAATTCAGCTACATGACATAAAAGCAGAATACCCAGTCAGCAGAGAGTCAACTCAGCTGGACGACATACAAGCAGAATGAGCTAGTAGCAATACGTCTGGAATTGCAAAAGTCCGTATGTTTTAGTTGGAAGAAAATTTCTGCAAAAAAGTATCTGAAATTTGAAAGTCTGTTTAACAGTAACTTGACAAACTGTCGCGGGAGCGCACGTGTTTCAAAATAACCCCTAAGGCCAAATATGGTAGATACTAGATAGGGATCATTAAACTGAACAACTTTTCCTATGGGACCATAGTAAAAGTTGAAATCACCACTTTGAGACCACTAAAATCGTGAAAAAAATTTGCTGTTTTATACAAAAATTATTACGGGTTTTTTTTGCGATTTCAGAGTTGGTCCCAAAGTAAAAGTTGTTGAGTTTGATAGTCCCTATCTACGATATTCGGCATTAGGGGTGAAGTGGTTTTATGTTGTCGTCTTGAATGAAACCCAGTCATGTGTAGAATGTTCTTATATTACCAACATAATTACATCTTATATACTAATATCTATCATAAGATACGTGCTACGGGAAGGTCAGCTGAGGTTTTCAGGAAAGTTCTAATTTCCCATATTATCACGTCTATTTAGGACGTGACGATAACACGTCCTAAATAGACGTGACATATTTTGCAACACTATATAATATAGTAAATACTTGCAAGCCTGCCTTACAGACTGTCGAACACTTCTTGCTGCTGGGCTATCCAAATAATGGGGTTTTAAGGTTACTGTTTTGCATCCAAAAACATACACACTTATGGTGAGGATATTTTAAGAATGGCGAAGAGTAAAGGCTTGATTGAGACTAAAGATACCAAGGGTCAAAAAGTGTAAAGGCTTTCACGCTACGAAACATTTTCTTACAAGATAAGATTTGGATAGAGGATGTGAAAGCCAATCCAACAAATAAATAAACTGTTTGACATCCTTGATATTTTTTCTTTAACTTTCGGTAATCAGACAACATTATAATATATACCTACCACAGATAATACACAAATCAACTTTGTCTAGGGATACAGGTGTTATTTTCTTACAAACGAGGTAACTTTGAAGCCTTGGTTTCCTGCCAGGGATGTACTGTGCTGTGATCTGATGACATCAAGGGAGTGAATGGAGGAGATTCAGATTGCTATACACACCCAACTGATCCGGCCAGCATTCTAAAAACGTAATGGACATGTTTAAAAAAACCGCGAAAATAGCATGAAAATGTATGGAAATCCTCAAACTGAGAACTCTGACCCATTAATCTTTTAGAATGCTGATCAGATCAGTTGGGTGTGTATAGCGATCTGAATCTACTCCATTCGTTCCCTGGATGGCCATCATCAGATTACAGCACGGTACATCCCTGGCAGAAAACCAAGGCTTCAAAGTTACCTCGTTTGTATGAAAATAACACCTGTATCCCTATACAAAGTTGATTTGTATATAATCACATCGGGAAGTTATAGCTACCTATAACTATCCTACCTAGCCACTTAGCTAAGATGGGGTGGATATTTATAAGCAGGAAGAAATCATGAAAAGAAAATTTAATATCAAAAGTTTTCCTACAACAATAACAGTCACAATAAAGCAGGCTAGTAAAACATTTGTTCAATAATTAAAACGCTTAGCATATAACAGAGTCAGAAGGCATCATTTATTCATACGACGCTCTCCTTGTAAAGACGTACGTGATTCGCGTACCAAACGAATTTAACCGACCAAACATGATGGCACGCCCCTATCTATTCAGGGACTCTATTTCGTCGCCTTTTCAATTTGGCTGCACGTATTTTCGAATGCATTTTAGAATCGCCTCCATTTTAGCATAGATAAAATAATTTCGGTTTTATTGACGTTTTTGTTCTTAATGCACCTTTTTATTTTTTAATGACTTGGCACGTGTCAGTGTGCCAGGAAGCTTTATTTGTCTCACAAATATTTTTATATGGCTATAAAGTTGTGCTTTAAGCAGGAAACCTCTTTTGTATGTGGTTTTGTTTTACAGCCGGAACAATGGGACGCCCTAAAGATATCTTTGCGAGATTTAGGTTTTATTTGGAACTATAAAATCTCTTAGAAGATTGTTATCTTTTTTGGATAGAACGCTCCTTTGAAATTGAAATCTCCGGCGACGTTTATCGCTTTATATTAAAAGCTATTACTATAGCTTTTAATATAAGTACCTAGCTATTACGTCACTGATTTGTTGAATGGCTTAATTTTCTACTTGATAAGTTATTATTTATCTGTTTTATGTCTTGCTTAAACATAATTTTACAATCTTTTTTTTTATTCAACTAGGTACCTACTGAGGATACTTAAATTTAACATAAATTAACACAAATTTAAGTAACTAGTTCCAAAACCTTATACCACGTACCCACGTGTTGCAAAAAATCATGTTTTTTTAATTTAATCAAAAAAGTCAGTTTTTTTATTTATTATTTATTTGATTTTTTGATTTTTATTAGGTGTTGCGATCATTACCCTAGTTTTTCTTGTGAGCAAAACATTGATATTTCTGAAAACTAGTAAAGTTTTCATGTGATTATTATTTTCATGAATTACTTGCATTGTAATGAATGAAAGTAATCAATTCATTGTTATATTTTTACTGACACAAAAAAATATCTAATATTGGATTGTTAATTTTTATTGTGATAAATAACCAAGCTTGCGGCTTGCACCTATCGTACTTTGTAATAAAATTGTTTTCGAACATAGTTGATAAATATGCACTCCCAGCGTTTAATTAATTCTTTTTTAGGATTTTGATTTAAATCAGTTATTTTAATAAAAAAAATCATGCAATAAAAATCGTGATTTAAATCATGATTTAATCAACTATTTAAATCCTGCAACCCTGCGTTGCAGGGTTGCAGGATTTAACTGCGTACCTATTAAATATCGCAACAAATCTTAAGAGTATACAAGCTTGTTTCTTCTATAAATCAAACGTAATACTAAAAATAATATTTTACAATCAACCGTAAAACAGTATTGCATCCATTGCTTAAGTAAGTACTTATGAAAATGAAATGAAAAATGAAAAATGAAAAAATATTTATTCAGTATCTTTTAAGTACATTACATATTATATGGCTGAGGCCCCTTTTAAGTATAAAACCTGTGTTAAGAGCCCCGCTCCTTCTAAGATTACAAAAGATACATTTGTTGTTTCAACTTTACATTGTTTAGTTACTGCTAAGTGCTAAACTAATTATATAAACATTTTCTAAGTTTCAAAATATTTTTCAATGTGCGTTTATAAATAAATAATGCCCATAAATAGTTACAAACAAACAAATTGCGTGGAGTCGGTTTATGTTTAATGATTATGGGTTGTGTGCTGTGCTAAATAAAATAATTGTGACGGTTTATTGTGTGTGTGTGTGTGTGTGTGTGTGTGTGTGTGTGTGTGTGTGTGTGTGTGTGTGTGTGTGTGTGTGTTTTGGATGTGTGTATGTGTAAATATGTACGATGTAAAGCTATTTTTTTATATTAAGATAATTATTACTTATAGGTTACTGTAATCAGCCTCCGCGATATGGTTCAGCGATTTATTACTTTTAACTGTCAAAATATAAAAGAAAATGAATTTTGACAGTTGAATGTTGGCATTAAGTATACTAAAACCAATACAGGTGAATTAAGTACACTAATAAGTACCTATACTTAATTCACCCAGGTGATTTGGCTCTGGTGAATTAAGTCTACGAAGGTTGATAAAACACTAAAGCTCGCGATATACAACGTGTTACAATATAACCCCTAATGCCGAATATGGTAGATAGGGACCATCAAACTGAACAACTTTTACTATGGGACCAACTCTGAAATCGCGAAAGAAAAATCAGCTGCTTTATATATTTTGATATTTTCGTTATTAATTTTTGGATGAAACAGCAGATTTTTTTTGCAGATGCAACCCGTCTGCGTCTGAAGCTTCCGGTTCAGCATACATGAAATTCACAGCCAGAACTCGAAAAATGATTACCAGAGCCAAGAATGATTTAATCCGTTTCAAGGATTTGACCAATAAAGCCTTTTTAAGGTCTTTATTAAATATCAGTGCTTGGCATTACTTGACTTGAATGATTGTAGTGAATCAATAAATAAAATATATTAATTTAAGGAAAAATTTGAATAGGTTTCAAAAAATATAAAAACAAAAGGTTGTTTTTCACTGCAGACATCGCTGGTTGAGTTTTGAGTAAAACTAAAACCAAAGAAGTTTTCTTCTTTGCAAGAGAACAATCCTTTAATAAGTTTACCTATGTTTTAAATAAAAAGACTATTGCCTGAAGGTAAACGCGAAGACGTCATGAAATCTAATTAGACATTTTAAATTACTAAACTTTCAACTTGAAATAAGAAATGCCTCAACTTTTATTTTGTACTGGAAATTTGTCTTATGATTAAACAAATTAAAAAAATAAACTTAAGACACGAAAATGCCGAATTAATTAAGAATCAGCGTTATCTTATCAGTAACTGGAATAGAAATATTATGAGCTAGAAATTATTTTTAAACATGATTGTCTGTCGCTGCAATTATAAAAGTTGCATTGCTTTACACAGCTAGCTCCCTTGCAATGAAATCTAAGAGTACATAAGTTCATGATAAAGCTTGATCACTCTTTAATTGACACATATAGTACTTCTATGTTCATTTATGTCACTACATCCGGCCCCCATGCGAACTGAGTCACAAACTCCCAACTTTTGTTCTACTAATTAATTACCGTGTTTAAGTTAATTTGTACCATGCGGGTGGGCTCGGTACTGTTAGAGCTGTGTTTTATCTTTATTTAAAAAAAGGAGTGGGTTGTTTAGTCACAATATCGACATCAAAGAATTATATCGATCTTCTGATAAATAATAAAAAAATGGCAAGCAGGACTTGTTCAATAAATATTTTTATAACATATTTGCTCGTAAAGGGTCTCTTAATATTACACCAATTTCAATATCGTATTGTATCTCATTACGAACTTGTGCGGTAATGTAAAGTAAAACGCACGGTTTCCTTGATAAGCCGTGCGTTTTACTTTACATTACCGCACGGTTTATCAAGATACTTCGTCTAAAACGAACGGTACTTTTTTAAATCTTAGCTAAGAGTTTTTATGTCAGAAAAGAGGTCAACATTTTATGGATAAAATTGACTTTGGGAGATAAAATGTAATAAATAAACATTTAATTATTCAATTTAATTAATGTTGACAATAAATTACAACCATTTATCTGTAACAAAAACACAAAAATATTAATTTACTTTATTAGTAATACTGGCTGTTTTTATGCCTTTGCCTTAAAAAAAACGCTGATGCGCGCGCATTGCTAATTTTTTTTTTTTTTTGCTGTATTGTTTTTATTTGAAAATGTCGTCAAGTACTGATGAATTTATTAATTCAACACCGCCAGAAGTCTCAGAGGCAGCGAAAAAGGCTACTCTAAGCCTCTTGCCCGAAAAATTGACCGATAAGATACTTACAAGCGTATCAAAATTTAATCATATGGAAAACAAGCAAAGGTGCAAAGTCCGAGTTTTATTTATTTCCTCGCAAATATGTTATAAAACGTCGTATGACATACGTGCGCTTTGATAATTTTTCAACGTACCGCACTTATATCATAATGTACTATTTCAACACACTTGCTCGTAAAGTGAGCCCTAATACATCGCTTTTAGGACCATAAACCGAGCTATTACAAACGCGTGCAATAATATATAAAACACTAGGTTGTTATAGAATTATCCCTACAAAGTTAAATTAGTACCTTATTGCAAGTTCTATGCGAGTAAACAGAGCATTCCCAATTTAACCGGGTAATACAGTTATTTTTTTTAGAAACAACAAAGAGGTTTTATGCCAGTGAAAATTCATATTCATTTATGAAATATATGTATAAATGTGTAAGTCCTTAATTAAGTCACACAAATATTTATTATTAGCAAATTATTCATAATTCACAATATTTTGTTATAAAATATTAAAATATTTGCATTTTATCACTTAAAATTATAATTTTGAAGCAAGCTGTATGCTCAATCACCCTTTGTTCGCAAAAATATTCTTGCATTGGGCGTGTGAAAAAAACAAAAAAAAAACCTACGTGCCTTTTCCCATATTTGTCATAATTTTGTTTTTGTCGTATTGTTGCTGTGTGGTAAATTACTTTGTATTTTCCTCGCAAATGTGTTGAAAAACGTCGTATGAAACTCGTGAGCTTTTGCTCATTGCACACTCGGCTGAGTTACGCCCTCGCCTGCGGCTCGGGCTGCAACCCACAGCCTTGTGTGCAATGAGCAACCTAAGCTAACTTGTTTCATAATGTACTATTTATGCACAACGGGATAGTGCTTGGCCTTCACCTCACCTGATGTTAAGTTACGATAAGGCCGAAGGTGGAAGCGCACTACACCCGGAATCTTCATCACTGAGGAACTGGCTATCTTACCTCTAACTGCCGGAACACAACAATTTTTAAATTTTTGTAATGGCGTCAGACTTATGTAAGATGGTGGTAGCTAAAAAAATACTGTTGTGTGTATTATTCCACACATAAAGGATAAAGCAGCTAGGCCACGCCTATAATAAAAAACCGGCCAAGTGCGTGTCGGGCCACGCGCAGTAGGGTTCCGTAGGTACATTATACCATACCATATTTTAATACCGCTATCATTTTTCGTCTGAAAAAATAACTTTGTTTTTCACAGTGTTTGTATGAATGACAAAGTTATATTTGCGGTTTTGGAAAATGTACTATATCTCAAAAACTAATTACTATATCTCGTTCAAACCAATTTTCGTTGAAAGTGTTTATTAAGATCTATAGCATCTATTTTTTTTAGATTTTTCACCCTCTTACTTTAAAAGTTAAAGGGTGTCCCCCCACACATTTTACCACTTTGGCGGCATATATCTTTCAAACTGTTGACTTTGAAAAAAAAAACCGGCCAAGTGCGTGTCGGGCCACGCGCAGTAGGGTTCCGTAGGTACATTATACCATACCATATTTTAATACCGCTATCATTTTTCGTCTGAAAAAATAACTTTGTTTTTCACAGTGTTTGTATGAATGACAAAGTTATATTTGCGGTTTTGGAAAATGTACTATATCTCGAAAACTAATTACTGTATCTCGTTCAAAACAATTTTCGTTGAAAGTGTTTATTAAGATCTATAGTTAATATATTTTTTAGATTTTTCACCCTCTTACTTTAAAAGTTAAAGGGGGGGGGACACACATTTTACCACTTTGGCGGCATATATTTTTCAAACGGTTGACTTTAAAAAAAAATAGTCTTAGGAACCTCAACGTCATTTTTAAAGACCTATCTATAGACATCCCACAAGTATTGGTTTGATGAAAAAAAATATTTTTAGTTTCAGTTCCATGTATGGGGAGCCCCCCTTAATCTTTTATTTTTTTTATTTTTGTATAAATATCGTAAAGCGGTTCACAGAATACATCTGCCTACTAAGTTTCAACTATGTAGTCCTAATACTTTTGGAATAAAGTGGCTGTGACATACGGACGGACAGACAGACAGACAGACAGACAGACAGACAGACATGACGAATCTATAAGGGTTCCGTTTTTTGCCATTTTGGCTACGGAACCCTAAAAACAGTCCAAGAAACCTCAATGTCATTTTTAAAGACCTATCTATATACACCCCACAAGTATTGGTTTGATGAAAAAAAATATTTTCAGTTTCAGTTCCATGTATGGGGAGCCCCCCCTTAATCTTTTATTTTTTTAATTTTTGTGTAAAAATCGTAAAGCGGTTCACAGAATACACCTACCTACCAAGTTTCAACTATGTAGTCTTAATACTTTTGGAATTAAGTGGCTGTGACATACGGACGGACAGACAGACAGACAGACAGACAGACAGACAGACATGACGAATCTATAAGGGTTCCGTTTTTTGCAATTTTGGCTACGGAACCCTAAAAAACCGGCCAAGTGCGAGTTGGACTCGCGCACGAAGGGTTCCGTACCAAAAAACGGCAAAAAAATTACGTTTGTTGTATGGGAGCCCCCCTAAATATTAATTTTATACTTTTTGTAGTATTTGTTGTTATAGCGGCAACAGAATTACATCATCTGTGAAAATTTCAACTTTCTAGCTAACACGGTTCATGAGATACAACCTGGTGACAGACAGACAGACAGACAGACAGACGGACAGCGGAGTCTTAGTAATAGGGTCCCGTTTTTACCCTTTGGGTACGGAACCCTAAAAATGACTGGATATTAATATTAATATCGTTGAAGATTAACAACAATATAAAGAATAAAAGTTATTACGTAAAATAAAAAGCCGGGCCATTTACACTATCGACACTAGACATCACTATTAATCTTAATGCACTTCACTAGTCATCCAGTTAGTACCTTAAATCGTTAGCGATACTTAAACTGAGTAATTACTTGAGTAATTTAAGTGCTTTGTTTGACGACAATTTAACGTAACAACTAATCTTCTTAAATCTGTTACCATGTTAAGGTATGGGATTTCAATTATTGCCAGTTAATAAAAACAAAATAAAGTGTTGCGAAAATTTAAACAATATTTTAATTAAGTCGATTTCAGTAATTCCAAAGATAGCAATTTTAGTTTGATTAGTATATTCTTCTTAACTATACGGCCATACGGGCGGTTTCCGCAACTCGACGTCTATTGCGCCTATTTTGCGTCTGGAGAGTGTGCTGTGCGGCCAGATCACTCCAGCCAACCCAGCTCAGCCAGGAACGCTCCAAGGGCTTTTACATTCGTGATCGCTTTCCTGGACGCTCCCCGGTGAGCCGTGGTACCTCGCCCAATAGGAGGATTATAATCTTAAATAACATGTGTCTATTAATATTTTTAAAAAAGATATATATGTAGCTTACTTCCGCAAACAATATATGCAAGATGCACCGCCTGCCCGCCAGAAAAAAAATGCACATATATCAGTGCGCAATACCTGCATTTGGCCAGACAGCAACACACCTTGCACCTTCACTAATTAGACTACTCTACACGTGTTTCGCCCCGACCCGGAGCATCCGAATCAATTCGGTGTTGGTTTACGCACGATCTATCTCTTGAGGAGGCGAAACACGTGTAGAGTAGTCTAATTGGTGAAGGTGCAAGGTGTGTTGCTGTCTGGCCAAATGCAGGTTTGTGCACTGATATTTTGTGGTGTGCATGTGCAATTTTTTGCTGGCGGGCGGGCGGTGCATCTTGCATATTATTGTTTGCGTAAGTAAGCTACATAATATTTCTTTTTTCAAAATGGTTTGGGACTTCTGCCAAGTGACGCCTGATTCAATCAAATATTAATATTTGTCCACAGACGCTACGGTTTGGTGGACAAGAGGTTTTGCGTGGAGGGGGGCTCGAGGTGCGGGCGTGGGGAGGGGCTGTTCGTGTTCGCGGCGGAGGGGGGCAGGGAACTCACCAACATACTCAATGTGCACAGCCACGACGCGCAGTCCAGGCTCAGCATAGCATCAAGGAGTGGATCAGGTAAATGTTTCCTAAATAGAAAGGAGTTTTCGTTAAACAATCAACTAGTCATCATTGTGATGGGGGGGACTCGTGGCGCACAAGGAGGGGCTGTTCGTGGTGAAGGGGGCAAAGAGCTACCCAACTTGCTCAATGTACCCCGCCAATTCTAGCTCAGCGTAGCATCCAAAAAATGTCAGGTAATGTGGTATCTACACGAGTCGATTTGGCACGCAACTAGCTGGTAGGTTTTAGTCAATTAGCGCCTTTTATAGACAGTCGCTTGTAAAATCTAATTGCAAACCTAATTTCAAGGTGGTCATTCGATTTAACAAGCGATTGTCGATAAAAAGCCCTATTCGACTAAAGTCGCCTAGCAAATCGTCAGGAAAATCGAGCCATCTTAATACCCTATATAAATTATTTTATTTCTTAGAAAACTTAAAGCTAATGTTTATATAACTATAAGTATACTATGGTTAGTCATTACCCAACAATCAAGTTTTCACATGTAGTGTTCCATTACATTTTTTCTTAAAAAGTTCCGATTACTCACCTGCTCCCCTACAATGACTGTCAAAAGTAATATCGAAGCGATCTTGTGATTGAGATGGCACTATACGCGATGTATAGCTATATAGCTCTGTCTCTATAACAACATCACTTTGATGTTGCTATAAGAGCTCAGAGTAAGGCTTCTGTACGCTAATTTATATATTTTCTCCTTCACCAGTCTTCGATAAGCGGTTCTCTGACACCAGCTCTTGCCTGGACGACTTCCACGCGTCGTTTCGGTCCGCCTCCCCCTCGTGGACGGGCCCGGCCAGCCAGACGATGCACTGCCTGTCCGACCTGGACAGCAGCATGGAGGAAGACCGTCTGCGGAGGCCCACCTCGCTGCCCAGGTGTTCCAGCTGCATCGGCAAGATTAGTCATCTTACTAGGTAAACGTTTATCTTTTCTCTATCATAGTTTGTTCTTGAGTGAAGGTTCTCCGACACCAACCGGCCTAAGTACAACGCCTATTCGCACTATTTGTCTACAAGTACACACATCTCGCAATGTCTATCCCGATCACATAAGTTCTTTGTGAGTGGATCAGATATGGAACTAACGCTAGAAAAGAAATTCAAGGGTACTTAGACAGAAACTTTATCCCTGAAGAATCAAATAACTACGAAATCCCTATTTTGGATTCTAAAATCATTTCAGTAACTTCTTTTTTACCAATTTATAACATACCACATACCACTTATAGCAAGTGTTGAGATGAACTCAACGCAATATTTTATCAACGTCACCGTCGTCGTCGTTGAAAAGCGACTCACATATTGTTATCACATTGTTAGACTTTAACGATCTAAGTAGTTAGTTATAATTTAAGCACAGCTGTGATATAAGCGTCAATAAAATTAAATTAATAAGGTTCTGCAAGAATCATGAATAATTTACAGCCTTTTATGCTAAATATAGTCAGACATAACCATGGTAATAAATGTTTTGAGCAAACAACAGGTGCTGAATAATATTCCATCATAATAAGTAGATAATATTATTACATCCGCTCATGACAGGCTATGGTACTACAACTAAATATGCCATACTTAATTATTAAAAATACCTTTTTTCAGATCGTCAACAATGGGGACTCCAGGTTCAATAATGTCTCCAGTATGGACGATGGAGAACATTCTAGAGAAACGATCGGACTCAGATCGCGCGTCGATATACTCCAGATCAAGCGGCAGTGCCTCAGAGTACAGTGTACCAAGGAGCGCTTGCCTCCTCGATAAGAGTTTTGAGTCAAAGCGAGGAAGCCCGGTTGCCTGCTGTACCCCAACAGTACCGGCTAAGACTGGAAACTCCTGTCAATGCTGGCAGCAGAAACCTTGCTGCTGTCGGAAGAAGTCTTTCAGTGGACCGTACGAAAATTATGACGTCCCAAAGACACCAATGCCTTTAATACAGGTAAGTTAATAAGAAATGCCTAGAATACAGCTTCTAAGCAGTGAGATAATTGTTGGTAATGCATACGAGTTAATAATTTTCTTTTATTTCAGGAGCATCCAATAGATGGCAGTACAGACCCCTCGTCACTCTATGACACACCAAAGAAACTAAAATGTCTAATAAATGGCCAAGCTTGCACTTGTATGCATATAAACGATACCAAAAAAGAGGAAACGGAACAAAACGAAGAGAACCAGTGTGATACTAGTGTTAATAACAATGATGCATCAGCTGAAGCACATTCGAACTACGTCAATGTTACCCCAGTTACCAAAAAGCCAGATCTACACGTTGACTATGGAAATTATGCGAACGTAGACCTTTCAACTACTTTAGAGAAATTCGAAAGCTCTTTACAGATCTTACGAAGTGCTGGATTTAGCCAAGAAGAACTAGATGCATTGGAAGATATACCAGAACATGATGATGATATATCTTCTGCGACAACGAATACTGTCCATCCTTCTATGGACTGCTGCAATGATCACATAAACTACATGCATATGGAGCCGTTAGAAATCAGCAGTTCGAGTAGCAATAAAAATTGCTCTGACAACATAAGCAGGATCAGTCATGTCTCAGATCCTACGCAACATTCTGATACTGTAAGCACGATAAGTACGAGGAGATCCAGCTCAGCAGATTTTACTAAACGGCAAGATGATGATTACCTTAGCAATCATATATGTTTCACGCCTACAGTTCTCAGGAAAGCTTGTAAAAACGAAAGAATAAACGAGGGTATTCCTGTCACTAATAAAGCGGAGACCAATGTGAATGATAAAAAATTTAAAGTACCGGAAGCAAAGAGTGAAAACGCATTTGTCGCTCGGTTCAGAGATGCTGTGAAAATTAGGCGGTCCTCGAGTGTTCCCAGTAAATCTGATAAGAATAGGGACTCTTCCAGTTCAAATGATTCTGGAGTGTCAACAGGATCTTTGAAGCATCACAAGGGAGATTTCAAAGATTTTGAAATGCCTGTAACGAACTGCAAGTCCAGTAAAAAGCACATGAAGTGCAGCAGGCAAGTGAAAAAGACGCTAACGCCTGTGCATTCGGCGTTCGTGAAGTCCAACTCTTCAGATCCTTTGAAAAACTTAACCTTCCATTTTGAAGAAGTCTCTGCTCTCACCAAATCTAATTCCTGTGACGTCGACACACTTACAAGACGGAAAAGAAGAACTTGTAAGTATTTTCACGTCTTATGATTTAGTATCGTAGTTAGCAAATTTTAAGTCGTAATTTCATCGAGATTGATTAATGTTAGTGTTGTCCCCCAGCAACAAGTAGCATTTCTGAATACTTTTACACCATAAGTTAATTAAAGGATGCATGCATTATCTGTAATTCAGCATTTTCAGCTGCAGAGAGCTCGTTTGGTGTAAACGACAACTGTGTGTATACAATTACAATGTCGCATTATCTCATGAAATGCAGTACAATATATGTACCTAGTAAGTAGCTTTATTTAGTTTATAATTATACATATTTTGTTCAAAATCTATTTAACGAAAGTCAAATCTAGAAAATCAAATAAGTATCCTGTAAAAATGTTACCATGTGTATGGCTATAAGCTTACCTTATAAATAAACAAAATATATTGGGTCATTCTGAACTTACCATCCAAATTTCAAGGATGTGTCCAGCAGTCCATGAAACAATACAAAACAACACTAACAATAAAACATGTGTCGGATTTCGCCACAAAATTTTGGTCATCCCATACTAAATTGATCACGACGTGATCTGTTTGATTTGTATGGATAGTCGATTTGTTTTACATATTTGGCCATGTGTTCCTTAAGGCTGGTTTACATTATCTTAGTATTTAGTAGAGTGCTTAGTAGCGTGCGAGTAGATTCGAATGCGAGTGCTTTAGTAGTTTTGGTGCCTTTCCAGTGACCGTTTACACGCTTCCAGTAGAGTGTCATTTTCGCCATACCTAATACCTATTATTTAATTCAATTACACGTCACGCGTTCACCGGCAAATGCACTCTACTAAAGACGCTACTAAAATGTCGATTTACATGCTTCCAGTGCGAGTGCGAGTAAAATATCGCGCGGGGGGTGAGCGGGCGCGCAGGGGGTGCTACTGGAAAGCGAGTAGAAAGGCTACTAGAACGTTACTCTCTTTAGTCATAAGACGACCGTTTACATGTTTCCACTAAAGCACTCTCCTTAAGCACTCTACTAAAGACTAAGATAATGTAAACCAGCCTAGAGAAAGTTGTTCAGAGTCATGGACTGAACACATCCTCAAAATTTGGATGGTGAATACAAAATGACCCTGTATATATATGACTAAAAAATGACGTGGCACTCCACGAGACTTATAAATTTCCATCATCCTATTACTTGCCTTTGTAAGAGTTTATCAACCGCGGAGCCGACAGGACGCGTTTTCAAGCTAATTTCATTGTCTCATTTCAAACTTTTTCCGCAGTGGAGCCGGAGCTGTCGGCGCGGCTGAGCCAGCTGACGAGCAAGTCGACGTCGAGCGGCGCGTCCGACACGTCCGACTACATGGAGTCGCTGTCGGTGTCGTCGCTGTCGTCGTGCGACGCCGACCGGCACGCCGCGCGCCCGCGCTCCGGCCGCGAGTACGCCGCGATCGACCGCGCTGCGCTCGCCGCTGTGTGCGACATTGGCCACGCCTGAAGACAATCCGTTTTAAAATAAAAATAAATGAACGGAAAAATGTATTAAATTTTTGCGGAATGTATTTATTCAATGATGTTGATACCTGCGATCGGGAGTACGTCGCCATTGAACGTACTGCGCTCGCCGCTGTATGCGACATTGGCCGCGCCTGAAGACATCTATCTATGTTTCGAAATAATAAAAATTAAAGAGAAAAATGTATTGCATTTTTGAGTTAAATGTATTTACCAAATGATGGTGATACCTGCGACCGCCACGCCGACGCCGTGCGCCCGCGCTCTGGGAGTACGCCGTATCGGCCGAGCTGCGCTCGCCACTGTATGTAACATTGGCCAAACCTGTACACATGTTCTTTTTTTTTAATTGAAGGGAAAAATGTATTGCATTTCTGTGTTAAGTATTTATTCAATAATCGTGATACCAACGGACAAGAGTACGTCCGTCGCCATGGAACGTGCTGGGCTCGCCGCTGTAAATGCTTGAAGACATATTTATCTCGAAATAAAAAGTTTAAATAAAAAACATCTAAACATTGTGTATTCTTTAAAGATAAAATGTAATTTTATTTAATTTTTATCGACGGATAGTGAAATAAAACAAACTATTAGCTACAAGCTAAATTTTTTAAGTAACGAGGTACTGTCTCGAGCTAAGAATCATAAAGGCCAAATTTTAATAATAATTTTATTAATTGTATCGTAAAATTGATATGAAAACAAGGAAAATGTGTTAGTCCCTCTTTACTTATGAAAAATATTTTGTTTGATTGTTGACGATAATATTTTAAATGCCATCCATCCCACGTTACATTTTGAAAATCTAAATGAATCTACCTTCGATGGTATTTTGGTGTAGCTACAAAAATAAAATTAATACTTAGATAAAAATATTGAGTAAAGTACTACAAAATATAATAGGGGTTACAGTATGAAATTGCCGATTTTTTTCTCACACATAGAGGCTATCATAATCTTCTATTATGTTAGAGATGGTTACTTACTTGTTATTATTTCGAATTATTATCATAACAGGCCACTATCAGCAATAAAAATATTTCTGTTTTTTTCCAGAACCTAATAAAAAGTATCTTAAAAGTGACTTCTTTTTTCGTTGGTCATTTCTGCCACTTAATTCGTTGGAACTTAGCCGACACTATTTTTATTTTTCACTTAATACATATAGCATTAGGTAGCTGAGTATTTAAACATTTGTGCATAAAAGTTTTAAAACATTAGTGTGGAAAGTGCAAATTATTTAAAATTCTCCATATAAAACGGCAATTTTACACTTAAACCCCTGATATACAGGGTCATTTTGAACTTACCATCCAAATTTTAAAAATATGTCCAGTCCATGAAACTAAACAACTTTCTCTAAGAAACATGTGTCAAATTTTGCCACAAAATTTTGGTCATCTCATACTAAATTAATCACGTGATCTCTTTGATTTGTATGGAAAGTCGATTTTTATTTTACATATTTGACCATGTGTTCCTTAGAGAAAGTTGTTCAGTTTCATGGACTGAACACATCCTCAAAATTTGGATGGTAAGTTCAAAATGAACCGATATAGACATTATTTTCTGTCTTAAAATATTTTTAATATTTGTGATTGTGACACTAGGAAGTATTACCGGAATAAAGGCCCACTCAAATCTGACCGGCATCCTGTACCGGTGGCGGTAACGATATCCCGATGGGTATGCAGTAACGCGCTGTTCAAAGGTGTTCCGCAACAGCTGCGGTAATGCCATACAAAATACCGGTCGGGATGTCGGTCGGGTATGCCGTTACCGCCACCGGTACAGGATACCGGTCAGGTTTGAGTAGGCCTTAATGCAAAACAAATGAAGTACATACTGAAAAAAATATGTACTTACTTCATTTATTACTTTATGCTTTGCGAATATTTTCATGACTAAAGCGTAAATCCTACTTAAATTGTAAATATTATAAAATGTGTACATAGCTTTTAGTACATGAAAACACATCGTTGTTCCTATGTACATAATTAGTAGTAAAAGTATGTAAAAGACTTCTTAGTACATTTTAGTTGTAGTTGTAATACGAATTTAGTTGTTAGTAGAGTGCCAAAAATATTATAGCTGGCTATAAGTATTATAGTAATGGGTTTTGGGTATTTAGGAAGCTACTTTTTGTAAAATATATTATTGAATATACTTCAACCGCGCAAAATATGTAAGTAAATGAAAGGTACCTACTATGTTTGAATAACGTTTTCGTAAAATTAAATAAAATCTAGTTTTATAATACTTTGAAAGTAAATCACATGAAATGTTATTTATTGTTTGTAGTGTGTTTATTTATAATAAACATTATTTTTCGGTTGAATTGTACATTATTATTTTTGATAGTTTAAGATTCAAAGATTTGGTAATAGAGGTAGAGGTACTTAATTTATTTTGTGCCTTTTTCCTTACGATTACTATATTTTTTGCCTATGGTGAGAGCGTCTGAAATTGTGTGACTCTCAGCCGTTAATATATTTAAAACGTACTTACTTATTGCATATTTAAATGTATAACTGAATCGTTAATGTTTAAAATACTTTTGGAACAACGCCTGTTTGCAATTTATAAGCAATATAGTAGGTAACAAAATAAGGCTATTTCGTACTACTTACCTATATTTAAAGTTACTTAATAGAAGTTTATATACATCCGATTTATCCTGCCAAAATATACCTACTTATATACATTATTACAAAATATTAAACTTTTTGTAACATTGCTAATAATATTTCTACCGAAAATATAATATATTTTCACCTCATCGCGCATATTAAGTAGCTACATATTTAAAACTTAAATCAAATCTATCTTAATTTGATTTTATTTATGTACTTACTTATTATATTTTTGTGCATTATGTATTTATAATATTTAATAGCATGAGAGGAGTTTTATGTAAAAAAAATCGGAAATGTCGCTATTCTTTGTAAAAAAAAACTAAAAACTTTAAAGCATTTTTTGTATCTGATGTATTTATCGTCTAGTCAACGGAATTATGGTGACTTTTTTTTAAACAAAGAATTTTAATAAAATACTTTTTTTTATTTAAAAAACGACAATAGGAAAATTAAAAACAATCTTGTACCAATGAAATCGCAAAAACTCAATTAGGGGAAATGTAATTATTAAAGTTTTTTTTGTTTAATACTAAATTATTATAGCTAGGTAACCTATAAGTACCTATAGCTCTATGAGATAATAACCCAAATTATTAATCCATAATGGAAGATTGAGGTAAATAAAATCAAAGGTGAAAGGACTAAAACACAGTTTTATGGATGGAAACTATTTAGTTTCCATCCATAAAACTGTGTTTTAGTCCTTTCTTAAATTTTTAGTTTGCACTTTTCTTTCCGTATCGAGAATTATAAAGACCTGTCAATTTAGTTTTATCATCTGTACCGAATCGACACTATTGTAAAATATCAAATTACTTACATACCGATTAGTATTTTTTTTTATCTTAAATGATTTGAGCTAATATAATTATCTTCTGAGAGCAAATCGGATTTTAATCTTTACAAATCTCACTAGAAAATAAAATTCATTGGTACCTACAAGACTATTTCGTATGCTATTTGGAATATCACGGGGTCTGTTGCACACGTAAAAGTATGTTAATTTACTTAAATAAACTATTTTCTTATGTATTTTAAGTTGCGGTATTTGTATTACTTAGTTATATTTAATGTTTTGTAATATTACATTGCAACTATTGGTGAAATATAGTGCATTTCAAACAAAATGTACCTTTTGTTGTTTCTCTTAAAAATACCTCCATATATTATTCCCTTATTTCTCCATTGATATGGTTCCCGCCTATGAAAACAAGTCGATAATAATAAAAATGAATGAATTAATATTCAATACACTTTTCCAATTATAGTGCCAATTTCCAATTATTTCCAAAGGAACATTATGAATTATAAGTAAAATAATATCCTCAAAATTGACACCTTTTTATGGTAGAGCGCAAAGCGGTAGCGAAGCGTGTCCGTTGCAGCTTGGGCAAAAATGCTTTCGAATGTCCCGGTTTCTCAACCGATTCTCGTGAAAGTTTGTGAGCAGGGTCTATAATTACTTATTTATAGATTTTACGCATCAGTTTTTCGATTTTTTTAAAAATAGCGGAGAAGGACGGAGATTAGGGGAAAATCATATTTTTATTTACCCTTTGCGTACGGAATCCTAAAAACGTGTTAAAAATAGTTAACTACGTCACAGGCAGCGTGAGCGTGACGCACTTGCCGTCTCGTGACTATTAATAACTATAGCATAATTTCGATCATTGTCTCAACATCTTCGGTAGTATAGTGGTAAGTATCCCCGCCTGTCACGCGGGAGACCGGGGTTCGATTCCCCGCCGGAGAGATCTTTCTCACATTTTTTATTCTTCAGTTTTTATTTTAAGATATCTTTTTATGAAAAAAAGGTTATAGGACTTTATAATGGCTCACAATACTAGTTGAACTCGCAATTTATTTTATTTTATAAACAGTAAGTAGGTAGGTACTTACTTACTTACCTTTAAAATAAGTATGTAATTTTTATTGTATTCACATTATTTTATTTTATTTAAAAGTTCAAATCATTTTAATAAAAAACCTTACCTCCCAAACTGAAAACGATGCCTTAAGGCGGTACCCTGAGCGAAAGTGGCGCCGCGGTGAATTTTATTTAATATTATAATTCTAAAACACAATTTTAATAATGTCTCTCGTGGAGATTTTAGGGCCCATGGTCTAGTATTTTTAGAAGTAATTTCTACATGCCCTCGTAGTCATTCGTAGAAGTAGATAGCAAAACTGCTAAATGTGGCCGTTTTTGACACATTTTCTATCTACTTCTACGAATGTAGTGATACCCTCTAAAAATACTAGACCATGGGCCCTAAAATCTCCACGAGAAACATTATTAAAATCTTTTTCTATTAATGATTTATTAAATAAAAACCTCTGAGAGCGCCACTTTCGGTCATACAACGGCCTTAAAAAAGAGTATCAAACGATAAGACACCACAAAATAACTACGTTAACTGCTCATTAGGAAAAGTACCTACTTAACCTGTTACTGTTAATAATACGTGCCAAACGAGTAACGCAATCTTATCTTTTAAATAAAAGCTTGTTTTTAAGGGAGACATTCGCTGCAATTCCAACATTAAATAAGCCGTGAAATTGACACTTACTTACTTAATTAAACTTTATGTATTTTGCATAAAATTTCGATTAAATAAACCTGAAATTTACTTTACAAATCAAATGCGGTTAATATTAAGAACAGACATCTATTCAGCATATCAGACTAAAAATATACATACGCTACGCAACGAATTAATAAGCACCTTCCTTTTTTGAAGTCGGTTAAAAATTACTATTGGTCGATTGATCGTCGCTGAATTTAAAAAACTAAATATACCCACAGAATAAATAATAGTACTAGATAGCAAAGAAATCTTATACTTGCAAGTTGATTTGATTGTTTTTACCATAGAAATAGAATGTCAAAGAACAACAAAGTCAATAAACAGGTGATCCGAAAACGAATGCACACATTTTATATGGGATACATAAAATATGACTTAGATTCATAAAATATGACTATATATGGCAAAGGAAATTAATAAACTATGTTCCATACTGTTTTCTTCGTCGATAAACGAATAAATGTAGCGAAATTAGGTTTTAAAAAAATGTGTGGGAATATCTTATTTACCTGTGAAAAGTGTGATTACTTGGATTGTTTCTTTTTGTCACATCACAATTACTTAGAGCACAAGACACCATGGCTCCACGATACCTTTATTTTAAATTCTAATTAAGATTAACAAATATTTTAAACAAACTGTGATTGCTCATTTGCTAAGCGGGACGCTAGGGGCTCTTACTGTAAAAAAATGTTGGCACATGTCACTTGCTCCTTTGTCTCTTTTTTACATAGACCGTGTCCGTATGATGTTAACTTCTCCTTTCCACGCTTTGTTGGTCTTCTTGAGCGCAGCGAAAATTTTTCTGTCTATGGTTTTTACAAACAACCAACTCACATAAACTCGATGCTTAGAACAATCCAGCTAAATGATTTCTATTTCAGCAATTTTTAACAATAAACGAATAAACAACATTTTATGTTAAATACAAAACAAAGCATCTCACTAGGGGCCCTTCTCAACAGTTCTACGTAAATATACGCAATTATAGGGAATCTTCACTAAGCCGTCCCTTAGTGGACATCTCACCCCGGGGGAAAGATAAAACCTTTGGCGATGGGGTATACCCGGGTTTAAGAGTCCTTGGGAAAAAAAAATTGAACGTTAATAAAAACCCTCCTGCATAAAAAGACAAGTCAACTGAAAAGATGGAAACAAGATTAAATATTAAAGGCAACATTATAACATGCAGTCGGAGGCATGCATAAAGAAAGTGACATTATGAATGATTTGAGTTATATGCCTCCGACTGCATGTTATAATGTTGCCTTTAATATTTAATCTTGTTTCCACCTTTTCAGTTGACTTGTCTTTTTATGCAGGAGGGTTTTTAATATTTTGAAATTTATTTTTTTATTTATTTCTTTTTAGTTATTATTTATTACAATCATGATATACCTTTTTGAAATCCTTTTAATGAGACCTTTAATTTGACACCCATATAGCAGTATTCTAAAAAAAAAAATTTTTTCCACTACGTTTAATAGCACCGTGCAGCCGCCATATTGTTTTTTTTTTATAATGCCAATTTCTTAAGAACACTTGGACTGGCAAGACAAATCTAACGATATGTTAATCATGGAAATCCGTTTAGCCGTTTAAAAGATATGAGGTAATAAAGAATATTACATACAAACATACTTACAAGATACGCGCGAAAAACATAACCCTCTTGCAGTCGGGTAAAAAAGGAGAAAAATCAAACAGACTAACTTGTACTTTCATCTTTACCACTTTGATAAACTAATAAAGATTTTGTGAAATCTATTATATTTTTATTTTACATAAAGTATGAAAAGCTAACTTTAAATATATTTGAGCATTGTGGTAAAATGGTTCTCAAAGCATTTTTATATTTTTTATCATAAAGGACAAAACTAAAATCCGCATTCACGTTTTTCACGTTTCCCGTAATGTCATAGTCGGCCGTATTCGTAGCAGACTTCAAATGGGGACAAGCCACAAACATTTAATCAATTATTTTCAAATCTAACTTTACCTTTTTTTATCCATTTTTATTTAGAGGCTTTTACACAGGCACTTATTAAAATATATAATTGTATATTAAAAAAAACTTACTAAGAAATCGGTCTTTGAGCCTAACATCTATACATATAATAAAAAATAGATTCTAAATGTTTGTGCGCAAATCACTCATAAACCGCTGAACGGATTTTGATGGAATTTTCACAGTTTGGTGGCTTGGGTAAAATCTAAGCTATGTTTCATCTAATTCGGGTGGGTAGAACTTGGAAAACAGCTTGAACTCTCCGCGCACCGTAGTACTAGCTTATTGTTAAATCGCGGGCAAACTTGCCTGGGGATTTTTCTATTGTCTACGCGGACGAAGTCACGGGCGGAAGGCTAGTTTTATGATATAGTCGGTTACGATTCGGGTAAGATTTAAAGAGAGCGTAACTGGATTCAAGTAAGTACAGTACGAGGCACGTATCTTGAAATCGGGTGGGGATTGCGCGAAACGAGAATTTTGGGTATGCGTAGCGGTGAGGGGCGCGGGCGGCGGGAGATGGGCGCGCGCTATTGGTCGCTCACAAGAGCACATGCGCGAACTTATCCCCACTCCGTCGAAAAAATTTCAAGATACGTGCCTCGTACTTATATTAAGGCACCGTTATGCGAAATCATTTGTCTCTGTCTTTTTCTTTACGTGTAAAGAGTATGGAAAATAACCTCTCTTCTGCACTTTTTCGATGTTTTTCATCATTAATTTTAGCACAATTATCTTTCTTGAAAAAAGTTATTAGAGTAACTGCACAGTACGTTAAAGTGTATTTTGATGTAAAATTCAATACGTTTCCGCTATTATTTACGCCAAAAATATGGCCTGCGACAATTGCTTTTGATGATATTCTGTTTTTTTTTTGACAATCATCTGTGAGGTTTATACACAATTTAATACTTTTAGCTACTAGATAATCTCTTAAGCTTGTCGTATTTTTTTTGTGGCTATAACTTTACGTTTTCTATATAAAAATATGACTCGCGCAAATCATGTTTTCCTATTCACATAGTTTTTTTGTCAATATTTTTCCTAATGACAGTGGTGTCTCCCTACCCACAACCGTCCCACAGATCCTGATAAGGGTGCATTAGGAGATTGTACTGGAGCGGCCATCTCATTTGTACGACCGATTTATTTTCTTTGATTTCGAATCTTTGAATCCGCTTAGGTACTAAAACTAGCACTCTCTTATGTGATAATTTTTAACACAAAATACTAGTCGAATTTATTTGGTATTGTCGGATAATACTTTTTTAAGGTTGATTTTACGAAATAATATAGTAACTCATTTTTCAACACACTTGCTCGTAAAGTGAGCCCTAATACATCGGTTTTAGGGTCATAAACCGAACTATAACAAACAAAAAATTAGTACCTTACTGCAAGTTCTATGCGAGTAAACAGAGCATTCCCTATTTAACCGGGTAATACAGTTATTTTTTTAGTAACAACAAACAGGTTTTATGCCGCTGAAAATTCATATTCATTTTTTAAATAAATTAATGTGTAAGTCCTGAATTAAGTCAAACAAATATTTATTATTATCAAATTATTCATAATTCACAATATTTTGTTATAAAATATTAAAATATTTGCATTTTATCACAAAAAAAATATAATTTTGAAGTAGGCTGTATGCTCACTCAACCCTTTGTTCGCTAAATATTCTTGCATTGGGCGTGTGAAAAAAACAAAAAAAACCTACGCGCCTTTTCCTATAAGTAATTGTCATATTTTGTTTTTGTCGAATTTGTTGCTGTGTGGTAAATTTCTTTGTATTTTCCTCGCAAATGTGTTGAAAAACGTCGTATGAAACTCGTGAGCTTTTGCTCATTGCAGACTCGGCTGAGTTACGCCCTCGCCTATGGCTCGGGCAACCCACAGCCTTGTGTGCAATGAGCAACCTAAGCTAACTTGTCTCATAATGTACTATTTTTAAACGATTTTATTAGGTTTCTTTCTCGTTTGTTTGTTTGTTTTTTACTTACTTATTGTAACTATCGATGAGTTTCCTCAGTTTTCAACTGAACTCTGCTTTCTTTTTGGTTACAAATAATATGCCTAAGTAAAAAAACCTGGAGGAGGGAAGCAGGTACTCTTATTTATAAGTTTCTGTCTTGCTTTGACATACCTACTTACTAAATCAGACTACAAGCATCCTAATTTTCAATCATTAAAGAGATGAAGAGATAAAGGGAAGCCGCTGGATGTGGGCAGCGCAGGACCGATCGAGAGATGAAGAGATAACGGGAAGCCGCTGGATGTGGGCAGCGCAGGACCGATCGTTGTCGATGGCGATCCTTGGGGGAGGCCTATACCCAGCAGTGGATGTCGTGCGGCTGATATGATGATGATGAAAGAGATGCTAAACCTTTTTATGAATTAATGAGACTGCAAAGTTAGTATTTCTATGAATGTCGTTCAAATTCTGTGCTCCTCAGAGTATTTATTAATTATATTAATTTTAACCGCCTCTGTGGTCTAGTGGTTCGCCCACCCGTGTAAGACGCAGGGGTCCCGGGTTCGATCCCCAGGGGGGGGGGGACAATTTGTACTCGGTTTGGTTGGTGGTAGGGCTTATTTCAAGTCCTCCTGGCTAGCTACCACCATCTCACCTAAGTCTGACGCCATAATAACAATTTAAAAATTGTTGTGTTCCGGCAATTAGAGGTAAGATAGCCAGTATTCCGGGTGTAGTGCGCTTCCACCTTCGGCCTTATCGTCATTTAACATCAGGTGAGATGAAGGCCAAGCACTATTTCCGTTGTGTATAAAAAAAAAGTATTTATTAATTTCAACATAAATAAATAACATAATTACGCATCAATTACTTACGAGTGTTAATGTAAGCAAGTTTCTCACCTTGCTGCGCCCGCAGTGCAACAAATCACAGGCAATGCACTTTATGAATAGTTTAATTAATGGGTTTAATCATAGATTATAACATGCAGTTCGTACGTAGGTACTCACCTTTTTTTATGCACAAGCCTTCACCTCACTTGATGTTAAGTGACGATAAGGCCGAAAGTGTAAGCGCACTACACCCGGAATTCTCACCACTGAGGAACTGCCTATCTTACCTCTAACTGCCGGAACACAACAATTTTTAAACTGTTGGCGTTAGACCTAGGTAAGATGGTGGTAGCTAGCGAGGCGGACTTGAAATAATCCCTACCAGAATAACTTAATGTATCAATTAAATAGCCAATACCTCAGTATGTGACTGTGCCAAGACCAAGAAGCTGATGTAATGTAGGGACTGAAATTACTAATAATAAGAACTACTTACAAAATACTTAGTACCTAAAATAGTGCTTAAGTGCAGCAAAAATTAATAATTATAAAACGTGAAGAAAGTCCTTTTTAAAAGATTATTTTCATTGATAATGATGTTTACGAAAATGATGAAAGAAATGATATTTTCTTTGAGATCATTTTGTAAATATACCCTTTCAGTTCTCAAAAAAATATAAAAACTTAATTGACTTTAGTCGCAGGTTTCTGTTTTTAACCTTCTTAATTTTTAAGTAGGTAGGTAGTGAATAGGTAATCTTATAGCTAATATCGTTTTTATACTCCTCTACTAAAGGTCTTTTTCGCAACAAACCTTACGATATCTTGACGTCACGAAACGAATGTAGGTTGCATTGCAAAGATAACAATTTTATGACCGATTCATCTGCATAGTGGTATCAACTTCCACATCTGTGAAGGCGATCCGTGACGTCATCGATTACGTAACACCACGTGGTATGACGCACTACCGGCATAACACAACCATCATCAACGCACCTGGGAAAATATACCTACTCATTAATGTTTGACCTCAGCCGTGATGAAAGTGATTTTGAGATTCAGAAATCAGAGCAATTCTGTTAAATAAACGCTTGCTAATCTTTATGGTAGTTAACGTAAAGTTAACGACCCGAATTCGGATATTATGTATGCAACCCAAAAGCAAGAAAAACACACTTTTTGGTATTAGGTTGCTTTCTCGTTTGTTTGTTTGTTACGATTTTCTAAAAGCTTGTCTTGAAACTTTTTTAAATCTGTAGTTTGTAGAAATTGTATTATTTAATCTCATTTAGGCTGCTAAATTAAAATAGCAGCATATGTTCAGTAATTTGTACTTAAGTACTTAATTGTTGGTTAGTTTCAAGGTTTTTTTACATATTCTTAACAACAACACACTATAAGTCATTTAATATTATTAAGTATAAAATATGTTAAAATGTTAAAATTTCAAATTTAAAAATCACACAAATCAATGAGTGAAAAACAATGTTTATTTTAGTTGCACTAACAGAATAAAATATTCCAACTCTCACGAATAAAATTGATAAAGTTGAAATAATTGTATTATTTTCTCCAAAGCGTTTAACGGTATAAATTTTGGCTTGTGCAAAATTTAAAGTTGTTACAGACCACGTATCAAAAGTCGTAATCGTAAGTAGAGATAAACACAAATAATATCGTGCAACATTTTGTTATGTAAAAATAGTATACCCGATAGGAGAAAAAAGATCTAAAGATATGATCTTGATATCGATACACTTGTTCAGCAAAAAACCTGTCGCGTCTATCCTTCTTTCGCTATCACTTGTGACAAGAACTTAAATACTTTCTAATTTTATCAATAACAGATCAAAATTATGAATATGCAACGTGTTACAAAAAACCCCTAATGCCGAAATGGTAGATTGGGTTGGGATCATTAAACTTAACAACTTTTATTACGGGACCAACTCTGAAATCGCAAGAAAATGTTATTTTCGTTATTAGTTTTTGTATGAAACAGCTAATTTATTTTCGCGATTCCAGTGTATATTATACTAATACTATTTTTATTTGTACTAATTTGAAACGTAAGTCCAGCCGGGGTTTGTAGGTATGGGCCCGTGTTTTTAGTCATTCTGCAAGTTAGTCATTCTGCATTTTAGACATTTTGCTGTTTAGTCATTCTGCAAGTTAGTCATTCTGAATTTTAGACATTTTGCTGTTTAGTCTTTCTGTAAGTTAGTCATTCTGCGTTTTGGTCATTTTGCCCTCTTAGTCTATTTGCTTTTTAGGCAGTGTGATCAGGAAGGGTTAGGATTGTGTTTTGGTATATGAGGGCACTGGTTTTCACTCCTTTTTCACAAAAACACACCTCCGTTGGACCCAAATAGGAGACCCCAAACCAAACCATGAATTCTGAAGGGTGATGATCACGCTGAACACGTGGCACACGTGTGCTTGATTCTTCACTAGAGTGTGTATACACCGTGAACCCTTCTCTTTTCGTCGGCTATTATCAATAGTGTTGTTAATTTTCTTTATGTGTAAACTTAAATCGCATTTGAACCAGTATCTTATACCTTCGTTACCGTATCTTATACGTTGCCTTGTGCCACCGAATTGACACAGAAAGTGTCAAATTTATTTTTACTAACCTAATATTAAGTTATTTACTAACAATAATGTTTATATTTTATATAATGTTTTAGTTTTATAATATCTATTGGCCACTGTAGCCTGATTATGCATAAAAATAATAAAACCTTAGGGAAGTCCTCATATATTTCCATATGAAGGCAACCTATCACATTCTTCATCACACCACACTAATCAATAATGTCTTAGTTGGAAATTGACAGGAGACACTCGGTGCATATAAGCGCGCGCGCAGCCGCCCTGCACCAGTCAGTGTCAGGTGAAACGGCGACATGAGAGTGGTGTTGTGTTTGTGTGTTTGCGCGTTCTTCGGTGTGGTCAGTGGTGGGTATTGAAGTCCAAATCGAAATAATATTTAATAAAAATAACCATAAAAAAATACTTAAGTGCTTTTGAATCGTTATTTTCCTTACACCTTAAAACTTTTTGAGAGCTTTTTCGATTGATAAAAGTACTTACCAACCTATTATTTATTTCACAACCGATAATAATGTAAGGCATTGTTTCTTTTAATTCATTTATAGTCAGTTCAATGTTCCGATTAAAATACTTGACAAATATTTTTCATAGGATTTTCATACTGTTCAATTTTCAAATAGATTCATAGGTTTTTCATTCTGTCCAATTTTTAAATTATCCAGATAATAGAGCACTATCTTGAACTGTGCCATACTTAAAAGTTCCGGATAGCAATCCGGAACTTT
This sequence comes from Agriphila geniculea, assembly GCA_943789525.1. Lineage (NCBI taxonomy): Eukaryota > Metazoa > Arthropoda > Insecta > Lepidoptera > Crambidae > Agriphila > Agriphila geniculea. The sequence continues at coordinate 21,570,764 of OX038885.1, read as the reverse complement.
TAAGTATGGCACAGTTTAAGATTTAATTCGAAAAGTTAGTGTTTTGTCTTTAATGATATTTGGAGCTTTCAACTATTTTAAGCTTAAAGCATAAACCAACATGAATCTATTTTAAATATGAACAATAATAGTACTAAAAAGTAGGGTTGGTAAAACCAAAAAACCGAGATAACGTAAAACCCCAGGTCACGAGCGAGGCAGTCAAGTTTTTTATCGCAGGTTTTCCAATTTTTTTGTTTTTCAATTAATACTAACAAACATACTACCTATAACTGTTATATAACAATAGTACTGATCATTATGTATCTATGATGTTATAGTATAACATCATACATTGAACCTATAAAGTTTCGAAAATGTCAAACTAACAGTAAAATAAAATTAAAACAAGTAAACATGAAGGAAACTTTTTTAATAACGCGCCGTAAATGTTTTTGGATTTTAAACGAATTCTTTTTAATTTGATTGATTCAGATTTTTGTAAAATTAGTGTCTTGTTTATTTTACGTACTACCCGTCATATTATTAACCATCATAAAACGTGATTTTATTATACTTAATTTATTTTCCTACAATCAGAAATCGTGACTCAACTGAACCTTTGAGTCGCAAAGGACCTTGCTCTTAAAGTGTAAACTTAATAATAATAAGTGTTTATAAAGTAACAGATTGTCAAACAGAATAGCAGTAGGTATCGTTGGAATTTTAGGGAAGTAATGAACTGAAAATTAAAATGAACTATGTATTTTGCATCTTAAATGTAGAAGGCAGGTACTTAGTTTGATTAATATTTTCTCTTAGCACTTTGCTTGATAGTCTTAAGTGTTTTTTTTTTTTCAAATAAGTGGTGGGTTTCAGCGATTATAATATTTTTTCGGAGTTGTATGCATGATGCAGATGCATATATGCGGTTTTTAGAGTAGGTATATTTGTAACACATTAATTATAACAAACCACTGTTACCTGACTGACAGTCTTTGTTTATAGTAAACTTGTACACGGTCAGAACTTTGAACCACAATGAAGTTTACGCAGAAAAAGTATCGTTTCATTTCTTCGTTCGACCTTTTGTAAACAAAAAACGTTTCACAGAAGTGTAACTACACATCTGTTAAAATCAAAACTTTACTTACCTACATGGATCTGAGGAAGGATGTAAGTAGGTAAACTATACCTCTTTGTGAATTAGGTAGATATGAATCACTTAAGAAAATTCTAACGTTAGGTGACATTGAAATGTTCGTCACGTTAGATTACGAAACGTTTGACCATCCTGTGTATAAAGACATGATGACTGTTTCTCTCAGAATTTTTGAGTAAGCATCTGTTAAAAACCTACCTATGCTAACAATATCGTCTATTTAATTACTTTTATATATATTTTTTAATATATATTGACTTTTATACTTTGCTTGAGCTGGCTGATGCTTAGACCGTTCATAGAATAGAATACCTAATTAATTAATAAAAAAATCTGGGAAAAACAATTTATTTATTAGAAATAAGTACCGGTAAACTGGATGATTAGCAACTTGCTTGGTGAATATCAACAGCGACATTTAAAAAAAAATACCTTAATAATTTTAGCGAAAAATGATCTATAAACAGGCTCAAGCGATTTAATTTTAATTTGTTATTTTTTCCATCGAAAATGTCGCTGTTGTTATTCACCACGCAAGCTACTAATCACCTCAGTTTACGGTAGGTACTGGCTAGGGTCAACAACGTGTTCTCGTTTTCCAGGGCAAGTGGCCTCTCTTTGCCGTGCCAATGAGCGTCTGCTGTCGTGCGGCGGCTGCCAGCGCACCTGCCTGGAGCCAGCGCGGGAGTGCGCCGGTGTGTGTCGCACCGGCTGCTACTGCGACGGCGATCTTGTCCGCAATGAGACCGGACACTGCGTCAAGCTTGAGGAGTGCCCGCCACTACGTAAGGGCACTCGTAGCTTAAAATATTTTTAACGTTCGTTAGCTTATGGTGTCCATAGCATAAAACACTTAGCCATGTCATTAAACTTGACTAATAACTTGGTCTACCAAGCAAAAGACGATGAAAACAGTGCAACACTGATCTCCAACCGGCCGCCCCGGCAGAGCGTAGAGATTTAGGGTCCCACCAGACCTACCGGTTTCGTTTCTTTGCTTTGCTGTTCTACTTGCTGTTTAGACCGCCGACCAACCAGGGTCATTTTCAATCTATCGCATATTTGGACCAGACCAAATTAGCAAGATAGCCATTAGCTTGGTGTTATCAAATGTCATCGTCTGGATTGCGAAGTAGGAAGCTTCTGGGAGATATGCCACCCTGAACATGGTCTCCGATTGCTAAAAATAAATCGATCGCATATTTATATAAATTGTGAACAGGGTTGTGGGTCATTACCTATCTGAACTATTTTTTTTGTGTTTTCATAAGATCGTTTAAGGAACAAAGCTCACAAGAACATTCTTATTTATATGTGAAATGTATGATTGAAAATATGCGATAGATTGAAAATGAGCCTCTTGGCTTGCGGTCCATTGCCGAACAGCAAAGCAAAGAACGGAAACCGGTAGGTCTGGGGGGACCCTTACTTATTAAGTAAACCGCTAGCTAAAAGACAATCAATATCACAATTTACATCATTGGCGGATCCAGGGGCGAGGCCGATTACCTTTGCAGATAACATATTGAGGTTGCATTGAAAAAAAAAATTTTTTTTTATTCTTATTGTTTTATGTAGGTAGTGTCAGTGCCTCTTTATATATTTTTTTTTAATCATAAAACCTGGCCCGAGTAGGGTTACCATCTGACAGACATTTGGCGCATTTAACAAGTATTTTACGGTTTCAAGGCTTGCGGCTGGAGCAAAGCAGAGACAGGCATTTTTTTTTTAGTGAGTCTCGCTGTGAAATCTTGCGTACACGCTCCAATCACGCAAGCCTTGCTGCGCAAGCTTGCGTGCTACATATTACAAGATTAGAAGATTAGTGGATATAAATGGCGCAGCACGGGCCCCGTTTTTTACTATAAACAGACAAGATTAATTGATGAAACTAACTAAAAATCGCGTTGCGCGGCAATATTTTTTACTAAAGACAACCAAAAGTACAAGATTTACGGATGAAACTGACTAAAAATGGTGCTACGCGAACGTTTTTTTTACTAAAGACAGACAAGATTAGTGGATGAAACTGACTAAAAATCGCGCTGCGCGGCCGGTTTTTTACTATTCACAAGCAAGAGTATAAGTATAACAGTTGTAACTGACTAAAAGTGGCGCTGCGCGGCTGTATCTTTTACTATAGACAGACAAGATTAGTGGATGATACTGACTAAAAATCGCGCTGCGCGGCCGCTTCTTTGACTACAGACAGGCAAGAGTACAAGTATAACGGATGAAACTAACTAAAAATGGCGCTGCGCGGCCGTTTTTTTACTAAATACAGATAAGATTAGTGAATGAAACTGTCTAAAAATTAAGCTGCGCGGCCATTTTTTTTGCTATAGGCAGGCAAGAGTACACAATTACTAAGAATGAAACTGACTTAAAAATGACGCTGCACGGCCATTTTTTTTTTACTTTAAACAGACAATATTAGGGGATGAAATGAAAGTGACTAAGAATCGCGCTGCGCGGTCTTTTTTTGACTATAGACAAACATTTTTCTGAAAAATCAGGCTTTTTGTGCATCCTAACCCTTAGGTTAGGATGCACCAAACGCCTGATTTTTCATAGATATCTATGTAAGGTAACCCTAGACCCGAGGCTCCGAGGGCCCCCCCCAAACTTGAATCCTGGATCCGCCCCTGATTTACATACCTAGATCTATTTTCCGATTTCTTAAAACCAACATATTTTTAAGAACTGAAAACTGTCTAGAATGCTTTTGCATCTTTTTTATTTACCTTCCAGCCGCGACCTACAAGCAGGACACAACCGAGCCTCGTCCCCTCGACGCCAAGTGTCCTGATAGCGAGGAATACAGGTTCTGCGAGCCCTGCAACCGCACATGTGACAACCCTAACCCGATCTGCCCCGCGCAATGCGCAAGAGGCTGCTTCTGCGTCGACGACCTGGTGCGAGACAGGGATGGAAGATGCGTGAAGCCTGAAAACTGCTCTAATAATCGCAGTACTTCGTATAGTCTTATCAATGCAATTCATGACTCGTTTAATGGAATTCGTGAGTATTTGTGCATTTTCATTACAATAGTGTAACTGTGAAATACTTGGACAGGCACACTTGGAAAGTTAGAGTTGTAAGTTAGTGTTGTTAGATTTGTCAGCCTAGACTACACTGAGTATTTTTTTGGCTTAAGTGTTGAGGCGTGTCAATCTTACGAGTATCTTCATTGTTTCAGCTCCGAAATTTTACATAATAAAGCCGATCCCCTTCAAAGTGGTTTGCAACGCCAACCAGGAGTACAAAGACTGTGAGACCTGCGAGAAGACCTGCAGTAACCCCAACCCCGTCTGCCCAGCGCAATGCTCCAGGGGATGCTTCTGCAAGGAAGGCCTTTATAAGGCACCCAATGGTGACTGTCTTGAGCTGGAGGAATGTCCTATAGGTTTGTAGACATAGAACTCCTTGTACCTTTTAAATATTTTTTCTAAGAACTTTAACATAATTTCTATTTACTTTCCAGCTGCAACCTACGAGTATAACACCACCGAGCCTCATCCCCTTAACGCCAAGTGTCCTGATAGTGAGGAGTACAGGTTCTGCGAGACCTGCAACCGCACGTGTGACGACCCTACTCCGATCTGCCCCGCGCAATGCGTTAAAGGCTGCTTCTGCGTCGACGACCTGGTGCGAGACAGGGATGGAACATGCGTGAAGCTTGAAAACTGCTCTAATCATCTTAGTGATTCGTATGCTCCAAATGAAGCAAGTCGTAAATTTAGGGGATATATCTTGATTGGAGAAGAAGAACTGTCTACAACAATACGGCAATGTAAGCGGTAGCTTTATTAACCAAAGGCGTGGTAGTGCGTGTTATTAGACGGCAATTCTGTGACAGTTAATCTTATCTTCATTGTTTCAGCTCGGAAACCGTTCACAGAAAAGCCGATCCCCTACAAAATGGTTTGCAACGCCAACCAGGAGTACAAAGACTGCGAGACCTGCGAGAAGACCTGCAGTAACCCCAACCCCGTCTGCCCAGCGCAATGCTCCAGGGGATGCTTCTGTAAAGAAGGCCTTTATAAGGCACCCAATGGCGACTGTCTTGAGCTGGAGAAATGTCCTAAAGGTTTGTAGAGATGGGACTCCTACTAAGTGCTTTCTTTTTATGTCAGAGTCGAAACTCTCCATTACACTGATAATAGGTATCTATAAACTGTTGTTTATAGGAAACAACAGTGCAATAATCTTCGGCCGCTCACAACGAAACGAGGAAATCCCATGCCACTTACATAAACTAGATATAGCCATTAGTTGGAATTTATATCACATTGCGGCATTGTAAACTGAAAATGCATAAATGCATATCATCAGTTTTACAGAGACATACATGGAGGTGGTTTATTTTATAGATTACGTATTCGCTGTTGTGTAGCGTAGCACAAAATTGCACTGTTGTTTCGTGAAAAACAAAAGTTGTATGTGACTTTGTATAATCTTAATATGTGACCTTTGTAGTAGTCCAAAATTACAACGAAGCTTTCGATTCGTAGTATTTTTGGAAAACTTTGCTTGGCCTGTTTAAAAGCCTTATTGTTGTCAGTATTTTGTTTATTGTTTTCATTTTCATCGGTGTCTTCATATTTATTATGTAACCATCCATAAGAGCAGTGTTTCTTAATTAGTAGTACGCGTACCCCGAGGGGTACCCAAGGTTGCATCAAGGGCCCTCCGGACCAGTAGTACCATTGAGTTGTACCATTGATGGTACAAGGGTACGCGCAGCAATGGGCGCATTCTGCCAGACAAATCGTTGAGTCATCGATCGCCATCTGGCACAATGCGCCCAATCTCATTTTTTATTTTTTTCATTTTTTATTTATCAATCCTGCAATAGGTACCTACCTAAGCGAGATTGAGGGGGTACAGATTCCGGCACAGAACTTGGCAAGACAAAGATGAGACAAAAGATACGCCGAGTTTAGTGTTTGTCACTGCTGTGCATCTTTTGTCTCATCATTATTATATGCCGGTATCTGTACGAAAAAACTAATTGGAAACCACTGCTTTAGATTCTAGTCTGGTACAAGCTTGGTACAAGCACCATGTCGTCATTACTTTCTTATTCACTCTTTTCTTTTGTTTAGTTTATTTACTTACAATTAATTGTATTTTTTTTTTCAGAAGGTAGATAGACACTAGCCTTTCCTCTACATTTCAAACTGTCTATGTTCTTTGCTAACGATCTCGTCTGCCTTCAGAATAATTTTAGAAGCTTAAAAAATGTGATATATTTGAGAACCATTTTTCTACTTGATTCAATTTCGAAAATTATTATTTGTATGAATTTATCAAGTGTTTTGTAAAGTCTTATTCAATTGAAACGGTAAAGAAAAATAGATCATTGTGATTTAGTTGTTAGGTATTACCTATTTCATTTATTTATTACTTAACTTAGTTATAATTTAAGTCAAATTATTATTGTGTGTTGATTATAATAAACTATTATTTAGCAAACTGTTGTTTTCTTCACTTTGTTATTATTCTTCCTATTTTTCTTTAACTATTGGTTGTCTCCTTAAAATGTAGCTAACATAATAGTAGAGTAGCCCGTAGAACATTTAAATCACTAAAAAGGTTACCGTTTGCCGTTGTGATATGGTTATTTATTACGAAATTATAGATACTTTAACAAAAGTTTTACAGATCGCAACCCGCCGTAACCTATATTTTTAAATATCCAAACATGACATTTTTTTATTTTTCGAGGTTTACCACATGGTTTAGCTATTGTCGTGTTCTACAGCTTTGTTTAATTGCCACTGATAATAGTAAAACTATGGAAAGTGACTATACACAGATTTAAGACCAGATAAAGTCCAACCATTATCATCAGGTCTTAAAACTGTGTATGGCATAGTCTTACTTTTTTCTTCTTCTAAACGTCGAAAAATAAAAAAATATCATTGTTTGAGATATACAAATATAGGTTACGGCGGGTTGCGATCTGTAAAACTTGAGTTAAAGTATTTATAATTTCGTAATAAATAACCATATCACAACGGAAAACGGTAACCTTTTTAGTGATTTAAATGTTCTACGGGCTACTGTACTATAAAGCACACGAGTAAATGACAATGAAATTAACTATTGAACGTTTATTTTAATTAATCACAGTCGTCATCATTTGTCTATTAGGTAATCTTACCAACTTTTTAAGTTCAAAAATCCTTTGTCTGACTGATACTTAAAATTTTAAAAATATGAAATGTATCCACAATGAAACCACACCACAGACATTACAACTAGCAGATAGACCTGCGGGTCTATCGGCTAAAACCATTGAAGTTCATGTTAACTGTAATTTGACACATAGATGTGATACATTGCTATTTCATTTTGGCACAAATAAAAATTTGCCAAAGAAAAGTAGCAATGTATTACATCCATCTGTCAAATTACAGTTAACATGAACTTCAATGGTTTTAGCTGATAGACCCGCAGATTTGAATGAAACTTCTATTTTCGGATAATTCCTAAAAAAGTTAAGTTATTCTGTAAATTAAAAAAAAAATGGTATTCATGTTTAACGAATCACACTGCATCGCCTGACTACAGATTTTAATATAGTTGTGAAGTGCTAAGTTTGCATAAAAGTCATGCAACGCTGATTTTACATCTAAAATCTTCATGACGCAGCGTGATGCTCAGCATAGCCGTATGTGACCCTAAAACCCCTTGCTGTATTTAACATTCCACAGCGGAGGTCTCAATAGGGTCAGCCGATCCCTCCGTGGAGGACTGTGACGTAGACGAGGAGTTCTTCGCATGCGGGGAGTGCGAGCCGACGTGTTCGCAGCCGCGGCCCGCGTGCCCGCCGGTGTGCACGCGCGGCTGCCAGTGCCGTCCGCCGCTGATCCGCCACCGGAGCGGACAGTGTGTCCCGAAGGAGATGTGTAGCCCACGTAAGTGAACCTATCTGAAACTTTTATAACGGGTGTAAAAAGACCCTCAACGAAGTCGAAGTCCACGCATTCCGCCCATCATCAGGGTAATTTTTGTCTTTTAGACTATACCTGGGAAACCAATAGCTACGAAGTTATTGAAGGTCAGTTAAATATTTTTATTCAATTTTTTTGTTTTATTCTTTATTTCCTAATTTTTGTCCAAATAAACAATGGCTTCAAAACGTCATCACTATTGAGTGATGACGTTTACTAATGACGATAACTAATTAGTTCCAAGTACACTCACTACTGCCATAGTATATATACTGCTCTCAGCGCCAATATGGCTATTTTCAAATTGGAACAAACGATTGGTGACGTTCACCTGTCCAGCGTACTTGTATAATGGACGTCAGTGGTTTGTATCTATGCTGGTTTATCTTGTCTTTGCTGAAAGTCTGTTATCGTATACTACTGTCGTATTGATATTTGATTTTTGCAACCAACAGTCGCCTTGTTACCTATTATACAGTTCCTATATCCCTTACACGGCTGCTAGGATCCAGTGATGACGTAATTCAATCTAGGGGTGTACAAACAAGTCTGCTACGATCCATTGTAATGGTTTAGCAGCTGTTTATTCTGCACCGACTGTTGTTTGACGCTCGAGCTATGTAGGTACTTACTTAGGTAACCCACGAACACTTAACTTGGTTCAAATTTTTTTGTGCTGGGCTCCTGCTGTGTGTGTAGGATATGTAATCAATTAAGTAGGTACTTATTTAATCTGTTAGTACATAAAATGACAGCTTAAAGTCGCGTGAACACGATATCTTGATTATAACCAACCAACCGAGCTGCTGATTAAAACTAGTAGGGGAACAGAATATACATAGTTATAATAGTGGTAGGAGTATGTTTTGGTTGTATCTAAGTACTTAATTAAAACACGTCCAATCAGAATCGAATCGCATCTGAAACGCTACGCCTAAAAAAACCAAGAAACGCTACTGTACGTACGTGACGTTTATTGTCGAATTTAATGAGTTTCTGTCAACGTACCAGTGCGGCCGACAGATGGACTATTTATTATATAAATTAACTGAATGACTGATAATATTCTTATATAAATAAAAAAGCCGGTATAACTGGACGAAAAGACTGGCATTAACAAAAAATATAAAATTAAAAACTCTATCTGTTGTAATGAAAAAAAACTTTTCAAACAAACTAACCGTTAGGTATCTACTAGGGCATCCAATCCCGCATGTTATTTGTGATCTCGGTATTTGCGGGACCAATGATTTACGATCCCGCGGGATCTCGGAATTTGCGGGATCCCGCAGGTGTAAGATGAGCTGCCTATTTAGTGTTGTGTAAAGAGGTGACTTTAGTTGAAACTTTGCCGATAAACTAAAAGAAAGTCCAAACTATACTCAAATATTAATTAATCTCATATTAAGCAGCGTAATGGGGAATGTCCGAAAAAAATAAAATTGGCTGAATATTTTTTCATAGGTAGGAATAAGCTTCCCTAGTAATAGAAAAAAAAGGAGATCGCCCATTTTCTAAGAGCACAACATCTCACTCTAAATATTTTTGTGCCCTAATAATTTTAATTGATTTTAGTAGCTGATAGATTCCTTAATTAAAATCAGTAATTAGTTTTTGATATCTTACCCAAGTATAATTTATATTACAAGTTTTCTATAACCTTTTTAGGTTATGTTTTTTTGTAAACGTCTTGTTTTGGGAATAAAATGTAAGTAACAAGTTCAGGGGAGGAGTTCGATGACACAGCTGGTTAGCGTCGCGGGGCATACTGGTTTGCAAGGGTTGGTTACAGGATGGGTGACCCGAAAATACTTTTTTTCGTGCTTTAGAATCAGAAGGCACGTTAAACCGTTGGTTCTAGCTTAACTTAACTTGGTAAATTGTCACAACAGAATACTACGTGTCCAGTTCACTCTCACAAAACACAAATGACCAAAGAACTAAGCTCAACTTGGAAATTGCACAGAAAACAAACGATCATATCAAATCATCAAGTTCGATGACAATAACATACACCGCCGTCTCTTGACAAGATAGTAGTGTTTTTTAAAAGCTTTTAAAAGAGCTTTTTAAAAAAATCAAAACCTCCTTCTTCTTCTTAATGAATGGCTTGCTCTGTGGTCTCGTTTCCTTCCGTCACCGTCAATGTGACTGTAATGATGGTATTATATTAAAATCGATTACTATTTGGGTTTGTTTTTATTTTTTATTTTTCTTAAGAAGTTACCGCGAGGAAAGCATTCAAATACAATCATATGAATCAAAAATGTAATTCAACATGACTATGAAACTATTTTCACATACTCAACTATCAACGAAAGAATCGGATTCGGTATACCTACTCAGAAATCGATTGTTATTTTAGATCTGTACTTTTATTCTGTGGCAACATTTTCAATAAAGACAAGATGGATGGACCGTTGAAAGTTTTAAATGCTTTAACTACTAATAAAAACTGTTTTCAGTCCCAGGCTTAGACTAATAGTTTTGTAAACATTTTTGGGAATAAAAAAATCTAATATTTTTATGGTTTTTGTTTTGTTAAGGCACAAAACCCCAAAAGGTGAGATGTTTTATGGGCGTTTTCTTTTCAGAATTTTCGGTTGCGTGAAAAATTTAAAAAAAATTAAAGTCTTTTCGACTTCACAAATGTAGGAAAGTAACAGCAGAATGGAGATTATACCTTTGCTCCACCTGCCACTATGACAACAAGAATTAAAAAAAAAAGTTCAGACGTTTTGTGTTGAATTCTTTTTTAATACCATGTTGTGGTCGTGGCAGGTGATGGCAAAGGTATAATCTCTATTCTGCTGTTACTTTCCTATATTTGTGAAGTCAAAGAGACTTTAATTTTTTTTTATTTTTCACGCAACCGAAAATTCTGTTTTTTTTTCCTATTACTAAGGGAGCTTATTCCTACCTATAAAAAAATATTCAGCCAATTTAAATTTTTTCGGACATTCCACATTAGATGCACGATGCAAGTATTTACTTCTTACTGTCAAACAAAATCAATCAAACAAATCAAAAATAGCGATATCAACAGCGCTGTGCATGCGCGGGACAAGCGCGCGGTTCCCCAGTCAGTCATTGTACTCGCGCGCCAGGAACCGCTTGCTAGAAGGTCGTTTCTATGCTACTTTCCAGTCCCGCAAATCCCGCGGATCCCGCACTGGTAATCTCGCTCCTTGCGGGACTGAAAAATGACGCGGGATCTCGGTATTTCGAGATCTCGGTATACCGAGATTGGATGCCCTAGTATCTACAAAGCCTCAGTCAGTGCCCCTCGAAGGCTTCGCTCGAAAGTTCAAGGGCTGCGTCATAAGGGCCAAGTGTCAGCCCTGACCGGAGATTAATGCACCCACATGCGCACACGCAGTTATGAACATTACTCATTTATCAACTACCTACGCGCATGATTTAGTGCTGAAGGTTTGATGAAAGGGCTATTGCTTCAAGATTGTAGGTAAGTAACTGATTAATATTATACTTAGTCAAAGTCAAAATAAAAATAAAGCGCTTTTGAACCGTCTTTATTTCACCACCCGTTCCATATAAATAAATAGGTAATAAAGTAAATTGGTACCATTCACCGATTCATTTTACTGTTCTTTTGTATTAGTAAGTAGTAAAACACAAACAGTACGTAGATCTTATATTAAAACAAAAAGGGTAAGATTCATCCAAGGGTAAGATACAGCATGTATCTTGTTGTTTTTCTCATGAGACACTAAAGTGCCACAGTTTACAAGTTCTGTGCCGTATCTTCCCTTTTTGTTTTAATCTAAGACCTAGATAGGTAAAGCATAAAGTTCTATAATTCCAGAGAAATGCCTCGATCCTAACGAGAAGTACGGATGCCGCTACGGATGCGAAGCGTGGTGCGATCGGCGGCGGTGCGTGCGCCCGCGCCGCTGCGAGCTCGGCTGCCACTGCAGGCTCGGCCTCCTGCGGGACCATCTCACTGGGAACTGCGTCGAGGAACACCAGTGCAGCCCTGTTCATAACTTGACGACTATTGAAGAATCAAATGAAACTCTTCACAAACCATATGTCATAATCCGATCATATTTAGAAAATGGAGAGTTTCGTAAAGACAGTGTGATTCCAGAAGGAAGCATTATAGAAAGTATTCAATTACCAACCAACTTATCTGCAGTATAAATAAGTTAATACTGTCATATTTTATCAAATTGTGAAATAAAATAATCATATAAATTAATACTTACCTGCCCCCTAGCATGACCGACTCAACACGATATTACACTTATACTATAGCGTGATATTGTGATATAGCCTTAGAATAATAATACCTAGAACAATGATATTAAAAGTATAGATACGTTACGCGCTCTCCAAAATGGCAAGACGAAAGTCAGGTAATTGCCCGACTTTCAATTAGTCAGGCACAGGCTCGCGACACGGAAACACACGCGGCTCTCGTCAGTCAGACGCGATAAAATTGTGAAATTCCATTAAAAAATATATCTCCGCGTCTTTAGACGATGTACAAATTATACAGTAACAGTCAGAGATCGGAAAAATGCTTAATGTCACACGTAAGTACTGTATTTAATAAAAATATGTATTTTCTATTACTTTATCCGGCCATATTGTACAAAGAGCGCGCTGTCTGCTTTGCGTGTGTGAGTCAGGGAGACAGCTGACGCACTTTCAATTCATCGCCAATGCGCATGCAGCGATCAATGTGTGTATCTATAGTACCTTTGCGCTGTTTTAAATAGCAATGATGTTGGCGTATAACTCATCTTTACTTTTAATATCATTGACCTAGAACGATAGTTCTCTACAAAGCGCACTGTCAAAAGTGAGGCAACTAAAACAACCAAAATGGCTCCGTTTTCAGATTCTTATTCCACATTATTACCTAATCATACCGATTAAGCACAAAACAGTTTCAATTTTCCCACATTTATAAGACTAGTTACTATATTATTGAGTTTCAGTTACGATTAGTTAACGTATGAACGATATAAATTTGAAAACTAAGCCATTCTGGCTTGGTATAAGTTGCCTCACTTTGCATACGCGGACACGGCTTCTAGGTGTTATTATTCTAAGGATCTATAGCATTTTATCGACACTCAACTGTCAAAATCCATTGTATTTTGACAGTTAAACGTGATAAATTGGCTTTATCCAAGGAGGTTTATAGTACTATTTCCATGGCTTTATCATATCGTGTTTTGGTGGTCATACTAGGGGGGCTGCAATGGTTTCGTTTTTTATTACTTACCTACCTGTCATAAAATCAGTGCCGAAGTATAGGCTAGTTATTAGGTAGGTTCCATAGCATAAGTAAAAGAAGACTGGAAACTATCAGCGGGGCAGTAAGGGAAGCAAATAACCGTTACACGAAAATGGTTGTAGGATATCCATACTATCCATAATTTTTCGTGAAATATTGATGTCCATTCACAGTTTTTTTTTTAATACAGTCAAAAACAATAAAAAAAGAGAAACCTCCTTAAAAAAACCTGAAAACAAAAACAAAAACAGCTTCAAAGTTAAAAACCTCTAAAAAGCAAGAAATAATATTCAAATCGTTAGTAACGCATATCAATATTGATAATAAAAATAAATAAACTTAAAAAATATTAAAAACACGACTGCCCTGCCTAAACGAGCTAGAAAGATAAATAACAAGGTGTCATTGCAGTCGGGGGACAGTTTTGTGGAACAAGAGGTCCCCCGACTGCAATGACACTGTTATTTATCGTTTTAGTTCGTTTTTGGCAGGGAATCGTGTTTTTAATATTTTTTTTATATCACACATTTTAGTAACAAATTATTTAGTTTTGAAATGTGCTCATTATGGCCTTTCATTTGATGGCCATATTGTAATATTATAATTGAAGAAAAAACATTTTTATTTCACATTTTAAAATGTTGTGCTACAGTCGCCATGTATCAACTTTTTTCAAAAAAATATAGCCAGTGTCACTCGGAATGATGTAAGGATTCAAGAAACTCCAAACATACATGAACCCTGAACACATATATACATAATATATGAAATAATAATAATATAAAATAAAATGCACTCATATGAGTGTATTTTTGGTGTACCCCTTTGCGACTCCCGAACCATTGACTGACATTGGCTGCATTCTGCCAGACAAATCTCTGAGACATCGGTCGTCATAGAATTTTAACAATGGACACCCATTTGCACTAAAATTAAGAATCGCCTTAGTCTTTTCCTAACCAACTTAAGACATTCTTAGCAAAAAATTGCTTTGCACTAACCTTAGGACATTCCTAACTTACGGACCCAATATCGAGCGTAAATTCCTATAACTGTCTGTGGCATTGTGAGCAAAGAGGACCTAAATAGTTATTTATGTTCTTTGACAGTTGACTGATTCCCGCTCTATCAGAATGACCTTTTCGCTGAAAGATCATTTACGTTGGATGACATGAAAGCAAGAGACCTAAATAGCCGAAAGACAATTTAGCTACACGACATAAAAGCAGAATACCCAGTCAGCAGAGAGTCAACTCAGCCGGACGACATAAAAGCAGGATGACCTAGTAGCAAAACGTCTGGAATTGCAAAAGTCCGTATGTTTAAAATAGGTACCTTATTAGCCGCAAGTCAAATTAGTTGAATGACAAAAACACAGAATGGGATAGCCAAAAATATTCATAATAATGAATACTTTTAGCTATCCCATTCTGTGAAAATAATATTAAAAAGAAATATTTTTCTTTTTTGATTTTCCACCTATATTTTAGCTGTGAAAAACAATTTCTTTTTTTCTTTTTCAAAGAGGTCATTTAGTAACTGTGACATTTAAATATCAAGACGTTTTGCTACTATATCATTCAACGCTCATGTCTATTGAGTAACTATGACGTTTTAATATAAAGACAATTTGCTACTAGCGTATTTTGAATTACGACATTTTAAGATCCAGACGTTTTACTACTAAGGCGTTTAGCGTTCATGTCTATTTAGTAACTATTGCGTTTTAATATCAAAACGTTTGGGAGATATTGTCATTTTAAAACGTGGGTATTCTGATAGTGACCCAGTAATTGACTTTTTCTTTTCTCGGTGAATTTACCCTACCAATAATAAACAACATCTTAGCTTTTGTCTCCTTTTTACTCACGATTGAATCAATAAGAAGTTTCAACTAAAATAATATTCTATGACCTACTTGACTTCGCCAGTTTAAAAATCCATAAACAATTAATACATATTTACATTCATTCATTCATTCTCTTAGCAAGGCGATGCCCAAGTTACGACGTAGTCTGTTAGTGCAAACAAAAATTTCAGCTCGGCTGTTCTAGGCTGTTCCTAAGCTAAGATAATTCTTAACTAGGACACGCTTAACTTGAGTTTAGTGCAAACGGCTGGGAAAGTTCCCATGGTTATACTCTATGGCGATCGATGACTCAGAGATTTGTCTGGCAGAACGCACCCATTCATGACATTGACATGACATCTGACATTTTGTTTTGTTTGTTTGTTGAAAATTTAATAGGTTTGTTTGTGTAAACTTGTCCAACTTGAATTGAAATAAACTTTGAAGCAAATCTTATGATTAAAAGCTAATATGAGTGATAAACTAAAGGATATCCGAGAAAGATCACAAAAGCGGAAGAAATTATTAGCTCAAACAGTAAGTCTATCAGCCCAAACATAACCTAAGTTTTAGTGGTATCTATTTAGTTACATTTTTTGTACAAAGTAGATCTATTTCTTTTATTATTTGTGTTTTATAGCTTGGTGTCGGCAGTGTAAGTGAACTGAGACATGCTTTGGGGGCGTCCTTAGACGTTCCCGCCAAAAAGCAGGCGGCTTCAGAGTCCAGTAATGATGGTAATGAAAAGTCTTCAAGTGCTAAAGATCAACTAGATGGACTGGTCTACACGGACTCCTCAACATTTCTAAAGGTTAGTGGCAACAAACAAAGGTTTACTTTTTTAAACAAGAACTTAATTAAAAAAATTGTACTAATACTGTAATAATTATTTTACATGCTTTAATTGACGTTTCTATATTACAAGGTTAAGCAATTTATTCCGGTAAATAATCGTCCAATATCACGTTGTCTTACGAACAATGACTTAATAGAATAAAACAACACAACAAACATTATTTTTACATCATATCTTTTTGAGGGTTTATATCAACTACATCAGTGGTTCCCGAATGGTGTTCAATGGAACCCTGGGGTTCCGTAAGAGGCTCTCAGGGGTTCCGTGAAAATTCAAGAGTTAGTAAATCTTTTTGTTTTAACTAAACAAATATTTTTATCTTAAAAGTCCTTCTTTTAAAGTCAGATCAGTCAGTCAGTCAGCATCGTAAAATGCAAACACCAAGCCAAGAAGCCTCAGTATGGTGTGGTTTCACGTAAAAAAAAACAATGTTACAGTTAGTTTACTTCTTACTTGACCTAGAGTTCCGCCCAAAACAGATGAACCAAAAAGGGTTTCATAGCCAAAAGAATTCAGGAAATGCAGAATTACATAAACCTAGATGCAGAACCAAACTCGGTATATGTTCTCCTATCGTAAGGATTTGTAAGAGCTACAATGGGAGAAGTGCTAAAATACCATTAGACATTTTTCACCATTTTCTAAAATGCTGAAACTATATTACACTCCATCGGCGCTCACTGCGCTCATGGGTAAGACAACGTACTCGTGCTGCACATAATACTCATTGGGCAGACAGCTCTCGTCAAGCTCCTTCGCAGAATGTCGTCTGACCGGGACAAGATGAAGACGGTTTCCTCGTGGTTCGGAACATAAAGCTACAGCTTCAGCGAACGAGGCAGAGTCACCATGGCACTGCAGTGATAGGGCCCAACGCATCAGGAAGTTGACCTGCTGCGAGCTGCCATATTAACCACGGCCGTGTACCTGTCTGGCTTGCACCACACCACCACTACGCAGGACGTGATAGACTACATTAAGAAGAAAAGCAAATTTTTTTTGAGAGTTCATCCTCTGGAGTGGCTCCATAATACCAATTTGGCGTTTGTGGTGCGCATCCCGACAGTAAAGCTAGACTTTTCGTGAAGGAGGACTTCTGGCCGCAGGGCGTGGTGTACAGGCACTTCCGAGGGACATTAGTTGCCCTGTGCCTCCGATTCGACACAGAAAATAGTGTCAAATTAATTCTTTGCTAACATTACTATTAATTTATTAACTAAAAACATTGTTTTATAGTTTAATATATGTTTAGTTTTTAAGGTATATATCCTATGGGCCATTGTTGCCTGATTATAAATAAATAAAATAAAAATAAATTCGTTGTCGTCAAAATCCGAAAAAACCGGATTTGAATCTTTAAATCCGGATTTATCAGAAATTCGAAAATCCGGATTTTTCAGTCATTTTCGAATTTCGAAGTATCCGGATTGCAATCCCTAGTTATGATTTATTCTGTATGAACGTTATGCGAAATGATGAGTATGCCAAAAAACGTTATGCAGTGCAAAAATATGCCTTTCTGTTTTATGCAACCGAATATGGACCCAGTTAGACGCGAAGCGTTTTCGAAGCTTTCCGAATGCTGCTCTTTATTGAAGTTGGACTTACCTAACTGGACTGCCTGTCCTAAGTATACGTATTATTATTATTATTTAGAAGGGTGGACGCCAGTGAAGCCAGACGGGTGATCAGTCACCCTGGTCGGGACTATTTCACCCATTTCCCCAAATCCACAGAGGGGGAGGCGGGTTATCATTTACCCCACCGGCGTCGGACCCTCGAACCTACCTGTTCGCTTACAGTACCTACTGAGTTGACTTATCGTTAACTGCTTTAGATCCTCTTCCTTAAGCTTGTCCGCTCCAAAGAGCTCCCAGTGCAGTGATGCGTACATCGGGCATTCTGCCATGAAGTGGTAGCTTGTTTCTTCTCTTTCTTTGCATTGCGGGCAGATGGGATCCTCTGTCCGTTTAATCACAGACAGATGTCTGTTTAGTGGACAGTGTCCTGTCAGTACTCCTACAATCGTTCTTATATTTCTTCTGCTTCGTTTCAGCAACTCTTTAGTTTTCTTCTTGTCAACTGATTTGATGAAGATCTTAGACTGTCTACAGTCTTTTTTATCATCCATCGTTGGTTGGTTTCTTTGATTGTTCTAATTTCAATAATGTTCTTAGTGATTCTATGTGCGATTGGCAGCCTTGGTTCAGGGCCAATGAAAGGTTCATCAGCCCCTGTCCTGGCTAGTTCATCGGCTTCCTCATTGCCTTTGTTACCTTCGTGTCCAGGTACCCAGGCAATTTCCACCTCAGCCAAGTTTGCATGTTCCTGAATGCTTTGTTTGTATTCCTTCACCAAGGCTGAGGTAGCCTCTGTTCTGTTAAGGGCTTTGATGGCAGCTTGACTGTCGCTATATATTATTATTTTTCCTACGTTATGGTTGCTTATCTCACTTTTAATCATGTGCGCACACTACAGTATCGCGAATACTTCCGCCTGGAATACGCTGGCGTATCTGCCCAGATTGAAAGTAGCTCTTTTAGTGTTGGGTTTAGATATGTATACCAGTGGCAAAGGGTCCACACAAGCCGATTCCCATCGGCTTACCTTTTAGAAAGCCCACCCCACCTATCCACTATGTAGATCATAACATTTTTGTAGAACTGCTTACCTTCGCCATAATTACGGCTTACCTTCGACATAATTTCACCCTTCGCCACTGATGTATACCCCAGCTCCGGATAGCTTAGTCGATTCTTTTCTTGACCCATCAGTGTAGCATACCGCGGTGCTATCCAGATCGTCTTGTTCTAGGTTCCAGTTCCAGTCTTCTCTAGATCTGATGCTTATTCTGTACTTTTTGTCGAATATCCTTTCCTTTTTTATTAGGTCATTATTAACCAGTAGTCCAATCAATGAGCATATTTGTTGTATGGAGACTTCCGAAAAATTCTCCCGTCTATAAAATTTGGCATGTGATGAAGTTAGGTAACACAGATTACAGATTAACAATAAGCCAATAAAATTTGTTACGAGAAGTTAGGTATTTTTACCTAAACATGAAAATCGCTTATATCTCTCTGTGAATATTTCCTCGGGCTAAAATACTTTCTGTATACGTATTTGTGTATTAGTTAGAATAAGTATGTAAAAGAATCCAATATTTTTTCGATTTCGGAGATACTCCAAATTTAAATTTTAATATTTTTCAATATATCTTTTCTTGATAAAAATATCTGCTGATTATTATTTTTTAATATGTTTTTATACCCTTAATATATAGATTTGTTCAGTAGGCCAACAAATTTTCTTCTTTAATCATATTTATACATAAATGTATGAAAATGGACCGACTATTTTTCACATTACCTCGTAAGACCAAAAAATAAAAAAAATATGATTAAAGAAGAAAATTAATTGACTTACTGAACAAAGCTATATATTTAAGGATATAAAAACATATTAAAAATAATAATCAGCAGATATTTTTATCAAGAAAATACATATTGAAAAATATTTAAATTTAAATTTGGAGTATCTCCGAAATCGAAAAAATATTGGATTCTTTTACATACTTATTCTAACTAATACACAAGTACGTATACAAAAAGTATTTTAGCCCGAGGAAATATTCACAGAGAGATATAAGCGATTTTCATGTTTAGGTAAAAATACCTAACTTCTCGTAACAAAATTTATTGGATTATTGTTCATCTGTAATCTGTATTACCTAACTTCATCACATGCCAAATTTCATAGACGGAAGAATTATTCGGGTTGCATAAGCCCCGTTGATTGGACTACAGTATCATAGAAAGGTTTTCTTCGTACTTCTTCCCTATTTCTGCGTGACCTTTGTCAGTGTGCCTTCCTATCCATAGGTTAGTGCTTTTCAGCTTAAACCATGGTTCCGTAGCTCTCTTTTCGATTTCAAGATCTATGGGACTAAGGCCTAGTATCATTTCTAAGGCGGCCGTGGGAGTTGTTCTCATGGCTCCTGATACCATGATGCTAGCTAGTCTTTGTACTTTTGTGAGTTCTTTTCTGTTGTATTCTAGTTGTGCCTTATGCCACCATACTAGTGCTCCGTGGAGAATTCTCGGTAGGATGATTGCCCTATAGAAAGTGGAGAGGGTACAACATGGACATGATTTTCGTCTTATCCATTCTAAGACTCACTCTTTGGCAGGCACTACGGAGATCTTCGAGCATTGTGTTCAAGTCTTCCATATGGTCTCAGCCATAAGAACTATATCATTGACAAAACGACGGTGTGTTAGGCACTGGCCACTGATGTTGATTCAGAGTCCAAGAGCTTAAAGATCTTCTCCAACGTAGCTGTGAACAGTTTCGGAGAAATAACGTCTGATACCATGATAACTATGGGTCTCATAAGGAGGCTCAAGGTCACCCAGCGTGCAATGGAGAGAGCCATGCTCGGCGTTTCCCTGCGTGATCGAATCAGATATGAGGAGATCCGCAGGCGAACTAAATTAACCGACATCGCTCGAAGGATTGCTCAGCTAAAGTGGCAGTGGGCTGGACACATAGCGAGAAGAACCGATGGCCGTTGGGGCGGAAAGGTTCTTGAATGGCGACCGCGCACCGGACGACGCTCCGTGGGTAGGCCCCCGACAAGGTGGACCGACGATCTGGTGAAGGTTGCCGGAAGCCACTGGATGTGGGAAGCGCAGGACTGATCGTCGTGGAAATCCTTGGGGGAGGCCTATACCCAGCAGTGGGTGTCGTGCGGCTGATATGATGATGATGATGATGAACGTCTCCTCTCCCTGTCTCACACCTCGCTGTAGTTGGATGGGGTTTCTGCTCTGATTCTGTACTAATACCTCAACACCTCGATATTCCTACCTGTAGTTCATTTGGCACCTCTGGAGAGACTGCAGCACTGCCTAGGTTTCAATCGAATCAAAGGCTTTCTCATAGTCCACGAACGCCAAGTAATAGTTCAAAATTCCAACAGTAACTGTGTTTATTAGACTTTAATTATAATGAAAGCAAAGACACTATTTCATCTAAGTAGTTTCGTTTTAAAACGTCCACATTTTGTTCTTCTAATGTGTAAGGTGTCCTATCCTACCATAACAAGTACAACAACAAGCTCGTTCACACTGATTCATGAAACCTTTCCTATCGCTCGGCGCGCCGTTGCATTTTCGCGGCGGCGGCGGCGTGGGAAAATCGGCGGCGGCGGCGGCGCTCATATCTAGCTGGACGCAGAGGAAACAGCTGCCCACGTGATCCTGGAGTGAGTGGGTTTGGCCACACACCGGGCAGAAATCCTCAAAGACGTGAGGTCGCTCCTAGAAGCCTGTGAACGCCCCAGGAGGCTTCTGCGCTTCTGGAAGGAGCTGGGATGGCTTGACTAGCCACACCATGCTGTGTTCACGCATAACGGACCAAATGGGAGTCTAAATGCGGAGAAAAGAGCCCATCACCAATACCAATACACTCCATCGGTGTGATTTTCATTATTTTCATAACTTTTTCATTGATGCTAATGTAACTAGGTAATTATAAGTAGATTTTTTTGCTCTTATTCTGTATGTGTACCAGTGGCGAAGGGTCCATACAAGCCCATTCTTATCGGCTTAACTTTTAGAAATCCCACTCCACCGATTTACTATGCAGATCACAACATTTTTGTAGAATGGCTTACCTTCGCCATAATTTGACCCCGCGCCACTGATGTGTACACCTGTAAATGAGTCGCAAAGCCATTTAACAGAAACCCTGTTAATTAAATAGGTATGTATAATAAAATAATAATAAAAATAAAAATATTTTTATTTTCTCCACAATTACAATTCATACATTTAAGGTTAGATTGTATAAAAGTAAGTGTTTTAAAAAGTAATGTGGAGACTGGCGCCCGAACTTAGGTTATAAACCCGTTTTACTGGTCACCAGGTCTCCAATACCCGGAATAATGAATATAGTATTATACAATGCATAACCTATTTTTAAGTATATTGTTTAGATGTGATTCTAGGAGAAAGAAAAAGTACTATTTGCATAATATAATAATAAGCATTTTGTTTAAACACGTTTTTTTTTTCTTCTTACCCACCATACTGGTAGTTCCTTTATTTTATTAAAAGTTATTTAAATTTTGGAAGAAGTTATTCATCAACTATATAGAAATATATATTAATATAAAAGAATAAGTAGTTAGTTTAATTTTATTAAAAAGTTTGCTTTTTTGTTTTCTAGAACGAATAAGTAGACTAATACCTATTATTAATTAAATACTTAATAATACATTTTTGACTTACTTAATAATGTCGTTTGTATAAGATGAAAAAAGAGTGACAAGTGTATGTAATAGATAAATCATGCTAGTTTAGTTGTAAGTTGTAATTATATTTTGATTAAAATATTGTATTTGTAGTTTCTAGTGTAAGTTTATCTACTATTAAGTGTAAGTATTAAATAGTTAGTGCTAGTTTATTGTAAGGTGTAATTGTATTTTGATTAAGATATTGTTTTTGTAACTTAGTGTAAGTTTAGGTACTAGTTAAGTGTAAGTAGTAAATAGTCGTACTAGTTTAGTTGTAGTCGTAATTGTATTTTGATTAAATTATCATAATTGCGTTGTTACTTAGTGTAAGTTTAGGTATAAATTAACAAAATCCTATCTTAAGAGTGCGCTAACCCAAGGGATAATCCTGGTACTTGCCCTGTGATCGTATAATTGTTTCAATCTTGGGATCAAGGAAACAGTGCTTGCGCAATTGTTGATCAGTGTCAAGCATCAGTTTGAAGTAAATAATAGCTAGCGGAAAAAAGGTCTTGATTAATAATATTAAGTAGTCGTGTAATTTATTCAGAAACTGTTATTGTATTTGTGTTAATTTGAGTAGTAGTTATGGTTTGGTATAAATTTTACTACACATATATAATGTTGTCAAAATATTACTCATCAAAATGACCCTATCTCAAGATGAACAAAAAGGGATGGTTCTGGTGCTTACCCTACGATTTTATTTTAATCTTGGGTTCAGTGAAACAGTGCTTGCGCAATTGTTAGTCAGTGTTAAGCACCGAATATAGATTATTATAGTAAACAGGGACTCCGCCTCAGTTATTGATAATATTCTGTGTTCGTAAGTTGTAATTGTCTTTGTGTTTTTTTGTATAATTATTAAGTAATTTGTATAATTTTTATTATTTAGTGTGAGTTTGCTAGTAAATCATTGTCCCTAAATTAAATTAATAGTGATCAACAAAGTGAGCAAAACCTAGGCATGATTCTGATGCTAGCCCTACGATTCTATTAGAATCTTGGGATCAGTGACACAACATCAACCTGCCTGTTGGTCAGTGTCAAGCACCAGATTTAGGTAATGATATCTAAAAGAGACTCAGTCTCATCATAGCTTAACTCGCATAACCATTTACGAATCTTGGTTTTAGATTCCTTTCGAGTATTATGATAGATTGATAGGATTTAATTTATTTTATTATACAAGTAACCTCCAGAATATGTTGATGTTCCAAATAAATAAATTTTATTTTATTGTATTAACCTTTATTGCCAAACTAATTTACACAATCTAAAATTTAATACAAAAACTAATTATTTATGGTGTCGGCGTGTTTTGAAACACAAAAGCCTCCAGCATTTTCCATTCTTCTCTTAATTTAGCCCTTCTACTCCATAATAGGCCTGCAACCTTTTTGATTTCATTGGACCAGTGTTTCCTTTGCCTTCCTCTTCTTCGTTTTGTTTTCAATCTAGGGGTTCACTCTGTCCATTTGCTTATATTGTATATTTGCTTTTCCTTTCCCTTAACATGTGACCCACACATTTCCATTTTAGTTTTTTTGGTTTTCACCACCACATCCTCTATTTTTGTTACCTGTCTTATGTCCACTGCCCTTTTTCAGTCCCATTTTGTGAAGCCAAGCATAAATAAATAAATAAACCTTATTTGCAGGGCACCCAATCATCAAATCCTCACAACGACTACTGCCAGCACTTCGTGGACACCGGTCAGAGGCCACAGAACTTCATCAGAGACGTGGGACTGGCCGACCGGTTTGAGGAGTATCCGAAGCTGAGAGAGCTCATTAAACTGAAAGATGACCTCATCGCCCAGACTGCTACCCCTCCTATGTACTTGAAATGTGATTTAAAGGTAAATGAGTGTTTGGAAATAGCCTTATAAAGCCGAATACGGTAGTAGGGACCATCAGACTGAACAACTTGAACTATGAAACCAACTCTGAAATAGCAAAAACACAATTCGTCTTCAGAACATTTGGATCAGTGGGTAGTCGTATACATTTGTAAAGGTAAATTTCAATGTCAAATAAATTTTATAATTGCTATTTTCGCAAATACGATTGTTTTCGTTGAGTAATAATACCTTTTAAGAATAAAAAAAACCTCTTTTTTATTATTCCATGTTGCATATTATGGCCCTTTTTATGGATTATCGTGCATATTTTAGCAATTTTTCTTGCATATTTGCATGCATATTTTATACTTTTTATGTTGCATATAAGCTGGTCTAATGATAAAACAACCTCAAATGAGACCCTCCTTGTGCAAATCTGCTATTAAGAACTATACTGCTCAAAAGAAAATAGTGGCTACTACTTAAATGATTTTCCATACAAATGAGCTAATTTCTGAAAGGCTTTTAAATTTTAATTCACTCAGTTTATTTGAATGTGGTATTTGTTCGAAAGCTCAGTCAACTTTCGAATTTCTGTTGAATTTACTACATAATTTCTTCTAATCGCCGTGTGTCAGTTAGAATTATAAAACTCCAATTTATTTCTATTCTAACAGACACACGGCGAATAGGAGAAATTATACAGAAAATTCGACAAAAAAAAAGTCCGCATGTTACTATTACAGCTTTCGAACAATATCAAATTCAAGTAAAATCAGATTATAGTACATTATGAGACAAGTTAGCTTAGGTTGGTCATTGCACACAAGGCTGTGGGTTGCAGCCCGAGCCGCAGGCGAGGGCGTAACTCAGCCGAGTGTGCAATGAGTAAAAGCTCACGAGTTTCATACGACGTTTTTCAACACATTTGCGAGGAAAATAAAAAGTAATTTACCACACAGCAACAAATACGACAAAAACAAAATATGACAATTATAGGAAAAGGCGCGTAAGTTTTTTTTTTGTTTTTTTTCACACGCCCAATGCAAGAATATTTTGCGAACAAAGGGGTGAGTGAGCATACAGCCTACTTCAAAAATATAATTTTAAGTGATAAAATGCAAATATTTTAATATTTATAACAAAATATTATGAATTATGAATAATTTTATAATAATAAATATTTGTTTGACTTACTTAAAGACTTACACATTTATTTATTTCAAAATGAATATGAACTTTCAGCGGCATAAAACCCCTTTGTTGTTACTAAAAAAAATAACCGTATAACCCAGTTAAATTGGGAATGCTCTGTTTACTCGCATAGAACTTGCAGTAAGGTACTAAATTAACTTTGTAGGGATAATTCTATAACAACCAAGTGTTTTATATATTATTGCACGCGTTTGTTATAGCTCGGTTTATGGCCCTAAAAGCGATGTATTAGGGCTCATTTTACGAGCAAGTGTGTTGAAAATAATATAATAATAATAAAAATGTTTTATTGTCACCAATAATTACACAACAAAATTAGGTAAAAACACAAAAAAAAGAACTGTGGGTAGAATTTAAATATTGGACAGAGGGCCTATTAATAATAATAATAATAATAATATAATTTTATTTGCATTTAACATGGTATGAAAAGTGACAGTCTCATTATAACAAGTACATCATGTTAAGCCATTATTGAATAGCATGCAAAATTTTACACAAGTGACAAGTAGCACTATTTGAAGTGTCATAAATATTAATAAAAGTACAAAAGGAACCACGATAGTCGGACGTAATTTAATGGTCGGAGATTGAATTTATATTTAAAAAATCTTTCTGATCAGGATTAGAATTAGCTTGTTTGTATGGAAAACCAAATAGTGGCTCCTATTTTATATAGATATAGAGTAGTAGTAGTTATATAAGTAATCTGATTATTCTTGGGATGTGTACAGTATACACACACAAATCTTGCACTAAATTGCAACTTTGTGGCATGCGTAACTCGCCCGCAACTACGCCCTATTATTTCTTTGTTAACAACCAACCATATTCCGTATTCCGCAGACATTTGACCTAAAGCAGCTAGGCAGCAAGTTCGACGTGATTCTGGTGGAGCCCCCGCTGGGAGCGGGCTGGCGCTGGCCCGAGCTGCTAGCACTCGACCTGCAGCAGCTGGCGCAAGCGAGATCCTTCATCTTCCTCTGGTGTGGCAGCTCAGAAGGTTGTTATAGACTTTAAAAACTTTAGGCCCCAAAGACGATCTTTGAGGGACCCTGAGTACCTATGAGCTGGTGCTGGCCCGAGCTGCTGGCACTCGACCTGCACAGCTGGCGCAAGCGAGGTCCTTCATCTTCCTCTGGTGTGGCAGCTCAGAAGGTTTGTCATAGACTTTAAAAACTTTAGGCCCCAAAGACGATCCTTGAGAGACCCTGAGTACCTACGGGCTGGTGCTGGCCCGAGCTGCTGGCACTCGACCTGCAGCAGCTGGCGCAAGCGAGATCCTTCATTTTCCTCTGGTGTGACAGCTCAGAAGGTTTGTCATAGACTTTAAAAACTTTAGGCCCCAAAGACGATCCCTGAGGGACCCTGAGTACCTATGGGCTGGTGCTGGCCCGAGCAGCTGGCATTCGACCTGCAGCAGCTGGGCAAGCGAGGTTTTCATCTTTCTCTGGTGTGGCAGCTCAGAAGGCTAGTAAAGGTTAATACAGGCCGTTTTGCTTATAAAGCCAAATACAGTAGATAGAGTACCATCAGGCCTCCTTCACTCGCTCATCGGTCGCGCGATAAGCACCTACCGCTAGCCGTGCTTTCGAAGGCACAAGTGAGCAGAGGGACGCCACACGCCCGCCGCCGTAGTCGCGCGACATCTTACTGCCTGCGTAGATTGTCTAAAGAGACAATCTACGCAGGCAGTAAGATGTCGCAATGTTACAGTAACAATGTCGAATCGACATAACTGTGCCATGTACGGATGTCAATATCAAAAAACCAATAAACAATTGTTGTTTTTCACATTATGATATATGCTACGCAGTTCATTTAGAAGAAGACAACCCTAACGTTGCGTCGTCAGAAAAGGTGAGCACGCGATAGAGAGAGGCAACTACTATTAGCGCTGCGCGACCTGAATTGCACTTTATTATGTTGGAGCAAAAGTCGCTATTTATTTAAATGACTTTGCGGAGTGCAGCTTCTGTACTTGTACTATTAGTTATCTGTTATTCTGTGGTACCATGCTCACAACCCTGAAAAATTATTATAAACTCTGAAAACCACAACTATTTTGCCAAGTGGTGGCCAGTTAATTAAGGACACCAGTCGATTTTTATATAAACGAGGTAACTTTGAAGCCTCGGCAGGCCTCCATCACTCTCTCAAGGTCGCGCGATAATCACCTACCGCTAGCCGTACGTTCTAACGAACAAGTGAGCAGAGAGCCGCCACGCCCGCCTGTGTAGTCGCGCGGCATCTTACTGCACAAGTAGGTATTGTCTCTTTATAATAGTATCGAATCGAAATTACTGTGCCGTGTACGGATGTCTAAATCAAAAAAACCAATAAGCAATTGTCGTTTTTCACATTATGATATATGCTACGCAGTTCATTTAAAAGAAGTCAACCCTAACGTTGCGTCGTCAGAAAAGGTAAGAGCACGCGATAGAAAGAGTGGCAACTGCTAGGTGAATATAACTGTAGACTGTATTAGCGCTGCGCGACCTGAATTGCACTTTATTATGTCGGAGCAAAAGTCGCTATTCATTTAAATGATTTTGCGGGGTGCTGCTTCTGTACTTGTACTATTAGTTATTCTGTGGCCTTGGTTCTCCGCCAAGGATTGACTGTGAATGGAAGAAATTCAGAATCGCTATACACATCCAACTGATCTGATCAGCATTCTAAGAGATATAAGGATCAGAGTTTTCAGTTTCAGGATTTCCGTACATTTTAATGCTAATTTTGCGCTTTTTTTTATATTCTTTATCTGTTAGAACAGCGATTCTTAACCTCGGGTCGCGACCCAAATTCGGGTCGCGAGAGGTATTGGGTTGGGTCGCGGGCCCCCAAACGACTTTAAAAAGTGGTAAATAATAAATAATAAAAATACATTTATTTCTTTACAAGGTATGTAAAATTAAACAATGTTCTGGATAAACCTTTTAAGTATATACTTGTGCCAGGAATATCCGCTCCTCCATCATACTTTTACTTTATACCTATGATAATATAACATTACATATTATGTGTGTGTGTGTGTGTGTGTGTGTGTGTGTGTGTGTGTGTGTGTGTGTGTGTGTGTGTGTGTGTGTGTGTGTGTGTGTGTGTGTGTGTGTGTGTGTGTGTGTGTGTGTGTGTGTGTGTGTGTGTGTGTGTGTGTGTGTGTGTGTGTGTGTGTGTGTGTGTGTGTGTGTGTGTGTGTGTGTGTGTGTGTGTGTGTGTGTGTGTGTGTGTGTGTGTGTGTGTGTGTGTGTGTGTGTGTGTGTGTGTGTGTGTGTGTGTGTGTGTGTGTGTGTGTGTGTGTGTGTGTGTGTGTGTGTGTATGATTGTGCTATTACGTAAACTGTAAAAGCTCTGTCTCTTCATATGTAAGGGTTATTAACCAATTTTTCATAATACTTTTACACTCATGGTAAGGTTTTGTCAAAATGTCCAGTACTTTATTTACTCTATTATATATAGTTGCAGAATTACTTTTAAATTGTTTCTTAGCAAAAACGGATTTTGTTACTGGAACTTTCATCACATTGTCTTTCCTTCTTTTGCTTGCATTACTCGGGATACAATTTATAAATTTCTGAATTTTTAAAACAACTTGTAGAACATATAATTTACGAACTGATAAAAGGTTACATTCACAATATAAATCTTCTGTCGGGAAACGCTTCTTTTTAAAGTACATGACTTTAATTAGAGCTCGTTGAGCTCTTTCTATTTCCATAAAGTGAGTTTTAAAAGCACCTCCCCATATTGAGATGCAGTAGATTATAACATAAAATTTTACGATTTTAATTGTGAATATTTTTATAATTTTTGATAGGTCCATCGATTTCATTACAGAAAGTATTCTCAAATTTATGATTACTCACTAAAGGCAACAACAACAAAGACTAAAAGCTGTCAGTGGCGTGCACTCCATCGAGGTCGAATCCTACTTACTTACTATCGTAAATTCCCTTTTAGCGACAAAATCGTCATGGTGGCAACACATAATCACAATAACTTGGCAATATCTCGCCGAAATTTCATCGCTCGCTACCATGTGCCGTTTAAGATTTGGCCAATGTAAAATCCAGGGCGGCCCTAGGGCGGTGCAAGCGGTGCGACTGCACTGGGAGCCCTCGTGTGTGCACCGAAAACGCCTTACCACCAGTCGACTATCAATAGTATTATTGCCTGGTGACGAGTGACGACGCGACGAATAAAAATGACTAAAATCGCACTGCGCGGCCATTTTTTAGTATAAACAAGCAAGATTAGTGGATGAAACTGACTAGACTCGCGCTGCGCGGCCATTTTTAGGGTTCCGTAGCCTAAATGCCAAAAAACGGAACCCTTATAGATTCGTCATGTCTGTCTGTCTGTCTGTCTGTCTGTCTGTCCGTATGTCACAGCCACTTTATTCCGAAAGTATTAAGACTACACAGTTGAAACTTGGTAGGTAGATGTAGTCTGTTAACCGCTTAACGAATTTAATACAAAAATAAGAAAAATAAAAGATTAAGGGGGGGCTCCCCATACATGGAACTGAAACTGAAAAAAATTTTTTTCTTCAAACCAACACGTGTTGGGTGTCTATAGATAGGTCTTTAAAAATGACATTAAGGTTCCTAAGACAACTTTTTCTCAAAGTCAACCGTTTGAAAGATATTCACCGCCAAAGTGGTAAAATGTGTGTCCCCCCCCCTTTAACTTTTGAAATAAGAGAGTGAAAAATCTAAAAATAATATATACTGTAGATCTTAATAAATACTTTCAACCAAAATTGGTTTGAACGAGATATAGTAATTAGTTTTTGAGATATAGCACATTTTCCAAAACCGCAAATATAACTTTGTCATTCATACCAACACTGTGAAAAACAAAGTTATTTTTAAAGACGAAAAATTATAGGTGGTATTAAATATGATATGGTATAAGGTAACTACGGAACCCTATGGTGCGTGGTACGACACGCACTTGGCCGGTTTTTTCTATAAACAAGCGAGATTACAAGATTAGTAGATGAAACTGACTAAAAATCGCGCTGCGCGGCCATTTTTTTTTCTATAAACAAGCGAAATTACAAGATTAGTAGATGAAACTCACTAAAAATAGCGCTGCGCGGCTGTTTTTTACTATAAACAAGCAAGGTTACAAGATTAGTACATGAAAATTACTAAAAAGAGCGCTGCCATTTTTTTTCTATAAACAAGCGAGATTACAATATTAGTAGTTGAAACTGACCAAAAATCTCGCTGCGCGGCCGTGTTTTATTTACTATAAACAAGCAAGGTTACAAGATTAGTAGATAAAACTGACTAAAAATAGCGCTGCGTACCGTTTTTTAAGCAACAGGCAAAATTGAAAATCTTAAAATCGCTGGTAGTGCTAAAACCGCCACTTCACGTTCACTACTGAACCGATCATGAAATGTTGCATACATGTTGTCAGGGGTACAGAAAAGGGACATTCAGTTCCCGAGGGATAGCAAAAAACTGTCCACGCAGACAAGTCGCGGGTGGCCACTAGTAAAAAATAAATAACATGTCATTTTAGTAACTGTCACTGCAAAAGAAAAAAAATTATTAGGATTGGGTCGCGGACTTGAAATATATTTCTACTTTGGGTCGCCAGCCAAAAAGGTTAAGAACCACTGTGTTAGAATGTTAATCAGATAGATCAGTTGGGTGTGTATAGCGATCTTAGGCCCGTATTTATAATCATCATCATCATCATATCAGCCGCACGACACCCACTGCTGGGTATAGGCCTCCCCTAAGGATCTCCACGACGATCGGTAATCCATTGTGCATGAGGGGGGGTTTGCCATAATCGCCACGCTTGGCAGGCGGGTTGGCGATCGCAGTAGGCCAAGGTTTTTTGGAGACGCTGCTGCCCGTCTCTTGAAGGCTATGCTCCCTTAGTCGCCTTTTACGACACCCACGGGATGATAGGGGGTAGTGCTATTCTAGGCCGGCACATACACGGCACTCAAGATGTGAGCAGCATCTTGAGTTGATTATTAATTAATAGTCGGATATCAAGAGCGTATCAAATGAGATCGATCTTAGGAGCAGGATCTTGAGTTCACGATTTTTGTAGATAGCAACACTACATTTTTGAATGAAGTTTGAAGATAATTCTTATGATTTATGGTCGGTCACCATAAATCATAAGAATTATCTTAACGGCGTTTTGTTTTAGCTGTGTAGAATTAAGTAACTCAAACTACAAAGCGTTTCGTTTAACATTTTAGACATAATTAAGTGGTAAATTGTAATAATTATTTACATGAAAACAAATAAAATATCACTTTATTTTTTACGTCAGTTCAACTTATGTGACGATTGTTATGTAAGCATGAACACAAGATACTAACGAGTACATAATGCTTTCGGATCGGGCTTTAGAGCGCTTATGGCGCTGCTGTTTAGTGTGACTCCGAACGCGCCCGGAAGGGCGGTGGTGGAAACCTCGCGTATCCACGCGCGAAAAATATTTTAATTAATACAAGATGTTTGACAGCGTATAGAATATAGAAGACTGAACTCTAGGCTGTATGGTGCAAATATATGCCTTTGCCTTTTCTGTTTCACGAACAGAATAAATCAGCGTTGCCAGAATGTTACTTTTGTAACATTTTGTGTTACTTTTGACCCTCTCATGTTACCTCCATGTTACACGACTCAAAATGTTACTTTTACGTTACTTTTGAAACTTAATCAAAAATACTCAAATATTTTCCAGCAAATAAAAACTAATCGTGAGACAGAACGCACCAAAGGAAGTTTTCGTTCGTGTTGGCACACACACTTAATTTTGGGCCCTCTTGTCGTCAGTCGTTTATTTTCTTTTTCCTTTTCACACTTGAAGAATGAGGAACATAGCAATAGCATGAACTTCGATTGAAGACAAAACTTTTTTTAAATAATCTTCAACCAACCGAAAGTTTGAAGCAGAATAGTGGAGTTATGTTAAGTGGTTGCCGCAGTGTCGTAAATGAGGCGGTGCTACCGGTGCATAGGCACAGGGCGTAGACTCTGGGGGGCGCAAGAATGGCCAGGCCCAGACTAGGACTAATTATTTGTTCGGTTTGCTCCTGATAAGTTCCTCCTGCGCCCCTACTGCTCGTTCCAACACATACGTACATGCCAGTATCACCAAAAACGTCTAATGAAATTGAAGAAAAAAGATTTTTCTTCCAAAATATTAGATAATAATTGGTCCACCAACACCAAGTTCCTTGTGCATTACTTATCACCTTGACTGAATGAAATTATGAAACTGACTAAAAATCGCACTGCGTGGCCGTTTTATTTACTATAAACAAGCTAGATTACAAGATTAGTGAATGAAACTGGCTAAAAATCGCGCTGCGCGGCGGTTTTATTGCTATTAACAAATACAAATACAAATACAAATACAAATCATTTATTTGTAAACATAGGTTAAATGTTATACAGCTGGTATGGAAAATTATAATGTATCACTATGTTCGGCCAACAATGGGCGTACAAATCTTAGTTTTAGAAATTAATTACGATTAAAGAATAGGTATGTCAATAAAATATTAAAAAAAAAACATGTCAAAAAATTATACAATAAAAAAACTAAATCAATAAAATGTCAACAATATTAAAATAATAAAAAAGAAAACAGTTAGAAGTCAGTAATGATAATCAATCAATCATAATCAATAAATATCAATGTAGTTATGAACATAAATAGGCACTATATCTTATCATTCAAAAATTCTGTCAGGGTATAATAAGCTTTTCTAATTAATAATGATAACAATTCCCTGCGAAAAGTAGTTAAGTTAGCCTCTTTCAGTTTTTTTGGTATTTTATTATAAATTTTAGGTGCCATACAGAAAAAGCTATTCCTCTTCAACGCAGTATTTCTATCCGGTGCTCGTAATGTATTTCCATGACGTTTGCTTACTTTCAATTGTCCAGTGGATATTGTGGGAAATAGATGCGGACTTCCCCTGACAAACATAGCAGTTTCATATATGTAGAGGGATGGTACTGTAAGTATCTTCAAATCTATAAAATGTGGTTTGCAACTATCCCTTCGTTTTAAGGATTTGATAGCCCTGATACATTTTTTTTGGCTTTTAAATATCACTTCCTTGTTTGTGCAGTTGCCCCAAAATATAATTCCGTAACGCAAGATAGAAGCGACATATCCATTATAAGCAGTTAAAACTGTCTCTATATTAGCTACTCTAGATAGAGTTCTTAGTGCATAAACAAATTTATTAATGCGTGTACACAAATCATTGGTATGACTGAGCCAATTGGTTTGATAGTCTATGTTTACACCTAAGAATTTTGTTTCGGTGACAGGTTCTATTGTAGTACCATTGTGACATACTGTCACTTTCGGTGCCTGAGTGTACTGTCGAAAATGCATAATTTTTGTTTTGTCAATATTTAAATTCAGATTGTTCATGTCAAGCCATTTAATTATATTTGCTAATGTCATTGTAATTTCATTTTCATACGTCAAGTTATTTTTACATTTTATCAATATTGTACTATCATCGGCAAATAATGTCATAGGATATTCAATGGATATTGGCATGTCATTAATATATATTAAAAATAATAGAGGTCCTAATATTGTCCCTTGAGGAACGCCATACTCTACATCTCTACATTTTGAAATATGTTCCTTTTCTATTAAAGTATGTTTGCAAATAGTTTTGATAGCAGTTTGTTGCTTTCTGTTGCTAAGGTAAGATTCAAACAACTTTAACGCAATGCCTCGTATTCCATAGTGGTAGAGCTTTTGCAAGAGAATGCCATGGTCAACGTAGTCAAAAGCTTTTGACATGTCCATGAATATTGCGCAAATGTTTTCCCTTTTGTCGATAGAGTCAGTCACTAATTTCAGTAAGCTAAAAATAGCTAAGCTAACAGGCAAGATTACAAGGTTATCTGGATGAAACTGACCAAAAATCGCGCTGCGCGGCCGTTTTCTTTACTGTAAATAAGCAAGATTACAAGATCAGTTGATGAACCTGACTAAAAATCACGCTGCGTGGCCGATTTCTTTACTATAGATTTGTCTCTGGCTACTCCTGACGTGTATAGGGCATTTATTATGACCCAAAAATACTACACCTGGCCCTCCACAAAATTGTAGGGTACCCTATAATATCTAAAAAAAACTTAAGGGCACAGTTATAGAAGCTCGCACAGGGCGCAGACAACAAACAAACCAACCACTCTGGTTAGTTTGTTTGTTGTCGACTTGTGTGTGCTATCAATAATCGAATTAAAGTGCCATAATACAGTAGAGTCGATTTCTACATAAAATAAGAAAATGTTACTTTTTTCCTGAAAATGTTACTTTTTGAGCTGTCCTGTGTTACTTTTGACTATCGGCCACTGGCAACACTGGAATAAATGAAAACAGAAAAATAATGTTTGGCAGGTTGTAATTGAATTGAGTTGTAAAGTTACTTTACATTTCGTAATTTAAGTAAATAGATAGAAGTATCTTATATATGAGTTCAAAAAACACGTATTTTCGCCACTCGAAAAGAAATTGCTTTTGGAAATTACTAAAAAATTCGCTAATGTCATAAATTTCCCGCGCGCGCACGCTCTCAAGTCACGGTTTTGCAGCACTTTGCGAACACGCTCTCAATCATCATCTCAAGAGCGATCTCAAGTGCAGAGTTTTGTTTATTAATATGAGTGAATCTCAGTTGATACCACGAACTTAAACATGTACTTAAGTATGATCTATTAATAAGAACGGCATCTCAAGTATGAGCTCAAGATGGCTCTCAACGTTGAGAGCGGTTTATAAATACGGGCCTTAAACTCCTCCAATCACTACCTGGATGGATATCATCAGAACACATAGCTTAATCCTTGGCGGAGAACCAAGCCTTCAAAATTACCTCGTTTGTATGAAAATCAACTGGTGCCTTTATCTGGCCACCACTATATTTATTTAGCAACGCCTTGATTCAGAAAAACATCTGTAACTTCTAAACTAAAAAATATACGCGACGAACAGATAACCTCCGCCTTTTCTAGAAGGAATTCTATAAATATATTTTTAATTTTACACATTGAATCTAATTACTATTTTAATTTAATTTGTTTTATTGTTAATACTGATCTTAAAATGCATGTTAGTGATAAATCCCGAGCACTTTTTCTTCAGCGGGCCCTCTATGGTTTCTGCTGATATTCAGTGATTTGCTCTAAAAGCAAATACATCGCTGAGCTGTTACCTTTTTGCAGTAGTGCAAAAAGGACACAGCTCAGCAATGTATTGTACAATGTACAGTAGACATACTTAATCTAAGTGTAGGATGCATGATAAATTCAGGTACCTAATTTAAGTTTCATACACTATTTAACCTACTTCAAAAAACAAAAAAGGAGGTTCTCAGTTTGACCTGTATGTATGTATGTATGTTTGTCCGCGATTATTTCGCGTTTGGCTGAACCGATTTTGATGCGGTTTTCAGAAAAGTATTTGTTACACTTAGGAGGTTTTAGAATTTTAACCGACTTCAAAAAAAAGAAGGTTCTGAGTTTGACTTGTATGTATATACATATGTATGTTTGTCCGCGATTATCTCGCGTTTGGCTAAATCGATTTTGATACGGTTTTCAGAAAAGTATTTGTTACACTTAGGAGAAGGTTTTAGTGTTTTAACCAACTTCAAAAAAAGAAGGTTCTGAGTTTGACTCGTATGTATGTATGTTTGTCCGCGATCATCTCGCGTTTAGCTGAACCAATTTTGATGCGGTTTTCAGAAAAGTATTTGTTACACTTAGAAGAAGGTTTTGGTATTTTAACCGACTTCAAAAAAGAAGGTTCTCTTCTCAATTTGACCCGTATGCATGTTTGTCAGTGATTATCTGACTTTTGGCCAAACCGATTTTTCTACCTAGTTTCTAATACAGAACTTCTAATACTTACACTAAAAAGAAAAAAAGAAAAAAATGTTTTAAAAAAACAAAAAACCGACTTCAAACCCCACTCTACGTCTAAAAAGCAAGAAATAATATTCAAATCACTAGATACGCATTATCATTGTAATAAAATATCTATTGAAGTCGGGTGGGGCAATAGGACAACTTTTTTTTATTCTAACAGTGATTTGAATATTTGCTTTTTGGAGGTAGAGTGGGGTTTTGAACTCGGTTTTTTGTTTTTTAAAACAATTTTTTATTTTTTTTTAATTATACATGTGTCTGTAGTTGTCAAATAAAGGTGTTATCTATCTATATTTTCAATTTTTAAAGTCAGTTGAAAATCGTTGAAAATAACTTTAAGGCCCTGTATAATTAACATGTAAATTACAGGTCTCGACATGGGCAGAGAATGCCTTAAGAAATGGGGATTCCGTCGTTGCGAAGACATCTGCTGGATAAAGACCAACATCAAGAACCCTGGCCATTCCAAGAACCTGGAGCATAATGCCGTCTTCCAGCGGACCAAAGAGCACTGCCTCATGGGCATTAAGGGGACGGTTCGCCGCTCCGTCGATGGAAACTTTATCCATGCAAATGTTGACATAGACTTAATAATATCTGAAGACCCGGAGTTTGGGAGTACGGAGAAACCAATCGAAATATTTCATATCATGGAACACTTTTGTCTTGGCCGAAGAAGGTAATACTGTATGTTATTTGCTTTTATATGTTAAAGCAATTCCCTGACCGAAAGTAGCGCCCTCAGAGGTTTTTATTTAATAACTTGTCAATAGAAAAGGATTTTAATAAAAACAAACTTGGAATTTTAAGGGCTCATAGTCTAGTATTTTTAGAAGGTATTCACTACCTAGGTAATAGATAGCAAATGTGTCAATAACGGCAACTTTCAGTAGTTTTGCATCTACTTCTAGCAGTATCTACGAGGGAATGTAGTGATACCGCTAAAAATACTAGACGGCCCTAAAAATTCTACGAGAAGTTTTTCAAAATTATGTATTAGAATTACAATATTACGGCGCCACTTTCGGTCAGGAAAGCGCCTTAAGGCGAGGTGGTAGTGAAAGTGGCGCCGCCACTACATTTATTTTTATTACTCGTAAACCAAGTCAATACTTAAAAAAAAACAAGTAATAATCTCTTAAATTGTCTGTAATATTTTTTGAATAACTCTTCAACAGTTTTCATTCTTTCCGTAAGTTTTAAAATCCATTTTAGCTCAAAGTGGCCACTTTTGGCAATTTAAGAGATTATAAGGGTCCCCACAGACCTACCGGTTCCTTTTCTTTGCTTTGCTGTTCGGCAATGGACCGCCAGCAAAGAGGCTTATTCAATCTATCGCATATTTTCAATTTAAGTACATTTCACATAATATGTATGTTCTTGTGAGCTTTATTCCAAAAACGATCGTTATGAAAACACATAAAAATTGTTCAGGTAGGTAATGATGCCACCCACGACTGTGTTCACAATTTATATAAATATGCGATCGATTTATTTTTATGGATTATTTTTATGGATATTTGTTTTCAATTCGATGCCTTAACACCCATGTTAAGGCATCGAATTGAAAGTAGCCTTAGTATGTCATGCTCTCTTTAATCATTTCTGCGGTGGTGTCGCGTGAGGCGGGTCGTTACGTTCCCTCAAATATGGTTGAGCGAAGCGATGGCTGGTTCATGCGTCATGCTCGTGAACGGGTGCTGCCAGTGGGAATGGGTCTGCTTCTGACTACCTACCTATCTTAACGCATATTGAATTGTAAAGTTTTTTTTTGTAACAGCCTAGACTGAATAATAACTTCAAACTTTGAATTTAGCTTGAACCCTGTAAATTGATTAAGAAAATTTACAGGGTTAGATTTTTTAATTATTAGAATTAGATAATTATAATTTTATTTATTTGTTAATCTTTGTTAATATAAAGTCTGAAAACGATATACATATTTGTAAATATCGTTCCATTTGATAAAACTGATAAGTTTTTTGCGCCCATTTTCCTTGTCAGCTAAAAGACGTCATAATGGGTGGTAGGGTAAAAAAACTATTTGACGATTTAAATAACGCTCATTATGTGAGCTTATTTGAATAAAGAATTTTTCATTTTAATTTTTTTCGTTTTCATTAGCAATCGGAGACCATGTTCAGGGTGGCATATCTCCCAGAAGCTTCCTACTTCGCAACCCAGACGATGATAATTGATAACAACAAGCTAATGGCTTTCTTGCCAATTTGGTCTGGTCCCAATATGCGATAGATTGAAAATGACCGTGGTTGGCCGGCGGTCTTAACAGCAAGTAGAACAGCAAAGCAAAGAAAAGAAACCGGTAGGTCTGGGGGGACCCTAACTTGTGTTTTTTTTTAAGTATTGACTTGGTTTACGAGTAATAAAAATAAATGTAGTGGCGGCGCCACTTTCACTACCACCTCGCCTTAAGGCAATTTTAGTCCATGTTTATATGCAACAACAGCGCCATTCCCGCAAAAAATAATTACCGTGTAAATACACAATTTATTAAAAATCCAAGCTTATTATCAATAGTTATTTATTACCGAATTTATTATTTGTCACCGAGTTTGTTCGTTTATAAATAACTATTGATATTTTGCGAGGGGACAATAAGCTTGGATTTTTAATTAATAGTACATATATTTACTTTACACGGTAATATTTTTTCGGCGGCGTGGCGTGGCACTTGTGTTGCATATAAAGTCGCCTTAATAAATCATCTATCAGCCATTTTTAAGGCCTACTCAAACCTGACTGGTATCCTATACCGGTGGCGGTAACGGTATACCCGATTGGTATTTTGTATGGCGTTACCGCAGCTGTTGCGGACCACCTTTGAACAGCGCGTTTCCGCATACCCATCGGGATATCGTTACCGCCAACGGTACAGGATTTGAGTAGGCCTTTAATGTCCCCACTGCTGGGGTATAGGCCTTCCTTATGGGCCCTCCACATGCACAGGCTCGGCCTACAGGATCGTACGGAGAGGCGCGGCCTTCCGGCCAAATCTCTACGTGTGTACCTACCTTTTCAGTCCTGAAAAGGTCGCGCCTCTCTTTACACACGCTGACATTTAACCGGAAGGCCACATAAGCTAAGTAACCCACTGCGCCTTCGGGCAGAAATGAGCTCCTTAACGTTCCATGGCTTGGGTGTCATTAATTTCTATTATTAAGACTACAATAAACACAGGTCATTGGGCATATTTGACCTGCTTGATGAAAGTTCGCGTACAGAAACCAAACCAGTTTTAAATTAGAGTTTAGTTTTAAAAAGTTATTTCACATTATGTGTGTGAGTATATGCTAACGTTATTAAACTACAGAAGTTTTTACTTTCAGCATTGTGAAAATGTGTGGTACAAGCATAATAAACGTTATTTATTATTGAAATACTATCGTATAATGATAAAAAATGAAACATGTCCTGCAAGAATGGGGTATGTGTTACAATACCGAAGAAGAAAAGACCGAATTTTACAATACCTATGGAGGAAATCCCGAAAATTAAAAGGCCGAATGGTTAAACCGCGGTACGTTTAAAATCACGAAAGAACATTTTACCTAAAATACTAAATCCCGAAGCTTAAAATACCGAAGGTTAATATACCTAAGTTCTATACTCTGAACTACTTAATACCGAATTGGCTGTGGGGAGGTGTCTTTGGGCTTCGCCTGAAATGCTTTATAGTAAATTTAGCTGCCGAAAATTAGTCTAAACTAGTATACTAGGAGTTAGAAACCGTAGACCGTAGGTCAGGACACGAAATAGGTGCGAGGAGCGTAGCGACGAGCATGTTAGGTTGACATGAACGCAGCGCGCGAGCCGAGCGAGCGAAGCGAGCGTGCCGCGGCAGCGGCCGGCGAAGCGCCAGAAAAAATAAAACCGGTCAAGAGCGAGTCGGACTCGCGCACCGAGGGTTCCGTACAATCATAAATATATTTGGATATGTTACTTTAGTACAGTCTTTAAAAAAGTAGGATAAACGGCAGACAGTTGAAAGGGTGAACAGGCGGACAGTTAATTTAGAAATCTTAACCACAGCTGCTTATGGTGACTGAAAAACGTTTCAGCCACTCCACATTGCAAACTGTTTATATTACTAAGTAGGAACTTATTCTTCGTTTATTCGTACGGCAAATAGTAGGTAATTATTTAAGAACCAGCCACCAATTTATTATTGTAGTGTTAGGTTGCGCCATCTCTTGACCGATAGTGGAACTATATTTTTCCTTAGGTTAGCATGCTTAGGACAGCGCCATCTGTTGACTGGTAGTAAAACTAAAAAAAAATTGATTGTTTTTTGAATTTCTTAAAAAGTGTGTTATATTGAGACATCGTTTTATTTTTCCTGTAATCTTTACATAAACTACTATCACATAGAATTATTTCAGATTTTTCTCTCTGCAAACTTCGGAGATAAGGGGGGGGAGAACGGTATTTTTTTTTACAATTTTCACCATAAGTCGAAAACTATGCGGCCTAAAAAAAAAAGAAAAAATGTTTAAAAACGTGCAAACGACGCTCTTTCATATGATACGCCACATGCCCTAGTTGCCCCACTTCAAATTTTTAAGACTCCTTTTCAGTCCCTGTTGTAAAAAAGATATTTATTTTTTTATTTATTTCTTATTCGCGAAATAGTTGGACAAATGTCATCTTAAACTATTCCAAATTTCAAGTTGATACCATTAGTAGTTCTCGAGATATCCAGCTGTGACAGACAGACAGACTGAGTCACACCATAAGGGTTCCTTTTTTACCATTTTGGTACGGAACCCTAAAAACTATTTCAAACTCGATTGGTGGATTTTGTCAAAATAATGACCATTTTACAAGCATTTTTGAGTAAAACAAATTAACCGCAACGCCTACCTTCATAGATGTATGTGTAGGTGAAGTAAGTTTTGACATTTTAACTGTCGGGATTTTGACCTTTCGGGATTTCGACCTATCGGGCTTTCGAACTTTCGGTCATTTGATAATCGATCTTTCAAGTTTCGGTCTATCGGATATCGATATTTAGAATTGAAATAAAACACTTTTTAACGGATACTAGCGCGGTTTTATTGAATGTACTTTGGTATTTAGTTGGTATTTGGTTTGATTTTTGGTTTTCCCGACGTTAAAAAGTGTTTTATTTCATGTCTAGTGAGCGCGTAAGCTTGAGAAGTGGATATTTAGAATGTTCGGTATTTTGAAAATAGGTGTTTTATGTGTCAATATTTTGGTCGTATGTATTATGAATTGTCGGCATTGTAATGCATACCCCAAGAATGCGACCCATACCACTGCGTAGCAGATACATTCGCACTCTTAATAAAACAACAACCGAATTCGAAATTTTGCCAAAATCAGTTTAAGTAAGATTCCTACCTTTTAGAGCATGCTCTACAATCTGGTAAAGAAAAAACATCTTTAATCCTTAAGGAACAGGGTTTAAAAAAACTGAGTCTATATTCATTCCCCTCCCGCGCGCGGTTGTATGGTTCTCAGCCGAATAGCGACCAATTTAGTGTTGCGCCCATAAATTCTATTTGATTGCGCCGACTGCAGTGGGAGACGTTTGTACGCATCAACGACCGATTTTGAGATCCGTCGATTTTTTTATTGAAAATTAGGATACATTTTTATAAGATTTTTTTAACAATAGTGACCTATTTTGAATTAGGTCGCCGTTTTATCAAAATTGAAAGAAAAATAGATGACCTATTTAGTATTGAGTCGATATATTTTTAAATATTGCATCAGCTTGTGTATACTTACAGAAACTTTTTAAGATAGGCCAATAACCAGCGCACCCTTTTTTGTAAATATCGACTTAACTCAAAAGCATATCATTGTTATTATTTTTTAATATAAAATACAAATAATTAATATTTTCTATCATACTATAAAAGTACATATATTCAAGGTGGTACCCTGAGCGAAAGTGGCGCCGCAGTGAATTTTATTT
This sequence comes from Agriphila geniculea, assembly GCA_943789525.1. NCBI lineage: Eukaryota > Metazoa > Arthropoda > Insecta > Lepidoptera > Crambidae > Agriphila > Agriphila geniculea. Next base: position 21,528,417 of record OX038885.1, on the reverse strand, counting down.
AATATTATAATTATAATACACAATTTTAATAATGTTTATCGTGGAAATTTTAGGGCCTACAGTCTAGTATTTTTAGACGGTATCGTTACATTCCCTAGTAGTCACTGCTAGAAGTAGATAGAAAAACTGCTAAAAGTGGCCGTTTTTGACACATTTGCTATCTACTTCTACGAATGACTACGAGGGCATGTAGTGATACCTTCTAAAAATACTAGACCCTGGGCCCTAAAATCTCCACGATAAACATTATTAAAATCTTTTTCTATTAATAACTTATTAAATAAAAACCTCTGAGGGCGCCACTTTCGGTCATACAACCGCCTTAAGATTATGTACCCAGTTTTACTTTTGAGCTATGCCTAATAGTTTCCATTTTATAGAAGTTTAAAGAAAAAATCATTAATGAAGAATAGTTTTTCGTTGATTCCCGAAAGTTTGCGATTTTGAAATCGGTCATTGTTTTATAAAGAGTGCTTTATCTACATACCTAGCCCTATTTCTTTTGTGTACGCCGTAGATCAAATGTCCGAACAAAATGCCCAATGACCTTTGATTTGTTTTTTTTAGATAGCATTTACTATTATTAAGATAAAGTCTAGTATTCTTTCTAGTTATTATTTAAGTATACTAATACACGCTGAAATTTAATCATTTGGTTCCCCCAGTGGGATGGTTCCACTCATGATTACAAGCAACTTTTAGTATGGGGCCAATTCTGAAATCGCGAAAAAAAATGATTTATCTTAATATTCGTTTCTGTTACAGAATCCACCTTTTCGGCCGCGACTCGACCATCCGGCCAGGCTGGGTGACCATCGGCCACGAGCTGACCAACTCCAACTTCAAAGCGGAGGCGTACGCGGCGCAGTTTGCGGACGGTCGCGACACCACCGGCTGCACCGAGCGGATAGAGGCGCTCCGCCCCAAGAGCCCGCCCAACACTAGCAAGGGGACCCGCCCTAGGGGTCGCCCAGGGTTCCGCGCCCGCCCCCGGCCGAGACCTGCGCTATAGCGTATAGTGACGTGTATTCTTGCGTGTATTGAATAAGGACATTGTAACAATTTAATCAGACTTGACATTTGAAAAACATGTTTTTTAACGGTCGCCAATCGCGACGACTTGATTTTTAATAAATAATGATGAACATTACTTAAATTTTTTTTCTTTCTTCTACCATTCTAAAAAGAGACTATCAGAAACGTACCATTGCAGCATCGAAAACAGTGAATGTTTACAAGCCAAAAGTATACAATTATGTATTTCCTTCGCATGATAGAATTCAAAACAAAAAAATAAAACTTAGAGATGTAATACGGTCCGACACCACCGGCTGCACCGAGCGGATAGAGGCGCTGCGCCCCAAGAGCCCGCCCAACACCAGCAAGGGACCCGCCCGGGGTTCCACGCCCGCCCACGGCCGAGACCTGAGCTTTAGAGTCTGGCGACGGGTATTCTTGCGTGTATTTGTGAAAATTTTATCGGCTGATAGTCTTATATTTCTTTCAGTCAAAGTGACAGGTATATTAAAGTATAAAATACAGTGATTTGTGGCCAGAGTGCTGCATGGTATATAAACGTAGGTTAAAAGCTCAAGCCACACAGCGGGTGTGGCGCGACGGGGCGCGGCGTGACGGGACGGCCGGCGCGACGGTAGAGTTCACACTGCGGGCGTGATCTCGCCTACGTTCCGCCCCGCTGCGCTTCCGATCTGTATTCACGCTCGGCGCGACGGCGGCGTGGCGCGACGGGACGCGACACGTCGCGCCACGCCGGCCTGTGTGACGTCGTCCATTGTATCTAGTACATTACAACTGCTCAGCGTCGCGTCGCCGTCCCGTCCCGTCACGCCACGCCCGCTGTGTGGCTTGGCCTTAACAGTAAGTATTGAATAAGGACATTGTAACAATTAATCAGATTTGACATTTGAAAACGATCACTAATTATTCGTGACAACTTAATTTTTAATTTGTTAATAAATACGATGAACATTACATGATCTTCTTTGTTTTTCACCACTACTGAGTGCTTAGTGCGAGTTTCTTAAATTCATGCGAATTACTTTACTATCGCGTTAATCGAGTAAACGTCAAACGCGGCGTAAATCGACAACAAGCGAGTGTGAGATGAAGTTACATGTTACCGTTCGATCCACGTTTACTCACCGTGAATAGCGTTTAATTGTCTTCTTATGTTGGTACTAAGTTTACGTCGTGATATAATCCAACCGATTCTAAAAGGGGTATCTTTCTATCTAGCCAAAGGAAAACTGCTACTTTTAAATTTGGTAGGGTTAAGGGTTCTAGGAATGTTTACTTTTTAATTCAGTCAAACTTCAAATAAGTTGGCGCAAGGCCGGTCCTAACCTAAATCTTTCTAATCTTTTGTAAATAAAATTAAGCTTATCGCCTAAAATGTTGAGATGGGCGAAATAGGACACTTGAAGAATCAAATTAACTAAACGACGACGGTGATTTGATTTTGTATTGTACACTTCACCGAAGAACCGAAGAACGTACCTAAAAAGTATTGTGAAAAAAAGGTGTTTTGAAGTGTTTCAAGATTAAAGTGGTTCTGAATTAAATATATGTTCACCTCGAAGACTGGTGAGGCTCACAAAAACTGAACAAACCTGTCTAATATTTCTCCAGGCCGATGAGGAATGGAGAAGAATCAGACACAGGCAACATGAGGACTATATATTATAGAAGAGAAGAAAGAAAAATAGAATAAGAGAAATGGAACTACAAACTCAAAGAGACTGGCAACAATTAGTATTAAGGCTTGGAATTAATGGAGAAATTAGTTGATAAATATTGTAATCATTAAGAACTATATTGGTATTTACATTTAAGTTTTAATATTTTACTTGCCCACCTACTTTAGGTGTAGAGTTGGTAAGTACACAATAATTTTATAAAATTCAAATTAATTATTCTTTGATACTATGTAGGTACTATATAAAGTTTCTACTTAGGTACCTAGGTAGGTAAGTACTTATATTGTTTCTCATTACTACAATTTGATTGCTATGCAATAGGTAGATTTTTTTAATGAATATTGTTAGTTATCAAATAGTAATTATGCCAAAGATTATTACTATATAAGTAAGCGGTAACTAGTGACATAATAAAATTTAAGACTGATTAATTGATTATAGCATTTATCTAATTAATTTAAGGAGGTTACAATAAGATCAAGTACCTTTGTATTTTTTAACTTTATTAAAACTCCATAATTTCTTAAGAAATTGTTTTATTTTATTAAAATTATGATCCCTAACTATCTATATAGATACGTACCTAGCTTAACGTTAGCAAAATGTTCATTATACTACAATATGAAGGTCTTAAGGTGCAGTCACTTTTGTCTGATGTCACAAATTTATGCACTAGAATATAGGTACCTATTAACTTTATAAATTAGTGATTGTTGTAGACATAATAGTACCTAGCTAGGTAGGTTCTTTAAACCTGAAATTATTAAAATAAAAGACTTCAATTCAGTTCAAAATTATTTATAAATGTAGGTATTAATATTAACCACTTGCACCTTCATCGAATAATAATGTTTCTTGCTGAAAAGAATAGATGTTCTTCTTTAATAATGAAACAACTATTTGACAATGACCTTGCTCGGTATCCCATACTTTCTGTAACAAATAAACAATGACAATTGAATTACAAGTTAAACGTTTTGATGTTATTAAGTACCAAACCAGAATATAGGCTTTTATTTTTTGCTAGGTACTTTACTAGAATACCTGATACTAACCGTTGACAGCCAGGCTGGCAGCAGGAGAGGTAGTTGTTTTGTTTATAGGTTTATAATATCTTTAGGTGTCAAGACTTCCATAGAACTTCATTAACTTCATTTATGTAGATATACACTGCACATTTTGCGACACATGTTTTTCAACACTGGTAGAGAAGGACCCGTCCATCACCTAAAATTAAAAAGAATGTGTTGAGTCAAACACCAAGTTATTAGGTTAGGTTATCAGCTGTGTACAAAGTGTTGAGAAAGGAGACGTATACATACCATTAATTCAAAATTAATGCTCTTTAGGATGCTTTTAAATTGGTTTTTGTCTTCCAATTCTTTGCAAAGAATCTTAAAACACCTTATGATAACCTCTAAATTCGTCATCCCGTATTATTGTTTGTTTAATGAAACTCGAGATCTTGCACGACTGGCATAGATGAAATTCCGATTATATTGAGCCTCCTGCGGCAACCAGCATCTTCCAACAATTAAAAAAGCACATTTCCATGTTCTCACTACAAAATATTATGCTTTTCACTGAATAAAAGTAGGTGACAAGTTACGGTATCTTCTCACTCAATTTCACGTTTTTTTCACTGAAGTTAACCATTCGAAATGTCAAAAATGCGACTCACACTCGCGAAATATAACAAACAACCAATCACAAGCAAGAACGTTCTCACTTGGTCACGTGGTGTTTTCACTTTTCGATTGTCGTTGCTCGCTATCGACCGCGTAAAAAACTCACACTCACGATTTCTAGTACAGCCTTTCGTCACGAGATGGCGTTGTTCCGATTCCATACTAAATCGCGTTTACTTTAACGCGATCGAATAAGTAAGAAAACTCGCACTAAGCACTCTGTTTTCAAAGAAACTATCAGAAAAGAAACAAACTACACGCTGCCGTCATTAAAGTCTATTTCCTCGTAGGCTGGCGTGAATTTTTGAGTCGGAATGTTTATCCCGCAACATAGCGAATATTATTCAGCAATAATAGGAGATAGGACAGTGAACCCCTGGGCATAAGAATAAATAAAATTCTTATGCCCTGGATGCGCGAGTTGCCCCTTATTCCTCGTCGTACCAACTAGTTCCCCTGGTGGCACGAACAGGAATTTATTCCTCGCCATACCACCACTGAGTGATTGTTGCAGTTGCTCTAGTAAAATAGGTAGGTGCACGGCTTATTTTCTCTTATAAAATAAACAATAAATAAAAATTATTCTTTGAATTAATGTTACCTACCAAAGTTGCCAATGCGTAACATAAATCTAAAAGGAGGTTAAATTATTTACGGCAACCCGTGCAGATAATGAGAAAAAGTACCAGGATCACATAAATCTAGAGGTTAACTTAATACCCTGAAGTAAAAAGTATGGTAGGTACGTATACTCTTTGGTAGGTACTTACTTTTTAATTTCAAGTACCAGGGTCATATAAATCTAGAGGTCAACTTATTTAAATATTTTCTGTCACTCACCTCACACACTCACCATAGAGTTTTATCAATAACATACAGACTTCTTTTCGGGTAAGAGTTGATTTTGTACCAAGTACAGATAAATAGCGCACCCAACTGTTAGCGCAGCGAAAATTTTTCTATGTCTATGGTTTGACCTATTCCTCTTTTATAATTATGTTACGCTTAATTTGTGTTATTTTATTAATAATTATATTCATCCAAGTGCCTCCTTACCAAAGTGAATTTTATTGTTTCTAAGTTTACATAAATCGCTTTATCATGTTATTGCATTTTTTGGCGATTATTGTCGATATGTAGAACTCCAGGGTATCCAAGTGGTCACTAAATCCACTCGAATCCCCCAGGGGATCCACGTGGACGCAAAATCCACATGAATCCCCCAGGGGATCCACGTGGACAAAATATCCACATGAATCCTCCTGCACGCGTAGCATGAGCAAACGGGACTCTTGTCTACGAAGACTTGTCGTCTCGACCTTCTCGATTGCTGAGCACAGTTTGACAGACAGCACGCGTAGCATGAGCAAACGGGACTCTTGTCTACGAAGACTTGTCGTCTCGACCTTCTCGATTGCTGAGCACAGTTTGACAGACAGCACGCGAGGCATGAGCAAACGGGACTCTTGTCTACGAAGACTTATCGTCTCGACCTTCTCGATTGCTGAGCACAGTTTGACAGACGGAGAGTTTAGCAGGGGATCCTAGTGGACGGAGGCGTTAAGCTTCGTACAGACTGAGGCGAGCGAATCGCGCGCGTCGCTCATTTTGACAGATTTTGATCGCGTAACTCAAAGCAATAGCCATAGCCATTGCCATAGCAATTTCTTTGACAATGGCTATGGCTATCGCTTTGAGTTACGTGGTCGCACTCGCGAATTTCGCGCGGAATTCGCCTCATTCTGTACGAAGCTTTAAGCGACGCTGTTGCCATGTAGTATTAGGAGCTTACGCTTACTATACTTGAGCGACTGTTTTGACATTTTCCTTTTGTATAACTTCTAGTTTAGTATAGTTAACGCCAGAGAGGCACTGTGCCAAATTGCATACAAAAGTTGCTAACTACGGTCGCTATCGAGTATATAGTAAACGTAACTGTGCAAACTCATCCCATAATACAGGCACTATTCGTCCCACCAGGGGAACTATTTGGTGGCACGACGAGGAAAAGGTATATGTTAGAGGGTCCGCAGTCAGTCTCATCTCTGGTCTGGCCAGGAAATCATCAAGTATCTCAAAAACAATACCAGCCTGTTTTTTAGTAGGTACTTATTAAAATAAATGGTCCGAAATTTATTACCTTTTTTTATTAAGGGTAAGCATCAGCACGTGACTTGCTATTATAGACACATTACGTGGTTTCCCAGATTACTTACGAATGCGGAACAAATCACTTATTCAGATATTTGTACACACTAAAATTGTATTCATATACTACAAACATTATTGCATTTAATGAAAAAAATTTGGTTTGGTAACATAGTAGTTCATAGTAAACAATTGCCCTTAGGTTTCAGAACACGCTAAAATATAGTGTAAAAGCTTAAATCCCGAGAAAACACATTCTGTCTTATTCAGAGTGCGTTCATTGTGATTGGTTTACAAGCATTAAACCAGGTTTTGTTAGAACAGTCTTGCACCCCAGTTTTGTGAAACATCTCTGAATAAGACAGGTTATGTGCTTACAATAGCGAATCACGTGCAAATGTTTAACCTTAAGGAGGTCTTGGAAAAATTGTGTTACGTATATCTCCTAGGGGTCCGTGGCTGAAAAAGGTTAAAAATCGCTGGGATAGTATATTAAAGGGTTAGCTATTATTTTCGAAATGAAACTCAATAATTATTTACATCAATATATTTTATTTTACATAAGTTGTCTTTAAATCAACTCGACTATTCTGAAGTTCCTCAAAATATAAAAAAGACAAAACAAAAATAAGACATATGAGATCTTTTACTTACTAATAAGAAAATTTACACATTTTTATTCATTGTTGTGGAACTAAGAACTTCTTATGAATCATAAAAAAGTTTTTCTTTATATACTTTTATGACGCGGATAGGGCTTTACTAGTAACGTGGCGGTAGAAATTATACAGGGAAACTGAATTTAAGGATGTTCTTACCATTATTTCACTCTACGGTTGGCAGTGGTTGCGTCCAGTGCAACAAAGTAAAACCTACGGACACAATAGCTCGAAATCGAAAATGCAATACACAGTTTATAGCAATATGAAGATGAGAAGTTACACTCTTCTAACCAGCGAACTAAAATCTATGGAACAAGCATTCCGTCCATAAAATAGCACCACACAAAATTACGACCAAGTGGGCGGGGCTAAAAAATGCTGTCATTTAGTTATGCAGCACATGTTAGTTGCATAATAGCGACAATAATCTGTATACTCATAGATATTATCTATACTTAAACGAAAAAATATTTAATACTTATGATACGTTATCTTTGCATCTTTTTGCTTTCTTTGCATCTCTTACACCATTTGACTACACAGGGCGTCACTTCTAATAAACTCTCTTTTCTTTAAAATACAAATTACTGTAAAATAACGCTAACGTCTGTCACCTGTCGCGTGGCTGGCCCAACTAAATGCTGCGTATGTTGTAATTTTTTAGGCCCGTAGTGCTGTTTTCAAGCAATATTTGTTTGCAGTAACACTTCCATAGATTTTAGTTCGCTGCTTGTAACACTCTCTACAGTAGTCGGAAAACATCTTAAAATCGGATGAGAATTGCGCAGAACGCTTATTTTGGGTATGCGTAGTGGTGAGGTACGCAGGCGGCGGAGAGGGGCGCGCGCTATTGGTCGCTCGCGAACTTATCCCCACTCCGTCGAAAGTGTCAAGATGTTTGCCTCGTACTGTACTCCACGTGGTCGTTGCCGCAACCACTAACCCCGCCGATAAAGCCCTTCACGCTACACTGTATCCAATTGACTGGGACCTCTGCCCATCGCAACACCCACATTGTCAACTCTTATAGGTATATTACATAATTCTTTTGTTATCATTATACAAGGCATATTCTTCCGAACGCACCGCGGTCGCAGGCCGTTTGTTACGTTTTACAAATTGTGTGATTCGAGAATTTTTATGACCAAAATTTCCAAACGCCTGCGACCGCTACGGACTGCGACATCCTTTATGTATAATCGTCATAAGATCACATTTTTTTATAAGGCAAACAACAATCTTTAAAGCTAAACCTTTAATGAGGGGTAGGGGTCGAGCAATACCGTTAAAGAATATTTCAGCAAAGTAACTCATCTATATAACTTGGAATGGGACATTTTAGACTAACCGTGGTTGTAAAGTTTCACATTTAGAAATAATCTTGAGGAATAAGTTATGACTTAGTCACTCCATTTGACGGAGATTGATCACTAACAAATCCTAAATTTGTACTTGATGATACGCGTATAAACACCGGACGCCAAATAGATTGTATTTGCTGCTTATAATTATTACAAAGAAAAAATTTTAACATGTTCAGCGAATCAAATAATGGAATTTAAATCGTTCTTATTCACAATCAATTGGAAAGAAATTAACAATCGGATCGGAGGCTTTGCAGCCAAACTTAACAGTTAAATACAACACGAGCGGTTGTTTGTAATAAGATTAAAAATTAAATTACAACTAATGATAAAGAAACGTTACTAATTCATGACTGTTAGGCTTGTACTAACAAACTGGGGCCCTACCGCGCAAGTGTCGTCGGCATCGCATGGATGTGATACATTGCTGCTTTTTTTTGGCACAAATAAAAACTTACTAAAGAAAAGTAGCAATGTAATCACATCCATCTCGACGACACTTGCGCGGTACGGCCCCTGATCGGTTTTGCTCTATTGAAGCTGTTGGCACATACTTCAAGCGACCGTAACACTGAATTTTAACATCGGTTTATTAATACGCGCCTTAGCGTTGAACCCCACTTTTCAGCAAGGACTACCATTTTTTCATGCTCTATCCTCTTCTATCACTGAAGATCCTCATTTGTTAGAGCAAGAAAGATATTATAGCGTGTTGCAGACTGCATTGCCGATTCTGCCACGCGCAATAGCACTCGCGGTATCTTTTTCGCTCTATCATATGACGATCCTCAGTGATAGAAGAGGGTAGAGCATGAATAAATGCTATTCCGTGTTGACAAGTGGGTTTCAACCCTTAAACATTTCTTTCAAACTGGAAGCATGCATGTGACTTGCTTTAATTTACGATACATAATCATTAAAAGAACTAATTTTATAATGTCTAAACGAACTGAATTTTAAAATTTTCATACAATTTAAATTTAAGTTATTCGTATTGCAGCTTATATCAAATTCACGTTTTGATGATTTCTATGACGTTGTTAGTCTATCTTAAACGATAATCTAACTTAACCTACATTAACCATTTCTTACAATACTAAACCTTACAGAGCTCCAAAATGCCAATCACGTACAAATTTAATTTTATCTATTATACTCCAGCCGCCTTACGGAATGAATGTTTTTAAACAACACTTTGCGCATTTTTCGTAATTATTCCACAAATACGTTATGTTAACACAACCAACCCCCCTAGCATGACTACTAAAACAATATATAAGGTCCTTCTTAAATAGTGCACAAAATTTTAAGGGGTCAATATACTTATGCATACAAACAACTTTTACTATGGGACCAACATTGAAATCACAAAAAAACAGCTGTTCCATAGAAAATTTAAAATCGAATAGAACAAAATGTATGGAACAGTTGATTTTTTTTCGTGATTTCAATGTCGGTCCCATAGTAAAAGTTGTTTGTATGCATGAGTAAATTGACCCCTTAAAATTTTGTGCACTATTTAAGAAGGACCTTATATATCACGTGATATAGCATTTCATTGACACTTAACTGTCTTTTGACAGTTGTATCCATACACATAGAAAATTTTTCGCTGCGCTCAAGAAGACCAACAAAGCGTGGAAAAGAGAAGTTAACATCATACGGACACGCTCTATGTAAAAAAGAGACAAAGGAGCAAGTGACATGAGCCAACATTTTTTACAGTAAGAGCCCCTAGCGTCCCGCCTAGCAAATGAGCAATCACAGTTTGTTTAAAATAATTTTTTTTCTTAATTAGAATTTAAAATAAAGTTATCGTGGAGCCATGGTATGTTGTGCTCTAAGTAATTGTGATGTGACAAAAAGAAACAATACAAGTAATCACACTTTTCACAGGTAAATAAGATATTGCCACACATTTCTTTAAAACCAAAATTCGCCACATTTATTCGTTTATCGACGAAGAAAACAGTGTGGAACATAGTTTATTAATTTCCTTTGCCATATATAGTCATATTTTAAGAATCTAAGTCATATTTCATGTATCCCATATAAAATGTATGCATTCGTTTTCGGATCACCTGTTTATTGGCTTTGTTGTTCTTTGACATTCTATTTCTATGGTTGTATCATATCGCGATTCGGTGGACATGCTAGGGGGGTTGAACAAAAGTAAGCTATTAATGACGGTTTGTTTGTAAATATTCTTTCCGCAAGTTGGCTGGGGTATAGGAACTAGGTGTCAATAATACTAGGGGCAGATCACGCGAAGTAAGTTGTATTATGAGGAACTTCGTATCAAGCTCAGCATCCCCTGTACGTCCAATACGAATTTATGTAAAATATTTGCCACCGAAAACTATCGCTCTGTCTCCGATTGTTTTACCGACACATAAGCATCACATCCGATAGTTTTCAATACCGTTAACTGTTTACATAAACTTGTACTAGGGGCACACACTACACAAACAGTCGAGTTATACACAAACAAAGTGCTTAGTGCAACCGACAACGAGTTTTCGAAACATGTTGACAAAGCGCCATCTAGTTGCAATCACAGTAAACTCTGTCTCATCCAGAAAACACAAAAACTTCGAATACTGACACTAAGCACTTAAGCACACGCCTAAATCGCACTATACAAGCAAACCCAAGGTATTCTCAACTCACTTCACGGTCTGTCATGCGCGCGCGTTACTAATATCCATAGAAATGAAACATTAGTTTCAAAAGCTTCTAAACTTCATGTGGACAATAATGGGGAATGTCCGAAAAAAATAAAATTGGCTGAATATTTTTTTAATAGGCTCCCTTTGTAATAGAAAAAAGTTTCGGAATTTTTGGTTGCGTAATAAAATAAAAAATAAAAAGTCTCTTCGACTTCACAAATATACGAAAGTAACAGCAGAATGGAGATTATACCTTTGCCATCACCTGCCACAACCACAACATGATATTAAAAAAAAATAACACAAAATGTCAAAACTTTATTTTTTAAATACTTGCTGTGGTTGAGGCAAGTGGTGGCAAAGGTATAATCTCCATTCTGCTGTTACTTTCGTACTTTTGTTAAGTCAAAGAGACTTTTAATTTTTATAAATTTTTCACGCAACCGAAAATTCTGAAACTTTTTTCTGATACTAAGGAAGCTTATTCCTACCTATGAAAAAATATTCAGCCAATTTGATTTTTTTCGGACATTCCCCATTCCCACAAAAACAGATCACGCTTCGCATATGTAGCGTTGTTTTGAGTCAAATACGACTCCATCAAATATATCGGCATTTTGTTCCCCCGCCATTCCGCAATCCCAGTACAACCCATATCTTCAAGTTAAACAATGAATAGATCTCATATTGAACAGTCGATATGAGTCGCACGCCAAGCTCAAAGGCACCTTCTAATACCTATTTAGCTCAATTCTTTTCAACATAAATGAGCACTCACATTACATGACCGGATGATAGAATATTCCGATTCTTATGCGGCAGTTTAAATCTAAAACTACAATTATATTGTTTATAGTGTTAAATTTAAATTGCGATTAGAATCGAACGAACGCCTTTAAGCTTTCACAACATAACTCCACCACAGTCCTCTTTAACAATCGCGTAAATATAATCACAATAGCTTCGTCTTGATAAGTATAAATCAGCGAGCAGATGCATCAGAAAATAAGCGTTCACTTTAGATGAGTTTTTCGTACGTTTAATTACAGATGAAGTATTATTGGTAGCTCGGCCTCCATGCAATCTATCTTATTAGTTTACAAAAAGAGAATCGTAAACATGAAAAAAACATATTTTACAGACCATATCACACTTCGGTATTTCTATCCTAATTTCCATCCCAATAAGTGATTCAAATTTGTTTAAACATCGCCCTAAATGTGCGTAGACGTATACGAATACGTACATGCACGTGTCCGTATACGTCTAAATTACACTAACACAGTTAACGCATGAAAAACCCATCAAAATGGCCAGTGGTCTTAAAGTCTATTCACACGCCAGCTATTGCGACAATCCTCACCCAAACGTCATAGAAACAAACGGAAAATGATTGAAAATCGCCCCACAGGCCGACATCGGACCCTACTATTGTCAACTTGTAAAATTTCAACCGGTCACCATGTTGTGACGCAAACTACTTAGTCTATGAAAGAAAAACAGATCTCATTTAACACTAATGTAGGTAATATAACAATAATATTTACAATTAGAAAATAAAAAAAAATATACCCCGATTTGTAACGGAATAACTCATTCGGACAGTGTTGCCCGAAATGATACTGCGGCTGGGAACTAATAGTTTCAAGGGTGGATTTCACCACTACCTTCTAACAGAATCTTGAGTAGATATTTAATTAAAAACGCCATGTCTAATTTACCTCCTTTAGATACTCGATCGACTTAACTGTTTAAAGTAAATTAACAATGAAATCAAATATAAAATTGCAAAGAGTAATATTTAATTTTTCTGTATTAAAATGTCAAAAAGGTAATTTTTGAAAAATATGTAATATAAAACTGAATAAAACACATTGTGATTTTATTTTATAGATACCTATTCACGTTTTCATCAGAAGATAGTACAAATTGCCCTTCAGAGTACCATAAACGCATACTATATTCATATCATTCTTAAAAAAACTGAATGAATGTTTGTAACGCCTTCACAAACGCACGACGATGGCGCACTCTAGCGATTTATCTGAAAGACCCCTATCTCGTATCTTCATGTTACACATTCCATAATCTTTCAGCAGTATCTGCAAATTACAACTTTGTAACTAGACTGACTGAAGTTCAGAAACTATTCAGAAACTTCCACTGCAGGGGCCTAAGTGTGTGTTTCCACTGAGGCGGAGCCGAGCGGTGAATGCATTGCCCAATCACAATGCTCGAAATCCTTTCGAGATTTCGACAATCGTGATTGGTCAATTCACGCACCGCTAAGCTCCGCCCCACTCAGCCCCGCCTCAGAGGAAACACAGCCTAATAGTCTAACTGAAAATAAATCGCAATCGTTTTCAATTTGACATGGACTGTATATTCGTTGCAGCATTACAAGTCGCTGTGGCAACTGTCTTTGTAAGCCAGTGATGTATTGCAAAATTGAAAGCAATTGTGAAATATTGAGTCAGGCAATTAGACCCCGATCTAGGTTAATTTAGTATTTAAACCTTCACGGTGAACAATCGTAAGTAAAAGTTCACTTGCCACTTTATTTATTTCAGGTTTGTATTGCACCTTATAAAACGTAGTCTAGTTTTTTTACACAGATTAAATAAACCTTTTTACAGACCATAATCATACTTATTATGTTCCCAGCACTTATTTGTAATTTTCACATTCTAATCAAACCCAAATACAAAAACATCATTTAGAATAGTATTTTTAGACATCAATAATCCCATATCCAATATAAATAAGTTTCAATACTTTCAATGCTACTTTGATGCAACAAACTCTACAGAATTTTGTAACAATTTTCTTGGATCATCAACCAAAATCATACCATGTAAGGTCGTACCCAATGCGACGCGGATCCGCGAGCGGACTTCCGCGGCGGACGGTAAACGCTTGTAGCACACTTCCGCCGCGAAACAATACTAGCGAAACTGCAGTAGATTCCACCATGACTTGTCTTCTATCGACGACGATATACAACGATCACATGTACGTAACCGTTTCGCGTCAGTATTTTCGCGGCGGAGGTGTGCCAACGGTCCGAGCCGATCGGGCGGAATCGCGCGTGAAAGACAGAATCATAGTTAAATCTATGCGTAAGAACAGTCTGTTTCGCATCCGTTTCGCTTGTCGTACAACTGATAAGTCATGGCGGAACCTACTGCGGTTTCGCTGGTATTGTTTCGCGGAGGAGGTTTGCTACAGACGAAAATGTAATAAGCCTATCCTATCAGTGCAAAAGCGCAACTCTCCGTCATGCGGATTCATACGATCATCTTAATTACTTATTTCTTTTGATTTTTAGGTTTTAGGCATTCACAATGCTATTTTTATATTAAAATAATTATTTTAATAGAAGAATACTTAATTCTGATAAAGCTAATAAGTTTCTTGCGTCCGCTCAGAGTTGGTAGATTGAGGATCTTTTTCGCAATTTTGGGGAAAATTTTAATAATTGGGGAAAAAAGAAAATCATATTTTCATACAAAACGTATCATTTTGGGGAACAAAAAAATCGTGTTTGATGTCTGGGGGAATTTTGAAATTCCTATCTAGTTCTGTTCTTATTAGTAAAAAAGCCTGGAACGGGTGGTAGGAAAATATATAGACGATTAAAAAACGCTTCATTACTAAGTTTATTTGACTTCATCCGCTGGTAGTCCGCGTACGGTCCGTGTCGCACTGTTTCTCGGGTCTTATAGTTTAGACTAAATTGCCTCTAACAGTAGCATTAAAAGCATCAAACGCTGTACTGACATTATTCATAACACAAGCTCAAGAAAAACTTTCCAAACCGAAACAAAACTAAATGTTGAAGCTATTTAACTAATTAAAGTACACTATGGGTTCTGCATTAGATTTGAACAAAATTGAGTTTTAAAGACTTTACTTTAGAGTCGAATACAATATTATGCTCGAATGTAACTCAGACATTATAATTTAAAACTGAATTTGACAACTAAATAATAAGAAAAATCATAAGGAATGATTTTATGCCTAGGTAGTTTTTTATATACTTCTGCTTTCAGTATTAGATACTGGCATATTTTAACAGCTGCCTACTTCAGTTTTAAGATTAAAGTCTGAAGAAAATCGAGCTTTTGTAAAGGCGGAAAGTGACAAGAATATCAATAAATAAAGCATTACAACATTTTCTATTCCCCATAGTGTCGCTCAAAAAAGCCTACATTTTATCATTATTGACGGCAGTCGATGAGATCTTTTGAAACTAAACAAAAATATAACTGTCCGCCGAGGGACTTAGTCAAGTATGCTGGTGGGATGGTCTGCCTCGCCATACGGCATAATAATTCTTTAACAATTATCATTTTTAATAAGTAAACGTTAAAATAGAATTAACTAAGACAATTAGTAGGACGATGGTGCTAACACAAACAAATCAAAACCTAAAGATTATAGTCTTGGATTCGTCAACAATATCGGACAATTTCCGCACAAAAATACAAGGTACCATATAGCCTTTAATTCTTTTCTCTTATGCCCATAAAACGTAAAAAATCTTACTATTGATGATTTTTAATATTTCGTAGAAATAAGAAAAAAAGTCATGACTGTATAGGAACACGACTCGCGCCATGTTGTTATCGATTAAGGTAGTTTCTAATGTATCAAACCTCTGTTGTATTAAAAAAACAAGCACCACCATGGAATTGGTTCCCTATAATTTTAAAAATATTTCACAATGAGACAAGATTCTAAAACCTTTTCACTGTAGTTCTATCTTATCGATGATTTAACTCGATAGCGTTGTTATAAAGTAAAATTATAAAATAAAAGATTTTGGGACCTTATGTGTATTAATGCCATGCTTTAAAAATAAGTGTTAAAATAAATCAGATACTAAAATCCGGAAAAAATAAAATTTCGACTATTCTATTGATAGTATTAATTCGTCCAAATATAATCAAAGAGTGTTGAGTGATACTACATACATACACTGGCCGGTAGCTAATATTATAATTATTTTAACGAAAAATCGTTTTTTTTTATTTCCGTTATGGCAACATTATACGGAACGGAGAAGGCATTATATGGCAACACGGTTCTTAGGTCTATGAACACTATCGTAGAGTGCAAGAAGCCACAATCGCTTGCCTGTGTAAAAACAAAATTAGTGTTACATCCGACCGTTCATTCAGTTGCAAATCAAGCTCCACGCAGTACCAAAAAGATTTATTTAAAAAATATACCGAAACATGACTCAGTGTACTTAGCAGTCGAGGGCTAACATAAATAATATTCAGATAAGAACATACCTTGTGACACGCTTACACGTAACCGACGTAACTAGGCATCAAGTACGTAGGTAGTTATATAATAATTAACATCGAGGTAGCGATGTGTAGTACCAAGATCGTTCGTAATAGTCCATCTCATGTCCGTTCACTTTATCACATAGCTGGTGTCCAATGCACTAGCACGCACTCGCCCGGGATGCGCTAGCGACGATGCACTCGGCACACTCACAAGTATGTAGATTCACCTGCAATTAAAAAAAACAAATAAAAATTTGTCCTCATAAGCGCGCCACATACAGACTGCAATTTGATCTCTCTATAAAGTAGAAATTTTGAGAAAAATTTACGTTCCTTAAGCTTTTATACACGGTGAAATTTTAATAATTTGGTTCCTGCAGTGGGGTGGTTCCACTCATGACTGCAAGCAACTTTTACTATAGAACTATCTCTGATATCGCGAAAAAAAAATCCGCTATTTCATACAAAAGTGCAATACCTACTCGACCTTAATTTATGGAACAGCTGATTTTTTTCGCAATATTAGAGTTGGCCCTATAGTAAAAGTTGCTTGTAATCAATAATGGAATCACCCACTGCGGGAACCAAATGATTAAAATTTCACGCTGTATTATAATATACTACACTCGCGAGCAAAAATATGGAATCACAGGCCTATTTTCATACAAACGAGGTAACTTTGAAGCTTTGGTTCTCCGCCAGGGATTGACCTAGCTATGTTCTGATGATGGCCATCCAGGGAATGAATGGAGGAGATCCAGATTACTATGGACACCTAACTGATCTGATCAGCATTCTAAGAGCTAATTGGGTATTTTTTTTAAAACATAAAAATTGCATTAAAATGTATGGAAATCCTGAAACTGAGAACTCTCATCCTTGCAACTTTTAGAATGCTGATCAGATCAGTTGGGTGTGTAAAGTGATCTGGATCTCCTCCATTCACTCCCTGGATGGCCATCATCAGATCAGAGCTCAATCAATCCCTGGCGGAGAACCAAGGCTTCAAAGTTACCTCGTTTGTATGAAAATAGGCCTGTGATTCCATATTTTTGCTCGCGATTGTAGTATAATTTACCTCAAAGAGACAAAGCCTCCTATTTAATATCCGATCAAAAGGCTGATGCATTTTAAAAGTCGAGTGTTAGACTCTATTGCTTACGTTTTAGAGTACTTTTTCGCGTCATAATATGATGCTTATTGCCT
The DNA here is from genome assembly GCA_943789525.1 of Agriphila geniculea. Taxonomy (NCBI): domain Eukaryota; kingdom Metazoa; phylum Arthropoda; class Insecta; order Lepidoptera; family Crambidae; genus Agriphila; species Agriphila geniculea. Next base: position 21,510,663 of record OX038885.1, on the reverse strand, counting down.
TAAAGCATTTTAATCGGATATTTCTTATATACAGGGCATTGAAAATATCTGTATGTGGCATGTATGACGGTAATCAAACAGTGCAAAGCGTGCGATGGGGACGACAAGTGTTAGACAGTGACAAAGCATGAAGTTAACTGATGAAATTGTGATGTTATTAGCACTTGAAAGTGATTTATTTAAAAAAAATGAATAATATACATGTTCTATGATTAACCTATCATAGAACACTCACACAATAATATTGACGATTGCGTAAAGTGATCGTATTCATTTGAAAGTTCATATTGTATGTCGTTAGTGTCAAATTCCATACAAATGAGGAAGGCAACTGTCAAAATGGCGCTGCGTACGCTTGTTCCACGAGAGCTATGAAAACAAAGAACTTTTACTTAAAAATATCGTATTTTTAGCTTAAAATGATTAAATTCTGTGTAATAGGCTTTAAAAATGTTGGCACTTACAAATTTCCGAAAAATCTGGATATAGAAAAAATTTAAAAACGTCTTAATTTGGTTTTCAATTCCGGCATTTGCATTGTAGAATAGTCTTTTATATCCATTTTGGGTCAATGGGTCTTTTTCGGTAATAAAATACCACAAAATAAATACCTATTTTCCCATACATTTTGTTCTGAACGTCTACTGTCTTAGGAACAAGCGTACGCAGCGACATCTACAATTAGCTTTGCGTTGCCAACCCCATTGCTGCCGATCCGATACGATATGAACTGTCAAATGAATACCATTGACTTTACGCAATCGCACCCAATATTGTTTCAATCGTTTTCACAGCTAAATACACACATTTTTTGATGAACAAAATATACACAAAACAAAACACATCCAATTATCCAACATAAACACACTATTTGAAATGAAATAATGCTCTAATATAAACTAAACCTCCGCCACGAAACAATACCAGCGAAACCGCAGTAGTTCCCCATGACTTGTCTTCTATCTATCGACGATATGACGATCACATCTGCATAGCGGTTTCGTATCATTATTTTTTTGGCGGAGGTATGCCAACGGTCCGAGCCGATTTATTTCGCTTGTCGTACAACTGACAATAATTCATGGCAAAACCTACTGCGATTTCGCTGGTATAGTTTCGCGGCGGAGGTGTGCTACAGACGTAAGAATTAATTTCATATTAGCATTATTTTATTATATTAGCATTATTTCAAAAATACCAAGCATGCCAACGAATATACAGTGAAGGAAGGTAGGAACAGACATATAAACTAAAAGTTTAATAATTGATTCTCTTTATAAATGAATTTCATTGACTAGCTAGATCAAAAATACCAATCAAGTATTGATTAGTTGGTTTACCCAGACCGAAAATGGCGCCGCAGTGAATTTTATTTAATACTATCGGCCGTCCGCGGTTTCACCCGCGCGGTTCCCGTTCCCGTGGGAATATCGGGATAAAAAGTATTCTATGTTTTAATCCAGACTATCTACTATCTGTGTGCTAAATTTCAACCAAATCCGTTCAGGGTGCTGCTTGTCCTTGTCGGCTGACACATTAACTATCTACTTCTACGAATGACTACGAGGGAATGTAATGATTACTTAAAATACCAGACTAAATCTTAAAAATTCCACGTAAATATTTATGAAAATCCTTTTCTGTTAGCAAATTATTAAATAAAAACCGCTGAGGGCATCACTTTCGGTACCTATAAGATGCACCTTAATGTATGTTTAAACATACATGAAAAAAAATATAAGGTGGTACCAAATGATGTGATGAATGATGATACTAAACAGGTGATAGAGTTGCTTACAATTTTCTCCAAGGAACATAGATCGAAAACAGATTTTTTTTCGCCGTTTCATAGTGTCGGTCAGCTGACCAATTTTGTATGGGAGTATGACAATTCTTTTTTCCTTTTAGACCTATGTTCCTTGGAGAAAGTTGTTCAGTTTAAGCAACACTATCACTTATTTAAGTATCGTCACATCATTTGGCACCACCTTATATTTTACTCTCATCTCATTATTTATACTCAATACTTTACTCTCATTATTATACTCAATACTTAACTTTAATGGACCTATATTGGTAGAAGGAATCAGATATTGAAGTTAGCCGTTAAGAACAAGACCATACACACACACGAGGAAATGCAATGGAAGTGGTTAATAGTTATTTACAAATGTTGTTACAAATAGTTTGGCGGTAGACTATAACCAAACGTATGAAACATGCTGGGTTGTACTTTTACATCAAATAACAATCTAAAGTGAAATTTGTTTTGATATATGATCATTTAATTATTCAGGAATTTATTGGAGTGGAATTTATGCTGTTACAACACAGTTATTACATATTTTACACGTTTGGAACTGTTGCCAGTATAAAAAGCATTACAATTGAGCGAGCAACTATACAAACAAAAAATAGAGAGGACCAGAAGTCAAGCTTAGTACTATGCGCGCTCGAGAAACGCCCTCATATACACCTCTTGCCGACACGGAATAATTGGAATCTCAGACGAATCTCAAACGAGTTCAAAACGCAGTGTGTGAGAGCTATCTAGTCTATGTGTGCGTTGCTAGAACGCGCGTAGTTTTGAGCTTTACTTCTGTCCCCTCTCTATCTTGTGATACAACGCGGTACATCCATCTACTAAAATTCCGCATTTTCGTAATTTTTGTAAGCTGCATAAAATGAGTCCAGTAATTTACGCTGCATTCGATTTCATGCTAAAGTTCTGTTTGCGCCACATGGCAACGCAAATTACAACCCATATTACGCGACTCACGACAAAAAAGGTACAATACGTTTCAAGATTATTGGATGCGCAGAACACAAATTTCTATATAAGTGAGTGGGAGAAGCGTGTGGTGGGGTACGGCTACGCGCATAGCGGCTAACTTCACTGCAGCCAATAAGAATGAAACGCACTATACCTCGTCCTAAAAAGGTGATTTATTACTAAAGGCCGGATTTGCGGTGGCAGGAATACAAACTTGCTAGTGATTACCAAATTATCGTAAATGTTTATATATATCGATGTTTTGAAAATATTTTTGAAGTGGAACTTATTTGATCACGTCTGTATTTATTTTTTGTATTTTACCAAGGAGGATGTATTTCTTAAAAATTTGACATTCTACTTCACTCACTTTGACTTTGCTATCTTTGCATCAAGGAAAACTGCAGTGAATTTTATTATTTATACATTCCACGATTTTCACTTTTCTTAATGTAGGTAGGTAGTTTCTACTATTTCCGACAGTAATTCCAAATATCACGTTACATAATTATAATTTTTTTATCGATAAATTACACAAATAGATAATCAAGTTGTCCACGCACTATTAAACGTCATTTTATTCGTGCCACCGCAAATCCGGGGTCTGTTTATTACACACACGTGTATAATAGCGAATGAGTAGATCAAACGATTTAAACGCCGAGAGCGTTGCACAATAATGCAGTGTTAGCGTGTTTTATGATTGAGGTATTGCAGGGTGCCAGCAAATTCGTTTGTCGTTGTTTATGTGTTTATTAGATTAATTATTAAGGGTTGGCAAATTATTCTAAGCTATGATTATCGCCGGAAAATTGGCAACCCTTAACCCTATCACTGAGTTTGACAGTTGCGTTTTTTGTTTTTAGCTGAGGCAATAGAAAGTGCATAGCATGATCTGTTAAAAAAATATATTAATGAACTTCTTTAATGAAACTTTTAATTACCAGCCGAATATTATATTATTAACACACGATGCGGGGGCAGGGGTAGTTTCTAGAAACCTTATTTTCTGTTTTGCTATTATTTTAAAGTTTAATTCATATCGAGGTTGATTAATTAATGTTTGTAGTAGTGTTACGTCAAAAATGATGAAAAAAGATAATGAAAACACATTTTATAAGTACATACAGGCGAGAACGGGAATTTAGTATTTGTGTAAATTGTTTCCCGCACAAGGCTTGTACGGTTTTTCTCAAGAAATGCGAGGAAATAATATTGGTTATTTTTTTGTTGGTTCGTGTGGCCGTGTGAAAAGACTAGTTATGCAGCTATAAATAAAAAAAAGCTGGCTGATGAGTTCTATCGTTCTGAATTTAGAATACTACTTCCCGCACTAGTGCGGGAAGTGTTGAAATTTATTTTCCCAATTTAGAACGTGATAAGTTAGACCACCACGTAAATGTGGAAGCTGCCGCATTCTTTTTTCAAAAGAAATGATCATATTTCAAGCATAAGTGGAAAAAAATATTTCTACAAATTGAAATTTAGAACGTGATGAACCAGACCACAACGTAAATTATTATTAATTAATTAACCAATTATTTTTTCTTTAATGTTAATATTTCAGAGCATAAGTAAGAAAAATATACTTCATGACGACAAAGGATTTCGAAATAGCGAAACAGACGACAAGGTTTGTAGTTCCCACGGAGTGTACATACAAATGGCAGATGGCAAAGGTGGCATGGCGTATAGTTACGTGTGGTTGTGGTTGTTGGGTGGCGGCGGGTCGGCGCGCTGCAGCGGCCGGTAGCGGCCCACGCTCTCGCGCGCCGGACAAGGCCCTGCGGTTGCCAACACTTTAATCTACGGACACCCCGGATACTCCACACAACCGCTCCGTTATAACTACCTATTAGCTCGGCCACATACAGTACGAGGCATATATCTTGAAATTTTTTCGACGGAGCGGGGATATACGCGACCAATAGCGCGCGCCCCTCTCGCGCCGCCTGCGCACCTCACCGCTACGCATGCCCAAAATACGCGTTCCGCGCAATCCCCACCCGATTTTAAGATATCTGCCTCGTACTGAACACGACGGACTCCCGATTCGGAACTCCGAACGGAATATCGATAATGTTTGAAAATTCCGTACAGAAAAATCCCGCATGTATGTGGTAGGTCGATAGATTTGTATGGATTAGCTGCGTTCGGAATCACGTATGTACGCAACGCACGGCAGCAGGGTAGGTTAATCAGTTGGACTACGAAAACACCTCTTATTACGTACGGCATAAAGGCGGTCTCAAGGTCAGCATGTATAGTCTGACGTGCCGTTGACTGTACAGAACTCCGAAACGGAATTCCGTCTGTGTGTGGCCACTCTTACACAGACACTACACAGTTGGCGTTTTGTACGCGCGCAACTGTGTGTGTAAAGTTAGGGCTACTACGGGAATCGTGTCGCCTCAGACACACAAATAAGCAAATTGGTTTTTTACCGTTTTATCTATTAATATATATACACATCAACTTTGTCTAGGGATTACAGGTGTTATTTTCATACAAACAAGGTAACTTTGAAGCCTTGGTTTCCTGCCAGGGATGTACTGTGCTGTGATCTGATGTTGGCCATCCAGGGAGTGAATGAAGGAGATTCAGATCGTTATACACACCTAGTTAATCAGATCAGCATTCTAAAAGATTAATGGGTCAAAGTTTGAGGATTTCCATACATTTTCATGCTATTTTCATGGTTTTTTTAACATATCCTTTACGTTTTAAGAATGCTGGTCAGATCAGTTGGGTGTGTATAGTGATCTGAATCTCCTCCATTCACTCCCTGGATGGCCATCATCAGATCACAGCACAGTACATCCCTGGCAGGAAACCAAGGCTTCAAAGTTACCTAGTTTGTATGAAAATAACACCTGTATCCCTAGACAAAGTTGATGTGTGTATTTACCGGTGATAACAGTTTTTTTCCATGAGTGATGTTAAATGTTTTGCTTTGTTTTTTGCAACTTAAATTAATGCCGCCGTGCACGAATGTTGACAGCTGTTGAAATACGCGACTAAACACACGATTCGGCACATGAACTCGCGGGGTGGGGTGAGGTAATTGATTCTAAGGCGGGGCGGGGAGTGTCCTTTTTTTACGTAGTACTTATGTCTATTCTGTGTCTACAGACAGCCCGACCACAATCTCAAACAAAAGGCGCCGTTTTTGACAGCGTGTAAAAAAGCCACTAAAGATAGCTGTAATCTTATGATTATACACTATTAAAACAGTTGCCATCTCAAAATTATTGTATCACAATTATTTTATTACATTACACGATACCTGCTATCGGATTAAATCTTTGGGTACTTTCATCTACCTTACAATGTTTAAAGACGCGGTTTGAAAATCACACTATCTTTTCCGATGTGTTGATTTGACTATAGGTGTATTAAATTATTACATACACATACTTTATGTCTAGAAATAAAATTATTGAAAACGAAAACACACAGCACTTTTTACACGCTTAGAAAAGATATGAACCCATAGCAGAAACCTTTAAAAACATAACTAGACGTGTTTCGAAATTATGGAAGTAAAAATTTGCCGATTGTGTTTCAGTTATCAAATTGACCAGTCTAACCCCTTTATAAATAATTAGTATCTAAACTACGAAGTAATTTCTACTATAGATTAGTAGTTTCATTCAATCACTAGCTTTATTGTAGTTGTAGGCTGTTAAACATTTCCCCTTGACTAACTACTGTTCATCGAGCATAACATTATCGAAACATGAAATCGATCTTATTATTTTAATTAATTACGTAACAATTTATTATGATCATTCGTATTTAAGACTTCAGAAAAACGAGCAGCACTTTGCTGTCGAAAGACCTAGCTGCAGCCATCGACATTGTTACGTAGCAATTGTGGACATGTCGAATACTTTTGTTGACGTGCTGACAGCTAACCTCGACCTATGGCGACAGTAGGGTTGCCAAAATTACTATATAATATGGTGTCAAGGAAAAAGGAGATAATTTTACTCTTAGCTTTTTTTGGAAACATTATTTGCGTTTCAAAATCGATCATTGTTTCTAAACATTACATTACATGACGCAGTCACAAGGTGGAAAAGTTCATAATCAGCAAGATTAGGTTCGAACTGATTGAAATAAACCGAAGCGCCAGAACCAAATATTGTATTTCCTTTCGCCTGGACCGCTTCCGATCAACGTAGACGACTGCAGATGGCACCGTCGACAACTAAGTGCTGCTCGTGTGTTAAACACCTAACTGAAATACGCATTTCTTATTTTTTCTGTATAAAAAAGCTGAAACAAAAACCAACAAAGTAAGCCCCTTCGCACACGGGTCGTAAGCGTATCGTCAAGACGCAACGAGTACGAGACGAGCAGAGTTCTACATACGAATCGTCGCGTAGACGTAGATATCGTTTCAGAATATAAACTATGCTATGGAAACAGCATAAATTAGGTGACCAAAACGTTATTTCTTTTTTCAATACAGTTGCTCGAAAATGTGAGCTTACGATGACAGTCCAGCGTGCGGTAAGTTGATTTTACCGCACGCCCGCGCCGTGCGATTTTGTTTACGTACGTTTTTTTTAATTTCTACTAGCTTCCGCCCGCGATTTCATCCGCGTGGACAGTAGAAAAATATAGGGACCAGTTTAAAATGACCTCTTTAGTGTATAAAAGCTAGTACTACGGAGAGTTCAAGCTGTTTCCCTAGTTCCACCCACCTGAATTTGATGAAACATAGCTTAGATTTTAAGTTGGACCTCAATCTACTAAACTTTGAAAAGCCCATCAAAATTCTTTTAGCGATTTTTGCGTTATTCGCGCACAAATATTTAGAATTTACAGTTTTATTAAATGTTGTAGATTACAATTTCAGTAGTTACCTATAATGTTTTCTCGCAAATGTATTGAAAAACGTAGTATGGCACACGGTTGTTAAGGTTTTTTAAAACTCGTGACGATTATAAACCCTCGCCTGCGGCTCGGGCTTATTAAAAACCTCCTTACCAACCTTGTATCATAAACTACTATTTTTGACTTTTGATCGGATTTTGAGGTAGAATACTCCCGTGTGCGTCGATGGAAATTCATCACCAAACGTATGAAAAGTATTTTCTACGCTTTCTTTTTTTACGACAATACGCTACGACTATCGTATTGACAATAAAAATCTCATACGATACGCTACAACACCGCTTCGTGTGCGGACTTCTTTGAACATGTATTATGGGCAACAGCGTCGCTTAACCAGTTTGCAACAAAATTCGTGTGCGCCCGTATCGCCCCTGCACGAACTAAACGTATGTGACAGCGGGCGCGGCGTGCAAGCGATTTTAACCTTAGCAGTGGTTAAGCGACGCTGTTGCCCATGGTACGTGATCGTATTGCTCTCGATCGACGCGCGTATTACGATACGCCTAATCTACGACACCGTGTGCGGAGGAGTGTTAAAGCGAGTGTACAGAGTGACCATCTCAAAGATGGCGAATCTGCCCGACACTGGCATAAAATCTGCCAAACCCGACTCCAGAAAATGCCAAAACGTTATAATAATTGCGATTTATCATTTCAAACTGTCAAATGACAATGGATTTTGACAGTTGAGTGTCGATAAAACGCTATAACACGCGACATATGTCGTGTTTAGAGGGCTCCTAGTTTATTTTCATTGAGAAATAAAAAAGCTATAAAAAACAAACAATTTTTTTTCTGATTTTTTATCATTTTTTAACACCTCAGTAAATAATGTCCTGCCAAATAAATGCATAATAAAATATAAAGTAAATAATTAGTGAATAAGACAGAAATTAGAAGTATTTTATATAGAAAAATATATATATAAATATAAAATATATATATATATAGAAAAATTCTGCCACTTTTTTGAATCGTCAACTTATTCTGCCACAGCTAAAATTTAGGCCCTAAATCTGCCCAAATGGCAGAAATCTGCCACAAATGGTCACACTGCGAGTGTAGTTGATAATTACCGGAGTCCCAGTGCGCGTCGTGGTCGTGGTCGGTGTCGGGCTCGGAGCACGACGACGCGGTGGAGGGCGGCGACGGCGGCGGCAGCGGCGCCGGCGCCGGCGCGCCGCTGAACGTTGACGACAGCGGCTGCTTCTGCACTATCAGCTCCACCTGCACGCGACACACGAATACTACTGTAGTTCGCTAATTTTGTCGTATTTTTTCAGGTAATAAATCACTTCCTACTACAACAAGCTTCCGAAAGACATTAAAGAAACCCAATCAATCATCACATTCAAAAAACTTCTAAAACATTACATAAGTTCAAATAAATAAACTAACAATAATAAATAGGTACAACCTCTTTCTTTTTTTTTTCTTTATTCTGAAGTTGGTTAAAAAGTTTCAATATAAATAAACCATAATCTGTATTAAACTATGCGTTTTTGTTTTCAATTTAAAATAATAAAAAAAATATATAATAAGTAAACTAAAACAAAATAATACTAAAAAAAAATCTAATATCTAATTTCATAAGGAAAGAAAGAAAAGTAAATAGTCCTAAAGTCCTAATAAATTATTCTAACAAGCCACATCTAGCGTTGCGCTGAGCGTAGTTTATACATCAATGTTTTGCTATCATTGCGCCCGATGCCTGAGGCTCGTGTATTTATTGTGACAATGTTTTAAAACTACCGTCCATTAGTACGTATCTCTAAATATATATTTTGTGTTTGTTAATTGTGTTGTTCTCATGTAAGTGAATTAATGTATAATTCTTAATGAGAATAAATGTCTTAAACCTTCCTACAAAATTCTATGTCGATACGTCAAATGAAGCAATTGGAGCCGTGGGTTATGCAAGAAAACTCAACGATGTGTCCTGAACTCCTGAGACGAATTATCAACTGAGAAGAATTAGTTCACGACAGAAAAGGAATGCTGAAGTTTAGTATGGGCGTTGAGATGTTTTCATTATTATTTGTTAATTAATTATTTAATAAATTAAAAGATGTTTTAATTTGATATTAAGGCTTTGGCGACCGTCCAGTGCGCACGCCGTACGCAGGCATATAGACGGGTCGCCTATCTTAATTTTTGATTACGAAAAAAATGAAAAATATTATTATTAAAACCTTAACATCAATTCAAAAGGTCCTCTAATTAATAACTACGCCCCCACATCATTATAATACCTATATTATAGTTGAGTGCGGGAATTCAGCATTTATGGCTCCGTTATGCGAAATCATTTGTCTGTCTTTTTCTTTACGTGTAAAGAGTATGGAAAATAACCTCATTTCTGCACTTTTTCGATGTTTTTCGTTGTTTTTTCATAATTATATTTAGCACAATTATCTTTCTTGAAAAAAGTTATTGGAGCAACTGCACAGTACGTTAAAGTGTATTTTGATGTAGAATTCGATACGTTTACGCTATTATTTACGCCATGAATATGGCCCGCGACAAGCGCTTTTGATGATATTCTGATGTTTTTTTACAATCATCTGTGAGGTTTATACGCAATTTAATATTTGTAGCAACTAGATAAACTTTTTAGCTTGTCGTATGATTTTTTTGGTGGCTACAAGTTTACGTTTTCTATATAAATATAGCCCGCACAAACCATGTTTTCCTATTACCGCCCCTTAACGACGGTGGTAGCTAACCAGGACTTAAAATAAGCCCTACCATCAACCAAAATATACATGTATCCCTCTCCTGGGAACTGATCCAGGGATCTCTGCGTCTTACAAGTGTGAGCAAACCGATAGACCACAAAGACGGGTTTTCTCAAGAAATACGAGGAAATAAATTTTCTTAGTAAAAATAAAATTTTTTTGACTGGTTGGTATAGCCATGTGCAACGACCAGTCATGCAGCCATAAAGTTTTATAAAAATAACGCTAAATGTGTTCTACTCGTTATGAATTTGGAATACTACTTCCCGCACATATGCGGGAAGCAAGTATTAAAATTCATTCCCGCGCTGCATTTCACTTTCACGCTAGAAAACGATAAAAATGAAGAGGAGTACAAAGAAAGTGGCAATATAAAAGGAATCGGAAAGCAATGCTAAAATCTCAAAAGTTAAAAATAATCACAATGATTATTTCAAACAGATTTTTTTTTTATTAGGTAATAAGTAGAGATTAAATAATCGGATGCATATTTAATTTATCTAAAGTTCAGACGTTGTGTATAAATTAACCAGTGGTACATTACCGTGAAATCGGGGCTGTATATTTTATGCTGCTTGTCCTTGTGCGCGTCGTCCAGCTGCCACTTGTTCAAAGTCAGCTTGAACGTCTCCTGGTTGGGGCCTGCGCGTTGGAAAATAATATAAATAAATAAATGTTAGCTTAGTAATTACACAAACGCCGTTCGCTACGTCATCATCATCATCATCATATCAGCCACACGACACCCACTGCTGGGTATAGGCCTCCCCCAAGGATTTCCACGACGATCGGTCCTGCGCTTCCCACATCCAGTGGCTTCCGGCAACCTTCACCCTCACGTCGGTCCACCTTGTCGGGGGCCTACCCACGGAGCGTCGTCCGGTGCGCGGTCGCCATTCAAGAACCTTTCCGCCCCAACGGCCATCGGTTCTTCTCGCTATGTGTCCAGCCCACTGCCACTTTAGCTGAGTAATCCTTCGAGCGATGTCGGATACTTTAGTTCGCCTGCGGATCTCCTCATTTCTGATTCGATCACTACGTTCGCTATGTACTTTGTGGTAATTATGTAGGTACAAGAATAATGGGCGATTTTCTGACGGCTCAATTAAAAATAAAATAAAATAGTACTTAGAAGGTTGGGATGTTCGTACGAGTCAAATTCGTACGAAAACGCATGCAAAATTGCAAAGTGCGCACGGCGTTAGGGCCTACATACTAACCACGTTGCGGCGCCGCACCACCGCAACGCAACGCCAAAATCAGCGGTGCCGCAGAAATGACGTCACACTTATTGACCACCACAGTTTCAGTCCCACCCCGGACATTCCATACCATTGTACTTGTTGTATGGTCTGTGATTGTGAACCGCCGCGTTGTAACTTAACTACCTAATTAAATTACACAAATGACGTTTCTTCATTTGTAACAAAATATTGATGAAAAAAGAACAAATCATAACAAAAAACACCAAAAACAAATATGGGTCGTTGCGTATCAACACTCATGAATCACAGAAAACGTTAAGCAACGTGCGGTGCCGCAAAAATTTGCGTTGCGTTACGGTGCGGCGTCGCAACGCCGATATGTGTGTAGGCCCTTATTTTTATTCGAGCTACCACCGCGTCGGCGCCCACGCCGGCGCCCACGAAGAAGGTGTTGAACCAGAAGTGGGACAGCTTCTCCTTGCGCTATATTACATTATATAGTACTCACTATCGGGCGGGGGCGGTATCCGCACGGCGCCCACGCCGGCCCCCACGAAGGTGTTGAACCAGAAGTGGGACAGCTTCTCCTTGCGCTATATTACACAATACGGTACTCACTATCGGGCGGGGGCGGTATCCGCACGGCGCCCACGCCGGCCCCCACGAAGAAGGTGTTGAACCAGAAGTGGGACAGCTTCTCCTTGCGCTATATTACACAATACGGTACTCACTATCGGGCGGGGGCGGTATCCGCACGGCGCCCACGCCGGCCCCCACGAAGAAGGTGTTGAACCAGAAGTGGGACAGCTTCTCCTTGCGCTATATTACACAATACGGTACTCACTATCGGGCGGGGGCGGTATCCGCACGGCGCCCACGCCGGCCCCCACGAAGGTGTTGAACCAGAAGTGGGACAGCTTCTCCTTGCGCTATATTACACAATACGGTACTCACTATCGGGCGGGGGCGGTATCCGCACGGCGCCCACGCCGGCCCCCACGAAGAAGGTGTTGAACCAGAAGTGGAACAGCTTCTCCTTGCGCATCATCTTGGGCTTGTGCAGCACGTCCACGCGCACGTCGCCGCGCAGGGGCGTGCAGGCCGCCAGCCACACGCGCGCCGCGCCCGCGCCCGCGCCGCGCCGCAGCTCCAGGCACCCGCCAGACACCTGACAAACATCATCAAATAATTATGAGCTACATAAAATTAACTTTTAAAATTAATAATTGAACCGACGATCTGGTGCACGGTCGCGGTGCGCCGCTGGATGCGGGCAGCGCAGGACAGATCGTTGGAGAGATCCTTGGGGGAGGCCTATACCCAGCAGTGGGTATCGTGCGGCTGATATAATAATGATTAAATTATAAAATCAGATAACAATAAAAAAACCTATATGGCAACAATCAAAATCAAACACAAAAAAGACAGGAAAAGAATAAAATTTTATGAGATATGTAGAGTAGATATGCAAGTTATTTTAGCTTTTGTACTTGTTTCATACACATTTTACACTAGGATTTTGACGCCGATGACGCCGAAGAAAAATTCGGCGGCGGCGGCGTGGCTAAAATGACCGGCGGCGAGCGCCACGCCGATCGGCGCACACGTCTAGTACACACCTTGAAGGGCGGCTGGGCCTGCGTGAGCGTGAGCTCGAGCGCGCACTGGCCGCCGTCGAGCGCGGGGTACACACCTTGAAGGGCGGCTGGGCCTGCGTGAGCGTGAGCTCGAGCGCGCACTGGCCGCCGTCGAGCGCGGGGTACACACCTTGAAGGGCGGCTGGGCCTGCGTGAGCGTGAGCTCGAGCGCGCACTGGCCGCCGTCGAGCGCGGGGTACACACCTTGAAGGGCGGCTGGGCCTGCGTGAGCGTGAGCTCGAGCGCGCACTGGCCGCCGTCGAGCGCGGGGTACACACCTTGAAGGGCGGCTGGGCCTGCGTGAGCGTGAGCTCGAGCGCGCACTGGCCGCCGTCGAGCGCGGGGTACACACCTTGAAGGGCGGCTGGGCCTGCGTGAGCGTGAGCTCGAGCGCGCACTGGCCGCCGTCGAGCGCGGGGTACACACCTTGAAGGGCGGCTGGGCCTGCGTGAGCGTGAGCTCGAGCGCGCACTGGCCGCCGTCGAGCGCGGGGTACACACCTTGAAGGGCGGCTGGGCCTGCGTGAGCGTGAGCTCGAGCGCGCACTGGCCGCCGTCGAGCGCGGGGTACACACCTTGAAGGGCGGCTGGGCCTGCGTGAGCGTGAGTTCGAGCGCGCACTGGCCGCCGTTGAGCGCGGGCGGCGGGCGCATGATGAGCTCGCGCACGTGCAGCTTGGTGGCGGAGTACACGAGCCTCGACCGCACCAGCGCCGCGTAGTACTCCACGTACCGCCGCTGCGACGGTATCGTCACGCCTACGACCACACAACGTTACACATTATTGTTGCCATCTACGTTATCACGACCACCATGTTGGTGTCAAATCAAATATGGCATTCAGATATAGACAAACTATGTGTTCCTCATAGACTTATTATATTACTAGCGTAAGGACACGCTCAACGTCGCTACGAAGTGACGCCAGCTGGTTGGCCCTAAAATTACAATTTTAGGGCCAACGCGATTCAGTCATCCGCGAAAGAATATGGTAGACGGACGGTGATTGACGTGACATAAAAATGCCGAATAGTGCATTTGTAGATTGCAAAAATTATGATACAAAAGTTACATGGAATTTCACATCATCGGTAAGTAGCTTTAGATTATTTTTATGGCGTGCAACAGTTTAGATTAACCTTTTAATTTAACTAATGTGTATTCAATTAATCAAGAGTTCAAATAACGTGAACAAACAAAGTAACTTATGAGTACTCAATTCATTTGCAGGCTAGAGTACTAGCACCATATAAATAAGTACCTATTCCGTGGTCCCGTGTCTTCATTTATTATCGTAATTTCAGTGACAACTCATGCTGCATCTCCGTCGGGATACTTTGTTGCGTTGTAAATCACTCATTGCGCTACAAAGTCGCTCGTATAATTTACGCAGCACCACAAAGCGGTTAATGTACGCGATGACATACGTATAGTTCAAGTATTTCGATGTCAGCTGATGTTGATGGGTTTGAATAATGTTTGTGCTACTTAATAATGATATGAGCTTTTTTAGTTTAAAAATTATGATGTGGTATCAAGCTTTGATTAGGAACTTTTCAACAGAGCTGCACTAACTCTTTTCACGTGGCGTTTTTTTTTTTAATTTGAGCTAATTTTATTGTGATGCTATGACTTAACATCAAGGCTGAATAATTTACTATCTTCTAAAATAGATTAGATAACACTAATGTTATGTATTTTTTTTTCTTGCATAATACTCGTATATCGGTCGTAAATAAAACTACAAACCCACCTCCCAAGGTGTAACTCTTCACGATACATTATTCTGACCCTGTTACCATAATCGCATATTATTACAACCCTTAACACAAGTGATAATTATTTAAAAAAAAGTATTCACATATTAAAAGTGTTCCAATTCCACAATAGTAGTACACAATAAGGGTCGAGCGTGCAACGTGATCCATTATTTAGGAGCATTTTGAACAAAAAGGTATTATGGCCTGTGTGTGTGACTATTGTGCGTCGGGTAATTTACGCGAGCTTGTGTCGCAAGGAACGCGCGGCCTTTTATGGACCTATCACTCAACCGTGTGAAATATTTTTAATAAACATAGGTAATTAAAACCTACGAGTATTTTTAGATGTCGACTTGATGAAATAGGGGCCCACCTATTCGACATTGTCAGTGACATAAAAAAATGTCGGTTAATTTTACAAATTTTTGATGTTAATTCAATACTCAATACTTTATTTGCAACCATAATGTAGGTACAGAGGATGGAGAATTCGATCCTAATGTGAACTCGATCCCGTCGGTTCGAGTTCGAATCGAGTAAACGTCAAAACAGTACAATGGAAACCATGGCAACAGTTTCCAAAGTACCAAAATAACAGATTTTTGACGTTAATTCGATCCCGTCGTCGAGAGTAGGGGGAGGTCTGTGCCCTCAGTTTCCAATAAATAAGGAATTAATCCTTATTTATCTATCTAGAGGAGCTCAATTCATGGCCCAGCCAGGTTAAGCAATATTTGTAAGGGTTGGTCATGGGATGGGTGACCAAAAATGTATTACTTATATCGAGCTCCTCCGTACTTTGGAAGGCAATATAAGCCGTTGGTCCCGGATGAGTAAACATCCACCAATGCGTATTGGGCCCGCGTGGTGGTTTATGATGACCATCCTCCTTATGTACCCATAAGGAAGGCCTGCCTGTGCCCCAGCAGTGGGGACATTTAAAAATGGCTGATGGTCAATCTAGCGATATATTGTATTATATTTGTTTGTTAATTTGAATGAATTTTATGTAGAGAAAGCAGTGATATAAAGTATATGATAAACTCACCCTTCTCGTCGTGTGTTCTCTTGGTTCCGTAGAACTGCAGAGCCTCGTCCGCCGTCGCCTTCTGCCCGCTGTACAGCAAGTAACAGCATATCATAGTACCTGTGAACATCAGGCATGTGTTAATAGTGAAAAGAAATTAAATTGTATTTACATGGGGATTACACGAATATGTCATACACGAATGAGAATCTGAGATCGAATTGGTATCGAGTAAACGTCAAAACGGTACAATGGAAACTATGGCAACCGTTTTCGATGTAACAAATGTAATGTAATAACAGATTTTTGACATTTATTCGATCCTGATGTGAACTCGATCTCGTTAATTGCCGTCGAGAGTAGGGGGTAGTTCAAACTTAATACCATCAAATACTCCATCAACTACCATACCACATACTACCATCAAGGAATCGCGCACCGAGGGTTCCGTACAATCATAAATATATTTGGATATGTTACTTTAGTACAGTCTTTAGAAAAGTAGGATAAACGGCGGACAGGTGGAAGGGCGAACAGGCGGACCGTTAATTTACAAATCTTAACCACAGCTGCTCATGGTGACTGAAAAACGTTTCAGCCACTCCACATTGCAAACTGTTTATATTACTAAGTAGGAACTTATTCTTCGTTTATTCGAACGGCAAATAGTAGGTAATTATATTAGAACCAGCCACCAATTATTATTGTAGTATTAGGTCAGCGCCATTTCTTGACCGATAGTGGAACTATTTTTTTCTTAGGTCAGCATTCTTAGGTTATCGCCATCTGTTGACTGGTAGTGGAACTAATGATTTTTTGTTTGTTTTTTTGAATTTCTAAAAAAGTGAGTTATATTGAGACATCGTTTTATTTTTCCTGTAATCTTTACATAAACTACAATCACATAGAATTATTTCAGATTTTTCTCTTTGCATACTTCGGAGATAAGGGGGAGGGAACGGTATTTTTTTTTTTACATTTTTCATAATAAGTCGAAAACTATGCGGCCTAAAAAAAGAAAAGAATGTTTTAAAATGTGCAAAAAGCGCTCTTTAGCGCCCACATGCCCTAGTCACCCCACTTCAAATTTTTAAGACCCCTTTTCAGCCCCTGTTGTACAATTTTTTTTTTCTTATTTGCAAAATAGTTGGGCAAATGTCATCTTAAACTATTCCAAATTTCAAGTTGATACCATTAGTAGTTTTCGAGATATCCAGCTATGACAGACAGACAGACAGAGTCACACCATAAGGGTTCCTTTTTACCATTTTGGTACGGAACCCTAAAAATCGAGCCCCAATCAAGCCAAAATGGCGAACCCCAATTCATGCTGTCACCCGAACATCGATATTTTCCAAATAACTTCGGCAAATAGTACAAATACGAAATTCCTTACTTCGATTTAGATAAATCGATGTTTTACACAGATGTTACAGTTAAACAGATGTTTTAAGTTGAAGCCCGGCAGACCCGCCGAAGTTCGAAAAGTTAGCCGGTAGGGCCCCAGACTGAAATGTGATACCTACAATGCAACCACCTATGTACAGTACTAGGCACGTATCTTGAAATTTTTTCGACGGAGTGGGGATAAGTTCGCGCATGTGCTCTTGTGAGCGACCAATAGCGCGCGACCCTCTCCCGC
Organism: Agriphila geniculea; assembly: GCA_943789525.1. Classification (NCBI taxonomy): domain Eukaryota; kingdom Metazoa; phylum Arthropoda; class Insecta; order Lepidoptera; family Crambidae; genus Agriphila; species Agriphila geniculea. The sequence continues at coordinate 21,492,978 of OX038885.1, read as the reverse complement.
CGCCCGCCCCCCTCACCGCTACGCATACCCAAAATACGCGTTTCGCGCAATCCCCACGATGTATTTTCTGTAAAATTTACTCTTTCCCATACGTTTTCGAGCGAAGTTGCCGCAGATCACTGTCAATTGTCAATGTAATCGCATTGTTTGTTGATTATTTCTCTGATAGTTTACGACTTCAAATAAAACTTACAAACACACAGATTACAATAATTTATCTTTACAAAGATAATGTTATAGAAAGTTAAATCCTCGAATCCTTATTTTATAAATAAAACAGGTCAAGAGCGAGTCGGACTCGCGCACCGAGGGTTCCGTACCATCATAACTGCACCATCAAACCACACTGCAGAGTAGAATAATAAAATTAGTATTGCAGTTTTAGGTCAGCGCCATCTCTTGACCGATAGTGGAACTATGGTTAACTTTTTTAGAAATTTGATCATTTCTAAAAAAGTGTGCTATATTGTGAAATCGTTTTATTTTTCCTGTAATATTTATATAAACTGCTATCACATAGAATTATTTCAGATTTTTCTCTTTGCAAACTTCGGAGATAAGGGGGAACGGTATTTTTTTACATTTTTCATGATAAGTCGAAAACTATGCGGTCTAGAAAAAAAAGAAAAAATATTGAAAACGTGCAAACGGCGCTTTTTCATATGATACCCACGTGCCCACATGCCCTAGTAGCCCACTCCAAATTTTTAAGATCCCTTTTCAGGCCCTGTTGTAAAAAAGGTATTTATTTTTTATTTATTTCTTATTTGCAAAATAGTTGGGCGAATATCATCTTAAACTATTCCAAATTTCAAGTTGATACCATTAGTATTTCTCGAGATATCCAGCTGTGACAGACAGACAGACAGACAGACTCAATCACACCATAAGGGTTCCTTTATTACCATTTTGGTACGGAACCCTAAAAAAGACAGACTTGATCTTGAATGAAAAACCATAACTTAAGGATGGCAAATTTTATGGGGACCACCGAACAGCCCTCCTATCGACGCAACCCTACTTTTTATCCCTTTAGGGCTTCCCACAAAAATTCTGTTTGAAAAGGCATTTTTTTTTTCAAATTTACGACTTCGGCGTGAAAGCGGGCACGAAGATAATGCGCCCAATTATGTGTCGTAAAGATATTTCGCAATTACGACTGACGTTTTTGGGAGCCATTCCGTTTGACAATAGGCCTTGCTGTGTAGGCAATAAAGTGCCACGTGTAATTCGCAACCTAAACCTTTGTTGAAGTCGAGCCCATTATGTTAAAATTCGTGATCGGTTCATATTGTCATGGCGGCGGAGGGTATTGAATCCTTTCTCATGTAAACTAACTAACACAACATGCTGTGTATATTGTACTGTCGTAGATTGTGAACAGATAGGCTTTTGTAACAGAAGTCACTGTTTTACAATGAGGTTTGTAGCTAACTTTTTATTTATTTTTTGTTGTGAAATACAAAGAAGTGTTCTTTTTGTCAGCCTGCCATGCTTGCCTTAGGGAAAGTTGCACAACTTTTGCAATCCCAGTACAATCGGATAGTCCTGCTCCTTAAGCTCCTCCCAGCAGCCACCCACGGTCCGGAACGGCGCGGCGCAAAATTAGTATACAACGCTGTAGTTGTTGCAGTTTTGCCTTTGTGGGCCTTGCAGTGCACAGCAGCCACGTTCCGGGAGTCAGCGCTCAGTCAGTCGTGCAAGTTCTGGCAGACACCTAGTATACAACGCAGTTAGTTGCTCACATGTTCTGCCCTTGCCGGCCTTGCAGTGCACATCAGTCACGTTCCGGGAGACGGCGCTCAGCTAGTCGTGCAAGTTCTAGCAGACACCTAGTATACAACGCTGATAGTTGCTCACCAGTTCTGCCCTTGCCGGCCTTGCAGTGTACAGCAGCCACGTTTCGGGAGTCGACTCTAAGCCAGTTGTACACGTTCTCACATACACCAGTATAACGCAGTTAGCTATTCACCAGTTCTGCCCTTACAGTATACGTGGCTACGTTCCGGGAATCGACTGTTCTCACAATACACCAGTATAACGCAGATAGTCACCAGTTCTGCCCTTGCCGGTCTTGCAGTGTACACAGTGACAATCTGTTAGTCGGCGGTCAGTCAGTCGTACACGTTCTCATATACACCAGTATAACGTAGTTAGTTACCAGTTCTGCCCTAGCCGGCCTTGCAGTGCATAGTAGCCACGTTCCGGGAGTCGGCACTCAGCCAGTCGTGCACGTTCGGGCAGACACCTAGTATGCAACTCTGATAGTAGCTCACCAGTTCTGCCCTTCCCGGCCTTGCAGTGCACAGCAGCCACGATCTGGAATTCAGCGCTCAGACAGTCGTGCACGTTCTGGCAGACACCTAGGAAACAACGCTGATAGTTGCTCACCAGTTTTGCCCTTGCCCACGTTCCGGGAGTCAGCGCTCAGTCAGTCGTGCAAGTTCTGGCAGACACCTAGTATACAACGCAGTTAGTTGCTTACATGTTCTGCCCTTGCCGGCCTTGCAGTGCACAGCAGTCACGTTCCGGGAGACGGCGCTCAGCTAGTCGTGCACGTTCTGGCAGACGTCTAGTATACAGCGCTGATAGTTGCTCACCAGTTCTGCCCTTGCCGGCCTTGCAGTGTACACAGTGACAATCTGTTAGTCGGCGCTCAGTCAAGTCGTACACGTTCTCATATACACCAGTATAACGCAGTTAGTTACCAGTTCTGCCCTAGCCGGCCTTGCAGTGCATAGTAGCCACGTTCCGGGAGTCGGCACTCAGCCAGTCGTGCACGTTCGGGCAGACACCTAGTATGCATCTCTGATAGTAGCTCACCAGTTCTGCCCTTCCCGGCCTTGCAGTGCACAGCAGCCACGATCCGGAATTCAGCGCTCAGCCAGTCGTGCACGTTCTGGCAGACACCTAGGAAACAACGCTGATAGTTGCTCACCAGTTTTGCCCTTGCCCACGTTCCGGAATTCAGCGTTCAGCCAGTCGTGCACGTTGTGGCATACACCTAGTAAACAACGCTGATAGTTGCTTACCAGTTCTGCCCTTGCCGGCCTTGCAGTGCACAGCAGCCACGTTCCGGGAGTCGGCGCTCAGCCAGTCGTGCACGTTCTCGCAGAACGGCTGGATCAACTCGATGTTGGGCGGCGCGTGATCCTCAAACGCGTACTTCTCCACCTGGAATCAAGACATCGTCCTATTTAATACAAGTTCTACTTAGCCATGATTATTTGTGTTTAATATCCTGGACGTATGAATTGCACCCAAGGATCCCGAATTCTGGTCACAATCATAATGGAAATTAAAATCCAATGTATCTATTGAATTATTAGTTCATATTTAATATTACGTATGTACTGTATAAGCAGATTTGTACGGAACGTAATTTATAGTTTTACATACATACAGGTTAAGTAAATAAATTGATTCACCACAATTTTAGTACCTAATAAAAAGTATGTACCTATGTTCATGAACTTCATTCAACCTTTCTTCTTCTCAATATTTTAATTTTCACCGTTCTATAAACCACTAGTACTAAGTGAGGGATTCCGAAGCACTAATGGGTTAAATCCCGCCTCATACGGAATCCCAATCCGAGCGAGATTACAACAGTAGTAATAGTCAAAGTTTTATTTCGTTGGTAATAGTCGACTTGCGCAACACAAAGTACAATGCTTAGGCCCAACGCACACCGTACGTGCCGATAAAGCCGGTCGTTTGCGGTAAAGGCCTCCTCTAACTGCGAACTCAGTTACCTAACTTGGACAAAGATATTATTTATTATGTCAACCAACATACGCCGGATATTCAAACTTAGGTTTGATTTCGGCTCTTTTTTAGTTTACCAAAAAAACTATTATTTTTCTTCCTGCTGCTCTTATCCCAATCCCGATCTTTTGGGATCTATCACATATTTTCTTCCATTCTTCAGATAATTTACTCCCTTTATTATCATATCATTCTTCACACAATCTGTCCTCGTATATTTCTTCAATTCTTCATCCATCAACATTCACTCTCCTACCAAACATTTAACACAACGCAATTAATAAAGGTTAAAGTCGGTATAAAATCCTGCCCCCTGAGTACGTAACTCTGTGTTAATCGATTAAAACCGCAGTTACATAGCTGCATCAACTAAGATAGTTGTCATGTCACATTGGTACTAAAGCAGTAATGAAACTGCGATTTCTATTAAGAGTTGATTGCAACAAAGTTACAAAATCAGGACGCAGGAATACAAGGTATAAATCATAGGGTAGGTATTCCGACCTACATTAGCAAGGGAGAAGCAATGGCCAAATTGTATGTTAATGAAATTCGCGTGAGTAAGGTTTCCAAGGTTGGTTTCATTCCTAATTAATTGACTCCTCTTATATCGGTAAAGAAACATTTAATCTACACTTCGAAACAATACGCTATAGTGCAAGCAAAGTAATACTACAACCAAGTCAAACAAAATAAGAAAGAATTTGAAAATAAAGGTAGAAGTAAAATCGGGGAGAAAATATGGCTTGGTAGTGAATAGCGATAGCACTAAATGTACGCTAGGTCGATTACAGCAAACTTAAATGTCTTATATCAGCAGTTCAGCACTATCAGTCACCAAATTAATAAAATAGCATGACGCAATTATGAGAACTTCGCTAGAAAGGAAACTGTTAATTTATATATTGTAAACAATATCAAATCCAACAAAGATTTTGACCGCCTACCGCTAACTAACCATGTCGAAATGCGAAGATAAACATTTGATGAATTATGACCTTAGTGCCTAAATGTCTTCCGATAAAGTAAGCTATCATTGCGACTAACTTTAGGCAAAGCTAATTTTTTTGAGAACTTGGTCTTCATAAACGACGATATTCTTACAGCAAATGAACATATTGGATGAGAAAAAATTAGCATTATCAAGTATTACATTAAGTTAGAGAAATTATCCAAACAGTGGCTACCTACCACCTACCTACGATGAAATTTCCATATTTGCATTTTACCAGAACTTCATGGAATTTCGGAATTTTACTTTACTTTCAGTATCCATCAATTTAGAGCACTATACAGTTTATATTTTGGCTCCAATCTGTTTGGCAGGTTGCATCTTCACGATCCACTAATTCCATTGAAATCTTTGGCAGCTTGGAAAGATAGAGATGCAACTCTACATATCAGAATAATGACTTAATTCCTATATTGATCTTATGCAGTCTATGTCAGTCAGTTTAGTAAGACACTCGCAGAAGCCAAGTTACTATCTGGACTACACTTATCTTGTATTTACTTAGTCTGTAAGGCGTGCCCCAATACGACAGTGTTTCCTTGTCCGAGGTCATTTTTTGCACGAATGCAATAAATCGCAGGCTTTTCACACATATTTTATTTGATCTTAAGAGGCATATTACGTTTCGACTGTGATTTTTGCGTAAAATGGCCAATTTTGGGGTTCTCGATCTCAGAAACAAAAATACATTAACAGTTTTGACTTATCGAATAGTGTAATAGCTATTGGAATAGTACATAACGGCCTCGCTTTTTTGAAAATTTGCTTAACTTTATAATTAAACCCGAAATTGCAGAGAAAGATTTTCATAAAATGCGCGAAGGCACTTTTTTGGGGTCATGGATTGAACTACTGTGCTAAACAAATGAAATAAAAAAAATTGAATATTATCTCTTATATAGTCGAATAGTTCACAGCAGCCTCGGAATTTTGAAATTATGTAAGGAATATGTGAAAAAAAAAATCCCAATCAAAAACCATAAAACTACTAAAAACGCTCAGAATTAACTGTGAATTTCTCCTAGATACATAATTAATATTACGTAAAATTTATATCAGAATAATCTTTACTTCATAAGAAAATCAAATTTCATACTTTTATTTGTTATTTGTACTTCTTTTTCTTTCTGTGTATGTTCAAAGTTGACTCTAAGAAATCGTTCACCAACTTTAATTTTCCTTTCTAACTCTTTAACTTTCCAGTGTATCATTATATTACTTTTTGTCGCGAACACATATAAATATATTTAGTAGACCCAAAGGTTTCTCTAGGTTGTAGCGCTAAAATCCGTCAAAATCGAAATTTCGACGAAAAAATGTGATAGGGCCCTTAACCACAACTTTATAAGGTGTTACTTTGGTAACTAAGAACGATTAGAAGGTTAATAAAATTGTTTTAAAAATTACCTACTTAATTCATTTAGCATTGAAGTTCTAAGAAATTTATCCGTAAAGTCTTTAAATTTTGTAGATGTTCAAAATGTTCCTATTTATTTCATAACTCTATTTTGTGGTACAAGCGCACTGAATTTCTGTACATCATTATACGAATTTGGTACTTCAAGTGATACTCTCATCAACAAAGTAAAGGCTGGTTTACATTATCTTAGTCTTTAGTAGAGTGCTTTAGTGGAAACATGTAAGTAAACGGTCGTCTTATGACTAAAAAGAGTAACGTTCTAGTAGCCTTTCTACTCGCTTTCCAGTAGAACCCCCTGCGCGCCCGCTCACCCCCCGCGCGATATTTTACTCGCACTCGCACTGGAAGCATGTAAATCGACATTTTAGTAGCGTCTTTAGTAGAGTGCATTTGCCGGTGAACGCGTGACGTGTAATTGAATTAAATAATAGGTATTAGGTATGGCGAAAATGACACTCTACTGGAAGCGTGTAAACGGTCACTGGAAAGGCACCAAAGCTACTAAAGCACTCGCATTCGAATCTACTCGCACGCTACTAAGCACTCTACTAAATACTAAGATAATGTAAACCAGCCTTATGAATTCGTTGTCTACCTACAAGATAAGTAATCATTAGCGTCACCTGCGCCTGCGCATAAAGTAAACATCCCCACCTACATGTTTGCAAGTACATGAATAAAAGCGCAATTTAGGCACGTGGTGGTGTTCCACGTGTAGGAACGTAGGTACACATCATATCGGGTGACCGGTCATCATCCGCCTAATGATACCCAACACACTGACCGACTGACAAAGCTGTAATATTACCCGCTGATACAGGACTATAGTCCCACGCGGAAGTTGTAAATAAGATTACGAAGCATCCGACAGAACAATTATTAATCCAAGAAGTCCGTAAATCTGAGACTTTAATAAAAGCTCCAAAGGTATTTTCCTCTTTCATGTGAATTATACAAAAAAGAAGATTAATTTTAAAAGACGTATAATTTACACTTTAATGTAGGTAATAACATGTATTTTATAGCTGTTAAATTTATTTTAAGATTCAAAAGTCGTTTCGGTGTTAGTATTTTAGCGACGTTAAAGCAAATAAATGCTGCGGTTTAATAGAGCAATTTAATAACGATAAAGATAGTCTATAAGTATATTTTTACCGCGTGGTGAGAGATGCATCGCATCATTCTATTACTATAAGAACTGCAATGTTGTGCTAGATAAATCAAGCATGAAAGAAACACGGGAAGCCTGAGACAAGAAACGCCTCTCTGCAATGACAACGTGACATTTTTGAAACCGCATTATTCCAGGAGGCTATTTCCAAATAACAAAGAAGAACATTTTTAACTTCTTCTTCTTATTGTATGAGGAATAGTGGCCACCTCTGGTGTTAGAGTTTATCAAGCCGCCTGTAAGGCCTCTAACTTGGCTTAACGACTGCCATCAGATGACAACAGCCGGGACCGACGGTTTAACGTGCCCTCCGAAGCACGGAAGCGCTCAGTTGTAATGCCACTTAACGGTCACCAATCCGACACCTGGCCGGACCGAGCGTTGCTTAACAAACGTGATCGAGTACGATCAGTCTGTCAAGCTCCGCCATAAATCAAATCAAATTGTTTATTTGCATAAACATGTGGTAAAACAATGGTCTTAAAATTAAATTGTACCGTTACATATCTACCATATGCAAATGGCGTGCAAATATTTGAAAAATAATCGTAAGTGGCATTACAAAAGCTATGTCAGAATTTAAATAACAGTATCATTTCAAAAGCTAATAGAAATAAAGCTAATAAAAAAAGAAAATAATAATTTATAAATATTTGAAGTGATCATCATAGCTATTGAAATAAATACATTAAATAAGGCAAAAAAAGTCAAAAAAATTACAGATTCATAACAAGTCAATAAGAAAATTAAATAATTAATATAAAAAATTAAATAAATAATATAATAATAAGCGCTTGTACGCAACATTTTTAACGAGATGTCACGTTGTCATCGCAAAGAAGCGACGAGCGACGTTTCTTTGCGATGACAACGTGAACGTGATATCTCGTTGAAAACGTTTTTTTCATTATTTGGAAGTAGCCTCCTGAAAGGTTGCGATTTTGGAAATGACACGTTGTCATCGCAAAGAGGCGCATTAACTACCACGAGGACAAAATGGACTGTCCAGCAGTCAAAACTGGTAGTTAAATGAAACTTATTGAAGTCGAACTAACTAACGAGTCCACTGACTAGCCAAATTTTTTTCTTTGCTTTCAGAATCGTATAATCGTTAGCCAATTCTCAAAGTGGTCTCAGTTTCCCAGGCGTTGACATAAACGAATAATTATAATAATCGTTATTAACTATACTTGATATTTGATAAGATTTTTAAAGTAATTTGGCTATGAAGGCCTGAGGTATCAGTTCATTTTGGAAAAGGGGTCTCTTGCCCAAAATAGTTTGGGAATCCCTGGTTTTAAAGCGTTTGCAGCACATGAGTAAAAAAAACGTAAACTGAACAGAGTCCAAGCTGCCTACAAACGGTCCGCTGTAGATTCTCATGCAGTGACATCCATTGTCAAATGTCAAAATTTTTCATTTCAAGAATTCTCTTGGCACAGGTGAAAGGCTAAATCAGCTCAGCTTTACCTAAGACACATCTGTAAAAATTCATCTAATGAAAAATTTTGACCTAATGTCATTACAAACTGGACTAGTAGGGTGACACTCGACAGCAAGAAATCTCAAGATTTGCACAAGCTGTCGTCAGTTTTGGCGTTTAAAACTAAAAGCTCGTATCACCTTTCAATTTCTGTTGGCACAAACAACCTCACCACATTTTAGAAGCCATCAAAGTTACAGAGCAATATAGACGATTAATTCCTATTTTAGGAACGTGTGAGCTCGTCCACGTTAACATGCTTGTACGCAAACCTAAGGTCATTTAGGCGAAAGACTCTCCTGCATAAACGATAAAACTCTTCGGCGCCAGGCGTCTACTTATCAAATAGCCAATTTCTCATTCCGACTACTTCTCAATGAAACATCTTCGCAGCTAGCAATTACCGACTACTTCGCAGACTGCCTACTTTTCTCCCAAACGTCACCTTCGGACATTTAGCATAAAAATATCCAGACTAGTCCATTTTGGCGTATCAGATCACCGTATCTTTAACATACACCGCTAGTTTGGTTGGGCGTGCGTTGAAGTAATATCAACGCACGCCCAACCAAACTAGCGATGTATGGTAAAGATGCGGTGATCTGATACGCCAAAATGATACAAGTCTGGATAAAGCTTTAGGGTAGGTTATTTTACTATCTTCACTAAAAGTCTGCGCCAACTTTGGATGGCGACCTGAACAACCTTCATGCCACAATGAAAATATTAGGTATACCATGTATCGATTGAAATTACATAATAGGACACTTTGCAAATGAAAACTTCTTTATATTGTAGGCAATGAAAACTTGTAAATTATTATGTGAGGAATAGGCGTGGTGGTGCCTTTGTTTTGTAAGTTTCATCAAACCAATCTGACATCACTAACTAACGTCGTATGTGATTAATGTACCATCAAGAAAAACGAAAACTTGATTAAAGCCAAATATGAGGATACCCAAATAAATAATAACGTAAACGTGAAATAGTTTGTAATTTAAGAGCTGGGTCAGACTTAACATTAGAGATATCGAACGAGGAGGTAGGTAGACAGTAAAAATATGATCTAATATAAGAGGAAACATATGTATTGAAATTGTACCTAATCCAACATCAAGCAAGCTTTGTGCCTCTATCCAGTATCCAGTAACAATGGGTACAATTTCGTTATGTTTTTTACAAAAGCAAAGAATAGAATTTGCCTGCTCGAACAATGAGTTCAAAGAAGCGCTTTTTACAACTATTGTTAGTCTCACATCTGGCAACGACTACTAGGTACTTTTATGTAAATATCATTTTATCAATTTCCCAAGAATTTACTTATGATGTGTCTAGAAAGACCATCAGACTTGGCCGTTCATGATAAGAGGTAGTTGCTACGGCACAGAGTGGCACAGTTCAAATGTATTGTCAGTAACGCACTAGGGGGCTTCAAATACCGCTATTTCGTTGTTGACTAATACCGGTATTGAAATGTCAATACCAGGGGCCGTACCGGCTAACGAATCGAACTTCGGAAATTTTGCCGAGTTTCAAATTAAAACAGATACATCGAAGAAAGGAATTTCGTATTATACTATTTGTTAAAGTTATTTGGAAGATATTGATGTTTGTGTGACCTCATGAATTAGGGTTCGCCATTTTGACCCAATTGGGGCTCGATTTATTTGTTTTAGTTTGAATCCCAGCAGACTTTTCGAAATTCGATACGTTACGTAACGTATCGAACGTACCGGCCAAAATGGCGAACCCCAATTCATGATGTCACACGAACATCGATATCTTCCAAATAACTTCGGTAAATAGTACAATAAGTACGAAATTCTTTACTTCGTTTTTTCTGTTTTAAGTTGAAGCTCGGCAGACCCGCCGAAATTCGAAAAGTTAGCCGGTACGGCCCCAGAATACCAGTATTGGAAACCCTAGTATGCACAGGACAGAGGAGTTCGCAGTTTTGTTATCAAAACAAAATCTCTCTGTTGATACTTTGCTTTCTTCTGTGGCTTCCCTAGTAAATACTATTATTATCATAATACACTATATTGTACTTTTACGTATACGTAATGAAAAGTATCGTCAAAACAGACTACAATGATTTTGCAATGGAAAATTCCACTAAGCGTAGTACGTATCCCATTAGGAAATAATAATGTAAACCTCAAAATACAAGTTGCTGTAAGTTGTGAAGATAAGCAATTGATTGATAGTTTTTACTCTATCACTGTTGCCTAATAAAACCAATAAATAAATTGCAATTTTGCGAGAGAAACATTTATGTTGCGTACAATAACATGTTATTTCTTATATTGAATTCATTTATTCACACAAAACAGAGTGCTTTATAGTTGGTGGTAATTTATTATAATTTAGTTTTCCGTCTTTCTTTTATCATTTGTTTTCTATGCCTTATACCGCTAGTATTTGCAAAAAAAAAAGATTAACGGCCCGGCCACAGCCACCACAGCTGAAGTACATTATCGGAGGGTACACATTATTTGGTTTAAAGTAATAAAATTAACTTTAAACCAGATAATGTGGACCCCTCCGATAAAGTGAAACCACCGATTCAAAAATCACTGCGCGGTTTCTCGATGGATGGAGGCCTCAGCTCGTCGTTACGACCGCGCAGTGATTACCGAATCGGTGGTTTTACTATATCGGAGGGGTCCACATTATCTGGTTTAAAGTTAATTTTATTACTTTAAACCAAATAATGTGTACCCTCCGATAATGTACCTCAGAAACCGGACGGGGGGTAATTGAATAATTTTTATCAACAATACTCATCTTATCTTGAATAACGACGCCAAAAGTTCTACCGGTCGGCCGTCCACTGCGGAGGCGTCTCGGTGAATAACTGATAAGATAACCGTATCGATACGAAGGGCGGGTGGCGCCATCTAGTCTGCTCCGCCCGACTCCGACAACAATAAACGGTGTTGCATTCTATTTTTAAATCGCGCACCCAAGTAGCTGTTGTGTAAACATAAAGGCATTATAGCTGCTTTACAGGCTCTCAGCTTGTCAACTATTAACACAGGGATTACTAATTCCATTAGGAACATAACACAAGCACAGATTAAAAACACTTTGCCATTTATCAAAAATGTTTAAAGACTGTACGATCATGGATTAGTCGAGTAAGTAAACAGCTCCAAAAACTAAAGAGCGATGAGTTCAAAGAGTATGAATAACCTTTGTATTAATAAAAAAACAATTTATCACGCGCTTTGTAATAGCATTGTTAGGGATTGCAATCCGGATACTTCGAAATTCGAAAATGACTGAAAAATCCGGATTTTCGAATTTCTGATAAATCCGGATTTAAAGATTCAAATCCGGTTTTTTCGGATTTTGACGACAGTGAATTTATTTTTATTTTATTTATTTATAATCAGGCAACAATGGCCCATAGATATATACCTTAAAAACTAAACATATATTAAACTATAAAACAATGTTTTTAGTTAATAAATAAATAGTAATGTTAGCAAAGAATTTATTTGACACTATTTTCTGTGTCGAATCGGAGGCACAGGGCAATTAATGTCCCTCGAAAGTGCCTGTACACCATGCCCTGCGGCCAGAAGTCCTCCTTCACGAAAAGTCTAGCTTTGCTGTCGGGATGCGCACCACAAACGCCAAATTGGTATTATGGAGCCATTTCAGAGGATGAACTCTCAAAAAAATTTGATTTTCTTCTTAATGTATGTAGTCTATCACGTCCTGCGTAGTGGTGGTGTGGTGCAAGCCAGACAGGTACACGGCCGTGGTTAATATGGCAGCTCGCAGCAAGTCAACTTCCTAATGCGTTGGGCCCTATCACTGCAGTGCCATGGTGATTCTGCCTCGTTCGCTGAAGCTGTAGCTTTATGTTCCGAACCACGAGGAAACCGTCTTCATCTTGTCCCGGTCAGACGACATTCTGCGAAGGAGCTTGACGAGAGCTGTCTGCTGCGACTGCGGCCTTGAGTTGTTGGCGGCAGCAACATTCCGTTGACAGCTGACGGGCGCACGCGTCTCAGGCGAGCGTTTTGGATGCCTGGAATTTCAGCATCACTTCAGCCAAACTCGCCTTTAGGGACACGATATCCTTAAGGAGGCAGGTCACATCGACGTGATCGAAGGTGACGGGAGGCAGCTTGTTGAGGTCCCTCACCACGAACGTCGGCTTATCATCGGTGTCGGTTTCCTTGAACAGGGTGATGATCTCCTGCAGGCTCTTCTGTGTCCCCGCACGCCTCCGGGACACCATCTGGTCACCCTTGCCGAGAGTCGTACAAATGTTTTTTTCACCATAGCCACATCGTCCTCACTGAAGTTGGACTTGCAAATTTTCAGTGCGCTCACCTCATTCATGACGTAGAGCTTTTGTTGTAAGAACGCCAGGAGTATCAGCACTTTTCATTCGATTATTATATTTGCCATAAAATCATTCATTCAACAATCACGCGTCCTCATTTAGCATTTAAACAAGTAATTTCGATTCCTTTGTGAATTAGTAATAAAATTTATTTTCCGAAACTTATCTATAATTTAAACTATCATTCGTCAAGGTGTACAGCCCGGCTCGTACAATGCCCATGGCGTAAATTGATAGGGACGATGATACCAATACGTGGAATTGACAAAAAAGAGGGGTTTTCGCTCATCGGTCATTGAAAACAATGGCAAATTTTTTTATTCATTTAACTCGGGAAATATGCATTTTATGAAAAAAAAAATGTGTCTTAAATTTATCGTTCCTACGGGTTCTTTAAAACTAATAAGATAAAAAAGGGTTTTATAAGTACTCGAATTTAAGCAAAAAAAAAGTTCAGAATTATTATTTTTTGGGTTGACTATTGACTGCTCACAGAGTCCCGAAGGCGATACTCCAACTGGACGAAATCACCCTGAACCTGACTCCCCGTCCCTATCATTACATAAGATTAGGTACCTGTCCCGTATGTATGTAAATACTTAAAAAGGTTTTGTTAAACATAATAAAATAGGTATATAAAGACCATCCATCATTCATCCATCTATGATATACCTACGATAAAATATATTTTAGATATAGGTTCTGGCAGCCGTCTTTGCAACCTATTCCGGCAGCCGTCATCACCACCGGTTCCGGCAGCCGTCCTTGCAACCGGTATCGGTGACTGTTCTAGATACCAGTACCGGCAGCCAAGGCACTGCCGAGTCCTTAACTTTTCTTCGATGTATATATAATTTATGTTTGACCCGACACTTCCGAGATATGAGAATTTGTGGACGTGTTCCACACATCCTGTACTGTTGTTTCCTGCTCCAGATCTCATCTCTTAGGTCTTTCGGGTGTTGATTTTTAACCCTGTAATCTCCGCCTCCCATCGCGGGTCGTGCGTGTGACTCAGCAGTCATAGGTCATCGGCATAATCCAGATCTTCTAGAACGTTCGATATTCCCCGCTCTATCCGCGAAGTTTGTTGTGATAGGGCCGATACATACCCTGTCGAGCACTACCAGGAAGAGAAGAGGCGAGAGTAAACAGCCGTGGCACACACACGCATGTACTGCAGTGTCTTCTGAATAGAGGCTGTCGTATGTAAACTACAAGTCTACAAGAATATTTCTTGTAGATGGCCTTTAATAGGTTGATGATTTTCGGCATGACGCCCATTTCGGATGAGCGAGACCAAATGCGTATCAAAGGCTTTTTCGAAGTCTACAAAGATGCGATATAGTTCCCTTTGCCATTCAGATGCCTGCACGATTATGATACGATGAGTGTTGATCTGGTCAGTACACGAACGATTCGGGTGGAAGCCAGCTTGCTCATTGCGTAAGAGAGATCCTACAGCCCTCGATAACCTGTCCAGGATAATCTTACAGAAGACCTTGGATGGTACCGAAAGCAAGGTGATGCTTCTTTATTTACCACATTGGCTTAAGTCACCTTTTTTGGGCACAGTTATAAGCAGCCCTTTATGCCAGTCATCTGAAATCTCCCCGCGTCACCAGATCTTCTCATTAAAGTACTTCAACGGCGGAGGTTAAGTCAGCTATTTGCATTTCCGCAGTAATAAGTTCGAGACCTGGGGTTTTGCCAATTTTGAGAGAGCTAATGTGGCCTTGGCCATTTCTTCGTGTGATGGTGGGTTCACGTTTATGTCTTGTTAGTGAGCTGGTCATCTTTGGATTTTAGAGGCTTCCTTACGTGGCTGCTAAGGTTTTAGTGGCTATATATAGCTCTCTCAGAATACCAGAATTAGCAGCGAGTTGGGCATTATCGGCAATACCGTCAGCCCACATTTTCTTACCTTTTAGCGTGCTGCAATATATTTTTATGAGTCTGACAGTACAGTAGTGCTGTCTGAGGTAAAATCGGAGTGATTCTTTAGGTGTCTCTAAATTTAATTGAAGCGCTCTTTTGTTGTTGACGAGCTCCCAAGTTGAAGTTGACATTCAGTCTTCTAGGTTGTGAGATTTGTACCCTAGAACGATGGAGCTGACTTCTGTCTGTATAAGCCACTTTAATTTGGTTTCACTCCTCATCTAACGAGTTGCTATCTGTTCTGAGTCCAGAGAAACAATTACGTAGTACGATTTTAACCTCGTTGCCAGTGTTCGGTTCACTGTGTTTAGATACGTCATACCTTCTTCCAACCTTGCCAGGTCTTCTGGCTGGCCATGCTACCGCGACCTTGAGACGCAATTCCGCGACAACCATGTGGTGGTTGCTGTCTTTATCAGCACCTCTATGGTTTTTTATTTAATTAATTTAAATTATTAATTACTAAGCAAATATTGCTTTTGATCTGACTGATTATGCATGTGATAACTTAATAAGTATTATAATTGTTTAAGAAACACAGGTTTTTTTCATTACGAACCCATAAAATAAAACACGTGACTTCAACCACTTACATTTAGCATGAAATAAGAGTGATAGACAAATTTTTGAAAATTTTGATAAAAACTTCGAAAAATCCGGATAATCCGGATTTCTATGTGACTAAAACTCTTAAATCCGGATTTGAAAAAAATCCGGATTTTGCAATCCCTAAGCATTGTGCTTTGTAATTGTAATCGAAACATATTGTTTGTCCTTGAATAGCAACCAACGTAAGGCCTTAACACCTAACCATAGAAAATGGCCTAATTCAAAGCTATAGCGATAGCGATACCAATGCACTGTCCCTCCTTGTCATATCATAACCTTGGAAGGCTCAAGAAAGTAATTGAGTTAGGCGGTAGGCCTGCTGGGACCTTCATCATATCAGCCGCACGACACCCACTGCTGGGTGTAGGCCTCCCCTAAGGATCTCTACAACGATCGGTCCTGCGCTGCCCGCATCCAGCGGGTTCCCGCGACCTTCACCAGATCGTTGGTCCAACTTGTCAGGTCGCCAATTCGCCATTCTAGAACCCTTCCGCCCCAACGACCATCAAAATTCAAAATAATTTATTCAGTCTAGGCTGTTACAAGCACTTGTGAATGTCATAGAAGCTACGCCATCGGTTCGCAAACCCTAAGCGGGAGAGACCTTGTAACGAGAAGAACCGGCAAAAAACTCGTCAAGGGGTGCTTTTTTCTCCCTGTATATTTCATACAGAGTCGTCAACATTGAAAAATGAGCTCCACGTTTAAAGTGAGGTCATTTAACATCACAATAATTACAAAAGTTTGCACACAATGGGTAGGTAGGTTAAAATTAAATATATCTACTACATTCATATAGGTAAATGTGAGAGTAAATAACTTTCAACTAGTTGAGAAATCACTCTGTCTGCTACTCGAACCAAAAAACACTTGATGCAAGACATAAAAAGTAAAAACGCAATTCTTACAATTCAATATGCGTTAAGATAGGTACTCAGAAGCAGACCCATTCCCACTGGCAGCACCCGTTCACGAGCATGACGCATGGACCAGCCATCTTTTCATTAGTTCTCCTTCGGATCTCCTCATTTCTTATTCGAAGCGCCGAGCAAAGGCTGAGACCTTAGCTTATACAAACTACTCAGAGCTTGCTCTAGGCTAGGACAATACATAACTTATGAATAATAAATTTTATCATGTTAACCCCCTTCCCCCTTTAGAAGTAATTTAAAACTCGTACTATCACTTTTACTTGCAGGAAGGAAATCAGAGAAAGCATAAGTTCTAAACCACTTTATCCAGGCTACTGGCGTAGGGTTATTTAGACCCAATAGGAATACCTTGACCCTAGGGCTATCATTACATCTGTATCATGGGATAAATAAATCTCGCCCAAACTGGGAAAAAGTAGGAACTTTCTGCCCCCCAATATTATGTCACCGTTAAAATGCGGAAATCAGTGAATCTGCAAATCAACTAGTTAATCTGCAGATTCACTGGTCGATTCAGTTAAAGTGCGGAAAATTGTTTTATTTCTTACTTTAACTAGCTAATCTGCAGATTAACGACCAAGGATCAGTTAAAGCACGGAAACAGGTTCTTTTATTAAAAAAAAATTCTAATAACATAAAATGGGGTTGACACAAAAGCGGGGGGACGGGAGGGTCGCAGCCCCCCCACAGGGGGGACTCGGGAGGCGAAGCCCCCCGCCATGGAAAAGTCTTAAGCCCACCGGTAACGATCAATTGCGATTGTCAATTTTTCCGCAATTGACGCCCAATGACGGAAAAATTGATCGTTTACGCGTGCAATTGAAGCGATTGTCAATTGCTCCAACAATGGCATTGACGGAAAAATTGACAATCGCAATTGATTGTTACCGGCGGGCTTTAAAGAGGTCATTAATTAGGTTAGGATTGTGACCAAAAACGCGCGAGCCGAGCGAGCAGAGCGAGCGTGCCGCGGTAGCGGCCGGCGAAGCGCCAGTAACGAAGTTTTTGTAAAATAATCTTTCAGTATAGGTCTTTTACTTAAATTTCCTGAAGCCTTGGCTATTTCACTTACTGTATTCCGCACTTTAACGGTGTAGCATCCGTTAATCTGCAGATTAACTAGTTAAAGTGCGGAAATCGTCTACTTTAAGAAAAAATCCGCACTTTAACTGACTCGACCAGTTAATCTGCAGATTCACTAGTTAATCTGCAGATTAACGGATTCCGTACTCTAAAGGTAACATATACATTACTATCACAGAATATGTAATAGTACCACTACTTGCAATTCGATTATAAAACAGTACGCGCCATAATACCGTTAAATGAAGCAACAAGTTCATATCAGTTTGTATAGCTCAAAAGCTTTTCAAAGCTAGGGATGGCTAGGGTCAAAGTAATCCCATGCATATCCCGCCTTTACCCATTAACTGTTTACCCATAAACTTTAGATGTTACGAAATGTTTTTAAAACTGACGTTTAAATAAGATCATTGTTGTAATGTATAAGTTGACCACATACGTGATCATAAAACAATAATAATAAAATCAAGAATAACATTAAAAGCATACTTATTTTATATCTTATCGTTAGCAATAAGCTACTTCGATTTATCATTCACTTACTTACGTACTTTTATTTCTAGATTTTTATTTTACTGTATAATATTTAAACGTTTTTCAAACGATAAACATTGAAGATCAAGTTTTGCTTTTAAAACTTATAATTGGCAAAATTATAAATGATCTATAAAATAACAATAAAAAATTATTTATATTTGGTTTTTGGGGCATAAACATCGATTTTTATGTTTATTACTGACGAGAAATGTAATATAGAACGGTAAAACGTGTGTGACGCCATAAATGGGGCTTGAATCTGATTATCGCTTTTTGTATGTTTATTTTAAGCAATTGCCTGAAGGATTTTAATAGTTATTTATGCAACTGTAATATAATAAGTTATGAGGGTATTAATGACCGAGTGTGATAACTAATAGTATCACATGAGTGTTTTAATACCTAATTATGTACAGCTACATACAAGACTATCTGGGCAGTTCTCAAAAAACTTGCAGATTCAGATATTTGGGATGTCCATAGCATACATTTTATTAAGGAAATTTAGGCTACAGTTTCCGTAAAATAACTAGGTATTTTAGATTATTCTTTAAGGACTAGGCAGGCAACCCCATCTATATTTTTTAAGTAAGTATCATTGTTGCCATTAATTTATAAAATCCACTTTAAAATTGACAAATTTTCCTCCCCATACTGTCCAAAAATTGTTCTATCGTGTTTCTATAAGGTTAATCTTCTCTAATATAAAAGTGAAGGGGTGACTGACATATCAACGCCCAGCCCAAACCACTGGACCTAGAGACTTGAAATTTTGTACATAGATATTTTATACAATGTAGGCATCCACTAAGAAGGGATTTTTTGGAAATTCCACCACATAATTTTTTGAAAATTATTAAATAGACTTGGAACTTCGTAGGAGTACTTCTTAAAACAAATAAGCAAGCTTGTGTTTCGTGGTTTTCCGAAAATCAACCCTTTAGGGGGGGTTAATGGGGCAAAAAAAGCCCAAAATTACTGACAAATCGACACACAGTCCAAGCTACTGGACCTAGAGACTTGAAATTTTGTACACAGATACCTTATACAGTGTAGGCATCTACTAAGGATGGATTTTTGAAAAATTAATCCCTAAGGGGATGAAATAAGGAATTAAATTTTGTATGAAAGTCCCTCAGTTTTGAAGCTAGGATCTCCAAATTTTGTGTTTAGACTGATGATTGAAAATTAATAAATATGTGTCACAGCGTTTGTCAAAATTCTACCCTCGATGGGGTGAAAAGGGGTATGAAGTTGTGTATAGAAGAAAATCCTTTATTTTCGAAGTAAAAATCGCTAAATTTATAATTTAGGCTTCTGGATGGAAATCTATCGCAACGTATATTGTTATTATTAGTATTTTAACCCATATGGGGATGAAATGAGGATGAAATGGGATTAATAAACCTAAAAATAGATATGGAAGTCATCATTGGGGTTTTCTGGGATGACGATGGCGGGTCCCCACCAAACGCGTATAAACGGCTGGTCGGATCCTGGTTGAACATTCCCTAATGATTTTCTCTTTTTTTATATTTTTTTATTTACGTTAATAATCGTATCGTATTAGATGAAATTTTTGCTTGATTTCGGGTATTTTTTATGAAAATAGTTGTAACGTTTAAAAGATTTAAAATCTATTGGCACAGTTTAGGGTTAATTTCATTTTCCATCGGTTGTTCGTTCTGCCAAGAGCACAGAATATAGGGTTCGTTTAATTAATGCACTCAATAATTATCCATTACGTCGTGGAAACTCGTCAGCGATATTCAATACTATTAGACTGATTATTCAATTAATGCGATTTGTAGTTACCGCGCCGGGAAGCAAAGCGAGTGGTTTAGTCGGATGATCGTTATCAACCAGCGAACTGAAATCTATGGAACAAGCATTGCGCTCAAAAAATTAACCACACGAAAGTTACAACTAAGTGGATGGAGCTAAAAATGCTGGCATTTACTTATGCAGCACAAAGCGTCTGAACACTGGTTGCTTATTAGCGACCATAATTTGTATACTCATAGATATTTTCTATTAAAAACGAAATAATATGATTTTTGCATATTTTTACCTTCGTTGCGTCTTTTACATCAATTATGACTACACAGGACGACATTTCTAATAAAGTCTCGCTTTCTTTCTTTTCTTTACAATACAAACTGCAATTATTGTAAAGAACGCTAACGTCAGACATCGGGCGTGTGCTGGCCAAGCTGTGCGGGTTGTAATTTTTCGGCCCTGCAGTGCCATTTTTAAGCAATATTTGTTTGCAATTACACTTCCATAGATTTTAGTCCGCTGTTATCAACAGTCAAAATGATGCGTTCGTCAGTTCGAGTCATAATCAATACAATATCTGTAAAATAATGAAATTAAAATAGTGCATTATTTGCACTTTTTCTTGCTTTAAAATCTAATGACTCTCCAAATCGTCAGGGCACCACAAGTATGGACAAAAAATCCTTTAGTTATCGTTTAGATTATTATCATCCAAATCCGTTCAGCCATTTCTAAGTTATAAATTATGTAAATAACTCGACTTTTATTTATGTATTGTATACCCATATCTTCAAAAATACTTACAATTGATAGCAGCAAATACTTGTCTAAAAATGACCTTTCTAATGATATATCACATAATTTTATAGGGTGTGTATTCCAACTCCTTAGATCTTGCCAATCAACCAATTTTTCACATTTCTGGAGTGTATACAATGGGGAAATTGTAAAAATATATAGAATAAAAGTAGTAGAGAATTTTATAAGTTTTCATTCGGTAGAAGAACACTTTTCTCTACAGCGCACCGTTTTGGACATATCAGCTAAAACCCCAAAAGAGAGACTAAACCCCTAATCCCGCTCACCTAGACAAGGGGACTTTAGTATATTCACACCCTAAGCACCCTAAACAAGTTTCTGAAGAAATCGCCTATGTATCCGCTCACGTACTCTACACCTCTTTTTGAGCCATTCGTCGAGTGGACTAGTGTCAGGTGCAGATTAGGTATACTCGTCCTTTGTACTATCGAGTGGTCTATTGTGGCTATGCTCACGATTTACGTAGACACAACATTTTCCTTGAACGGCCCTCCTAGGCGTGTTTAGTCGTTACCTTTTACCGATGGCATTGTACAGGTTAGTAATAAACTTATACCGTTTGCCGTGATATATAATGTAATGACATTCGTATTATCCGCAATTTATACAAATAGTGTTCTCAAGAACAAGGATAAGGAATTCCAGAGCAAAACATATTGTTATTTTGTTAAGCATCCTTTTTACAAATATCCACGTTGCTTTTACAGCCATTCCTATGGAAGTTCTATTAACCACATTTGATAATGCCTAGATATATTTGAAACACGCTGTAAATTATTATTTATGAATGTAAAACGACACTATCATACATGTTATAAATTGCAATGGTGCTGTAATTAAATTAGCGTTATACCATTTTCGATAAAAAAGTACATAAATAAACTTCACATTTACCTGTAAACCGTAAGCTTTACAAAAAATAAACTCATTTTAACGACCTTATAAATATTTATTTTTATGTTAAAGAACAGGTTGAATGTATAGTTTTTATAACCAAATTAAAATTCTATAACAATTTCACGTACATTTTAAATTCTCGTTGCTATAATTGTGTAAAAATATCTCAACGCAAGAGTATAGTTAATTATTATTAAATAATTAAACTTAAGAGTTCCTACCACCTAGTGTCTGTGGCCCATAGCAATTTATTACTTTGTCGATCCAATTAAAATACATACAAACCAGGCTATAAAGACTGGCGTAGTTGTAGAAGTTGGGCGATGCGCCGGCGTCGATGACGCGCATGCCAAAGAGCAGTATTACAGAATACTAATATAATCTAAAGTCCAGAATGCATTCTTGCATTTCATCATCCCCTCCCACTGAATTTACTTCACCCTGCGTACGTAGATCGCTGGTTACGTCCATTGCAGTCATCGTTACGTCCATCTGATTCACACACTTCGTTCTCATCATCACTCATCTCATCATCTCACGTATTACTAGTGCCATTAAAGAGATCTTTTACCGCCTCTATGGTCTAGTGCAGTGGTTCTTAACCTTATTGGCTGGCGACCCAAAGTAGAAATATATTTGAAGTCCGCGACCCTAATCCAATTTTTTTTTATTTTCCAGTGACAGGTACCCGCGACTTGTCTGCGTGGACAGATTTTTTGCTATCCCTCGGGAACTGAATCTCATTTTTCTGCACCCCTGACAACATGAATGCAAAATTTCATGATCGATTCAGTAGTTAACGTGAAAGCATCAGCGCTCTGGGCTGGGCGACATTTCTACGGGTGCCCCCTATCTGCGATTCCAAGATTTTCAATTTTACCTGTTGGTTAAAAAACGGCCGCGCAGCGATATTTTTAGTCAGTTTCATCTACTAATCTTGTAACCTTTCTTGTTAATAGTAAAAAACGGCCGCGCAGCGCGATTTTTAGTCAGTTTCATCTACTAATTCTATAATCTCGCTTGTTTATAACAAAAAACAATGGCCGCGCAGCGCGATTTTTAGTCATTTCATTTATTTATACTAAAAAATGGCCGCGCAGTGCGATTTTTAGTCAGTTTTATTCGTCGCCTCGTCAATCGTTACCAGGAACAATACGATTGATAGTCGACCGGTGGTCGGGCGTTTTCGGCGCCCCACACACGAGGGCGCCCACTGCAGTCGCACCGCTTGCACCGTCCTAGGGCCGCCCCTGGATTTTACAATGGCCAAATCTTAAACGGCGCATGGTAGCGAGCGAGCGTTGAAATTTCGGCGAGATATTGCCAAGTTGTTGTGATTGTATACGCACTCAGAGAAATAAAAACAACTACAAACATACAAACTGCCCTAGTGACATACTACGCTTATGCATATGCATGGCTAAGTTATGGCATTGTCCTTTGGGGAAATAGTACAGACGCACCTACCCTATTAACACAACAAAAGAAACTAATACGAATAATATCTAATATAGAACAAACTGATAGCTGTAAACCCCATTTCCGTAAATTTCAAATCCTGACCCTTCCATGCATCTACATTTTTGAGATATGCAAATTTGTTAAAAAGCACCACAAATATTACACTGAGCGGAAGGATATAAAGACAGCTCATAATCTAAGACACAAAAATAACCTTGTATTGCCGGTCTCTCGATTGTCTCTTTATGGTAAAAGCCCTTTTGTGATGTCCATTAAAATATATAATAAACTCCCAGAATCATTAAAGCAAGAAAACAATGAAAAAAAGTTTACACAACAATTAAAACATTTACTTATTGAAAAATGCTACTATACGGTAGAAGAATATTTAACTGATAAAATATAGTAAGTAAATAAATAATAATAACCAAAATCATCAAGTTTATTTAGCAATTTCATTAATAAGTAAAAATAAATAACAATAATTAAATATATATATATAATAAAACATAAATAAAAATAAAATGTATATTAGGAAACTATTTCAGAATATATTGTGCATGCCATGAATGCTCTGTAACACACTACTACTATAATTATAATAAATATAGTATATAATAAATATTACATAATGTTATCAAAATGACCAAAATTATTGAAGTAAATGTATTTCACTGTAACTTTAACTGAAAAATAATAAAGCATCCTCCTCTCTTTTTAAATTGCTATGCCCAACAGGGTCTATAATGAATCCAAAATGTATGATTTCCACCAAAATGTACTTATAGATGCAATAAATGAAATATGAAATATGAAATTATGTGTTGCCACCATAACGATTTTGTCGCTAAAAGGGAAATTACGATAGTAAGTAGGACCAGTAGTATACTTTGTGTTATGACATCGACACCTATAAATAAAAATATTCGCAATTAAAAACGTAAAATTTTATCACTTTTTAAATTCGTTTGGGGGCCCGCGACCCAACCCAATACCTCTCGCGACCCGAATTTGGGTCGCGACCCGAGGTTAAGAATGACTCTCTAGTGGTTCGCCCACCCGTGTAAGACGCAGGGTTCCCGCGTTCGATTCCCAGGGAGGGTACAATCTGTACTCTGTTTGGTTGGTGGTAGGGCTTATTTCAAGTCCGCTTGGCTAGCTACCACCATCTCACCTAAGTCTGATGCCATAACAACAATTTAAAAATTGATTGTGTTCTGGCAGTTAGATGTAAGATAGCCAGTTCCCCAGTGATGAGGATTCCGGGTGTAGTGCGCTTCCACCTTCAGCCTTATCGTCACTTAACATCAGGTGAGATAAAGGCCAAGCACTAAGTATCCCGTTGAGAATTAAAAAAACCCGGCCAAGTGCGAGTCGGACTCGCGCACGAAGGGTTCCGTACCAAAAACGGCAAAAAAAAACACGTTTGTTGTATGGAACCCCCCTTAAATATTTATTTTATTCTGTTTTTAGTATTTGTTGTTATAGCGGCAACAGAAATACATCATCTGTAAAAATTTCAACTGTCTCGCGGTTCATGAGATACAGCCTGGTGACAGACAAGACAGCGGAGTCTTAGTAGTAGGGTTCTGTTTTTACCCTTTGGGTACGGAACCCTAAAAAGATCAATAAACATTATAACAAGGCAAAGAAAATAATATTCAATACACTCCAAAATTTTCATCTTGACTTACAAAGTTTTTACATAAAATCGGATAGGTCTTAGAAAGTTGTAAACTATTTTCAAGTATCCTCAAATTACAAATTTTGCCGTCTTTGTATTCGCAATATCATAAAGCGAAGACTTATTTGAAGATAAATAGGATTTTAAATTGCTGCGTAGCATTGGAACTCTTCCGAAGAACACTTAAGAAAAATTGTAAAGTTATGTTCTAAGCAGAATACAATTTAAGTTTACTTTTATAAAATAATTTTGATCAAATAAATTGAAAAGTACAAGAAAGCAGCTGAAAATGAGAGATCAAAGAATCCCACTCTTGCTACCAACATTTCGTGTTAAAGCACCTATTCGGCGTTAAAAGGAAAAAAAACCGGTCAAGAGCGAGTCGGACTCGCGCACCGAGGGTTCCGTACAATCATAAATATATTTCGATATGTTACTTTAGTACAGTCTTTAAAAAAGTAGGATAAACGGCAGACAGGTGGAAGGGCGAACAGGCGGACAGTTAATTTACATATCTTAACCACCGCTGCTTATGGTGACTGAAAAACGTTTCAGCCACTCCACATTGCAAACTGTTTATATTACTAAGTAGGAACTTATTCTTCGTTTATTCGTACGGCAAATAGTAGGTAATTATATTAGAATCAGCCACCAATTATTATTGTAGTATAAGGTTGCGCCATCTCTTGACCGATAGTGGAACTATTTTTTTTCTTAGGTCAGCATTCTTAGGACAGCGCCATCTGTTGTCTGGTAGAAACGAAAGAATTTTTGTTTGTTTTTTGAATTTCTAAAAAAGTGTGTTATATTGAGACATCATTTTATTTTTAATAACATCATTTTATTTTTAATATAATCTTTATATAAACTACTATCACATAGAATTATTTCCGATTTTTCTTTTTGCAAACTTCGGAGATAAGGGGGGGAACGGTATTTTTTTTACATTTTTCATCATAAGCCGAAAACTATACGGCCTAAGAAAAAAGAAAAAAATGTTTTGAAATGTGCAAACACCGCTCTTTCATATGATACCCCACATGCCCTAGTTTCCTCACTTCAAATTTTTAAGACCCCTTTTCAGTCCCTGTTGTAAAAAAAATATTACTTTTTTTATTTCTTTCTTATTTGCAAAAAAGTTGGGCAAATGTCATCTTAAACTATTCCAAATTTCAAGTTGGTATCAACTTGAAACTTGAAATTTAGTAGTTCTCGAGATATCCAGCTGTGACAGACAGACAGAGTCACACCATAAGGGTTCCTTTTTTACCATTTTGGTACGGAATCCTAAAAATGCAGCTCATCGGAGACGCGAGACCCGTAAAAACTTAGCAAAATAAACACAAAGTCGCAAGTAAAATTATTCTCAAAATTATATAAATTATTCAATTCTCAAAATATCTGAAAAGATATTTCAATTTAATGTCGAGGTAATTCCTCACATTGTTGAAATAACGCTGACTTGTAGCGTAAGATTGGGATATACCAGAAAAAATTCGACCATGCCACTGGTGATTCGGTTGCTCAGGGGTCAGAGCATTGGACCGGACATCCAAAGGTCGCGGGTTCGTTTCCCGTCCGAGAATTGATCTTGTGTGAGTCGTATTTTTTCAACTATATTATTTACGTAGTATGTATTGTATAAGATTATATTGTAATGGACTTACCCTGTCGTGGAACTTGCTCGAGTCGTAAGACCGCTCGGAGCAGAGGTTGTATATCTTGTAGTGGTCTTTGTGCATCTGCTCCAGGAACCTGAAGACCTCGTCTATGTGGTTCCTGTACACTCCTTCCAGCTTCTCTGCCGGGAAGCCCATCGCTATCAACCTATCAGTTATATCTGTAGAGACAGTCAAGGAAACATCGAAAACACAACATTAAACACAATGGAATATATCCCAAATAATTGAATAAGATATTTTAAGAATAACCCGCCAACACAGTGCAAAGTTGCATTGTTTACAAAGTAACAATTGATGTGCTGTGCATACGTTGGCCGCCATTATCTACCAAATACTTAAATCCAAATGGATAATTTTAGTATTCCGTCTTATGATTTAGCGTTCCACGTCTATATTCGTTTAGTAGTCGGATCGGAATCTGCCGTTCCTATTTCTGGTGAGTCTTAATTGTGTCCATACCTCCGATCCATATAATTTATTCCGGGAAGAAAACATAATATATCTTTTTTATATAAATTTATGATATCGCATGAGATGTCATTTGCTTCAAATAAAACTTTTGAAGCAAAAGTATTATGAAGAGAAATAAGTATTAATAACATACTGCATAATATTGTCGCTAAATTTAAACTATCGCCTTGCAAAGGATAAACCTAAATTATGCGGAGCTGACTGCCAACCTTTAGTTGTTGGAGAGGTACCATAAGAAGAAGCATATTTATTGTGAGTCATATTTATTAAGTTTGCATTTATTTTTGTATCCCATTGTTCGCGACCTTTCGTATAAAATATCCTAATAATACCGATTAGCGTTGCACCCGTTTATGTATTCACAGGCAATATATCGGAGTTTTATTACCGAATGACCGATGCAACAGGTTTCTCGTGCACGTTGGCAGCATGACAATTCGAGAGCTTTCAGTTGGAAAACTTTGGATTTGAAATACTGGTTTAATACCAAGCTGGGTCACGCCGCTTTTATCCCACGGGTGTTGAAATGAGAGGGTCTCCAAAGCCGAATGGTTAGTTTAAGAATCGATCTTTGAGTAACATGTATAGACTGGACACCAAATAGCGTCTGGTTGCCAACATGTCGTCTACATCTATACGCCATAAAACCAAGAATCCCGCAGTCGACTTATTACAAACTCGAGATAATGCGGTATCAGCTATTATTTAATGCTGTTCTGTCACTTCTAGATTACCAGTGAAGTCTGCTTAGTTCTCATTTCTCATAGATAGGGAGTGCTATACAAGTAACACAAGACATATAATAAATTAGCTATTACCTTCTAAACGGACGTGTCAAACATTCCAACAACACAGCTAGTAATTACTAGATGAGATCGTTGAATTTTTTTCGGTAGAAACATCCGATAAGGGCATGATCACCGGTAGACTCAGATTACATAAAGAACAAATAAGTCTATAGCCTATTTTACCAACACTATCAAATAATAAAGAAAAACGTATGCCTATTACTATTACGTTGCTAAAAAGAAACTTGAATCACTCCGCGAAAAAATGAGCACGCTTTTATTAAAAGCGTTCCAATAACATAACGTTTTTAAACAAAAAAAAGGTTTTGCTTATCAACGTTCCATATTGTCATATCAATTTCGTTCTATCACCGCGGCCTGATTTCATCTCTTAAAAAATGTCCCTAACCAAGATGCTGATAATGATTAGGGACCTAAAACAGGAAATTGCAAATGTAGAAGACATAATATTAATACGACACAAATAGACAGAAATAAACGGAGCTTAAGTGGGGATTTCAAATTTTCAAGAGACAACACGGGCTCAGTTAACGTATTTAAACCATTTTCGTAAATTGTTTCGGTACTATATGAAGCAATTTTAATCCTTACTGGTCCTTTCAAGGCCAACCGTTATATTGTGAGACTTAAAAACAATGTCAACATAGTTATCACAGGGAAACAAAGTATACAAGATTCGCGCGTGCAAACATCCGACAAAATATTAAGATAATAAATGTCATCAAACGCGAGCTTTTGGCGTCGTTAATGAAACGAAATATTTTCAACTTCTCAATCTTAAAAGAGGTGACCAAAGACTTCATCAAGTGTTTCAATTCAGCTGACATTTCAAATGTGACACGGAAAGATTACAATGTAATGTCGTCAAATTCCTGTCACTCATCGCGCTTAATGCGAGTGGGACCGCTATGCTTGACCCATTCTAGACACAGTCTGCGCTCAACTCTTGGATTATATAGCATTTATAGCAACATAGAATGCAAACATCGGCTGCGTCCGTGTGGCAAACGTGTGGCTAAAATATTCGGTGCGCGTAGCCGCGGACACGGCAACGGGCACGTGGAAACTGAGATATTGGTGGCGGTGGTGGCGGGTCACCAACCGTGAACTGTGAAACACGCTAGATAAATATGTAGCATGCTTTTGCCATTGTTATACTAGCAGCATTTACACGAGTTTTCCTTACGAAAGGTATTGCATAGATAGGTGGAGACGATAGTTTCAATACTTAATGAACACACTACAGCTGTAAATATTCCTACCGTCCGCGATAATCTGGATTAGAAACTTAATTGCATTAGACCAACAGATATAATGCTTGATAAAGTAATTTATAATCTAGACACTAGCATTGAGAGCTTACAACGAATACTAATCACATAAATCGATATAAAAATCATTATTCATTCCGCTCGGAAGGTTAGCAACTGTAATGCTTATTAACACATAATTTTGCACTTTAAATCAATTGACTCTTATCAATAACAATTTGGATTAGATTACAATATAATAATCGTCATTTGTAGGCGGTCACCACACCATGCATTACAATGCGAATAAATTAACTATGTACAGTACAACAGAAGTGACCAAGTTCTTGCGAAATCTATAAAAATTCACTATTTTTGTCATACATTCTTGAGTTTGGTTATTCAAATATCAGTTATTTTGATTAATTCTGACGCATTCAATTTAGTTCTCACTATGAATTATATTATTCCCGGAAATAAAGGCGCATTCCGATGAAATGGTATTGTGTTACGTACGACATAAAAGTGACCACAAAATAACCAACACCAAATTGTTTTACGAAAAACAGACGTAATGTTTTACGATGAAACATCCTTGACTTGCCCTAGCGCTGCCTGGTCTGCCAGTTCGAACTATATAATCACTATACCTACGTCCTGTACTCAAACTGACGTAAGTACTATAATTTTTCCGTGTTTGGACATAGGTACTAGGTACGCACGCCTCCGTAAACCATGTTGAATCATATCATTGACTGATGAAGGAAAGTCGCAATTAATTGATGTGATGCTCACTGTGACGCATATCATCAGATACAATACGTAGGCATGACAGACACGAGTGACGCTAACTTTAAAGATTATAGTGGTTACTATTATTGCCATTCAGCTGGGTTGTAATTTTACAATTATTACCACTTTTCCAAGACTTAAGAAATAGTGCATCATTTTTTATTTTAGCTCGTAACTGGCAAATTATATGGCCAGTGTAGTATGCCTTAGAAAATCTTTCATTTTCCAGGAATTTTATGGACGCTAATTTGTAAATTAGCTTTGATCTATAATTATGCAATTCTGTTGATGCAAGAAACAAGTATTAGGCAGAAGCTATACATATTTGCCTACGGGGCTCAGAATTTTTGGGTAACTTGGAAGCAGAGTGTCGGTGCGCGGTGGTTTACTCGATGTAAATACAACTTTGGTTTGGACACATGTGGTGCCAAACGAACTTAAACATAACGCTTAAACCCTAGCACAGAATAATACTAAAAGCCTAGCTAGTGCCAGAGTGCCAGACAGATCTGGTACGGTAACCCTACCCGTCCGAAGCCCGACAAAGCGGCGAATTCGTTGCATGTTACTACAACATGAGCATTGTAGGTTTCAGTTCAGCCACGCTCGGCGGTCGCCCGGCAGGAAACTGCGGCTCCCAAAATCGAGTATTTTAGAGTATTAAGTTACGCGTTTTTGTCTTTTGGTTTTAGACTTTTGTTACAGGGATTTAACCGAAGACGAATGACTTCTAAATGGGATACTATATTAACTATTAACGATCCATACAGCGCGTGGGTGATCGAAATTGTGGCTGTTCTTTCATTTAGTAGTGATGTGAGCGAAGTTTTATTAAGAATAAGGAAAAATATAAAGCACAACTCTCTTTCGATAAAATACCGTTGGATCATTTCCGGAATAAATGTCTGGCCATATTATGACTAGTGGCTCCGTGAGCTGTACACCTCGCGATAAAATAAAATAAAATGTCGACATGAAGTTTTCAAAACACACAGTAGGTACGTAAGTATTCGCAGATGGTGCTTCTAATTTTGATAATTTTTCAAAATGGGTGAATATTGATTTTATAAATTTGAAAAAATTGGCTTGACTAAACAGTTATATATAATTATCGAACCTACTCACAAAATTTCACCAGAATCGGTTGAGAAATGCGACCTGTAAAGGAGATCAAACAGCCGGAAAGCTGGACTGAAATATGTTTTTTTACATATCTCCGTCATTTTATTAAATTTAGAAATATTGCCTCGACAAAAAAAATCTATATATTTATCAAATCTGCTCACAAAATTTCACTGGGATCGGTTGAGAAATGCGACTTGTAGAGGAGAACAGACAGCGCCGGAAATCCGGACTGAAATAGGATTTTTTTATATTATCTCCGCCATTTAAAAAAAAATTAAAAACTGGCATGACAAAAAAAAAACTATACAATTTTCAAACCCGCTTACAAAATTTCACGAGAATCGGTTGAGAAATGCGACCTGTAGAAGAAAACAGACAGAACTGGAAAGCCGGACTGAAATATGTATTTGTATGGTTACAAATATTAAAATTAAATTAATTAAAATTAAAGCAAACTGACCCTGCCCCAAATGGGATAATCACTAAGAAGAATAAAACTCGATTAAACTAGTGGCTCTGTGAGATGTAGACCTCGCTTTAACTTAGGCAGGTTCTCCACCATTTTGAAAA
Source organism: Agriphila geniculea (assembly GCA_943789525.1). Lineage (NCBI taxonomy): Eukaryota > Metazoa > Arthropoda > Insecta > Lepidoptera > Crambidae > Agriphila > Agriphila geniculea. The sequence continues at coordinate 21,461,323 of OX038885.1, read as the reverse complement.
TGTTCGAAAAACTGAATCGACAAAAACGATATTAAGTATAATATCGAACCTGCTCACAAAATTTCACCTGTAGAAGAGAACAGCCAGACGGCCGGACTTACGAAAGGAATTCTGCCCAAGGTGAAACGGAGACGCTTCGCGCTCGCTCGGTCGATAAATGGTCCTGAACCTTGTTCTGTTCAATAAATTACGTTGACGATTTTTTGCTTATATTTAAGTTTAGAAGTATTTAATGACCATTTTTATAACTCTATAAAATTCAATATAAAAAACAATGACTTTTATTACCAATTTTATTACTAAAATAACTATGTCTGTCTGTTTGAATCTTTTTTTACCTGAACCACCTGAATAAACGGTTGAACCAATTTTGTCACGGTAGAGATTAATTGGATCTTAAGAAAAAGCATGCTATTAATCCCGAATTTTCCACAGGAGACAAATTCGCAGGCATAAGCGTTATATTTTGGCTGATTTTTATGATACAAAGTGAGAGGGAGGGCAAAAACACTTGAAATAAAACTATAGATCCATGCATCGCCATTTCTGTGCGACGACGTCACTTATTTCGTAAGTTGTCTAGCCATTATAATAAATAAAGCCAAACTTGCGAAATCTAGTCTGAGTGAAACTGTCAAAAGGATGCATATTGATGATTATTCAAATTTGTGCCTTAACTACAAATTAATAATAAATGTGGAAGTTTCAACTTTCTCGGTCTTCTGTATGTTAAGGTTCAGACAGACAGACAAAATGGCATGACAACTAAAGAGTACAAATTTGAATAATTATATTAGTTTAAGTAACTCTTGTCATAATGGCATTTCAAATGAAAGAAAGAACTAGTATCTCACAAAGATTTTGATTCGAGAATTTTCTTAACCCGTCAAATGAGAGGACAGGAAATTGAGACACAATAGGTTTTCCATGTGGCCTCATGCGGCCGCTTGGCGTTTAATGATTAGCCGATAATTTGCAACAGAAATCTTCATTTAAACTATAATTAGGTCTGATTTAAGATGACGGTAGGAAGGAACTGTAGGATGGTTCCATAAGAACGATCTGGTGAATGTCGGGGAAGCAGCTGGAAGCGGGCAGCGCGGGACCAATTGTCATTGAAAACCTCAGGGCCTGAGGGAGATCTATGCCCAGTAATGGACTTGTTTTGGTTGACATGATGATGAATGAGGTCTGATGCATTCAGTATAATGAGAAAGGAGTAGTTATGTATCCCGTACAGAAAGAAAGTAGAATAGATAAAATCAGCAGTTCAAATCTTAACATACTTGTATGTTCCCTTATTGTGGTTCTTTCGTGTTTTTAATGAATTCAATTTGGAATGGCTCAGACCGATGCTGGCTCTCCTACCCAGACATGTACTTACTGATTTTATTGCATTTTTTATAATCAAACTTGTTGCCAATTTAAAAAAAAAGCGATCAACATTTTTAGGATCAAACAAAAATACTTCACAAGTTTTATGTCTCTGTCGGGGACCTCTCGGTCGCACTCTGAATACAGAAGCGAGTCAAGCGAGGTTCGTGCAAAAACCACTAAAAAGCGTCATTTTCCAATGAAGTTAGTGACAGTTTGTAAATTTATCGCGCGTTCTGATTGCAACATTCACCAGCGCGGTAGACGCGTACGAAATAATAAATTAGTTTGCAATATTTCACGCCGACATTGTTTTGACCACTGTCCATATTGTGTGCTGACATTGTGTTAGTAAAAAAAAACAATAAGTTGTTAATAATTTGTGTGAGGGGGTATGTTAATTACCTACTTACTTACTTTTGGATAATGGCTTATAAAGTTGTCCAAGTAATTAGGATTGCCGCAGGTATACTATGACATACGTGGGCTGTTCCAAAAGTTTTTAGCCACATGGGACATATATATATTTTTCTGTAATTATTTTTATTTGGCGGGTAATTTCAATAAAAATACCCTCGGTGAAAATCAATGCCCAACTCTACGTGGTCTTTTTTAAATATATTTATTAAGTTAATCTGTCGCTCTTGTTTTCTTTGCAATAATGGTCGTCTTGCGAGAAGCTTTTCATGCAATGATTTACGATACTCAAAACATAGGCTAACCTTTAAGGAATCTTACAAAAATTTACACACTGCTTTTTGTAAGTCTTCTCCTTCGTTAGCGACAATTTTTTTTATTTAAACGTGGTTGAAAGAACTTTAACGCTGCTTCGAGACCCGGACGACCATGGACTGCAGCAACTTATGAAAACTTCACAGGATAGAGTGGCTTTTAAAGGAACATGGGCAAATTATATATCGAGAGATTCGGGCTGAACTAAAGATTGAATCACGGACAGTTTCCACTATCTGGCATGAATAACTTAAAATCTGGAAGGTTGCCTCTAGACGGGTACCTCATTAACTCAGAAATCAGCAAAAATACGTTGTATATTGGAAAATATTTTGAAAGCTGGTTAATCTGAATGTATTTTTATGCGCAATGAGTTAGGAGAAGAAAGCTCTAAAAAGTTGTAAATAATGTTTTTTAATATTCTTGTTATTTTTGTTTCACTAAAAACTTTTGGAACAGCCTATGCACCAACTCCGATTGCGATTTTGTACAAGTATTACAACATAAATCAAAAACAAACACTGACCGACGAACTGAGAACCTCCTCCTTTTTTTGAAGTCGTTTAAAAAGACAACACAACCCTAGTTTTTGTTAGCAAACCTCAAAAAGAAAACACATGTATTGTTGAATTGTACTTCCGACATAGGGCTCGTTGCAAATAGAAACACCTCAAGTGGATATCGACCAAGTGGTGCCATTTTCCCGGAAAACATCACATAATTCCTTCACAAAGGCGGCATAACCAATTGGATAAGTACGCCTTGTTCCCATAGCGACGATCTCGTCTAGGCGTATTACATTAATATATTCAAGAAACAATTTCTTCGCATAATTTTACAGTGCGAGCTTACCCATTTTAACAAATTTTTGCCCCAAAATGGAGTATTTACATTACACACTTGTGTTTAAGTGCCCGAACGCGCGCGCCAGAGCATATCTTACTCTTCAAATAAACTGCTTTTTAAAACCCTAAAAGTATTTGATGTAATATATTTCTTGTCATATTGCGTTACCTAAATGGCCTGTTTAAATTCATCGTATTCATCAATCCGAGACGTAATGTATCCACTTTGGATTTACGTATAACAACAAAAAAATGCTGGATAAATTAACTGAATACTAAATTAATAGCCGGCCTTGACTGTCGTTTTAGAAAAAGAACTGTTGCGTTTTTTGGGTTAAAATGTTGGTTCAGTGAATTAATAAATACCTAGATGACAAAATGCAGTTTTACACTAATTACTCAACTTTTATCGAGTTTTCAAACACATACATAAATCTAAACAAAAATTCTGAAATGAAAAGTGTAAGTGGATCATTATTGGTGCCACACAGTCTATTGAATATTCACTGACTGGTTACTTAGCCGTTCGTTGCTAAGGCGGCTGTCCACGGTGCATCAACCCATCGATATCCAATTACAAGAAATAAGCGAGCGAGCCGGCCGCTGACACATCACACGACACGAAAGAGGATTATCAACTCGACAATTCGCAGACGGCACACTGCAATAAATGCATAACGTGAATCATCAATCTGACCCAGATACAGATGGGGTTAAATAACTAATGACTTACTTTTGTCCTTAGACGGAAAATCGTATCGATCGCACTTAACAATTTATTATTAACTACGTTTGACAAGGATTAAGATAATTATGCTATCTAGGTCTGTCTCCTTAGATTGTAGCAGTGACTGAACTAATAATGTGTGCTAAATGAGAGATAGACACCCTACCCTAATGTTAAAAATAAATATAGTCAATATCGCACACGATAATCGGGCAACTTTATGGAAACATACATCAAGATCTTTATCCGTAATCAGCACTCGAGATTATAATTACACTCGACTTTTGGAATGTTTTAGAGTCCTTAGATCAAAATACGAGATAGCTAAACCATATAGATAGTACATAGTCCATTATAAATGTACGGTTTCAAACATTAATCTGGGACGTTCAACTTTAAAGACGTCACTTTGACGTTTTATTTTTTATGCTGACCTATGCATATCATATAATATCTATAGGTCAGCATCAAATATGATAATATCGTCCAATAAATACATTTGAAATAAGACATAATTGACCGAGCGAGCACGAAGTGCGAGCAAAGCGTCTCTGCTTCAGCTTCGGCAAAAATTATTTCGTATGTCCGGCTGTCTGTTCCCACCTACAGCTACAGGTTGCATTTCTCAACCGATTCTCGTGAAATTTTGTGAGCAGGTTCGCGAGGTCTACAGCTCACGGAGCCACTAGTTGTATCTAAGCCACAATAAACTATCAGCTGTTTAAGTCACTCCTAAAAGAACTAATTTTAGTTGTCAGTTTTTTTCCCGGAGTATCTCATTGGACGATATATTATTATTATCGTCAACCCCGATAATTGTCCAGTAATTATTTTGTCATTTCGCTTTCAGCCGGTCACTGAACCATTTATCTATCTATAGTCTAGCTGCTTAACCAAACGGCAATTCCTTGATAGGATCACGGTGACTATTAAAATTAATCACTAGAAACGTCGATCGTACCAAAAACAACGTCGACGATATTAACAGCGAAACCATAGCAACAACCGATTGCAGTAAAGCTACCGAGCCTATTACTCTCAAATCTCGGATACGATTGCGAAATTCAAGATCGTCCAATTTGTCGCAGATCTTGGAGCAATCGGAATCTTTATAGCTGATACTGGTGCGTTTTATTGCGTTTGCATAGGGGCGAGGTTTCGTTTTTGCGTCTTCATTTGCCAGTCTGCATAATTGGAGAAATAATAGAAATGATTAGGTTTCATTTACTCGATCGTTTAATTAAGAGCGGAGCGGGCGGTATCAGGAACGAATGTTCTGGCGAGATGGAACCACAGTCGGTTTGGTTTGCGTATGCGAACCGTAGGCATATAACTTAAAATCGAGTGGGGATTGCGCGAAACGCGTATTTTGGGCATGCGTAGCGGCGAGGGGCGCGGGCGGCGGGAGAGGGGCGCGCGCTATTGGTCGCTCACAAGAGCACATGCGCGAACTTATCCCCACTCCGTCGAAAAAATTTCAAGATACGTGCCTAGTACTTGTAGCTTTAGTTTGCGAAAATATTCGTCCAAGGCGAAAAGAGGCGAAAATGTATTATTTGCTATCATACTCATTCACAGCCCAATATGTAATAATTTAAAATCTTGGACGATTAAAATTCACACATTACAGACGTTTAACTATTCTGTATAATTAAAAAAATCCATCAATCGTTGTTCCTTCGACTAAATTAGTATTAAATGAATCTCTTTCATCATTACAACTCGTTAAAATATCCAGTTTACATACATTCCACATGATCTCTAGACGAATCCCAGTGGGTTAAGCAGAGTTATTAAATCTCGAATAAAATTTCGCGTAGTGCGTACATTTACAAGCAAGGGTCGAAAACTCAGAGATTAGATTTTAATTGAGTTATAAAATCATAATATTTTATTCCCACCGGTTCCATGGCTCGATATCACTTCGGTCGGTGGAACAGGGCTGTCGGTGGCTTTCGGAACTTCGAAATTACGCAAATTATTCAACTACATTTCGGGCGGACTTTGATTTAAGACAAATCTCCTGTTAAGATATTACTCCTTCAGAAATTGCAGCATGACGAATATGGTGTCTTCTACAGGAGACCGTGGCGTCTATACATTAAATCGACGACTGTCTGTCATTGATGGATAGGATTTTCCTAAAAGTCATATCTGAGAAGTTTGACTATAATGAGAGGGCTTTTATTCATGTCTTGATTTGATTGGAATAGAATGGATAGCTTCGCAAGACACTGGGTACAGTACAGATGAAAGTCATACATAGCTATAAATTGTGAATTGAATTTTATTTTTGTTGTTTTGTCCCGGTATATATATGTATAGTGGTGGCCGGATAATTAGAAACACCAGTCGATTTTCATACCAAGGAGGTAACTTTGAAACCTTGGTTCTCCGCCAGGGATTGATCTAGCTGTGATCTGATGATGGCCATCCAGGGAGTGAATGGAGGAGTTCCAGATCGCTATACACACCCAACTGGTCTGATAAGTATTCTAAGAGCTACAAGGAGCTACAGTTCTCAGTTTCAGGATTTCCATAGATTTTAATGCTATCATCACGGTTTTTTTAATATCCAAATAGCTCTTAGAATGTTGATCAGATCAGTTGGGTGTGTTTAGCAATCTGGATTTCCTCCATTCACTCCCTGAGCGGCTCAGAGCTAGATCAATCCGGAGAACCAAGGCTTCAAAGTTACCTCGTTTGTATGAAAATTGGTGTTTCTAATTATCCGGCCACCACTGACAAGAATGGGTTGTAATATCTGATAAATAAATTGTTATTAATTATTATAAAAAGATAATGAAAGCGATCGTGGTAAATATTGAATTACATAAATAGAACCCAGATCATAAATGATCGAAGCCACGATCTCATTAAATAAGTGAGCTTTCTAATGTAAAATCTCTTTAGTGACCAGCCCCCGTATTACCAACCTCTTAAAACTTTTGCCAGTTTTCTGAATGGCTATCAATGCATCTCTTTTATTTGCTATACAGTGAGAAAGAGATGTAACTATGACAATTGATAAACCTGGCAAGTTTTAAGAGCTTGTAATACCCCCCCTGAGAAAGTATAGTTAGTTACAAAAGTAGGAGTAGAAACACAGGTAGAAACAAAGATATTTTACCGATCATACGTATTTTTTGTGTCGAACCTTTAATGCCTGGAGCGTGATAGCCCTGCGGTAGAGCGGGCAAATTGTCCCGTAATAATACTGCCAACAATTTAGGGTTTCAGGTCTTTGAAATGTTACGCCTCATCAGGCTGACAGCTCGGCCTGAAATTCAGCCTAGGAATATAATGGTTGCGGTAAAAGGGCATGTGGTAATTTTGAACCTACATTTTGTTAACTAATTACCTATACTTGAACGGATCCTTACAAAGACAAGATTAGGAGATACCGAGATAGGAGCCCTTACCCTAGGTTTTAGAACAAAAAAACAAATTAAAATAATTTATAATGACAAAAGATTGTGGCTATTGGAAGACATTTTACTTTCTCAAAGTTATATAGGATTTAGGCGCATAAAAGTGCTAACTTTTACTATGAATACTGAATAAATACATATAATTTTATAGCTCCCTTTACATATTTGTTTATTATACCTACCTACTTAGTTGAATTATTTTAGTTTTATTTTCTCAATACTATTTCGAATACAAAATAACACAGTGGCATTTTCTATATTTTCAACTTAAATCTGTTGTTAGAATTTCTATTTAACTTTTCTCCACGAAACGTGTTGCAGTACAGAAACCTCATAAAGGTAAGTTTATTTTTCTTAGCTCATTCTGTTATATTCGCCTCTAGGTCTCCCTTTACAACAAATAATAAGAACTTATGCAATAGTTGCTTTTGCTTACACATAGGAACGTAATAACTTTTTTAAATCTCCATTGTTATTTTCTCACAACTCAAGGTCACCAAACGAGTTTACATTACATGGAGGAAAAAGTACAACCCACGTGGAGTGGAACCCGTGCTTTATATTTTATTTAACTCATATACCTACTATGAGTCATATTATTCCAATGAGAAAAGTTTGAACTAAAAAACGACAATAACTTAATATGTAAGTATAATATGTTACGGCTACAAATGCAATTGCGATGCGATTTCAAGTTATATGCCTCGTACTGTATTACGTAACGAAATTGGGGGGAGGGGGGGTTTTGTAAAACTTAACGATGCGTTACAGGGGCGGGAGGGGGGTTTAAACTACGCGTTACGTAACATTATTATTTTATAACCCTTCAGAAAAGTCGCGACTTTCCAGTACTTTACGCCACATAATTGTGATTTTTAGGTAAAAATAATCACTTGGTGGTTACGTAACGTTTTACTAGGGGGGGGTAAAGTCCATTCGTTTAGATAGTGTCGGTACACCCGCAAGCACATGTGTTCAGAGACAGGAATACCGGTAAGTTTTTGGTAACGTTATACAAATAACGTTACTGAGCATTAGTTTTAGCTTATTAAGTGTTTTATACTTAAAGTTTTAGAAATGTATCGACATTTCGCAGAGTCGTACGTTTATACGGAAAGTCCGTATTATTAGCTTGTAAATTTTCCAGAATTGTGTCTAGCGTCGGAAGTTTTTTATTAGCATAAAATCTGTATACTGTTCGGACGTACGTACTACATCACATTCAAAGTCGTCCGTTTTCGATAGTGGGATTCTTACGTTTTTACGTTTTTTGGTGTTAATGGGTCTATTTTTAATATTATTCCGACGCTAATTCTTGGTATCCCCACTATTTTTGAAGTATCTCCGATAGGTGCAGACAAACTGATTTCAACGCAATGCCGATGGACATTGATCATAAGTTGTTTACATGTTTTACAAAACACCCGTATTTTTTTGTTGGTTCACTTAAAGTTTCATCTTGAGGCACTTAACTGTCCTTCCAAGGATGAAAAAATATTTTCAGTATACGTAACAGAGTCAACAAACACAAGCTTTCACTACGGCGGCGCGGCGCTTCGATGCAAACTGCCAAAATACAAATTGACTTGCGGGTGTACGCCGCACGCGGTATCCTTTGTTTATGCGGCGGCATCCTTTGACAAGAAGCGGCACGTGCAAAGGCGGCGCGATCAAAGGGCGACACTATCTAAGTGAATGCGCTTTACAGGAAAACGTTACAGCGCGTTATATGGGGGGGAGGAGGAGTTAAAAATCTCAAAAAATTGCGTTACGAATCGTATACTAATCCAGACTATAAACTATCTGTGTGACAAGTTTCATCCAAATCTGTTCAGCCATTTTTGCGTGATTAAGGAACAAACATTCAAATCCACAAACATTCACATTTATGGATAGTATGGATTATATTTTTCAGACAGATCCTGGTACACAATTATCATATTCTATGAAATGACTGAAATATGCTATTTTTTGTTTAATCAGAGTTTATGAAAATCGCAAGCGCTATTCCGTGAGCAGCGTCCTAAAGTTAATTAGGGACGAGGCAACTTATGCAAACGAGCCATTGTTGCTATGCGCGTTTTACTTACGTAGTTACGCCAACGAAACAAGATAATCATGACAAATACAGAGGTTCGTAACATTATAAAATAAAATTAATTGAATCAGTTTCACTAAAATACACTATTTTAAACTTATTTATCATAAGAATAGCTTACATAAATTAGTGTACGGAATAATCATGAATCACAAAAGCAATAAACTTTAATAGCGAAAGCGACGCGACGGTAAGATAGTGGCACAATACAAGTGTTACCTATACCTATTTACAATACATATATCCGATTCAAAACAGATGACCTCAAAATTTTAGTTTTAATTTGTATGTATGGTAAAGGTTGACGATTTGACCGCACGTACAGTCGGTGACAAAAGTTGACGTATTTCAGTACCTATCAGTATAGTGCGAATCACGAAAGATGACCACAAATGGCGCTCATCTTCGCATCCCTTTGTTCGCTTTAGGACAGATTCGCTTTAGGACAAATTCGCTTTACGACAGATTCGCTTTACGACAGATTCGCTATACGACAGAAGTACAGTCAACACGATATGGCTGAAAGTCATACTGACTCTTGACATGATAAATGACAAAGACTTTTTTGCGTAAAACAATACGTCATCAAAGTACTAGGGTCATATAAATATGGAGAAGGTTTTACTTCTATATTTTTAATAGCTTTTTTCAAAGTGACATTTAAAAATATAGAAAATATTTGACACACTCGATGGCGTTAATGGAAAGAGAAGTGTCAAAGCTTAGTAAAAAAAAATACATTGAAGCATACGCCATCTATCGAGCCTACAGTTTTACTTTGGTACTTTGGTAACATAATTTTAAAAAGAAAACATAACCCTCTTGCAGTCGGGTAAAAATGGCGACTCACAATCACAATTAGTGTGGGTAAGTGAGCGAGAAGAGATCATGTACGACGCTATTTCTAATCTCATTCTTTAACTGCGCGGGTCGGATTATTTATTATATTTTTGTAGTAAAGACCATTTAACACGACTGTACAATTTCTGTCTTAAAGCGAATCTGCCGTAAAGCGAATCTGTCGTAAAACGAATCTGTCTTAAAGAGAATCTGTCCTAAAGCGAACAAAGGTTCGCATCATAACTCATGAAGAAAAGACTTAATGGGAATGGAAAAATTAAAGGGCGCCATTTGTGGTCATCTTTCGTGATTCGAACTATACCATGTCGCTTGCAACAATTTCATTACGGTCTGCCGACTGGTAATTTCTTATTAATTCATGTCATCCAACGTGAATGGTCGTTCAGCGAAAAGGTCATTCTGATAGAGAGGGGTTTATTTATATTTATGGAATCTTAGAATAATAACACCTAGAAGCCGCGTCTTAGTATGCAAAGTGAGGCAACTAATACTAAGCCAAAATGGCTTAGTTTTCAGATTTATATTCTTCATACGTTACCTAATCGTAACTAAAATCCAATAATATAGTAACTAATCTCCTAAATGTAGGAAAATTTAAACTGTTTTGTACTTATTCGGTATGATTAGCTAATAATGGAGAATAAAAATCTGATAACGGAGCCATTTTGGCTGTTTTAGTTGCCTCACTTTTGATAGTGCGCTTTGTAGAGAACTATCGTTCTAGGTGTTATTATTCTAAGTATGGAATGGACGCTTCCGCGCTTGGTCGCCCGGTTACTGGGCGACTAGCCGCGCAGCGGCGACTCACTAAATTATGTCATGTGAACAAGCGTGTACAGTCTGTCAAGAAACTCATGAAATAATAATGGGGAAGCCACATTTTTATTAAGGTAACGCGGTGCGCCGTATCCTGTATGTATGACGGACCCGACAAAATATTATCTACATCAAATGTCAAATTTAACAGATAAACAAAAGGTTTGTGTCAACTTTGAAATTTCAATATAGAGAAAACAAAACCTCTAAAGCTTGTCATGGAAGTCTCAAAGTGCTAAAAGTAGTCGCCTACTTGTGCGGCCGACTGTACTACGCGAGCCCAACCTAAGGCGTGAAATACACAGAAGCGACGCGGCACGGATACGGCGGCGATACGGTGCAGATGTGAGACTTTCGGATGCTTTCGGCCAATCAAATACACGTATCGCCGGCATCGCTGCCGTATCTGCGCCTTATCTCCGCCGCATCTCTTCTGTGTATTTCACGCTTAATGCGTTTGTATCGTCACGTGCGGCAAAGGGCACAATTGCATACAATCGCAGTGAAGGTCATTTTTGACAGTTATTATCTTGCTTGTCCCATTCAGAGTATTTAACCGTCTCAATTTCATGTCAGTGTCAAAGAGCTATGTTAGATCCATTATGGAATTACATTTAATATTATACTATTCATTTAAAACAAAAGGACATAATTATGAAATAGTTTTAGAAATTCTTATAATAATTTTAGCATACTCTGTGCAACATGTCAAGTACGAAATGCTGTGGAAACAATCCGAGCGGTTAAATACCACTTTTTTAGGGTTCCGTACCCAATGGGTAAAAATGGGACCCTTTTACTAAGACTCCACTTGTCCGTCTGTCTGTCTGTCAGCCACCAAGCTGTATCTCATGAACCGTGACAGCTAGACAATTAAAATTTTCACAGATGATTTATTTCTGTTGCCGCTATAACAAATACTAAAAACAGAATAAAATAAATATTTAAGGGGGGCTCTCATACAACAAACGTGATTTTTTTGTAATTTTTTTGCTCGATATTAATAACGACAACAGGTAGACGCTTGAAATATTCACAGAATATTTAGTTGTATATTCACTTCAAAAATAAATAATTAAATTAAAATAAAATAATTATTTAAGGGGGCTCCCTTAAAACAAACTGTTTTTTCTTTCGGAACCCTTCGTGCACGAGTCCGACTCGCACTTGGCCGGTTTTTATTGTTAAACCCGCTTGTTAACGGTCATTGTTAACAACGCAGACCTTTACAGTGCTTTTGGATTATGAATACATAGCGATGTTTTTAAAATTGCATGTTATGGGGCAATGACCTCCGCAATGTGTTTCTGAGTAGTATTTTTATGCTCGAAATAAAACTGCATTATAATAAACTTTTATGCGAGTAATACCTCTCGGTACAGAAAGCGTAATTAATATTCCATTGCGCGTCAACACTTTTAGGGCTTTTGGCATTCTTATTTCAACCGGCACATGGCAGCAATCAGCAAATGAATCGATAATATTGAAAATAAAATACTCTTATTCTTTAAAAAAAGAGTAATAATTTAGCTGTCTCGTTGTCATTATCATCATATCAGCCGCACACGAGACTATTTTCTTACTAAATTCTTAGTCTTCACTCTATGCAGCATTTATAAACTTATTTAAGGACTTTGTCAAAGCGAATTTTCTTATCATTAAATTTAATCCATTCCATATACAATTTTGTGAATTTCACAAAAAAAAACACTGTTTTATACATCATGTATCAAAAAACCCTGTCAAACACTAAAGGTGACAGTGTTGCTTAAAAATAGGTCGAAAGACGATTTTTTTTCGCCTTTCCACAGTAAGTCGGGCAGCTGACCAATACATTTTCTTCTTCTTCTTCTTATTTTTGTTTTGGCAATCTACTTTCCTCTTGGACGTAATTTTTGCCAGTGTCAAGTGTTGAATAGTTCAGTATTTCTAGTAGATTGTTTCAGTTTACATTAAAATGCGGGTGCATCACATTCCAATGCTGCTTGGAGCATTTGGCAGCAAGTATATCAAGACAGTTTACTCGGTAAGTTCTGCCGAAGTAGCGACCACTACAATAAAAGTCTCAGCTTCACACAACCAAGATCGCGCCATTTCCATTATTCCACATATTGTTCAGTTGCGTAGACACTTGTACCACAAAACTGCACCAATTTTAAGACACAATATCCACTATGAATCAATTTGCGAATAATTAAAATTGCCACCGAACTGAACTCGACAAAATCCCGCCAAAAACTCCCCAATACATTTTGTATGGCAGTATGAAATTTTTTTTTCGTTTTTCAACCTATGTTCCATGGAGAAAGTTGTACAGTTTAAGCACAAGTTTAACTCCAGTTTAAGCAACACTCACTTGTTTCAGGATCTGACAGGGTTTTTTGATAGATGATGTATGTAAGTATACCGCCCGGCATATATACACATCAACTTTGTCTAGGGATACAGGTGTTATTTTCATACAAACGAGGTAACTTTGAAGCCTTGGTTTTCTGCCAGGGATGTACCGTGCTGTAATTTGATTATGGCCATCCAGGGAGTGAATGGAGTAGATTCAGATCGCTATACACACAACTGATCTGATCAGCATTCTAAAAGATTAATGGGTCAGAGATCTCAGTTTGAGGATTTCCATACATTTTCATGCTATTTCCGCGGTATTTTTAAAAATGTTCATTACGTTTTTAGAATGCTGGTCAGATCAGTTGGGTGTGTATAGCGATCTGAATCTCCTCCATTCACTCCCTGGATAGCCGTCATCAGATCACAGCACAGTACATCCCTGGCAGGAAACCAAGGCTTCAAAGTTACCTCGTTTGTATGAAAATAACACCTGGTATCCCTAGACAAAGTTGATGTGTGTAGATTGGCAAGAGAATGAAAGAGACAAAAGATGCGCAGTAGCACAAACACTAAGTTTATGGCTACTGCGCTTCTTTTGTCTCTTTCATTCTCTTGCCAATATTATATGCCGGCAGCTGTACATTATTATTAGTTAGTAGTAAAAGTTAATATTTACTAAGTTAATCACCTATTATTTTATATCGTACATATTAAAATTATATTTCACTACTTTTTGTAAAAAAACCCTGTGTAATAAAATTTGTCAAATTCAAGTCCCAAACAGAACTAATTAACAAATTGTACTCTTGAGTATAAGTATAATTTTTTTTATTAAAGAGCTACATCATGAATTTTATTAAGAGGATGAAGTCAGGTTTCGTGTTGCAATTACACAATTACAGTGAATAAATGTTATTAAACCTAGCCCCTTAGCACCAACTAGTTAACACGGTATAATTAACAATTATAAACAAATTACCGACAAATTGATAGGTGAAGATAGGAACAATTGCGTGTATAGTAACTTGTTGCTATTCATAACTTATTTAATTGCTCACTAAAGTAGTAAAGTAAGTTAATAAGTACTGTGATGTTTAATATCATTCTCCTCACGTGATTTGCATAACTTACGATTGTGGGCGTTGTTGCCTTGCATATAAGTAAAATAAGAATGACAAAAAACCGACTTCAAAAAACCTACTTCTAAAAAGCAAGAAATAATATTCGTAATAATAAAACACGTCTATTGAAGTCGGGTGGGGCTGGAGTACAAATCCCTTTTTTTTATTCTAAAAGCCCCACCCGACTTCAATAGACGTGTTTTATTATTACGAATATTATTTCTTGCTTTTTAGAAGTAGGTTTTTTGAAGTCGGTTTTTTGTTTTTTTAAACAATTTTTTATTTTTTTACTTTTTGTATTAGATAGTGTAGGTATATTATTTAGGTAGAAATTAAAATCGGCTCAGCCAAACGTGAGTTAATCGCGGAGAAACATACATACTTACATGCGGGTCAAACTGAGAACCTCCTTTTTTAAGTCGGTTAAAGAACTACACTTAAGATATCCCTTTTCCAACAAAAAAATAATTATCTTATTCAGTTCATAAACAAAGAAGTTATACGACTGATCATCGAGGTAGTTCACACAAAATCATACTATTTTCGTGCTTTTTTCAAGATTACTTGAAAAGTACTGAACCGATTTCAATATTTTAAAAAATGGGACCAACTTGGGAGTTTACCTAATGTAATAACGTTTGAATCATTGCAATCGGTCCAGCCGTCTTCGAGTAATCGGTGTACATACAAAAAACAAAAAAAAAACTGGTAGAATTGAGTACCTCCCTCCTTTTGAAGTCGGTAAATATCACGAAGGTTTTGAACTAAAAAAATGCTGTAGGTAAAAAGTAACTATTCTTTTAAAAATGCAGTGCAGTATAGACACAGAATTATTAGCCCTTGAAGTTGCATTGAAGCAAATGTTAATTTACTTTCTAAAATTTTCCATCAATTTTTTGATTGATTGTATTGCAAAAGTTTCGAAGGTTTGATTTTTACTTTATTAATAGAAATATATGATAAAAATATGTTTAGTACTGCCGAACTCGGAATGTAATCTAATATAAAACTATATACTCCGGGCAATGAAAAATACTTTGTTAGAAAAAATCACAATAAATCCTACAGAGGTGATTTTTGGAAACATGATTAAAATAAGTTTGTCAATGATAAATTTCAAGTTTTCCCCAAAATATCTGGGGTGCTTTTTTTACAACGGTGGTTTAAATATTGTTTTTGTCTTAAAACATCGACATTAAATCGTACACAAAGGGAATTTCCTTTATGAATTTCTTAAAACCATTAGAAATGAAACCTCAAAAATCACCACTTACATTTCAGAGGAATTTGCAAAAAAGGCTAATAAATAAAAAAAAATCATAACTCAGAAACAAATATTAAAAAATCAGTGATTTTGCAGTATAAAGTTTCTTATAATTAACGATACTAAAAACAAAATTTTCACTCAGGTGACTATTATAGTTTTTTTTTAAATGCGTTTTATTCAGTTTTAAATATGAAGCATAAATTCTACAGTCGTAAAAGTTCAATAATATATAGTGTAATAATTAATAACATCTTAAAATTAAGTAATCCCTCAATTCTAAGTAGAGGATTTCTCGAAATTTACGAAAATATCAGCAAGGCGGAGCGTAATATAGAGTGGTGAGCGAGCATGGCAGGCGCTCTGCTCTATACCTACGAGCGACGATGACGCGACGGCGCGCGGCGTGTCACGAGTCTCCGGGCAATGAAAAATACTTTGTTCGAGAAAATCACATTATATCCTACAGAGGTGATTTTTGGAAACATGATTAAAATAAACTTTTCAATGATAAATTTCAAGTTTTCCCCAAAATATCTAGGTTGTTTTTTTTTACAAAGGTGGTTTAAAGACTGTTTTTATCTTATAACATCGAGATTAAATCGTACATGAAGGGAATTTTCTTAATGAATTTCTTAAAACCATTAGAAACCAAACCTTAAAAATCACCACTTACATTTCAGAGGATTTTTTCATAAAGGCCAATAAAAAATAAAAAATCCTAACTCAGAAACAAATATTATAAAATAAGTGATTTTGTAGCATAACATTCCCTATAATTACTACATCAATAGCAAAAGTTTTCACTCAAGTGACTATTATAGTTTTTTTTATTGCGTTTTATTATTTTTTATATAGGAAGCATTAATTCTACAGTCGTAAAAGTTAAATTTTAATTAAGTATTAACTTTTTAAAATTAAATAATCTCCCAATTATTCCCAAAGGATTTCTAGAAATGTACGAAAATAAATATCAACTGTGGGTAGTCCACAGTTGATATTTATTTTTTATAAAACGGACGGACGGACGCGCGTAAGGTAGGTAATCGGCGCGCGGCGGCGCGTGGCGCACAGTGACGCGAGCCGGTACAAAAGGTTACGAATATTACGATTATTTCGGTAACTTTTCAACATTTGTATAAGTGATCAAAAAATTGTTTCGATGATCTATCGGAACAAAATCAGGGTTACTCAAAGTGGCATCATTTTCGCGACAAAATATAGTTACCTATAGTAAATAAACAAAAAAAAAATTTTATTTACGTTGAGTTTGGTCAACGAAAGATGAGACTCGATAGGAAATGGAACTAATTTTGCGCCTTAAACAGGGAAAGTGGCGCCACCATTTCAATCTCATCTTTCGTTGACGTAATCTATAGGAAAAAAAACGAATTTTCGAAATTATTTTTAGATGAAAAAACCCATCAAGTGCAACTCGGACTTTTCGGACTCGACGCGAGTACTGAGTAGGGTGACTTGCCCAATACCTGGCCCCTATTTCACAGACAGGACAATTGTAAATTACAATGACAATTTGATGTTCGTTGTGGTATCTGTGTGTTATGTAGTTTGGTCAGTATATTTTCTAAATTCAAATTAGCTGACGCCATGGACACCAAATTGTCATTGTCACTTACAATTGTCACGTCTGTGAAATAGGGACCTGGCCTTTTAAGGAAGTAATTGACCATGACAACGAAGTTTTTTTTTTTTCTTTTTTTTTTTTTTTTCTAATTGTTATTACTAACTGCAATCAGTTTCTACACTATAAGCAGTTTTGTGAGGTGAAACATGTTTTGTAAGGTGGTACTCCCATTGGAATACTCTTCCTATGGTTAAGTCACTAGGTTTTATTCCCTCTGTTCCAGTTCATTAATAGCATAACGCTTTAGTCTCTTCCTGTCATGTGATGTGTCGGTGAGTGCGAGTGCCAGAGTGTTAGTATGGGTCACAAGGCGTTTTTTGTATCGTTTTGAAGACAAGTTTATTTCTTCTTTTACTGAGTTCATTTCCAAATATTCGTGCAATTCAGAGATTTTTATAAACCACGGAGCGTTGAGGATAGTGCGAAATACATTGTTTTGAAAGCGCTGCAGTATCTCTAGATTGGAGTTACTAGCTGTTCCCCACAGTTCTGTGCCGTAAGTCCATACCGGCTTAAGTACACTTTTATATACAGGGTCACTGGAAATATGACGTATTCCTGTTAAGGGGTTATAGATGAGGTCAAAACAAATATTTTCAGTCATATAACTTTTTCTCAAAAAATAAATAGTTTTTGAGTTAATTGAAATTAAGTATTTTTTTACCAAAAGTACGTTTTCAGACACAAAAATTTAAAATAAAAGATAACTACTCATTCGATTCCGGATTTTTTATTATTTTGGGATAGAAAAGAATCTGAGTGCTGATAATGAATAAAAAAAATTTCATAAAATACAGGTTTTTATAAAAAAATCAATCCTTAAATGCATTTTTTATTTTTATTTTTTCAGATTTTTTAGAAATAGCTTCAAATATCTTTAAAAAAATCCTAGTAATTAAGCATGCATAATATTTTAAAAACATCACCATCTATTCAGCTTTCAGTTGAGGTATAAAACTTAATAATAGCTTAAATAAAAAATGAGAAATTAAGACTTAACTAAATAGCAGTCCCATTTCATGTAGCAAAAATTTCCTACTTCAAGCGCTTCGGAGGTGGCCGTATTATCCTATTTATTCAATAAATGTGAAAACTTTCTTGTTTGGATGATTGTTAATCAATCACGCAAAACGGCTGAATGGATTTGGATGAAATTTGGCACACAGATAGTTTATAAGCCGGATTAAAACATAGGAGGATACTATTATCTTGATTAAAGGTTCCCTAGGGATTTTCTCAAATGTAAATGCGAATAAAGTCGCGGGCGGAAGCTAATTTGCCATAAATGATCGTGTTTACTAAAAATACTTTCGTCCGAGTGAGTTTGAAACGGGATTATTTTCCGCCGATGAGTAAAAATTTGTACAGACAGCATCAAAAATAACCATGCATATCAGCCATTTTTAATGACCCGCTGCTGGGGAACAGGCCTTACTTTCCTTTTGGGATAAAGCGGACGGGCCATAACCCACCACGTGGGCCCAATGTGGATTGGTCGGTGTTAACTCAATGTACCTTACATTGAGCCCTTGGTTCTGGCTGCATTTACAGTCGTTAACACTGACCAATCCACATTGGGCCCACGTGGTGGGTATGGCCCGTCCGCTTTATCCATCCACAAGCCAAAAGGAAGGCCAGTTCCCCAGCAGCGAGGCATTGAAAATGACTGATATGCATGGTTATTTTTGATGCTGTCTGTATGAAATTTTGACTCATCGGCGGAAAACAATCCTGTTTCAAACTCACTCGGATGAAAGTATTTTTAGTAAGCACGATCATTTATAGCAAACTAGCTTCCGCCCGCGACTTCATTCGCATTTACATTTGAGAAAATCCCTAGGGAACCTTTAATCAAGATAATAGTATCCTCCTATGTTTTAATCCGGCTTATAAACTATCTGTGTGCCAAATTTCATCCAAATCCATTCAGCCGTTTTGCGTGATTGATTAATAATCATCCAAACAAAAAAACTTTCACATTTATTGAATAAGTAGGATAATACGGCCACCTCCGAAGCGCTTGAAGTAGGAAATTTTTGCTACATGAAATGGGACTGCTATTTAGTTAAGTCTTAATTTCTCATTTTTTATTTAAGCTATTATTAAGTTTTATACCTCAACTGAAAGCTGAATAGATGGTGATTTTTTTAAAATATTATGCATGCTTAGTTACTAGGATTTTTTTAAAGATATTTGAAGCTATTTCTAAAAAATTTGAAAAAATAAAAATAAAAAATGCATTTAAGGATTGAATTTTTTATAAACACCTGTATTTTATGAATTTTTTTTTATTTATTATCAACACTGAGATTTTTTTCTATCCCAAAATAATAAAAAATCCGGAATCGAATAAGTAGTTATCTTTTATTTTAAATTTTTGTGTCTGAAAACGTACTTTTGGTAAAAAAATACTTAATTTCAATTAACTCAAAAACTATTTATTTTTTGAGAAAAAGTTATATGACAAAAAATATTTGTTTTGACCTCATCTATAACCCATTAACAGGAATACGTCATATTTCCAGTGACCCTGTATTAAGATTTTGTTGTTAAGTGAGAGCCTGGATTGGCGACCAAGCAACCAAAGCAAAGCCCTGAATCGTGCGTTTAGTTCATCACGTTTCTTTTTGATATGTATCTGCCATGTTTGCCTTCTATCCAGGTGTATGCCCAAGTATCGCACTACATCACTGTGTGGTAATAGTTCATTGCCCAGTTTTACAGGCGTACAATTGCCAGTCTTCAGAGTAAAAGTGACCTGAACCGATTTGGAAGCACTTGCTTTGATCTTCCATTTCTGCATCCACTTGTGTATTTCATTTAGATGGTTCTGGAGTTGATACGATGCTCTGTCCGGCTCTGGATCACTACTCAGAACTGCTGTATCATCAGCGAATGTGGCACAAAGAGTATTGGGGTTATTTGGTAAGTCTGCCGTGAATAGTGTGTAAAGCACCGGACCAAGGACGGATCCCTGTGGAACGCCAGCTCTGATGTCGTAGAACTTAGATCGATCATCGTTCACAATAACTTGAAACATTCTGTCCTGCAAGTATGATTTCAACAATCCATAATATGTGTGTGGCAGGTTTTTTTTAATTTTAAATAACAAGCCCTTGTTCCAGACCTTGTCAAAGGCCTGCTGGACGTCCAGAAATGCCGCAGAACAATATTGTTTACGCTCAATAGTCTGCCGTATC
This sequence comes from Agriphila geniculea, assembly GCA_943789525.1. NCBI lineage: Eukaryota > Metazoa > Arthropoda > Insecta > Lepidoptera > Crambidae > Agriphila > Agriphila geniculea. The sequence continues at coordinate 21,440,866 of OX038885.1, read as the reverse complement.
TTATTCACAACTCTATGTACCTGCTCTATTGTTGAGTGTCGTTCTCTAAACCCAAATTGATGGTCAGGCAAAAGCGAATTTTCTTCAATAACAGATTTCAAGCGGCTCAGGAGTAGCTTCTCAAACACCTTTGAGAGCACCGGCAACAAACTTATAGGACGGTACGAGGACACTAAGAAGTGATCCTTACCCGGTTTTGGTATCATTTTAATATGGGAAACTTTCCATGCTAAAGGAAAGTAAGATGTTCTCAGCATTCCATTAAATACAGATGTTAGAAAGACAATCGCTTTTTTTGGCAATTCTTTAAGTACCTCAGCTGTGATTTGATCGAAGCCTGGTGCTTTTTTAAGGTTCAGTTGATTAATTGTCTTCCATACTTCTCGAGGGGATACGCTTTTAATGGGTAGACTCATTTGGTAATCACTCAACAGATAATCATTTACTTCTCGGTCAGGGTAGTCATCACTCTCGTTGGGTTTGAAAACATCGTATAAGTATTGAGCGTATGTCTCAGCTTTTTCTTCATCTGTTTTAGCCCACTGGTTACTATCAAGCTTCAGAGGGTATTCTGGTGTTTGGGGCTTTCTGGTAGATTTAATAGCGTTCCACAGGTTGTGTTCTTTTATTCCAGTTTCCGACATATTTTCAAGTCTGTTCTGTAAGGTTTCATTTTCAATATCCCTGAGGAATTCACTAAGTTCTGAAGCCGCCTTATTAAAAAGTATTTTATCTTCAGTGCGTCTAGATAATTGCCAGACCCTCCTTAGTCTCCTTTTTTCTAGTACTTTCTCTTTCACAGCCAAAGGTACATTTGTGTAGTCATTTGTGTGGCGTGGAAGTTCTGGAGTAGTTAAAAAGCAAGCAGTTTGGATCGTCTTAGTGATAGTCTCAACAGCGTTATCTATGTCCGCCTCGGTTTTAAGGGATATCTTTAGATCGAGGTTTTCAGATAGATAATCTCTAAACGCCTCCCAGTCTGTGTTTTTATTGTAAAGATACTGTTTATGCTCTCTTTCTATTACGGTAGTGCTGATAGTTGCTATGATTGACGAATGATCAGAGGAGCTATCATAGCAACTTTCGATTTTGAGATAGCGATCAGTAATGCCCTTATGAATGAAGAAATCCACAAGACTAAGTTTTTTGTTTGGGTCTGTGGGCCAGTATGTCGGCCGTCTTGTCGTTAGGACACCAAGGGCATTTCTGTCCATTGAGCTTTTTAACTCTTTACCTCTTGGCAAAGTATCTCTAGACCCCCAGAACACATTTTTGGCGTTCCAGTCACCTCCCACAATGAACCGAGAGCCGAACTGTCTAAAGAAGTCTGTGAAATCTGATTCTTTAATTACGTGTTTTGGTGGGCAGTATACGGCAGCTATTCTTATATTACCAATTTTGTCATTGATGCTCACTGTGGTAGCCTGAATGTGTTCTTTTCGATAGCCTGGCAGTACATGGTGTTTTATATTTTTCTTGATTATAACTGCTGTTCCTGCATGACTAGTACCATCAGGGTGACAAGTAGTATATACGGCATAGTCTTTAAGATAAAAGGTATCTCGGTCAGTTAAGTGTGCCTCAGATATCAGAAGAACATCCAACTTATTCATGTTAATAAGATTTTGGACTTCGTGTTTTTTACACATCAGTCCGTTTATGTTCCAGGCAGCGATTCTTAATGACATCATTTTGACAACTTACAGACAACGGTGGTAATCAGACTCATAAGAGTGCTCATTTGTTCGCATAATTTATCTAGCATTTCAGCTTGTTTTGTGAGTAAGAATTCTAGTCTACTAAGACAGGTGTTATCTTCACAACTCGACGCAGCTTGAGCATATGTTTTGAAGCGATTTCTTGAATGATTTTCTAAATTTTGTCGCATATTTTCCTGTCTTGATGTGCCAGATGCTTCTTTTGGTAGGTTGTGTTGTATTTTATGCGTTACTTGTTGAGGATTTTCTTTTGGCTTTTTCTGTTTATCACCAGTTTGTGTCTGTTGAGTGTTAGGTGTTTGTTGTTTGTTTTTATATTTCCTGTTTTGTATTTCCAGAAATACTTCACAGCCTTTATAGTTGGCAGGGTGTGCGCCTAGACAAAGTGCACACTTAGCCGGTTCGGAACGGTCTTTTTTGAGGCATTCTGTGGTTTTATGACTACCAGCACATTTTACACACCTGTAAGGCCGCATGCAGTTGTTTTGAGTGTGTCCATATTGTTGACAACGTTTGCATTGAGGAATCGAGTTTTTCTTTTTCGGGTCTTCAATTGTTACTATTGTATTGTAGATATGCTTGATTTGTTTTACAGCACCATTATTAGGACCTGCCTCCACATTAACGAAGAAAGTAGATAAAGGTATTTTGTCAGGGCCATACTTAGCGTTAATAATTTCTCCTTTGACTTTATTGCCCGTGTTTTCTATTGCTTCCTTTATTGCTTCGATGGGAGTTGTGTGATGAAGGTTTTTGATCACTATCCTGTATGGTCTTTCATCTTTTTTAGTAAAAGTGTGTCCAATAAGTTTCTGCTCTCTGCTGACAACGAAGTGATCCTAAGATAAGAGTAGGTATTTGTTTTTCCTTTTGAGGTACCCTAAAAACAAGTAATTGAGGTAAGCCGTTGTTAGGGCAGTTAAGGGTAAGAGAAGGTACCTAACAAAGTAAAATAAAAACCTTTTATTGAAATTACCTCACATTAGTTATGTAGTTTATGATAAACTAGTGGCTAAGTGAGCTGTAGACCTTGCATTGAAAAGTAAATTGTTAAAAAAATATAGATGTTGCCCTCTCGCCACGAGGTTTTCAAGCATATAGTGGGGTTCATGCTGTTAGGTATATTTAGTATTTGGTATATTTGCAGCTAGATGGCGCTTCTAATTTTATATTTTCGAATTGTGTGAATTATTTATTTTTTAGGACCAGTTTTTCGAACTGTATCCAATATTTCAAAAAACTGGCCCGACAAAAAAAGTCTATATAATTTTCAAACCTGCTCACAAAATTTCTCGAAAATCGGTTGAGAAATGTGATCTGTAGAGGAGAACAAACCGCGCCGACAAACAGGGCTGATATACGTTTTTTTTACATATCTCGGCCATTTTGAAAAAAATCAAAAACTGGCTTGACGATAAAATTATATATATTTTTTAAATCTGGTTACAAATTCACGAGAATCGGTTGAGAAATGCGACTTGTAGAGGAGACGTTCGAGAAAATCCTTAGGGAACCTTTAACCAGGATAAAAGTATTCTATGTTTTAACGTCCTGCTTCGCTACGCAGTACGCTTGGTGTGGACGAACCTCGCAAGGCAGTGCGTTTGCCGCTTGCGTTGCGACAGGCCTCGCGCTCGACATCGCACTCACGCTCACCCGAGGCCTGCCATGCGTGAGGTACGTTCACACCAAGCGCGCTGCCTAGCGAGGCAGGACGTTAAAACATAGAATACTTTTATCCTGGTTAAAGGTTCCCGAAGGATTTTCTCGAATGTCCTCGTGAACGAAGTCGCGGGCGGAAGCTAGTAGAAAATAATATAATAGAAAGCGGGCTTTGATTTTACTGCATGCACGTGCATTTTGTTTCTGAGAAATTACAATAGACCCAAAACTCGACACGTTTTTGTTTACTTTTAGCCATTGACCATTATTCTGTGCCAGATGTGGATACACCAGCTGGTCGGTTTTTCTAACAGTATAATTCCCGAAGATATTATTACAACAAAAATTCATCGTAAATTTTAAATTAGTTGAACTTTTGATTCAGTGAACCAATGGGGAAGGCAACTGTCAAAGTGGCGCTGCGTACGCTTGTTCCACGAGAGCTATGAAAACAAAGGACTTTTACTTAAAAATATCGTGTTTTTTAGCTTTAAAATGATTAAATTCTGTTTAATTGGCTTTAAAAATGTTGGCACTTACAAATTTCCGAAAAATCTGGATATAGAAAAAAATTATAAATTCTGTAAGAATAAAAACGTCTTAATTTGGCTTTCAATTCCGGCATTTGCATTGTAGAATAGTCTTTTATATTATCCATTTTGGGTGAATGGGTCTTTTTCAGTAAAAAAATATCACAAAATAAATACCTATTTTCCCATACATTTTGTTCTGAACGTCTACTGCCTTAGGAACAAGTGTACGCAGCGACATCTACAATTAGCTTAGTGTTGCCAACCCCATTGCGATGAAATAAAGATTTCATTATTTTGCAAGATACACCATACCGGGTGTAACAAGACCCTCAACGAAGCCGAAGTCTACGTACTCTGCCTATCGTCAGGACCATTTCTGTTCAATATTATTGCTGGGAAACGATTTTAATTTTTAGTGTCAAAAAAGCTTTGCATACATACCACGCAATGTAACGCGTACAACAGACCGCGCATGCGAGTGTATGCTAAAGTCGCATTACTAATTTCCCAGCAAAAATGTAAACAAAGGTGTTGCCAGAACAAAACAACACAAAAAGAAATAGTATATTGCTAAGTCAAGAAATAAACACACTTACATGTTTTTTCATCACAAACCTAATAAAAATAGATTAGATAAATATTCTGAATCATGAGTTTTGCGGAAAAAACAGTAATATAATTAAATATTTCATAATAACAGTTTTATAGTAGAAAACATTTTTATGATGCTGTGCACACATCAACTGCAAACCGTGCACATCAACCTTTGGTCATTTTATAAAATTTCATAATTTATATTACGAGTAGTAGCTGTAGTAGTAACATATTTGTCTTTTGGTATTGGGGGGAACAGGCGAAGATGCTACGTATTTTTGATAGTTTACATACAGTCAATATCTAAGCAAAGTTTTCTTATCAGTTCGTTTCAAGAACTTTTAACATCAAAAATTATGATAGGTTAAAAAGATAAAATTTTCTAATTACCATCCTACTTTAAAATTACACTGGATGACATTATATTTATTATGACTCAAAATATAATAAACAAATTAAAAGTCATAAAAGTGACCAAAGGTTTTCAATATCTCAGTTTGTCAATTTGACAGTGACGTTTCTTTGTTTACATTTTTGCTGGGAAATGAGTAATGCGACTTTACACAGCTGCGTGCGGCCGAGTTGAAAGCTAGTGTTTATGTGCGTGCTCATGAGATACATTGAGTGCTGACGTTTTGAAGCCATTGTTTGTTACGAAATACTTACAATTTTGATAATGTTTCTTTGGACAAAAATTAAGAAATAACGAATAAAATAAGAATTCATAAAAAAAATTTACAATAACTTCGTAGCTATTGGTTTCCCTGGTATAGTCTAAACAACAAAAATGATCCTGAAGATGGGCGGAATGCGTGGGCTTCAGCTTCGTTGAGGGTCTTGTTACACCCGTTATATTTGTATGTAAACATTATTTAGTATTAAGTTAGCGCTTTTTACATTTTTAGCACACCAACATACAGACAAACAGACAAAAATTCAAAAAATGTTATAAATGGGTTCTACTGGTATTTATTAAACACTCCTATCACTTTTTTCAAAATATTTCCTTTGTACAGACTCAACTTTCTACAGATTTATTATATGTATAGATAAAGAATTGTAAAAATGGCAGTAAGCAGTCATATGGTTTGCACTCAGTAACGATCTGACCAGTGACCTACGTCGTTGTGCCACGCATTGTACCATTTTGGTGTCAAATTCTAGTTACGAGCAATTTCTGGGATATAAAATTTTAAATACTTTTACTATTTAAATACTTACTGATTTCTCAATCCATTGGCATTTATGTGATAAAACCTTAACCAAAGAATGATTTGAAGTGATATTTTTTCATATATTTTTATTAGTTAATTAATAAAAGCTTGTTCAAAATTAGGATTAAAAAAACCGGCCAAGTGCGAGTCGGACTCGCGCACGAAGGGTTCCGTACCAGAAAATGGCAAAATATCACGTTTGTTGTATAGGAGCCCCCCTTAAATATTTATTTTATTCTGTTTTCAGTATTTGTTGTTAAAGCGGAAACAGAAATACATCATTTGTGAAAATTTCAACTGTCTATCTGTTGTCGTTATTAATATCGAGCAGAAAACGGCAAGAAACTCACGTTTGTTGTATGGGAGCTTCCCTCAAATATTTATTTTATTCTGTTTTTAGTATTTGTTGTTATAGCGGCAACAGAAATACATCATCTGTGAAAATTTAAACTGTATAGCTATCACGGTTCATGAGATACAGCCTGGTGACAGACAGACAGACAGACGGACAGCGGAGTCTTAGTAATAGGGTCCCGTTTTTACCCTTTGGGTACGGAACCCTAAAAACTAGTCAAAAATCTAAATTCGGCCGTTTTTGAAAGGGTGACCGAAAATAGAATAAATATGATCTTATATTCGGTCAACGGTCAAACTTAATAAAAGTCTAATATTATTATGATTAATAATAATAATTATTAAAATTATTGAAAATACAAATAATAATACTAATAATATAAAATGATTTAAATTAAACTCAGATCTCATATACTTATCTTTTTCTATAATAGATTACTGCAATAGAAATTTATAAAACAAATATTATAAATATTACAGACATCCAATCTAATAAAATTCTTATTACAATACTTATAGATCTAAATGAAGAAACTTTCCACTCCAAAAAGAACCTAATTATTAATAATAAAATAAAAAATATCCTTAATAAAATAAAAATAAAACAAAAATAAAAACTTTTGAATAACTTAAAATTTATTTAATTTAGATATTTGATACCACAAATCAACATTTGAATATATTTTTAAAATTTTAATATTTAATGGTAATCAATGTAATATTAATAATAAATATTCACGAAAAACTTCTGAATAAAATTCCTAAATAACTATTATTAATATATTTACTGATAAAATAGAACTACCTAGCATTAAAAATATTAATGTGAACATGACTGTATTAACTATGTTTATTAATTTTTGATAAATAATGTTTTTGATTAACATTTATAATTTTGATATGATTGTTGTTATATACTCATATAAAGAACAATATATAGCCAACAATATTTTTGTTGATTTTGCATAAGCCTAAAATTATTAATGTTGATAAATATACAATAAATGCATTAAAGTATTAGAGTTGATATATTTTTTATTTAAGCTTATTTTTCGTTAATTTTTGTTATGCCTAATATGATTAATGTTGATCGGAATAATAATCATGTTCATTATTTTATTTAAATGTCAATAAAAACAATTGCAGTTCCTAACTAACGTGCTTATTTCACCTTAGCCGAATTTAGGGAAAAATGGGTCGAATGAAGGGCATACGCGTCCGAATTTAGAAAAATTGGGTCACTCGTCATATTTAAAATTTTCTTAATTTTACTATTATTGTTTCCTTGATTTTCTTACCATTATTATAAAGAACAATCATGTAGCAATCGTAAATAACAAAAATTACAATGCTGTAGTTCAATTGTAATATAAATTTTAGATTTAATCTTTAAAATTGCTGACGTGGCCGAATTTAGGGCATTTCACCCTAGAAATGAAAGAGAGCACCAAACAGGCGAACCGACCCCAGTCGGTGAGGGAGCGGGTGTAAGTGAGACAACTACACGTCCGTTGGTGCGTAATGAGGCCCCGGTTAATCACTAAGTTTTCGACAATACCTGCTGTCTTTGCACTTGCACCGGTCTGCGCGAGCTCATACTAGAGATACTTGATCGTCGTATATATGCCGCTGTTTCTTAGCGGACCTTAACTTATCTACTAACTAACAATTTAGTGTGAAAAACGATTAAGTGGTAGAAGTGGCAGACAATAAAACTTAAGAAACCCGCAAAGCGATAAAACTATTATGTATTGGGGTGGGGGGGGGGGGCGAAATGATATTTTCGATCTGTCACTTGACTCCGTCCGATTGATGCGCAATTCAACTACAGCTATTAATGGCTAAAACTTCGTATGCTACTCATAAAAGCTGGTGATTTTTTTATGAGGGTTTATTGCAAGGGTAGAAATGAAGGCGAGATAAAATATTTGGTGTAGGATTTTTTGTTGACTAAAGTAAATGGCAAAAACCACGTAAAAACATTAAAATCACTAGATATATTAAAGTCACTGGAGTGAAAACTTAAAGATGCTCGTGGATTAAGCTTAAAAACATGTTCTAAAAAAATCACCTTGTGTACGATTTATTAAGATACATTACTATACTTTCTCCAAAAATATGTTTGTAACGCACTCTATCTCCTTAACCTTAAACATGAAATCAGTGATTAGTTTATAATTAAATATTAAGTATGTAAATAAGCAAACGCATCATAAATCTCCACTGTAGAATTTTATGAACATTACTTTCCAGAAGTTAGGTATTTTTTACCTATATCTCATAACGCTTATGGTGGAGAGGAAAAGCAACCATAGTACGATGTTATGATAACCCTAAACCTTATTTAGAAAAACGAAAATGAACTGTAGGATTTAATGTGATCAAAATTTTATTTTTCCTGGCCTAATAGAGAATGTATGGGGACCAGTAGTGCTGCGGCAGCACTGCTGCGGCAACACTGCTGCTTGCTGCCGACATCGGAATCATGCCTTTATAGTACGTACGTACGTACGTAGTACGAATTTCCTAAATTGTACCTGTACATGCAATGAATTAGCAAACAAGTACGTTTCAAGATCAGATTATGTTGATAAATGAATTTAATATATTTAGTTAGGTCGAATGACACTTATGCAGGTCTATACTGGTATGGATGGCAAATCACTTATTTCAGTATATGTTAGTACTGTTTAAAATGATTGGGATGTATTCGCCACGCTTGGCAGGCGAGTTGGCGATCGCAGTGAGGCCAACATTCCAGAAAAGAAAACGCTCTTCTGACGTTCATCATTATCATCATATCAGCTGCACGACACCCACTGCTGGGTACAGTACTAGGCACGTATCTTGAAATTTTTTCGACGGAGTGGGGATAAGTTCGCGCATGTGCTCTTGTGAGCGACCAATAGCGCGCGCCCCTCTCCCGCCGCCCGCGCCCCTCACCGCTACGAATACCCAAAATACGCGTTTCGCGCAATCCCCACCCGATTTCAAGTTATATGCCTCGTACTGTATAGGACTCCCCCAGGGATCACCACGACGATCGGTCCTGCGCTGCCCGCATCCAGTGGCTTCCCGCGACCTTCACCAGATCGTCGGTCCACCTTGTCGGGGTCCTACCCACGGAGCGTCGTCCGGTGCGCGGTCGCCATTCCAGAACCTTCCCTCCCCAACGTCCAACGATTCTTCTCGCTATGTGTCCAGCCCACTGCCACTTCAGCTGAGCAATCCTTCGAGCGATATCGGTTACTTTAGTTCTCCTACGGATGATATATAATCCTTCTGACGTAAGTACTATTATATTCTGTGCTTCTGATCTCCTTTACGGTACAGTCAACGGCACGTTGGGCTTCCACGGCAGGGCAATCATATTCAATCAATTTTATACTTAAATGAGAAGATATTAAGGTTCTAAATAAATTGCATATTTTTAACAGTGAGGTGTTGCGGCTTGCGGCAATCCTTTCTTCTCTTAGTTCCTCTAATCGACTCTTACGAAAACCCTGGGACAAGAGATGCTGGCTATATGTATAGTGCTATTCTACGCCTGCCAGCACTGACTGGCTGCGCACTGTGCGTCCACCCTTAAGGGGTTCACTATTCAATTTATTTGTCAAATCACAGGTAATTTATGGAATTACAAAATAACCAAAGTTCTTGAACCAGATTTTTTCTCCTTAAGGCTCCGTTATGCGAAATCATTTGTCTCTGTCTTTTTCTTTACGTGTAAAGAGTATGGAAAATAACCTCACTTCTGCACTTTTTCGATGTTTTTCGTTGTTTTTTCATCATTATCTTTAGCACAATTATCTTTCTTGAAAAAAAGTTATTGGAGCAACTGCACAGTACGTTAAAGTGTATTTTGATGTAGAATTCAAATACGTTTACGCTATTATTTACGCCAAAAATATGGCCCGCGACAAGCGCTTTTGATGATATTCTGATTTTTTTTACAATCATCTGTGAGGTTTATACAAAATTTAATGTTTGTAGCAACTAGATAATTTCTTTAGCTTGTCAATTATGATTTTTTTGGTGGCTACAAGTTTACGTTTTCTATATAAAAATATAAAAATGTTTTCCTATTACCGCCCCTTAACACACTTACTGGTTGACTGGTAGAGAATGGGCATTAAATCCGCCATTTGCTGTTTTTATTTTAAGCAATAAAGATTAAATAGAATAAAATAAAAATACCACGCGCAGCCCTATAATCTCGGTTGATATTTGTACTATTGTGTATTCTGTGGCATTGCATTCAATATTTTACATATAAAATTCAAAACCTAAAAAACTAAAAAAAAAATATTCTCAGTCATGAGAGGTCAACCAAAAGGCATGGCAAAATGCCTTCAAATTTTTCTCCCAGTACACATACAAAAAATTGTGCGTGCCAGCATGATGCCAAATAATGCATTAGGTACTTACAATGTAATTAAATGCAATGTAAGAAAAATTATACCGAGGTAGCAAGTGGAAAAAATCGGTCAAGAGCGGACTCGCGGAATCCGACTCGCGCACCGAGAGGGTTCCATACCATCATAGTATAATTTAATACACTGCAGACTAGAATAATTATTATATTAGTGGAACAAATATTTTTTTTGCGATTTAGAATTATTGCAGTTTTAGGTCAGCGCCATCTCTTGACCGATAGCAGAAGTAATGTATTTTTTGTTGATTATTTGTATGGGATTACCCCCCTTAAATATTTATTTTGTTTTTAGTATTTGTTGTTATAGCGGCAAGAAATACATCTGTGAAAATTTCAACTGTCCAGCTAAAAAGCTAGTTTTTTTTTACATTATCTGTGTCCAGCTAATACGGTTCATGAGATACTACAGCCTGGTGACAGACAGATGGACAATGGCGTCTTAGTAATGGGGTCCCTTTTTTACCCTTTGGGTACGGAACCCTTTATTATATGTGACCTTAAGGGAAGGAAGGATGGTGGGTGTGACCCTCTGTGTGTATGCTGATAATTAACAGGCGGACATGACCCCCCCAAAATCGTACATGTCACATAGAAAAAGCATCTAAAAATTTACAAAAAAGCAATTGTATTATTATTATATTAGTGACCCCCCCCCCCCGCAAACCGACCGCGCCTGATAATTATACTATATTTTTACATGAGACAAATGGGGTAGGTAGGAGTTAGAAACACTCCTTGCTTGGTCACTTCATTTTCATCCAGGTTATCCTTTTTAATTAAAAAAAAAAATAAGTATTTAGATATTGCAGTTCGCCGTGCAAGAAATAATAATTATAAAGGGACACAAGTGCACATGTATGTATAAATAAGGAGAAAAAGAAAAATTGAACATTGTAATTGTAACATTAAAGTTAATTTGTCTTATTACTTTATATATTATGGTGTGAATTCCCGAAGCAAATATTCTGCAGCAATATACATAGTTATTAAAATATTTGTTAATCTTAACTAGAATTTAAAATAAAGGTATCGTGGAGCCATGATGTCTTGTGCTCTAAGTAATTGTGATGTGACAAAAAGAAACAATCCAAGTAATCACACTTTTCACAGGTAAATAAGCACTGACATGAAAAAATTTTTTTTTATTTAAATAAGATATTGCTACAGTTTTCTGTCATAGAGAAAAGCCCTCATTCATAGAGTTTCTGTCAAATCTGACAACTTTTTTTATTTTAAGGTGTCCTAAACCTTAAGAATAGTTTGACTACGGCCATACTCAATTTCAGTTCAAGACATAACGGAACACTATAACTTGTTGCAATTGAATAGCATACATATAGCAGAGTTGCACTTTAGTGAGCAAAAGCAATATAATTGGTGTAGCACAGCACAAATATTTTCAAAAATACTATACTATACATAAAATTATAAACATTTTAATGAAAGTTTTAGTAGGTTAGTAGTAGGTAGGTTAAACTACTGACATCTATTCACCAATTTCAACTACCGACTCTACAAGAGGGGCACACGACAGTGAAAATACTGATTTTGAGCAAGTTTTATGTAGGTTTTATGATAGCAAGTTCTACTGTAAGGCTATGGCTGGCTTATTGATAATGTTAGTATGACGACCTAAGTGGCACAGTGGTCAACATGCCGGTCTACCACTCAAGAGGTCCCAGGTTCAATTCCCAGCAGGGCAGAAGTTAAAATGACAATTTTAATTTCTGTGTCGGGTCTGGGTGTTACTATGTAATAAAAATATATTTAAAAAGTATATAAGTATAAAATTTATACATCCAAGACAACTATTATAGTTCAAATTATCACCATATACTAAAATTATGCTTTTTATTCCTTCAACCTAAGCCTTCAATAATCTGTAAATTAGTTGTTTTTTGCTATGGCAACTTAATGGCTACTTTTTCTTTATAGAATTGAATTATACTTTTACTTGGGACTCAAAATAAAAATAGTGCTTAAACAGGGTGACTTTATAGTATAAATTAATATTAAATGCACCAAAACTGCACTAAAACTGCATTTAACATTAATTATACTATATAAATTTCATTTGAATAATATTATTAGAAATAATATTAGAAGCATTTAAAAATTGCAAGTTTTACTCAAGTCGTTAACAACTCATAAGGGAGTCAAGAGAGTACAGCGCTCTAACTCTGCTTTAAAGATACTAGGCATGAGTATGTTTTAAAAATGACACTTAAATTTTTTTTCATACTATTTAGAAATTTTGTAACTTTAGTTTGCTTTAGTCTTATGGTAAATATTATAATTTTTAAGTATTTTCAATTTTTTCCTTTAACACTTTAGCCACCGCGTAAGTCACCAGAGACTTACGGTTAAAAATTATTTTATAATTTTTATTTTCCCCTAAGAAATTTTTCGCATATTTTTTTAATTTTTACCTATATGAAATCTAAAGTTTTCTGCAAATGTTTTTCTTATTGTTCGCCGTTATTTTCAGTTTTTAATTCATGAATTGTATGGTGGTATAAACAGGATTGTATGGTGGCGGTTAAGGTGTTAACTTATTTTTTAAATAATCATATAAGCACATACCAGTGATTTTTCCATAGGTTTTTTATATTAATAACATAAGAAACAGTGCAGCATGTCACATAATAAAGCTTTGTAAAAAATCAGAAAACCTCTTTTAACATTAGCAGATAAGGATGTTTCATTTACTATACCGAAACAATTTAATATATTGATCCAGTTTAGCACTATTTTCGACTCAATGAATGTTACTTAAATATACAAGTCACAAAAGGTTAATACAAATTATCATAATAATATTGAATTCTTAAACATTTCTAAATGTTTGTATCTATTTGCAAACTGCATTGTTCAAACTCTGAATAAATTAAATATTCAACCCAATGCTTAAGCTTAAAATTTTAATGTTCAACTTTGCAAAGCCTAGTTCATGGTCGATGTATGGAACGTGTATTGAATATAGCTTGTGCAATTGAAACTTGAGGCAAGACTAATTACTTATACATAGTTACTATTTACACTTGAATAAACCCATAATTATCACAATAAATATGTTAAAGTATTAAAAATTGATTGAAACTTAAAAAAAACCAAGCGCAGCAAAACTCAGTGCAATATGTCAATAAAGTCATGTAACCAAGCCAGCATTGAACATATTATCTATTTAAACAATTTTAATCTAAAACCTTGACGCAATAGTTCTAACTAACTATAGCCATTCTCAATGATTATCAGCTAGTTTCTATGCAGTGAGCTATAAAAGGCATTTAAGTAAGCCAGTGTACACAAATTTGTAGGTTATTGCTTGTTGCTATGCAAGATTTCTCTGCCTTTGGCGGACAAAATGTTTATAAAAATTTGTTTCATACTAAAGTAATCACACCAGTGAGTACTTAGGGCTAAGCAGTAGTCTTTAAATCAGGTTTTTGAATGCCAGTGTGGTGGAGGTATGCACCATCAAAATCATTCTTGTGGAGGACCTTGTAACCCTAATAAGACTTGTCAGATGACTTTGAATATTTAGTGACAGTTCATTGCAATGCAAACTGTACAGAATACCACGTTTTAAGTTTAAATCTTGGAATGGCGAGGGCCAAAAGACGTCAACCTCATCTATGGCGCTATGAATGTAATTTATAGGTTATGAATCTAGTGCCCTTGACGAAACTAAAAGTATGGTCAAGCCAGGTTATCACGCCTATCTTGTACGTTTTGAAGAACTTTATGAACAATCTTTTTAGATCTAATGTAATGATGAAGACTCAAGGTCATTTCTATGGAGTAAAACACAAAAAAGACTCACCCATTGGAAAATGTATGCCGCAAATGAACCGACACAAACTACACAAAACACTGAAAAGGATACATGCTAAGTCCAGGTTAAAACCGTCTCTTATGTATCGTTTCCGACGCTTGCTGACCATTTCCTTGAGCGGGTTGGTCATCTTGATGTTGGAAACGGAATTGGCCATGGCTGGCAGGTGATCGACGCGCCGCGGCAGCAGTTCAGCCGCCGCAGGGCCCTTAGCGGTCCCACCCGCACCCGGCACAGACCGTTTCTCGGGTGCCTTCCGCTCGCGGCGCCGGCAGCTCACGCAAATACCCATAAAATAACCTCCGCCGCGTTGAACCTGCCCCGCTCATCGGGCCGGCGGCGGAGCGAGAGCGGCCTGCCTCTGGCCGCGGCCGTCTCTTCAGCTTGCGCCCGCCATGCCTAGGGCTGCTGCACGCGCCTCGTCTCACAACCTTGCTGAAGCCGAGCTCCAAGCACGTCGACACCGCACCGCCAGACCGAAAGCACCACACACCAGATTCACTATAGCATAGTTCCACGCCCGGCACCGAACACGTATGTACGCTTCAGGAGCGAACAAAAAATTATCTCGGACGAATGGCGTCCATCCTGAGTTTGCACTAGAACACAGCCGAAGAGAAACACAGTTGCACAGCACAAGAAAGAAAGATGGTTATGATGGCCGAAAGTGTGTAGCGGCGTTTCATTCGCACTCCCGTATTTCATGAACGACTGACAGAGACAGACAAAACACAACCTTATTTCCTAGTGGTGGCTAGCTTCTCTCTTTGTTCATTTACCGTTTCCGCTTTTCGTCGCAAGGTGGCGTAGTTAGATATTGGTTTGGCGGCAGATTTTAAATGTAAGTAGATTTCATAGTTATCAAAAAAATGCAACTAGAGACTTGTATTTAAGCCGAATGATTTAATCTACAAAATAAATAAGTTAGTTGAACTTATACTAATTTCATCTAGGTAATGTGAAGATAAATAAAGCGTCGTTCCGACTCGTCTTTTTATTTTATTGAACGACTTTTGTAAATGGCCTTGCCGTGCCTCGTGTCGAAGAGTAGTGTTGCAAGTTGAAAGTAATAGCTGTGTATTTGGTGTATTCCAACAGAATGATCGCTGAGTCATCGGTCACCATAAAGTACATTTTGATGATGGAAAGTCATAAAATTGGAACATTAACCCCTCGTTTTCACCAAGGTATAATACAAGTTTTAAGCAATTGTTTTGATTTTCGTTCTGATTCGTATAGATGTATAAAATATGTTGTATACAAAACTTGTTATGTACTTGTAATTGCCTACATGTTTAAAATTTCTAGTAGCCTACATGTTCATGATCTCATGTTTTGTACTTGTTATATACTTGTTGTAGCAACTTGAATAACTAACACAATCAAATTTTAATTACCAGAAAAACTTTAGGGGATGGTAGTAAGTATCACTAGTAATCATCAATACGAACAAGTTTTACTATGGAACCAACAACAATATCATGAAAAAAAAATCACCTGTGCCATAGAAAAGTACAAGATCTACTCGATCAAAATGTATGGAACAGCATGATTTCGTTGTTTTGGCTCCATAGTAAAACTTGTCCGTATTGATGGATACTACAATCCCCTAAAGTTTTTCTGGTAATTAAATTTAACCCCGTATAAATTATAATGAATTAATTCTACAGGCATTCATGTACACTTTCTTCTTTCTTTCTTTCCCTTCGTACCCATTCAACAAAAAAAAAATAGCGGTCCGTTCGGTAAAGTTGGTAAAGTTTACAACTGTATATCCAACAAGCATGGATAAGGTTTTAAACTTGTTTGTAATTAGTATTATACAGATTTTTCAATAAAACAAAGAATACTTGTGTAAACACGGCTGTTGTTTGTAGGTGAAAACGATGTCAATGTATCAGACAAATTTAAACATGTCTCAGACTTAAGTGTAAACACAGTTGAGTTTTATACTAGTATAATTACTCGCACTGCAATGCGATGAGTTGCGGTGCGTTTTTAAATCTGCACAGGAAAAAAAACGCAATAGATTTAATCCGTGCATTATGGCAGAAATTCCCCAAGTTTTGTTATTAGTATCGCAACGCAACCTTCGTTTCGTAGGAAAAGCACAGCCGCCCGCCGGCCGGCGCGGTCATGGACTACGATACGAAAGTACGCATTTACGTTTATTTGATACGTACTTAACTGCTCAAAGAAATATAATCGCAAGCAGTATTGTCTACATCCGTTAAAAACGTTTCATAGTTGGGCTTCATAAAAGTTATTTTGATAATAGATAGCAAATCACAGAATAAAAATCCACATGTGATTTTTTTCTCGGAGTGCGCGCTCTTCTGCAGACTATGGTCCATCCATCCATACTCACAGATTTTGCGAAAAAAAAATCGCATGGCATTCTACCGCAGTGCGTGGTAGCTAGCACTAAAACAATTTCCGTGGTTAAAATGTATACTGTGGTGACCGATAACTTAGCGATTGGTCTCCTGGAATGCAGCAAATGTCATATTTTTACAGCGCTTGCAGCGCGCCAATAATTCAAAATGTGTTTTTAGTTTGTAATATTTTTATTTGTTCATACTATTTGTACTATTTTTATTAATTAGGTGAAGAAACATAATAACAGTTTTAGTTACTACAGTCTTAGCTAGTTAGCTTGTGTACAGTCACGAGCAATAAGATGTACACACTTTAGAACTTGTACACACTTTAGAACTATGTCACAAAATCAATATGTATATACTTATCTCAGTGTGATATGATAATGTTATACCTAGGCTGTGTGACAAAGTTTTATAGTGTGTACACCTTATTGCTTGTGACTGTACCTATTTTTTGTTTGATAGGTACAATACAAGTATTTTTTAATAATATCAACTTTAAACCTTTTCAGAGATTTGCCAGTATGAGCGTTTTGTTTGTCTGTCTGTGACTTCCCTGTTTCCGATTGAGCAATAAAACGATGTATCCTCATCTACTTTGGGCTCGTTTGATTTGTTTTGACAAAGGACTCTAGTCCTAGATGATATCCAGGGTCAGATGATGGTAATAAAACAACGCAACTTCATCGAGTTTTGGCTTTTTTGTTTCATCTTGACAAGGACTATGATGCAAATGTCTGATGCACTGACATGAATTTTTTTTTTATATGCAGGTCAATGGTCTGATGATAGAGCCAGAAACTACCACGGAAGGCTTGACTGTACTCTGGCCACAGAATATATAATAGTATCTCTGACTAAAGGCTCTGATTTGTTCTACCTACATTAAAAAATACTCTATTTTGTCTGAAAAAAAAGAGAGCAACCGTAAGAGTACAGTATGCGCAAAATAATTTAGCGGCTCGGAAGTTAACTGCAATTGATATTTCGCGCAGGCTACAGCTTCGAGTTCCATAGTTCCGATTCCGAGTGTTTCCGCCCGCGCAAGCCTGTATTCGTCTACTGCGCTGTGCAGCGTTCCGCGGAAGGTTCAGAACCGCCAAGTTATTTTGCGCATAACACGCTTTTGTTTGAAAGCTTGAGAAGTTCAAAACGGCTTATAAAAATATTTTTATTACCTAACAACTATAGGTAGTAGGGTGGGTCAAATTTTTTTTTTCTAATATCTGTATTCTAATAGTAACAAAAGGGTGCTATATGGACTAAAAATGACACGTGTAAAATATTACGGAGGCAGTTAATCATATACTTTCGCATATGATTACCTGCCTCCGGATTGACTTCAAAGTTTCGGAAAATATGATTTTAAGAGGTAACTTCGAGAGCCTATAGTTATTAATTAAACTGAGTATTTTAAATATTTTATAACGCCATTTGACAGAAAATATTGTCATTTTGCTAAATAAGATGAATAAACCTCTTGCTGTTAGCAATTGGAGGCATAAGGTAAAGGGGCGGAGGTCACCGATTGCACTTAGCGCGACACATTTCACGAGTCATCTTTCACTGAAGCCAATTAAGTGGTAGATTGTTTTTTGCTCGTTTTTACAATTGAACGCAATCGAAACTCGACGAAATGTCCCATTATTGGTAGAACTTATGATCTGAAAGAAAATATATTACCTTCTTATGAGGATATAACGAAGTTTTACGAGTGGACGCGTTCAAAATTTGACCAAGATACGATAAAAGGACCCATCATTTCAAGATATTGCGAATGTAGTATCGTACAGAATTGAAAAAATCTGAGAAAAAGCATCCATGCAAACCGTTTTACATACCAGATTGATACGAATGCTGAAGTCGTATCATTTAAAATACAAAAATCCTATCCTCAAATTCTAGACAAACGTCTCGAAGAGTTTCGGCTTGGTAGCAAAGTTCTTTACGACATTTCCTCGTGCAAGTGTTAAGATTTGAGCAACAGTATTTTTTCATAAGATAGTAGAGTACCTAAAAATGAACTAAACTTTTTAATAGCTTCAGGGCTGGTTTACATTATCTTAGTCTTTAGTAGAGTGTTTTAGGAGAGTAGAAGTTCATTACGTGGTGTGTTTGACGTTCTTTTAAAATCGACGAACATGCCAAGCAATGTATTTCTACTCGCTACTCGACTCGGTCGTCTACTTGCCTAATGTAAACCAGGCCTAACGTACTATGGGCAACAGCGTCGCTTAACCAGTTTGCAACAAAATTCGTGTGCGCGTGTATCGCCCCTGCACGAACTAAACGTATGTGACGACGGGCGCGGCGTGCAAGCGATTTTAACCTTAGCAGTGGTTAAGCGACGCTGTTGCCGATGGTACCTCAAGAAAAATGTTCATAGGAAATATTGATATCACCACTACAAGTCCAGCTAGGAATTTTTGAAAAGGAAGCTCCAAAAAGCAAGACTCTTTGCACAAATATCAGGAAGTACGTAAAAAGAATAGAAGGAGTCATCTTCAGTCCCACTTGATATGTTTTCTACTTCTTCCGATTCTGGTGAGTTCAATCAAATCGATAGTGAGCTCGTGCTACATGCAAAAACTGATATAGCACCCGGACTTGATTCGCTCATCCTACTTGCAAGAATGGAGCACGAAACCTGTGGAAGTTGATCTCTGCATCTAGGTACCTGTCAGCCGAACTTAAAACCAAGGTCGATCCCCTGTGATCCAGAGAAATGGCTATTTTGCCCACCCATTATTATTGGCAACGCTGACTGATTCCATTCGTGAGTAAGCTGAGCTCGCACCATCGCACAGACCTAAATCCGCCTATTTGAAGTTCTGCTGATAAACTTAGATACATTTTCCTACATAGATCTGATTGATTGGCAGCATAATA
Source organism: Agriphila geniculea (assembly GCA_943789525.1). Classification (NCBI taxonomy): domain Eukaryota; kingdom Metazoa; phylum Arthropoda; class Insecta; order Lepidoptera; family Crambidae; genus Agriphila; species Agriphila geniculea. The sequence goes on along the minus strand of OX038885.1, from coordinate 21,421,251 downwards.
TCACCGAACCACCAATTTTAAGGGATTAAGTGTCGAAAATTTACAGTTTTTTGTTGACCAAAACGGTGAGGGTGTGTTGCCTCTGCTACGTCTTCCTTGTCATACCCAAGCAGTAGAAAAGGCAGTCAAGACTGTGACAGAAGCCTCAAGTACATTGAGTACCAAATTCGCAAGAAAAGGCTACATTAGTGCCCAGATAGCGTTTCGCAAAGATATGCCAAAATTCAACAGTAAGAAGGATTTTGTAGTAAATTAAAAATAATAAATAAATAGATATAATAAGATTGGCTACGGCATTTCATTTTTAATATTTAACAAATATCTTCTATAAACTAAGATTTAATTACAAAATATAATATTAAAAATCAAATAAAATATTCTTTGAGGGGATTTACTAAAAACCTTTTTTTTATCATTTTCTGAAATTTCAAGGTCAATCCGGAGGCTGAAGATGATATCTGATCGTAACCATTTTTTGCATGTCTAAGAATAACGTAACATAGCACCTTTTTATCACTATAACGTTTGTATGTGCGACATTTTTATTTTCTCCATACATTCGTGACCCACCCTAATAGGTAGGTACTTACTTACCTAACTTAGTAAAAGTTTTTTTTAAACTTTTTTTTATTCCTTTACCTAAACACCGTCCCTAAACATCAACGCAATATCGCTACAAATATTAGTAGAATAGTGACATTACGTACCCACATAAATATTATTATATCAGTTTGAATTTGCCGTAGGTACACCAAGTGGCGTAGATAATGGAGTCTATCAGACAGCTTGTTGCCATCCGACCAGCTACGGCTGCGCGCACGCACGCATTCGTTAGGGACCTACCTATTCAATACGTACCAGAAACAATGTGTTATCTTGATGGTATGCAGGGTTGCCCCCTTTAGGAACATAAAAGTCGGGACAAGAGAGCGGGGGGGGCGGGGGGGATCTTGCAACGATTTCTGACATTAGATCATTTAAGCGTCATATGGGAAGAACAAAATCGATGGATCGTCGGGACGCGGGACAGTTCGAAAACCGTCGGAATCGGAACTGTCCCGGCAAAATCGGGACGGGTGGCAACTCTGATGGTATGAGGGATTCATGTTTACGCACGACTCATTATCATCATGAACAACAGTATTAAATCATTGATAGTTTTCTAGTATTGTTAGTAGGTAGAAAAGTAGTAGTAGTGCAGTGTAGTCACATAGGTACTTCGAGTTGAATAAGGCACTAATTTTCCGTTTTAAAAAGGCTCAGGCTGATAGAAACTATCAGGGAAAGTAGATAGATCGAAGCTACCTACTTAGTTTAAGCATAGAATACATTAATAATTTAAAAAACCTTTAGGCCGGGCCTCCCCTTGCTTTGCCCTGGAACTGTAGGTCAGGCTCCCCTGGAAAAAAAACTGTAGATACGCCCATGGCTCCCCCCTTAAAATATCTCTATTCTTATACGCCTAAACGTCACCATTCTACAGTAAGTAGGTACCTACTATTATTGCAGTCTGCGTAGATAGGGACATTTAGCAGATGTAAATGTCCCCAGGTCCATCCCCCAGGTCTGTGAGGACATTAAAAACACACACATTAAAAGTGACTGATGTCGAAAATAAGCCTGCTATACAATTTAATTTAAAAAAAATGCAGATCATTAAAGCTGCAAGTAATATGAAAATTTTATGCATGAGGTTTGAGCCACTTTGAGCTCATTATTCTTCGGTTGACGGGAATTTAATCCAAGATTCTCGTGACTGGCGCATCGAATAGGTGTACCTACTAGGTACTCTAGGTAGGTCTAAGAAATTCTAAGAATAAATCATACAAATGGCAGCCCTGTATCAGTCTGATGTCAGTATAAATGATCGTGTAATCAAAACACTTTTAGCTAGAATAGTACCGTCTTATAGAAGCCTACACAGGTTAAGGTTTAGCTAAGTTTAGATACCTACATATTATTATACGGACTTAAATCTTATTTATTGATCATAATTTTAACGTTATTGCGATGCAGTCAATGAACTCATTCTCAGTAGGCATAGGTAGGCAGTCAATAACAAAAGCGTAGTGCAGGGTGCTGCCGCAAAGTACATTATTATCAGAATGTTATCAAAAGGTGTTAACATCGGCGATGATACTGATAAACCTTCGGCAGACTAGACGGATCGGCCTGATAAGATAGGGCTCCTGACAACAGATGGGGACTTACCGCCATCTCAATAGCAATAACGGCAAGTATTGACGCGGTGACGATGACGTGACGAAGGAGGTTTTATTATAGTGTGGCTAAAAGACTTATTTTTAGATGTCTACAAAAATATAAAATATGGAATAGAAAATGATTGTTTGGTTTGAGCGTTCCAATATTGCACATGACAGAAAAAAAAAGATACACAGTCAGAAAAAAAACAAGAAAACACACAATAGACGGCCTTATTGCTACATTGCAATTTTTTCCAGGCAACCTTGTGCGAAACAAAAATAAGATATAGGATAATAGGTACACTTTTAAGGACAGAATATGAATATACGAAAAACTAAAGGATAAATACATAATTCCATGGTATAGGAGATGAATATAAATAAGTAATATTAATCGCGGGAAGAAAATGACTCCTTGTTCTCTAAATGGCCTTGGAGTCCGAGCCTTTCTGATGCCCTCCGGCAGAGAGTTCTAGAGACGAACAGCATGAACGGAAAAGGAATAGGTCCAAGATAGAGGTACCGTATACGGTACGGTACGGTACCATTATAACGGGTGTAACAAGACCCTCAACGAAGCCGAAGTCCACGTATTCCGCCCATCATCAGAATCATTTTTGTCTTTTAGACTATACCTGGGAAACCAATACCTACAAAGTTATTGAAGGTCAAAGTCAAAAATTTTTTTTCAATTTTTTTATGAAATCTTATTTTATTCGTTATTTCCTAATTTTTGTCTACAGAAACATTATTAAATTGTATGTATTTCGTAACAAACAATGGCTTTAAAACGTCATCACTCAATGTATTTCATGAGCACGCACATAAACGTTGCCTTTCAACTCGGCCGCACACAGCTGTGTAGTTTGTTTCACTCGCAGGCGCGGTCTGTAGTACGCGTTACATTGCGTGGTAATGTATGCAATACTTTTTTAACACCAAAAATGAAAATCGTTTCCCAGCAATAATTTTGAACAGAATTGGTCCTGATGATGGGCAGAATACGTAGACCTCGGCTTCGTTGAGGGTCTTGTTACACCCGGTATTATAGGATGTATGTGTATGACATTGTTATTGCATAAGGGTTCTGGTAGATATATTTGCGTTGCGCGAATCCTTTGGCGAGCGAGGGATAATTCCCAATTGAGACATGTTAAGGCCAGTATATTCCAAAAACTCTGTCTCTGTCTTTTTCTTTACGTGTGAAGAGTAATGAAAATAACCTCACTTTTTCATTTTTTCAATGTTTTTGTAGATATTTTGAACATAAAGTCACTTTTTGAAAAAGTAACCGTTGAATATTCTTTTATATGTCATTACCTATTTTTCTATATATTTTTCGCGAATAAGGGATTCATAGACTTTAAGTATTATCAAAAAAATATAAAATTAATGAAATTTTTCTTAGTCTTTGCATATTTTTTTAGTCTAGTGAAGAAACGAATATCTAATTTTTAACCATAAATTAATCAAGATCGTTTATGAAACTTCAACATATATCTTTATCTGCTCAAAATAAAGAATATTTGATTGTTTATTGTTGAATCAAAAATAGGCCAAATTCGATAATTTCGAATATACTGGCCTTAAGCGCAGTTCCGTATACCCTAACTATCAGTGGCGAAGGGTCCATACAAGCCGATTCCCATCGGCTTCCCTTTGAAAAATCCCTGAACTACCCCAGTACCCACCACCGATCCACCATGCAGATTATAACATATCATTAATTATTGTCAAAAGATTGTGAGGAGAAATACATGGACAGTATTATTGTTTATTTATTTTATTTATTTATTTTTTTGCTTGTTGGAGGATTTGTATCATTATTTCAAAGCGCCTACAATTATTTCCATAGCAAAGTTCGACGAGTTAAGCCGCTTATTTTTGGCTTCATGTTCGCACTGCGTCTGGCGTGCGTTGCCATGGTAACCGTAACATTGTTATTACTCTGTCTCATTCACACGCACGCATGCCTTTCGGCTAAATTAACCCGATGCACCACCGGGTTGTATTTTTCCATCTCTTTCTATTTCAAGCGATTTTACGTTTTCCTTCTCTGTCTATTACGAGTACACGCGAATATGACGCGAATGAAACGAAATGACATCCGAATCCGAGTGATTAATAAATAATAATTAGTACCTGTCCGCCATTATTATTGTTTATGTGCGTGTTTGGAAAGTGATTAGTTTTTTGCAAAATAGTGAATTAGTGAGTGAAAATCGATACTTTTCGCAAGTTTTGTTTATTTTACTGTGTTTATCTTATACCGATTCGTTCATTGCGGTAAGTTTTAATTGCCATAATGGCTTTAATTCATATGGAGTATTGTTTACGTGACTACTTACTTACCGGTAAAACTTTGTTTTCCAAACTTAGTTACGAAGTTATAGTTACGTTAGCAAGACGGGTTTTTTAAACATTTTCAATATCAAACCTACATCTTTGTACGAAAAATATACGTGGATGACAGGCAGTTGCAAACTCAATAAAATTATTTGTTTTCCATGTTTATTATTTTCTGATTCCAACTCAGTATGAAATAGCACGGACGGGCTAGACACTGTCACTATCTTATCAGTGCTTTTTTGAATGGTGAAAGTGAGGGCCTAACTTCTGAAGAAACGCTCGAAGCTTGCAGCACGCGGTGGTTTTTTTTTCGGCTTACCTTCGCGATATTTCGACCCCTCGCCACTGCTAACTATACCCTTCAAACTTATTATAACAGCATCTTTTTTTTAGAAAGAGTTCCTGGTAAAGACTGGGTAGGATGTGGGACATAATCACCTCAATGGTACCTCGTATATATTGTATAATCTATAACACAATGATAATAGTTAATACGGTTACCTACTGATAACGTTAAGCCAAATGTTACCCAGCAACGTGCAGCCCCATAATTTTTAAACCAACGAAGCTATTACGACCGCAATTGGCCCTTTGCACCCTTTCACGTCAATGATTATGATAATTGGAGAGTTTGATAGAATTTACGACCTGAATGCACACTAACCGTTGCACATTTCACTTAATTCAACTTTAATCTTATCTACTGTATCGTAAAAAATAATTATCTAGGGGCGTCGCGGGTCATTAAACGTCAAATTTGAAAGATAGATTGCTTAATCGGATACATAATATCATTGGATACATACCTAGTTAAGGTTTCTTTATGTGTCTACAAACGGCAACAAATTGGGTGACTAGACTAGATGTGACTAGACAAACTGACAAAGAAAAGAAGCATGGGCGCCGGCAGGGGGATGCCAGGGTGGTGCACATGGCACCCCTTGGGAATCTTGCGATCAACATTTTCTAGAGCATGTAAACGAAAACCCTGTTTTAAGAAATGGAAATATGAAAATGAAAAGGATGCAGAAAAACTCTCTTTACAAGGAAGTGTGTTGAAGAATTGTTTAATCTGTGGGATGGCACTTTATCCACATGAAAAACTAAAAGCTGCCCCTCTTGGGAATTATTTTTGCCGGCGCCCTTGCAAAGAAGTGAAGTGAGAAGAAGAATCTAGCCAAGAGGGAGAAGAAAAACGGAAGGGTAGTTAAAAACTTGCAAGATTGCCGTCCGCGTTTTTCGGTGTCTGTGGCTGGGTTCAGTTTAGCTAGGATATGTAGAATGCAATTAAATTGACAATGGCAGTGATCCGCGGCACTCGAGAATATATGGTACCGCAAGCGGATTGAAGTTGGTCACATCTGTTATGTGTAGAGCTGCCATCCGTCCGGGTTTCCCCGGATTTTTCCTAGTTTGGAGGGCGTCCGGGGAGCGTCAAGGCGGGGTTCTGATTGTAGTCCGGGCAAAACCCGGACTTTAATTAAAGTCCGGGTTTTTGGATCAAACTCCGTTCAAAAAAGTACTATATTCAGACATTACAAGATTAATGGAAGAAACTGACTAAAAATCGCGCTGCGCGGCCATATTTTCAATAAACAGGCAAGATCACAACACAACACAAGGTTAGTGGATGAAACTGACTAAAAATCGCACTGGGCGGCCCATTTTTTAGGGTTCCGTAGCCAAAATGGCAAAAAACGGAACCCTTATAGATTCGTCATGTCTGTCTGTCTGTCTGTCTGTCTGTCTGTCTGTCTGTCTGTCTGTCTGTCTGTCTGTCTGTCTGTCTGTCTGTCTGTCCGTCCGTATGTCACAGCCACTTTATTCCAAAAGTATTAGGACTACATAGTTGAAACTTAGTAGGCAGGTGTATTCTGTGAACCGCTTTACGATTTTTATACAAAAATAAAAAAAATAAAAGATAAAGGGGGGGCTCCCCATACATGGAACTGAAACTGAAAATATTTTTTTTCATCAAACCAATACTTGTGGGGTGTCTATAGATAGGTCTTTAAAAATGACGTTGAGGTTCCTAAGACTATTTTTTTTTAAAGTCAACCATTTGAAAAATATATGCCGCCAAAGTGGTAAAATGTGTGTCCCCCCCCCTTTAACTTTTAAAGTAAGAGGGTGAAAAATCTAAAAAAAATATAAAGTATAGATCTTAATAAACACTTTCAACGAAAATTGTTTTGAACGAGATACAGTAATTAGTTTTCGAGATATAGTACATTTTCCAAAACCGCAAATATAACTTTGTCATTCATACAAACACTGTGAAAAACAAAGTTATTTTTTCAGACGAAAAATGATAGCGGTATTAAAATATGGTATGGTATAATGTACCTACGGAACCCTACTGCGCGTGGCCCGACACGCACTTGGCCGGTTTTTTCTATAAACAGGCAAGATCACAAATCACAACACAAGGTTACTGGATGAAACTGTCCAAAACTCGTGCTGCGCGGCCCGTTTTTAGGGTTCCGTAGCCAAAATGGCAAAAAACGGAACCCTTATAGATTCGTCATGTCTGTCTGTCTGTCTGTCTGTCTGTCTGTCTGTCTGTCCGTCCGTATGTCACAGCCACTTTATTCCAAAAGTATTAAGACTACATAGTTGAAACTTAGTAGGTAGGTGTATTCTGTGAACCGCTTTATGATTTTTATACAAAAATAAAAAAAATAAAAGAATAAGGGGGGCTCCCCATACATGGAACTGAAACTGAAAATATTTTTTTTCATCAAACCAATACTTGTGGGGTGTCTATAGATAGGTCTTTAAAAATGACATTGAGGTTTTTAAGACAATTTTTTTTTAAAGTCAACCGTTTGAAATATATATGCCGCCAAAGTGGTAAAATGTGTGTCCCCCCCCCTTTAACTTTTGAAGTAAGAGGGTGAAAAATCTAAAAAATATATAAAGTATAGATCTTAATAAACACTTTCAACGAAAATTATTTTGAATGAGATACAGTAATTAGTTTTCGAGATATAGTACATTTTCCAAAACCGCAAATATAACTTTGTCATTCATACAAACACTGTGAAAAACAAAGTTATTTTTTCAGACGAAAAATGATAGCGGTATTAAAATATGGTATGGTATAATGTACCTACGGAACCCTACTGCGCGTGGCCCGACACGCACTTGGCCGGTTTTTTTTATTATAGACAAGCAAGATTACAAGGTTAGTGGATGAAACTGAACAAAAATCGTGCTGCGCGGCCGTTTTTTCTATAAACAGGCAAGATCACAAATCACAACATAAGGTTACTGGATGAAACTGACTAAAAATCGTGCTGCGCGGCCCATTTTTTTTTTACTATAATTAAGTAAGATTAGTGGATGAAGCTGACAAAAATAGCGCTGCGCGGCCATTTTTTTTATTACGGGCCGTCCCTGGCTATTTGGGCATTTATTTTGGAACGCTACGGGTACAAAACTACTAAAACTGGAACCTGGCCCTGCATAAAATTGTGTTGGACACCCCAGCTCTACATCATAACTAGTAAAACACACTATTCAATGCAAAAAATGGCTTAAAATTCATTTTTTTTTCCAGTCAAGTATTGGGTAAAATGTATATTTTATTTAACCAAGCTAAAGTGAATATAAAAAATCAAATGTCCGGGGTCAAGGCTCCAAAGTCCGGGGTTTTTACGCTTCTGGTCCGGGGCGGCAGGTTTTAGAGATGGCAGCCCTAGTTATGTGTGACAATGTTCTCCTTTCGCACTCTGGAACCGCCTATAGAAACAAGGATTTCATGGGTATCTAATTGTGTTAAACTTTTATCGACACCAGCCATTTTAAATGTCCCACTGCTGGGGCACAGGCCTTGCGTTTGGGTGGATAAGGAGGATGCCATAACCCACCACGCGGGCCTAATGCGGATTGGTGGGTGTTAACGACTGCAAATGCAGCCGGGACTAACGGATTGTGCCTTTCAAAGCACGGAGGAACTTTAGTTAATACATTTTTGGTCACCCATCCCACAACCGATCTTTGCGAAAGTTGCTTTAACCTCCGCAATCGCAGGGCCAGGCACTGAACCACAGAATACATAATAGTACAAGTACAGAAGATCCACTCCTCAAAGTCATTTAAATAAATAGCGACTCTATTCTAGACACAATAAAGTGCAATTCAGGTCGCACACCGCTCCCTTCGCTACAGTTATATTCACCTACAAGTTACCTCTCTTTCTATCGCGTAGCTCTTATCTCTTCTAACGACATTAGGGTTTCTTCTTTTAAATAATAATGAAATAATAGCTTACAATACTTTATTACAAGTATGTGTTTGTGAAATAAAATGTGTACTTAAATACAGTCAACGCCACATCACACTATACATACTGATTTGAGGCAATTTGCTTTCTTACGAAATCAAATTGTCATTAATAATTAAGTTTATTTCGAAAGTGCGATGCAATATGCCTTCATTTGGGTTAAATATCATAAATGTACGAACGAACGACGCGACAATACGCGAATGCGGTGCGTGAGTGAGTATCGAAATCGAATTGCTAACGTGCGTCCCAGCCGGCACGCGGCGGCCCTCTGAAATTAGTCCGTCCGGACGGACCCGCCGGCTACTTGTAGCTTCGTACCTAAAGTACGCTGTACACATTGGCCCAACGCGTTGGCCCAGCGCGTTGGGCCAACGTGTAAAGACCTACTTGGCGGTGCGTTGGGAGTTGGCGCCAACGTTGGCCGGCGAACCGAGTATTGTCGGTTTTTCGTGCACACATCAAAGGATCTTGGCGCGCGCGTTGGCGCAGCGTTCACACGTTGGCGCCTTTTTAACCGACTTCAAAAAAGGAGAAGGGTCTTAGTTCATCAGAATCTTTGTTTTTATGTATGTTACTCGATTACTCGAAGACGGCTGGATCGATTTGAAAAATTATTTTTTTGTTTGAAAGCATATACTTCCAAGTTGGTCCCATTGTTATAAGGTCAGGGTCTAATGATGGGATCTTGGAGAAATCAAGGGAACTCTTCAAATATTATAGGCACACCTACAGCGATTTTGGTATTTTCGTCAGCAGCTTGTGCATTTGCATATGGAAAATACCATTTTGGTGAAACTGATGATGAAGACCATCATCGGATTTATTCAATACTACGTGTTTCATTGGTGCGATACGATTAAGTAGGTACTTGAATTTGGTTGCTAGGCTTTTTATTTTCGTTATAACATAATACATATTATGGTGAACTGGAGCTAATAGTAAGGAGAACTCCTCAACAACTGAAGCCCCTGCGTCGGGAAAACAGTATTTTGTAAAAGGTGATAATCCGTTGATATAAGGCTATTGTAACTTAAATAATGTCGTCACTAAATAGACCTACTATAAAAAAGTTTATAAAAATACAAAACCCCCTTCAAAAACCTTAAAAATAACCAAACAAAAACAGCTTCGAAAATAAACGGCTCTAAAAAGCAAGAAATGAAATATTCAAATCTGCATAATAATTAACTCGAAAGTTTGTACGCATATCTAATATTAAACAACGTATTATGAAGTCGGGTGGAGTTTTAAATACTGAAATGAACAAATAATATGGAATCCAAAGCATAATATGCTTTGGATTATTGCCTTCTTTTATTTATTAAACGCATCTCTATAACAAACATAATATTCAATATAAAAACAAAATACGTTACTAAGCTAGATAAATAAAACATATTTAACGTCAAAGATGTTTAGTAAAGTTATAGAAGTGCGTTTAATAAATAAAGAAACCAAAATACCTCAGTATGTTGGAAGAAAAATTTATATTCACGAAAAGTTTCAAAAATTCTATTGAGATTTCTGAGCTAGGCTGAACTAAATACATTATATTTTAAAACTGAAAATATTCTTTGAAAATTTGACCGATATATCGATATTTTTATAAATATCGATGTATCGATATATCGATATTTTTTTTCACTTTCGACATCCCTACACCAATGTGTAAACAGCGACATGCCCTGGCCGCGTTGGCCCAACGCGCGCGGCCAGTCGTTGGCCCAACGGTTGGCCCAACGCGCGCGGCCAGGCGTTGGCCCAATGTGTACTTCGGGCTTTAAGCCCGAAGTACACATTGGGCCAACGCCTGGCCGCGCGCGTTGGGCCAACGCGGCCAGGGCATGTCGCTGTTTACACATTGGTGTAGGGATGTCGAAAGTGAAAAAAAATATCGATATATCGATACATCGATATTTATAAAAATATAAATAGCGGCCTCGATATATCGCGAAAAAAATATCGATATATCGGTCAAATTTTCAAAAAATATTTTCAGTTTTAAAAAATAATGTATTTAGTTCAGCCTAGCTCAGAAATCTCAATAGAATTTTTGAAACTTTTCGTGAATATAAATTTTTCTTCTAACATACTGAGGTATTTTGGTTTCTTTATTTATTAAACGCACTTCTATAACTTTACTAAACATCTTTGACGTTAAATATGTTTTATTTATCTAGCTTAGTAACGTATTTTGTTTTTATATTGAATATAATGTTTGTTATAGAAGTGCGTTTAATAAATAATAGAAGGCAATAATTCGGAATCCAAAGCATATTATGCTTTGGATTCCATATTATTTGTTCATTTCAGTATTTAAAACTCCACCCGACTTCATAATACGTTGTTTAATATTAGATATGCGTACAAACTTTCGAGTTAGTTATTATGCAGATTTGAATATTTCATTTCTTGCTTTTTAGAGCCGTTTATTTTCGAAGCTCTTTTTGTTTGGTTATTTTTAAGGTTTTTGAAGGGGGTTTTGTATTTTTATAAACTTTTTTATACTAAACTTTTTTGTAGTAGGTCTATTTAGTGACGATATTATTTAAGTTACAATAGCCTTATATCAACGGATTATCACCTTTTATAAAATACTGTTTTCCCGACACAGGGGCTTTAGTTGTTGAGGAGTTCTCCTTACTATCAGCTCCAGTTCACCTTAATATGTATTATGTTATAACGAACATAAAAAGCCTAGCAACCAAATTCAAGTACCTACTTAATCGTATCGCACTAGTGAAACACGTAGATAGTATTGAATAAATCCGATGACCATCTATGGTCTTCATCATCAGTTTGATGATGAAGACCATAGATGATCATCGGATTCACCAAAATGGTATTTTCCATATGCAAATGCACAAGCTACTGAAGAAAATACCAAAATCGCTATAGGTGCCCCTATAATATTTGAAGAGTTCCCTTGATATCTCTAATATCCCATCATCAGACACTGACCTTATAACAATGGGACCAACTTGGAAGTATACGCTTTCAAACAAAAAAATATTTTTTCAAATCGATCCAGCCGTCTTCGAGTAATCGAGTAACATACATAAAAACAAAGATTCTGATGAATTAAGACCCTTCTCCTTTTTTGAAGTCGGTTAAAAAGGCGCCAACGTGTGAACGCTGCGCCAACGCGCGCGCCAAGATCCTTTGATGTGTGCACGAAAAACCGACAATACTCGGTTCGCCGGCCAACGCTCGCGCCAACTCCCAACATACCGCCAAGTAGGTCTTTACACGTTGGCCCAACGCGCTGGGCCAACGCGTTGGGCCAATGTGTACAGCGCACTTAAAGCGCGGAGTGCGCCTAGCCTGACTGAACCACTGCGCCACCGACCCGCACCTTGATTATCTAAAAAGAAACTATTTAGCGACCGGTTTCATTCGACATACATTGCTACTTTTCTTTGGTATGTTTTTCTTTTCACCCCAATAAGAAGTAGCAATGTATCACATTCATCTGTCAAAAGAGACCGGTCGCAAGGTGGTTTCTAATTAGATAATCAGCCCGCCGAGCTCCTCAATGATTCTATACTCAGTCATTATCTAACTAAGTAGGTTTTAAATATTTTGGTAACTTACAAATTTACTAAGAATTATGTAATTCTTATCTTAGCATTGAATATTTTTACTAATTTGTTACATGAGTCTACTTGGCCATAACCATTAAAGCTCGTAAAACAGAACTTCCGACTCCCGACCCTTTATAAAACAAAAGTCACTTATAACGGCTCTATAAAATAAGGGCCGCATTACGTTACAATGAATTTATGTATCCTAATAACAATCATGTTGATTTAATTAGTTATTTATAGATAGTTTAATTATTATGGTGTGTTAAGAAGGGTGTAACGGAAATTATCAGTTGGACCTTACGTACCTATTTACCGAAAAGTCGGTCTATCCACCGCCTTATTTTTAACCGACTTAAAAAAAGGAGAAGGTTCTCAATTCGATTGTAGGTATATATGTTTTTTTTCATGTTCACTATCTGTTCATGTTGCGAGTCAATAATGCATTCCACTTTGATTAAAAGTTATGAATAAATTAAAATTTTCAATATCAGCTTTGATTACGTGTTAGCTAAAAGGAGATGTCCCAGCGTTGCCCCAGTTTCATTTTATTTAATTACTTTCATAATTAAAAAAATGCTAATTACTTTTTATTTAGGTATAGTATCAGTCAAGAATTGTTTTATATTTAGAAAAACAATTACAAAAACATTAAGTTGTTTTATGAAGTATTTTGTGAAAAAAAATGTAAGTAAATAGTACTCTAGTGATAAAAAATTGTGATTTAAAAGTGTTTTAACTTAAAAATCCCACTTTTTAATGCAGAAAATAATTATCAATCAGATTTTAGAGTAAAATACCTACTCTGAAATACTACTTTGATTAAGACGCGATACTTTCATTTTTTGAGAATGGTGGAGCAAATGACATAGGCGCGATGGGTGGGGCATGTCCTTTTTATGAAAGAACTAACTGGAATTTACTAAACTAGGACCGGCTCTTCCAACACGACCACGAAATAAATCGTTGGGAAACCCTGCTTTGGTTGGACTTAATTTAGTTAGGTACCTGAATGAAAATCATAAATTAATAGGACAACGTTTTAAGGAAATCTACAAGCTAAGTAATAAAAAAACATTTAGTCGCAGACTTTAATAGTCCACGTGACACGCTGTTTCGGAGGTATTTTATCGGAGGTTTAACTTAATCGGAGGGGTCAACATTATCTGGTTTAAAGTAAATATAAAAAAAACAGATAATGTAGACCCCTTCGTATAGTTAAACCTCCGATTAAGTACCTCAGAAACCGGGGGTATGTTTTTACACGTTGTATATAATACAATGCGTAATAAAAAAACCGGCCAAGTGCGAGTCGGACTCGCGCACGAAGGGTTCCGTACCAAAAAACGGCAAAAAAATTACGTTTGTTGTATGGGAGCACCCCTTAAATATGAATTTTATTCTGTTTTTAGTATTTGTTGCTGTAGCGGCAACAAAAATACATAATCTGTAAAAATTTCAACTGTCTACCTGTTGTCGTTATTAATATCGAGCAAAAAACGGCAAAAAATCAAGTTTGTTGTATGGGAGCCCCCCTTAAATATTAATTTTATTCTGTTTTTAGTATTTGTTGTTATAGCGGCAACAGAAATACATTATCTGTGAAAATTTCAACTTTCTAGCTATCACAGCATATCAGATACAGCCTGGTGACAGACAGACAGATAGACAGACAGACGGACAGCGGAGTCTTAGTAATAGGGTCCCGTTTTTACCCTTTGGGTACGGAACCCTAAAAACCCCCTAAAGCCGAAAATGGTAGAAAGGGTAAAATGCATAAAACCCCGGAAAATTATTATAAACCCTGAAAAACTACACTTTTTGGAAAACACCTTATTCTTTTCATGATATACTGCATAGTGGCAACCTAGGGTTGCCACAATTTAGATCTAAATCTAAATTGTGTTTTGCTTTTACGCATTAATGGGATTGATTATCGAAAAAATAGACTATTTGCATCTAGGGTTGCCATTATGCAAGTTTTTCATAAAAATAAAAAAGTTATTTATGAAACACTGTGTACATTCTGTGGTAGCGGAAGTACGCTAGTAAAATGAAAGACTACACAAACAATATATATTTTTATTATAACCTTAGCTTAGATTCATGCATAGTAAGTATTTTATCAAATTCAACGGCCCTTTCTTTCAATGTATCCATTTCTTGTTCACCTAAAACTGTGCTTTTACCAGCGTTCTTTAACAAGAAGTGTTGTATGAACAACCTTAGACTTTCTCTGAACATGTGGAGTTTTGGCGGTTTCGAGATCCTGTGGAAGGCTTCTAGGGAAGCTTGGAGATCTGTGTTCAGGATTATGGCGAGGAGAATTTGTCGCATGAATTTTACAGAGTACTTGTTCAGATCGGAGAACTGGATCACCTGAAAAAGAATCAAATGTCAAAAGTTAAAAATTAAAAAAAAACAATAGTCTCTGAAAATAACAGTATTTTGATCATTGGGGGTTGGTGTTATTGGAGGTCGATTACGCTGGAACATTTTTCTTTGCATGTTTCGATGTTTTTCATTGTTATTTTCATTATTATCATTATCACAATAATAATTAGCTTTCTTGAATAAAATTCAAGCAGCTTTACAGCTCATTTAAGTGTATTTTGATGTAGAATTTTGTAGTGATTGCTATTATTTACGCCAAAAGCATGAACCTACGCTTTTGGCTATTTTATATTTTTTTTTATAATCATCTGTGAGGTTTAAACGCAATTTAATGTTTGTAGCAACTAAAGAATCTCTTTAGCTTGACGTATGTTTTTTTTTGTGGCTACAACTTTACGTTTTTTATATAAAAAGTTAAACCTCCCACACCATGTTTTCATACTACTGACTCTTAATGATTGCAAATACAGCCCCGTTAATGATATCTATCAGTATTCTAACTTAATACAAACGGTCGAAATGCGAGTAAAACCTACGCGCCTTGAGTTCGGTCTGCACTCGGTACACATAACAGTCGCGAATGTGCCGCACAGTGACGAACGAACGTTGGTTTTGTTTTGTGATCATTTAAAATTTACAAAGATAAATCTGTAGAGGTTGCATAGCTGAGAGTATGCAACAAGGGTTGCCAACTTTTTTACAAAATAAAAAATATATTAAGGTTGGAAAAGAAAAATAAACAATAAGTATTTTAGAAAAATGAACAGTATTTTATTTATTAAATGTTTTGAATACATATTTCTTTTTTATCGCAAAACTTATCACTTTTGCATCATTTTCGAAAGTTTCGTAAGCCTCACTACAATTAAAATCAAACGAGAAACGAGGTCTGCGCTGCACCACGCGCCTAAAACATAGTGTCCAGCATTCTTTTTAATCAGGTCTATGGATACCAGTGATGATTGCTGAAAACAGTATTTTTGTATACTTTTTTTTGTTCAACAGTAAAGAGTATAATGTGGTGACAAAAAGTATAATACAGAGGGGTTACTTTCGAAACACGAACATGGTTGTGAGATCGAATTGGTATCGAATAAACATCAAAAATCTGTTATTTTAGTACATTGAAAACGGTTGCCATGGTTTCCATTGTAAAGTTTTGACATTTACTCGATACCAATTCGATCTCAGAACCTCGTTCGTGTTCGAAAGTAACCCCCCTGATTTTAACAGTATAGTTGGCAACCCTATATGCAACCTCCTTATTGCATTTAGTTTTTACTCGTGTCGTGACGATCATCTTTTGTCAACAGGGTCGAGTTAAAATACTGTAAAGAGATAACCTTACCGTGGTACAGCCAAGGGCGGATTTAAGGGCATGTACCGCCTGCCTCGAGTTATTTACCTTCAGAACCGACAAGGGCAGCCCTTTCTCCAGGATCAGGTGCACCAGGAACTGCGCCAAGTTGGCGACGCTGTGCTTCGGCAGGTTCTCAAGCTCCTTGATCTTGTCCCAGGTCGAGTACTGGAACGACAGCTGGAAAGGAAAGTTGACTTTATTACACTGAAATAAAATCGAGAGTTGGAAATCGAGGATTAATTTGAGGGTTTATTTGACAATCAAATTGTAAGTTCTGAGTAGCTTACTTGACATGATTTGACATATTTTTCATTTTTTTATGCTCAACAGAATAATGCTTGGTCTTCACCTCACCTGATGTTGAGTGACGATAAGGACGAAAATGGAAGCGCACTACGCCCGAAATCCTCAACACTGCGGAACTGGCTATCTTACCTCTAACTGCCGGGAAACGTCAATTTTTAAACTGTTGTTTTGGCGTCAAACTTAGATAAGATGGTGGTAGCTATCATGTCGCTTCCTGGTTTATAATGTTCCGTAACTGGTGTATAATGTCTCGTACTTCGTGTATAATGTCTCGTACTTGGTGTATAATGTCTCGTACTTGGTGTATAATGTCTCGTACTTAGTGTATAATGTCTCGTACTTGGTGTATAATGTCTCATACTTGGTGTATAATGTCCCGTACTTGGTGTATTATGTCCCGTACTTGGTGTATTATATCCCGTACTTGGTGTATTATGTCCCGTACCTACTGTGTAATGTCCCTTATCTATTATATATATGTCTCCTATCTGTTTTTTTCCCTCACCTGGTACTTCCTGTCTTCACACAGCTTGAGAGCCAGCACGTGGTAGTAGGGGTTGTAGAGTCGTTCTTGTAAACAGCACGCCATCACTACGTGCACCACTTCGCGTTGCTGCGGACCGCGTAACCCTAGGTGTTGTAGCTTCTCGAAGGCATCCATGTAGTCCTGAAATGAATATTATTACTTTTATTTAACCGTCTATGTGGTCTAGTGCAGGGGTGGCCAACAAGTCGATCGCGATCGACCAGTCGATCTCCGGAGACAGTGCAATCGATCGCGAGAGACATAACAAAAACTGCTTTGCGTGTGGTAGCAAAGCAAGTAGCAACCGAACGGTTTTGCGGCGGTTTTGTAGTGAAAAACCAACAGGGTTACCAGTATAAGTTTTTTTGAAATAATTTAATAATTTCTCATGTAAACAAACTTTTTAGACAGACTATCGTGTGGATTTCACAGTTTTATATAGTCAAAGCTGATTTGCAATAATTAACATTTTCTTCAAGAAATTTACAAATCTTGAATTTTAGCAGGCTGACTAATTATTTTCCTTAACTGAATAAAACAAACAATGAATCACTATTCATATATTATTACTTTCTCACACCTTTGACAAGATGCCAACACCTTTTTTTCCTGACACACAACACTCTATGGTAGCAAATAAAGAGGTCAAATGTATAGCCATTACCTCCCTAAAAAATTTACAAGTCAAGATATGCTATAGAAACCTACTAGTCCTTTATAGTATATCGTGCACATTTTGTCACATTTCGCTAGATGGCGTTGATCATTAGGTCTGACTGATAACTCTTATCTCTAGTATAATAATGTACTCTTGCTTTGGTTACGCGTTGTGGGCGGGGGCAGTGCAGTCTCGTATTTCTCCTTCCTATGGGAAATATAGGCGATTAAGAGCGCACCGTCTGCACACTAGCGCCGCCATGTAAATGCTAAAAATGTAACTTTTCGCAAAAAAAACTCCACGACAGACTAGAAAATATTGTTTAAGCAATAAAAAGTACCACAAAGCTTCTTTGGAGTGCAGTTTCAGAGAAATAATTCACAATTTCGTATTCATTTAAGCACTTTATTTTTTTCCCATCGGCGACGCTAATGTGCAGACTGCGCCCTCTTAAGCGCTTACAAGATACTCAGAGAAAAATAACTTATTTTTCAGAAAACATAGAAGTTAAAACAATAAACTCACCTCTGCGCCCATAATAACACAGAATATGCTTCTCCTCACATCCGTATTCATTCTTTGTTTCCTAGCAAGTTCCAGAAGCTTCTGGTCGGTGGAGGGGAGGGGCGAGGGTTTAGTTTCCTCCGGTAGGGAGCGGTTTCCTTCCCACGCCGATCCCACGATCCACCATTTTCCTCGCTCGTCCGCTGAAGGAACCATTAAAATTTATAGAAACAAACTCAAAGTCAAATCTTTGCTTGAGTATAATTAGAAAGGGATGGCGCTATATGTTGGCACCATGATGGTGCATCCCTTTTTAACTGTAGTCAAGCAGAGATTTGAGTTTGAATTTGATTCTATAATACGAGCCTTAGACTATTGAAAATAGGGCGTTATCGTTGTCTGCATAAAAACAAGCAAAGTTAAATGAGGCTTATAAAGTGTTTTGTTTCTTTACTCTTTTGACAAATTATAGAGATAAAACTTATTTTAACGGTGCTAAGATAAAATAGAATTATTAGGCGTTTATGAATAAGGCCGATAATCTGTAATCTACCATTTAGTTGATGCAAGTGAAAGAGAGATCGATGGCGAAATCAGTTGGCATCATCTCATTGTCTCTATTTAGGCTGCGGTCCGCATAGCGATAATATCGATATTATCGCGATAACAGCCGGTTCGCATGCACGTTAGCGCGTTTACAATATCTAGCGTGACGTCACTCATGACGTCATTACCAGCACCATCTTGGGCTTACAGCGACCATGCCTCGGAGCCACTGACATGAAAAATTGTATTATTATTTAACTGGACAGGCTGTCTGTATGATTTGACAGCAAAGTTCTTGTGCCTATTTGAAACGCCACTAGCGTGCGTCTAAAGAACTGATTTTGACGTACAATATGAAAATGGTTGACGTGATGGTCTCTCCAGACTTCAACTTTAGTACCATGTACGCACGCTATGCTCACGCTACGTCCTACAGAGCCAACATGGCGGTAATCAAATAGGCACAAAAACAGTTTGACATAAGCCTGTCCAGTGTAAATATATGCAGGTTAATGCTCGGAGCGTAATCACTGTGAACGTCCTGTCAAAAGTTTTAGGTGACTGTCAAACGAAACAATTTCACAATTTTATTTCGTCAAAAAATCAAAAAATGAGAGAGTTCGTTATAGAAAGATCTTTTCCTCACTTCACAACAAAAGGATAGAGCATTATATTGGTTAGTATTTTGTTAATATTAATTTGGAGCTTATCCAAAAAGGTGGTTGAATATGTAAAAAGTTGAAAAAAAAGATGTTGGGTGCACACGACTCAATAATCAAACGTTCTTCATCAAAATCATCGCTCTAGAGAGCAAAAATAGTATCTAGCAATCATTCCATCTTGTTCACTTCTCAAGCTTACGCGCTCACTAGACATGAAATAAAACACTTTTTAACGGATACTAGCGCGGTTTTATTGAATGTACTTTGGTATTTAGTTGGTATTTGGTTTGATTTTTGGTTTTTCCCGACGTTTCGACACCTTTGCAGCTGCCGTGGTCACGGGGGACTGAAGCTACCCGTGAGCCTACCCTCAAGCGATGAATTTTTTTATACGTTCAGAAATTAAAATTTAACAAAATTTTTAATTATTTTATGTTGATTTATAATTTAATTTTATGAATTATTTAATGCTAAAAAGAGAGAGAAATCTACTGAAACTACCACCATTTCATAAAATTGGGAGGCCCCTCCAAGAAAGAAATGGCGAAAGAAAACTTGGAGAGGGAGCCGACCTCCGTCTTTTGTATTAATTTATTTATTTGCAAAAGGAACTAACCGTATCATTAGATATTACAGTGTGTGTGAGGGGCTTTAGCTTGTGAATGATGGGGTCCCAAGCTGGTGGAATTTTCCAACCATCATCTCTATTGAAATTAGGATATTTATTTATTTCGATAGCCTCGCGGAGCATTCTAGGGATAAATCTACGTTCCCTAGCAAGGATTGTCAATTTATCAAAACAAATATTGGATGAACCGACTATAAAAGTATTAAATAAGGGTCTGAATTTCGCGGTAACACCTCGCAGAATACCGTATGAGGATATTATTTGCAACGTAGAGGATTGTCTAGTTAAAAACCAATTCAAAAAAGAGGATAGTGAAGCTATACGTCAAGATATTTCATCCGTTTTACGACGTAGTAAACTGCCCAAACACAATCTTCCATATGATGAACACGTCGCGTTGAAGAACTTACGCACTAGACCCGAATTAACTATCCTCCGAGCTGATAAAGGCAACGCAACGGTAGTTATGGATACGTCGGATTATAACACAAAAATGCAAGAACTTTTAAGTGATGAGAAAACGTATAAACATGTGAATTGTGATCAAACCGCCAAGATCCTTAAGAAAACGAGTGAACTCATCAAAAAATATACAGAACAGTTAGATCTTGATGTCAATTATCTTATTCCATCCTGCCCTACACCGCCGAAACTGTATGGGTTACCGAAAATACACAAAGACAATGCTCCGCTGCGTCCGATTGTAAGCCAAATTGACTCACCAACTTATAAATTGGCTAAACACGTAGCAAAAACACTTACACCACTGAGAGGTAACACATCAGCCTTTGTAAAGGATTCCTACCAGTTTGTCAGTGAGATACAACATCTACATCTCGCTGATGATGAAACTATGGTTAGTTTTGATGTTCAGTCCTTATTCACATGCTTACCAGTACAGGACTGCATTGATATCATCAGGAAAAAGCTAGTTGACAACAACATGCCAATTGAATATGCAGAACTACTAGAATTATGCCTAACATCTGGCTATCTGTTATGGAACGAGGAGTTCTACGTGCAAGTGGACGGCGTAGCAATGGGCTCTCCTGTATCCCCCATCGTTGCTGACATTTTCATGGAGGATTTTGAGGAGAAAGCACTAGCCACAGCACCAGTGACTCCCCGGTTCTACAAACGGTACGTAGATGACACTTTCACAATACTACCTAGAGACAGTGTCCCTGCATTTCTTAACCATCTTAACTCCATAAACCCCAACATACAATTTACTATGGAGTTAGAGGCAGACAATAAACTAGCTTTCCTAGACATTCTCATTATCAGGAATCCGAACCAAACCTTGAGCCACACAGTGTATCGTAAAGCAACCCATACAGACAGATACCTTAATGGTGACTCTCACCATCATCCTATACAGTTAGCTACCGTAGGGAAATCTTTGTTTCAGAGAGCCCGCGGAATCTGTGACAAACAACACCTGACTGCTGAGCTTCAGCACGTCCAACAAGTACTGCGTAACAACAAGTTGCAAGTACCACACCTCAATCACAGAAAACGCGCCAAACCAGCCACAGTAGAGCGTCAACCTGCCATCCTACCATACTTGAAGGGTATCACTGACAAGATTGGAAACATTCTGAAGCGAGCGTCAATCAAAACTTACTTCAAGCCGCCGAAGAAGATCAACCAATTCTTACGACCTGTCAAGTGTAATATCCCCCTTCAAGCTGCAGGCGTCTACAAACTAGATTGTGACTGTGGACTCTCCTACATCGGGCAAACAAAGAGAAGCATAGGGACCCGCGTCAAAGAGCATGTAGCTGACATGAAACATAGGCGCGATAACAAGTCTGCAGTGAGTGAACACGCCTTTGAGGGGCCCAACCATTATATTAGATTTGACAAACCCCAAATCCTTGCTAGGGAACGTAGATTTATCCCTAGAATGCTCCGCGAGGCTATCGAAATAAATAAATATCCTAATTTCAATAGAGATGATGGTTGGAAAATTCCACCAGCTTGGGACCCCATCATTCACAAGCTAAAGCCCCTCACACACACTGTAAGATCTAATGATACGGTTAGTTCCTTTTGCAAATAAATAAATTAATACAAAAGACGGAGGTCGGCTCCCTCTCCAAGTTTTCTTTCGCCATTTCTTTCTTGGAGGGGCCTCCCAATTTTATGAAATGGTGGTAGTTTCAGTAGATTTCTCTCTCTTTTTAGCATTAAATAATTCATAAAATTAAATTATAAATCAACATAAAATAATTAAAAATTTTGTTAAATTTTAATTTCTGAACGTATAAAAAAATTCATCGCTTGAGGGTAGGCTCACGGGTAGCTTCAGTCCCCCGTGACCACGGCAGCTGCAAAGGTGTCGAAACGTCGGGAAAAACCAAAAATCAAACCAAATACCAACTAAATACCAAAGTACATTCAATAAAACCGCGCTAGTATCCGTTAAAAAGTGTTTTATTTCATGTCTAGTGAGCGCGTAAGCTTGAGAAGTGAATATGTCAACCAGTACGGACTGGCTATTGCAAACAAATTCCGTCGGTTGGAAGATCTTATGACGAAGCGCGCAAGAAGAATAACATCATTAAACTTCTTGAAGAGATGCCGTGATCAAGATCTCATCCCGCACTGTGTCAGGATTTCTCCAAAACATGACATACGAGGGAGCGCCAAGATCCTACAACAGGCAAGCAAAAAGTTGCTCGTGAGTCTAATCCGCGAACATCGTTCCGAATCAGTAGCATTAAATCAACAAACAGATCGCTTATCCAATGATTTGAAAATAAAACTTGCCACGGCGGACTTTAACCATTACATTCTGATACTTAATAAACGCGAAACAGCCGTGTACAACGAATGTAAGCATAGACAAATTTCTAAATATGAGAAGTTGTACAAACGTCATCATGCCGATACGAACCATAGAGTAGAAGATGACACCCGTCAATGTCAAACTCGTGCAGTTGTCAATTTATCAAAACAAATATTGGATGAACCGACTATAAAAGTATTAAATAAGGGTCTGAATTTCGCGGTAACACCTCGCAGAATACCGTATGAGGATATTATTTGCAACGTAGAGGATTGTCTAGTTAAAAACCAATTCAAAAAAGAGGATAGTGAAGCTATACGTCAAGATATTTCATCCGTTTTACGACGTAGTAAACTGCCCAAACACAATCTTCCATATGATGAACACGTCGCGTTGAAGAACTTACGCACTAGACCCGAATTAACTATCCTCCGAGCTGATAAAGGCAACGCAACGGTAGTTATGGATACGTCGGATTATAACACAAAAATGCAAGAACTTTTAAGTGATGAGAAAACGTATAAACATGTGAATTGTGATCAAACCGCCAAGATCCTTAAGAAAACGAGTGAACTCATCAAAAAATATTCAGAACAGTTAGATCTTGATGTCAATTATCTTATTCCATCCTGCCCTACACCGCCGAAACTGTATGGGTTACCGAAAATACACAAAGACAATGCTCCGCTGCGTCCGATTGTAAGCCAAATTGACTCACCAACTTATAAATTGGCTAAACACGTAGCAAAAACACTTACACCACTGAGAGGTAACACATCAGCCTTTGTAAAGGATTCCTACCAGTTTGTCAGTGAGATACAACATCTACATCTCGCTGATGATGAAACTATGGTTAGTTTTGATGTTCAGTCCTTATTCACATGCTTACCAGTACAGGACTGCATTGATATCATCAGGAAAAAGCTAGTTGACAACAACATGCCAATTGAATATGCAGAACTACTAGAATTATGCCTAACATCTGGCTATCTGTTATGGAACGAGGAGTTCTACGTGCAAGTGGACGGCGTAGCAATGGGCTCTCCTGTATCCCCCATCGTTGCTGACATTTTCATGGAGGATTTTGAGGAGAAAGCACTAGCCACAGCACCAGTGACTCCCCGGTTCTACAAACGGTACGTAGATGACACTTTCACAATACTACCTAGAGACAGTGTCCCTGCATTTCTTAACCATCTTAACTCCATAAACCCCAACATACAATTTACTATGGAGTTAGAGGCAGACAATAAACTAGCTTTCCTAGACATTCTCATTATCAGGAATCCGAACCAAACCTTGAGCCACACAGTGTATCGTAAAGCAACCCATACAGACAGATACCTTAATGGTGACTCTCACCATCATCCTATACAGTTAGCTACCGTAGGGAAATCTTTGTTTCAGAGAGCCCGCGGAATCTGTGACAAACAACACCTGACTGCTGAGCTTCAGCACGTCCAACAAGTACTGCGTAACAACAAGTTGCAAGTACCACACCTCAATCACAGAAAACGCGCCAAACCAGCCACAGTAGAGCGTCAACCTGCCATCCTACCATACTTGAAGGGTATCACTGACAAGATTGGAAACATTCTGAAGCGAGCGTCAATCAAAACTTACTTCAAGCCGCCGAAGAAGATCAACCAATTCTTACGACCTGTCAAGTGTAATATCCCCCTTCAAGCTGCAGGCGTCTACAAACTAGATTGTGACTGTGGACTCTCCTACATCGGGCAAACAAAGAGAAGCATAGGGACCCGCGTCAAAGAGCATGTAGCTGACATGAAACATAGGCGCGATAACAAGTCTGCAGTGAGTGAACACGCCTTTGAGGGGCCCAACCATTATATTAGATTTGACAAACCCCAAATCCTTGCTAGGGAACGTAGATTTATCCCTAGAATGCTCCGCGAGGCTATCGAAATAAATAAATATCCTAATTTCAATAGAGATGATGGTTGGAAAATTCCACCAGCTTGGGACCCCATCATTCACAAGCTAAAGCCCCTCACACACACTGTAAGATCTAATGATACGGTTAGTTCCTTTTGCAAATAAATAAATTAATACAAAAGACGGAGGTCGGCTCCCTCTCCAAGTTTTCTTTCGCCATTTCTTTCTTGGAGGGGCCTCCCAATTTTATGAAATGGTGGTAGTTTCAGTAGATTTCTCTCTCTTTTTAGCATTAAATAATTCATAAAATTAAATTATAAATCAACATAAAATAATTAAAAATTTTGTTAAATTTTAATTTCTGAACGTATAAAAAAATTCATCGCTTGAGGGTAGGCTCACGGGTAGCTTCAGTCCCCCGTGACCACGGCAGCTGCAAAGGTGTCGAAACGTCGGGAAAAACCAAAAATCAAACCAAATACCAACTAAATACCAAAGTACATTCAATAAAACCGCGCTAGTATCCGTTAAAAAGTGTTTTATTTCATTCCATCTTGTATTTGAGGTTAGAATAAAACGTTAGCGCGCTTACGAGCGGTTCGCATTCGCCAACTGTCATTTGTCGATTTTGTCAATTTAAGCGCGATATCGAATGTGGACCGCGCCTGAGCGTTGTAAACGTCATAATCGATATTATCGCTATGCGGACCGCAGCCTTAGTAATCTGTGCTACAGGTAACAAATTTCACACAACGGCAGGGGGGGCACTCTTAGAACAACCCAAGTGGAAGAAAAAAGGAGCGTCATCTCTAAACTTTAACCATCAACTTTTACAAAAAAGTCTTCAAGATTGCCAAAAGATGTCTCTGCAGTCCGACTTATAAAATATGCAAAATAAAATAAATTGATTAAGAAGACAGTACCAATATAATTAGTAAATTCGACACTTGAAGTAATGTCTCATTGGCATAGCGGATATCTACTTAACCTACGTATACAAGACACTTCCATCGATCGACAAATACCGAGTTCGATCCTCACAAAGATCACATTTTTGCTTTTTGTGTTTTTTGTTTCGATTTACTCTTTTTTATTAATATTTTTGTTTTATATAAAGAAATTATTACAAAAATTACAAAATATATATACGAAAAACACATTTTCAGCAATTATAATTTCACGCATTTCTTTTCATTAGTTCCGCTCAAACCTCCAGAGGCGCTGATAGCCTTTCAAATCAGTGTTTCAAAAAATTGCCACGAGTGGGCGCTCTTTTCCCAATATATTATTTTACTCTTTGCACAACGGTCAGTGACAGACAGCGGATAACAGTGACTAATTATTTTTTTAATTAGCTATTAGATATTAATAACAAGTAAGCAACATAAATGATGCGAACTAAAGTTCCCCCGAGACGGTCAAACGGTTTGATTCAAACATGTAAGGTTTGGTTTGACTCAAACCATTTTGATCGTTTATAAAGGAAGTTTGAACGGTTTGTCAAAAATTGACGGGTTTGAAGCACGTTTGATGAAATTTCATATTTTTGTTGTGATTGACGCGCCGTTCGATCGTGTTCCGACGCGTTTGAACAAAGTTTGTACCATTCTTTGTACCAAATTCGTTTTCTTTTCTTTTTTAGGGTTCCGTACCCAAAGGGTAAAAACGGGACCCTATAACTAAGACTCCGCTGTCCGTCTGTCTGTCTGTCTGTCTGTCACCAGGCTGTATCTCATGAACCGTGATAGCTAGAAAGTGAGAGTGAAAAGTGAAATTTCCACAGATGATGAATTTCTATTGCCGCTATAACAACAAATACTAAAAACAGAATAAAATTAATATTTAAGGGGGGCTCCCATACAACAAACGTATTTTTTTGCCGTTTTTTGGTACGTAACCCTTCGTGCGCGAGTCCGACTCGCACTTGGCCGGTTTTTTTCTATTTTTATGCCGGTCATTAACGTTACAAACATGAGAAAATCGCGATCCTTGTTCTAGGGCATCTTGTCTGCTGCGTCACAAGTCTAATTACGACAGCGTAACGAACCAAACTACGCAGTGCCGTTTGATAGATCCTTCAAACTAAAATCAAACTGTTTGGTCAAACACGTAAAGTTTGAATCAAACCGTTTGATCGTCTCGGGGGCCCTTAAAAGTAATGTATTTTGAAGTGAAAACTTCTTTTAGCTGCGTCGCTTTTTTGTAATGGGGAAAAAATGCGAAACTCGCGTCAGTAACAATCACGTGACCCTGATCGAAAATTCGTAAGACGGATGTGACGGATGGAGAGTAGACAGCCAGCGGCGGAAGTATCCCCCTCTCTTTCTACGGGGCGCGGTGAAAATGGCGGCGCGTCATTTCAAAACGTAAACACTTGTGTCACCATAGCAAACGCGCTAATTTTTTAATTCAAAGTCAAAACTAGATTTTCTGTCAAGCTATGGATAAGACTTTCGTACAATACTGTTCTGTATTCGTAAATTCAAATGCAGAGTAAATTCGTAAGACGGCAATTCGTGCAAAATTATTCCCTAACCATTCCAAAATACCAAAAATGCACAACGTTAATATTCAAGTTTTCACTTCTGCCGGCACTCCCGGAGTGCAACCCGATTTTTATTTTTTACGGTTGTTCGTCCGTAATTCTTTTTTATTTATCACCACCTGATCTTCTAGATTCTAGAACAATCTTTATGATATTGCCAACCTTTTAACAAGTCCTCTAGCCGTATATTGAGTGGCGTGACGTAGTTCCCCTTGCGTATAACCCCCCTGATCTGCTTGCATAATAGCTCACCGTACGAGGGGTCGTAGTTGGGGATCTTGGTCAAATTGTTGTTCTTTACTGCCATTAGCACTTCTATAACAATTTTTATGATATTGTATTGCCTACCTTTTAACAAGTCCTCTAGTCGTATATTGAGTGGTGTGACGTAGTTCCCCTTGCGTATAACCCCCCTGATCTGCTTTCGTAGTAGTTCACCGTACGAGGGATCATAGTTGGGAATCTTGGTCAAATTATTGTTCTTTACTGCCATCAGAACTTCTAGTAGGAATTTTATTCGGGACCTGCGAAAGTGATAAATACAGTTATGTCTGGTTATGTATTTAAATGTGGTCAAAAAATTAAGAACATGTTGTGTTGGAGATATAATGTAGTTGGGTAATAATGTAGGAAGTGACACTAAATTTATGTAATGATTTCACTAATGTAAATAATGACAATTTGATTTTAAATAGCGATTTAAAAAACGTATAACAACCGTCAAAAATTATTTACTAAATAGGACAAGTAAAGATAAACAGACTCATAGCCTGCTATATTTTCCAAGCCCTGAAGTGAGCAGAACGGCAACATCGCATGTGGTCAAGCACATAGTATTATTATACTATGTGCTTGACCACATGCGATGTTGCTGATGTTGTTGATAATATAGGACAAAGAAATAATAAATAGAATATTATTATATTCTATTTATTATTTCTTTGTCCTATATTATCTATGTTTAAACTAGTTGTAAATTATGACGTAAGATTAATTTCACTAAAGATTTAATATTTATTATTATTTTTTTATGAGGACTTATGGTTTGAGTCAATTTGTTTGAACTTCTCGGGGGTCCTTTAGTACGATGAGCATTTTGATCTAGGCCTCCTCTAGCAATGTATCTTATGTGATATGTGATTTTCGTTCGACATCTCATTGTTTTGAGTCATATGTGGAACGAAAATCACTCGAAAAGAGCGCTCGACTGCAGTCGAGCGATTCAAAAATAGGGCCCCTGAACTCGACCAAATTTTATAACATTAATGACCTAAAACTCCGAAAATACTAATAATTAATAGAAAAAATATTTGCAGCTAATATTTGTCACATAAAAACCTTTCTAATGATACATCATTCATTGCTAGAGGTGGGGTAGATCAACACCCATAGACAATTAACTAGTTTTATACTTTAATAACCTGTAACTCCGAAAGTATTAACAATTGATACAAAGCATGTAAACAGCAAATATTTGTCTCTAAAAGACCTTTCTAATGATATAGCATTTATTGCTAGAGGGCGTGTTAATCAACTCCCTGCTGAAAAAAAAACTACAAAAAGATGACATCTTTGACAGCCATTTTTTCCTGGTTAACATTGATATTTTTCTTATTGTTTAATATATAAAGCATTTCAATAAAAGAACTAAATTATTTTCATATTTTAAAACCCACACAATTACTACTAAAAAAATATCGAACTCTTAAAATTGAAATATTCCCATACATTTAGTATGGAGACTGGCCGACGACATGACCACGAACTGACAGTAATAGATGTTGCCAAACTTATGTTCATGGCTTGCAATTAGAGAAGGCTATGACTGACTGTATTAGTGACATTACCTAGAGCACGGAATCGCTTGTTACATATAGATGACTTTGCTATTTGACAGTTTAACCAGTTTGCACATAATAATAATTCTCACCCGTCTGCAGCAGTCTGATTAAGCTTCGCCACTCGTGTTTGCGTATCATGAATGAAGTTCTTAAGTGCTATCGGCTCATCCTTTCTAAGCACCCCGCCCACGGTCCGTAATGCTACTAGCACACAGTCTATGTACTTCTCTGTTAATTCTTCTAGAAGGCGGCCGAATATGTCGTATAGGAGGGTGGCGTGGTAGATCTAGAAAAAAAGGGTTTGAGCTTTAATTTTGTTATCTTATTTACCTATCGATTAAGCTAGACTAGATGAATATGGTATTTCTCAATTGTTTGTTTTGTGACTGCTTTAAGGGACTGTTTAGAAATTACTGCTAATTGTAGTCTGCGAAACAGGCATTAACAGTTGCCATGCAGAGACGTCCATTAATTTTAGTGTTTCATTACGTATCTTGTCTTACTATTAGTGCAGTATTTAGTGGCATCATTTGTATGGGGACCTTGCAAATCGTCAACAAAGGAAGCCGCTTGGCACAGGCGTACTTTGTGGTCATTTGAGCTGATTTAGCCCTGTACCCACGTGGTACCACCCTGGTGGTAGCCAGGGGTGGGGGGGAGAGGTGCCTTCTACCACGCTGCACTTTTACATCCATATCTCCATAAGTTTAGCAAATAGGTCGTGTTTGGTATCGTTTTCATATAATTCAAGACCAAGGAATTCATATCTGGAACAATTTTTTCACTCGTTGATATAAAAAATAAAAGTTCTGCGCAAAAACAGAAAAGTAAAAAAACAAAAATCTTACATAATCTATGCCTACAAATAAACCACGAGATTGTGCTTTATAAAAAAATATGATTAAACAGCCCTGTTTATATAGAATTTATAAACATCAACTTTCCCGCACACATTATATTTATAATTGTGTCAAAAAAACATTTGCGACGCGCGGCGGTATTTTGGTGCAGTATATTTGGATAGGATTTATCACTTATTGTTTAATAATGACACAAATAGGTTGTGTTTAGTATCGTTTTCATGTAATTCAAGGAGGGGGAATTCATTTCTGTAACAACATTTTCTTGGTCATAGAAAAAAAATAAGTTCAGTGCAAAAAAATTAATAAAAAAAACTTACAAACTACAATTAAACTACGAGATTATGCTTTATAAAAAAATATGTTTAAACAGCCCTATTTATCTTAAATATATAAACATAAACTTTTCTATAGAAATTATATTTATAAATGTGTAAAAAAATTCAGTTGCGACGCGCGGCGGTATTTTGGTGCAGTATTTTTTGATTTGGATTTATCACTTATTGTTTAATAATGACACGGATTAGTATTGGTAGTCCCATAATTTTACTTTAAAAGAGAGTTAAAGTAATTATTATTTTATTTACCTCGTTATAACAAATTTTATTGGAAGTTTCCGTTGCATCCACTTTATCTTTTTTTACAAATCTTTTTTTATCTTTTTAAACAATTGCACCTTCCTGCGCATTTTTGCTTACACTTACACCTTATTTACTCCATGCAAGCTGTGGCTGCTGGCAGAAGGGTGGTCCACATAGGCTCCCATAAGCCATTATTTTTGGCGCGACCCTAATCTGCAGGCCATGGCAGGTTTTGGATTGGTTTTAAAAGTTGATCCCATACATTCCTCCCTGGTAAATCGCTCGCAAAATTTGGTTGCACAGGGCGTCTCTGGTTGGTGGAGATTCTCCAGCTGCTTGTCCTTTTTCGTGAATAGCACTTTTCTGCATTGATTAATATCAAGGAGATTCGTTCCAACATTTCCAGCAATAACTTAAATCACAAAAACCTTATTGCCAAGCCAACTTATTGGCAAAGCCTGCTCCACATTTCCTTTTTTAGCGTATTAAATCCTTCCGTTGCAATTGGATAAGCACCCCAAGCTTTAAAAGCGCTTTTTTCCCTTTACCAGCAAAAGTCGATACGATATCCATCCACACCCGGAAAAGGAGTGGAACAGTGGCAATACTTCTGGTTTATCCGGTCCTAAAAGAAGATAAACTGTATTAATTGCTTGAGGAATTGTGGTTTCTCATATTGACACGGGTAAAAATCGTCAGTTCCTGCCTTGCCATGCAATTGCAGCTTCATTAAGTAACCCAAATAAGTATAGTATTTTCACACTTTAAAATTAAAAATAATTCAGCTTTAATTATCTTTTAGGACCGGAAAAAACAGAAGTATTGCCACTCTGTTCCACGCCTTTTCCGGGTGTGATACCGTATCGTCTTTTGCTGAGAAAGGGAAAAAGCGCTTTCGAAGCTGGGGCGCTTATCCTATTGCAACGGAAGGATTTAAATTCCCTAAGGAAGGAAATGTGGAGCAGGCTTTGCCAACAAGTATTAGAAACAATTGTCATTGCTTTGTATGACAAGTAAGTTACTGGTGATTGACTTTTGTGATTTATGTTATTGTTGGAAATGTCGGAATGCATCTCCTTGATATTAATCAATGCAGAAAAGTGCTATTCACGAAAAAGGACAAGCAGCTGGAGAATCTCCACCAACCATAGACGCCCTGTGCAACCAAATTTTGCGAGCGATTTATCAGGGAGGAATGTATGGGGTCAACATTTAAAACCAATCCAAAACCTGCCATGTTCTACAAACTGGGGTTGGGCTAAAAATAATGCCTTGTGGGAGCCTATGTGGACCGCCCTATCGCCATCAGCCACAGCTTGCATGGAGTAATTACGGTGTATGTGTAAGCAAAAATTCGCAGGAAGGTGCAATTGTTTAAAAATATAAATAAAGTGCACCGAACTATGTGGATGCAGCGGAAACTGCCAATAAAATTCGTTATAACTAGGTAAAAAAATTTTTTTTTCTTAAATATTACTACAATTCTCTTTTAAAGTAAAACTATGGGACTACCAATACTAATCCGTGTTATTATTAAACAATAAGTGATACGTCCAAATCAAAAAATACTGCACCAAAATACCGCAGCGCGGCGCAACTGATTTTTTTGACACATTTATAAATATTATTTCTATAGAAAAGTTTATGTGTATATATTTAAGATAAATAAGACTGCTTAAACATATTTTTTTTATAAAGCATAATCTCGTGGTTTAATTGTGGGCATAGATTTTGTAAGTTTTTTTTCCTATTTTTCTTGTTTTGCACTGAACTTATTTTTTTTCTATGAACGAGTAAAAATGTTGTTGCAGAAATGAATTTCCCGTCCTTGAATTATATGAAAACGATATCAAACACGACCAATTTGTGTCATTATTAAACAATAAGTGATAAATCCTATCCAAATATACTGCGCCAAAATACCGTCGCGCGTCGCAAATGTTTTTTTTGACACATTTATAAATATAATTTGTATGGGAAAGTTGATGTTTATGTATTTTATATAAACAGGGCTGTTTAGTCATATTTTTTTTATAAAGCAAAATCTCGTGGTTTATTTGTAGGCATAGATTTTGTAAGATTTTTGTTTTTTTACTTTTGTGTTTTTGCGCAGAACTTTTATTTTTTATATGAACGAGTGTAAAAGTTGTTCCAGGAATGAATTCCTCGTCCTTGAATTATATGAAAATGATACCAAACACGACCTATTTGCTAAACCTATGGAGGTATGGATGTAAAAGTGCAGCGTGGTAGAAGGCACCTCTCCCCCCCACCCCTGGCTACCACCAGGGTGGTACCACGTGGGTACAGGGCTAAATCAGCTCAAATGACCTCAAAGTACGCCTGTGCCAAGCGGCTTCCTTTGTTGACGATCTGCAAGGTTGATGCCACTAAATACTGCACTACTATCAATAAGGAAATGAAAGAGATAACACTTACTCACAAAAATAACTAACTTAGTAACATCAGCTGTGAGTACCGCAGAAAACATTACGAATATAAACCAAGGGGGTCTCACTCCGCGCTTAAACTTTTATATTAGCCTACAGCTCGCGGCTGACTCAGTCGAGCCAGCGCACGAGGGATGTCATGTGGCGGTTGAGACAGAGCTACGCGACAGAAAGAGAAGCGCTTCGGAAATGCTTATAATAACAGGCACGCAGTGCTGTGCAATTTGAAACTGTACTTTATTGCCGTGCAGCAAGAGCTTATTATTTGATTGTCTTCGCGCGGATGGACTTCTGTACGTTTAGTGTGATTATATATTCTGTGCTATAAAGAGCATTAAACCACTAAAATAAATAGATCACCTTAAAAGTATACAGATGTGCCAAGCAGGCGACAATATTGTCCAAACTCTTGTCTTCCATCGGCTGTGGGGTCTGCATCATTTCATCAAACCTTTGGGTCAGCTCTTGTAGAAAATGGGCTCCTGTAAAAATACAATTCCAATTTCAGTTCTGATTAGGGTATTATTTGTTTATTTTATTTTTATTTTATCACACCCCGGCAATCCATACAAATGCTCAACTATAGGCGCGTGCGCAGCACCCACTATAAAGTTAAGCCATATATAGTTGTACTAGACTCGGGTCCTTATCCAGGGGCTATTTAATCTATGAAATAGAGTATGAATAGAGTTAGTTACCTATCTCAGTGGCAACATTAGCGTGTAATACTGCAACTAGCGCCGCGTGTTCCGCGACCAACCGATCTGGCGCGTGCGCAGTGCCTACTGTAGCGTTCACCCATAGTTGTACTAGACTCGAGTGGCTATTTAATGGATGATTAGCGTATAAATAGAGTTAGTTACCTATCTCAGTGGCAACATTAGCGTGTAATACTGCAACTAGCGCCGCGTGTTCCACGACCAACCGATCCGGCGCGTGCGCAGCGCCCACTGTAGCGTTCACCCATAGTTGTACTAGACTCGAGTGGCTATTTAATCTATGATTAGCGTATAAATAGAGTTAGTTACCTATCTCAGTGGCAACATTAGCGTGTAATACTGCAACTAGCGCCGCGTGTTCCGCGACCAACCGATCCGGCGCGTGCGCAGTGCCTACTGTAGCGTTCAGCCATAGTTGTACTAGACTCGAGTGGCTATTTAATCGATGATTAGCGTATAAATAGAGTTAGTTACCTATCTCAGTGGCAACATTAGCGTGTAATACTGCAACTAGCGCCGCGTGTTCCACGACCAACCGATCCGGCGCGTGCGCAGCGCCCACTGTAGCGTTCACCCATAGTTGTACTAGACTCGAGTGGCTATTTAATCTATGATTAGCGTATAAATAGAGTTAGTTACCTATCTCAGTGGCAACATTAGCGTGTAATACTGCAACTAGCGCCGCGTGTTCCGCGACCAACCGATCTGGCGCGTGCGCAGTGCCTACTGTAGCGTTCACCCATAGTTGTACTAGACTCGAGTGGCTATTTAATGGATGATTAGCGTATAAATAGAGTTAGTTACCTATCTCAGTGGCAACATTAGCGTGTAATACTGCAACTAGCGCCGCGTGTTCCACGACCAACCGATCCGGCGCGTGCGCAGCGCCCACTGTAGCGTTCACCCATAGTTGTACTAGACTCGAGTGGCTATTTAATCTATGATTAGCGTATAAATAGAGTTAGTTACCTATCTCAGTGGCAACATTAGCGTGTAATACTGCAACTAGCGCCGCGTGTTCCGCGACCAACCGATCCGGCGCGTGCGCAGTGCTTACTGTAGCGTTCAGCCATAGTTGTACTAGACTCGAGTGGCTATTTAATCGATGATTAGCGTATAAATAGAGTTAGTTACCTATCTCAGTGGCAACATTAGCGTGTAATACTGCAACTAGCGCCGCGTGTTCCACGACCAACCGATCCGGCGCGTGCGCAGCGCCCACTGTAGCGTTCACCCATAGTTGTACTAGACTCGAGTGGCTATTTAATCTATGATTAGCGTATAAATAGAGTTAGTTACCTATCTCAGTGGCAACATTAGCGTGTAATACTGCAACTAGCGCCGCGTGTTCCGCGACCAACCGATCCGGCGCGTGCGCAGTGCCTACTGTAGCGTTCAGCCATAGTTGTACTAGACTCGAGTGGCTATTTAATCGATGATTAGCGTATAAATAGAGTTAGTTACCTATCTCAGTGGCAACATTAGCGTGTAATACTGCAACTAGCGCCGCGTGTTCCGCGACCAACCGATCCGGCGCGTGCGCAGTGCCTACTGTAGCGTTCAGCCATAGTTGTACTAGACTCGAGTGGCTATTTAATCGATGATTAGCGTATAAATAGAGTTAGTTACCTATCTCAGTGGCAACATTAGCGTGTAATACTGCAACAAGCGCCGCGTGTTCCGCGACCAACCAATCCGGCGCGTGCGCAGCGCCCACTGTAGCGTTCACCCATAGTTGTACTAGACTCGAGTCCTTGTCCAGGGGCTATGATAAGCGTATAAAGTTAGTTACCTATCTCAGTGGCAACATTGGCGTGTAATACTGCAACTAGCGCCGCGTGTTCCGCGACCAACCGATCCGGCGCGTGCGCAGTGCCTACTGTAGCGTTCAGCCATAGTTGTACTAGACTCGAGTGGCTATTTAATCTATGATTAGCGTATAAATAGAGTTAGTTACCTATCTCAGTGGCAACATTAGCGTGTAATACTGCAACTAGCGCCGCGTGTTCCGCGACCAACCGATCCGGCGCGTGCGCAGTGCCTACTGTAGCGTTCAGCCATAGTTGTACTAGACTCGAGTGGCTATTTAATCTATGATTAGCGTATAAATAGAGTTAGTTACCTATCTCAGTGGCAACATTAGCGTGTAATACTGCAACTAGCGCCGCGTGTTCCGCGACCAACCGATCCGGCGCGTGCGCAGTGCCTACTGTAGCGTTCAGCCATAGTTGTACTAGACTCGAGCTGACGGCGTGGCGACTGTTAGACGAGTAGAGACTCTCGATGGAACCGCACGCCCAGTGGAGGTTGGTGCCCGCCAGTTTGTTTAGGACACCTTCAAAGTTTAATAAATATTGAGTTACAATACCATCTACAAGTTCTGCTTAGCTTTCGCAGTGACCCCGGACTCTCCATACAACTGCGCCATTATAAACAGATGACGTCATATGACGTTTTTGTCCTCGCGCAACTATGTGTATACGTCTAGGGCTACCGTGCAGTTTGTAGGTACTGTATGAACGACTTTCAATTTAAAATTTGAACTTTTTGATAAATAAACTTGCGACGTATTGCTTTGAACATCAAAATAAGTTGACAGTTGATGAACAATACTAAACGAGCACACGATTCGACACATGAACTTACGGGGTGGGGTAAGGTAAATGATTCTGAGGCGGGGCGGAGAGTGTCCTTTCTGTACGGTAGTACTTATATCTATTCTGTGCTTAGGACTAAATAATGTTGTTCGCTCGATTGCGGTGGTTTAGCGCCTGGCCCAGCGATTGCGGAGGACAACTTTGGCAAGAGTCGGTCATGGGATGGGTCATGCTCATGGGTGACCAAAAATTTAATATGTCGAGTTCCTCCGTGCTTTGGAAGGCACGTTAAGCCGTTGGTCCCAGGTGCATTTGCAGTCGTTAACACCCACCAATCCGCATTGGGCCCGCGTGGAGGGTTATCATTCTGACCCTTCCCCCTTATCCATCTATAAGGAAAGCCTTAATTATTCCTCAGCATTGGGGACATTAAAATAGCTGATGGTCAAATAATTTTGACATTTGTTTGGAATTATTAATTCATTGATTTAATTAATCAGATTACCACTTTGATAAATGTTGTATATAAGATAAACAATACTTACTTTTAATTTGCCTTTTCAATTGTGTTAAATCTTTCTCTGAAGCTGAATCCTTATTTCTCAAATGTGGTGGAACATAAGTACCCTTCTCTTCCTAATCAGAAAAAAAAACAAAAAAGAATCCATTAGAAAAATACTTGATGAGTATAAATGTTAAATGTGAAGTAAAACCACAGTATAAAGAAATACTACCAGTAAACCGACTCTTTTGTTGATAAACGCATGCCGCCACTGTGTAGGTATACGCACAGAAACTCCGTCAGGGGTCAGGGTTGTCACAACAAAAACTACTCAAATATATTACATAAAAGTTTGAATTTGTAATAACGAAAGTATAAAAATAGTCAATAAAGCCTTTTCAAGAATAACATCGTAACACAAAACAGAAACAGCAAACATGAAACCACTGATTGTTTTTTCGCCATTTCAATGTTTGTCCCATAGTAAAAATTGTTCAGTTTGATGGTCCCTATCAAACCATGACATGGATTTACAATTAAAAACGGAACAAATCCTGTAAACCATTACGAAGTTTTGAAATTTCGTTACGCTTCTTAAAACGTACACCTCTTTAAGTTAGAGAGCGCAAACTGGAGGAGATTGCGCTCGCCGACTCTGCCGCTCACTTCCCCACGTACCCCCCATCGTTGCCCTGCGCAAGTACCATGGGCAACAGCGTCGCTTAACCACTGCTAAGGTTAAAATCGCTTGCACGCCGCGCCCGCTGTCACATACGTTTAGTTCGTGCAGGGGCGATACGGGCGCACACGAATTTTGTTGCAAACTGGTTATGCGACGCTGTTGCCCATAGTACATGAGTCGGACAACTGTTAGTAGTATCAAAACTATGATAAAACTATGGTTGTAATTTAACCAGAAATAAATACATTTTAATTTTAGTTAAAACCAATAAAGCTATTTATCATTGTATTTACCTTTATTATATTTCCTACTTTATCTCTTTTTCTACCATAAATGTCTTCCCAAACATCTGGTTTCATTTCAACTTCTTTTTTAGTATCTTCACCAAAATCTTCCAATTGATCATCTTCATCATCA
This sequence comes from Agriphila geniculea, assembly GCA_943789525.1. Lineage (NCBI taxonomy): Eukaryota > Metazoa > Arthropoda > Insecta > Lepidoptera > Crambidae > Agriphila > Agriphila geniculea. The sequence continues at coordinate 21,383,355 of OX038885.1, read as the reverse complement.
TCACCAGATAAGTGTGATACTTCGTCATCACTAAAGACTTTACTTAAATCATCTTCTTTTATCACTTTTTCCTTCACATCCTTCTTATTTGATTCTAGTTTCTTAGCAACTTTAGTGGACTTATTTTTTTTAAATTTAACCGGTTCCTCTGAAACAATAAAAAGAAATTTCAAGTAACAACAAATTAGTTATTACACTTGTAAAATATTAAAAGTATTTCTTGTATTGTTGTACCTTCAGATTCTTCTTCTTGTTCATCAATAGCTGATATTTCATCATCATCTTCACTAAAACTACCTTCAGTATCCTCAGCCTCACTTCCATCTATTTCTTCACCTGTTTCATTTAAATCTTCACTGCCATCCTTATCAAGGTTTTCACTTTCATCATCACTTATACCATCATCAGATTCATCATTTTCGTTTTTGCTTTTCTTTTTCTTTTTACTAGAAACTTCTTTTCCAGTGACCACAGCCAGATCCTCTTCAAAGTCCGATTCCCCTTCAACATCAGCCAGATGCTTTTCAGCTGCCACAATTTGTTCACTAGTTGCTCTGTCACATATTTCTAACAGATCTGTTCTTTTGTTAAGTAAAGTTTTACAATACATAATACAAGATAATAAATTAACATCTTAATAAATTAACACAACCAAATTAACATCTTCAAAAAAGTTATTAGTATTTTTAAACCAGCTGAGAATACAAAAGAAAAAGTCTGAATCAACAATTAATATGTGAGTAGCTACCAGTGGCGAAGGGTCCATACAAGCCAATTCCCATCGGCTTACCTTTTAGCAATCCTACCCCATTGATCCAGTATGCAGATCATAGCATTTTTGTAGAACGGCTTACCTTCTGTATGATTTCACCCCTCGCCACTAGCTATAATATTATGTTTTAAATTATTAGCACAGAATATATGTGTACTAAATGTACAAGAAGCCCATTTGGGCAAGAACAATCAAATAATAAGCTACTCTCACTGCACGACAATAAAGTACTATTTCAAATTGCACAGCACTGCGTGCCTATTATTATAAGCACCTCTGAAGCCCTTCTCTTTCTGTGGCGTAGCTCTGCCTTAACCGACACATGAGATCCCTCATGCCTGGCTTGACTGAGTGAGTCGCAAGCAGTAGGATAACATAAATGTTTAAAAGCCGAGTGAGACCCTCCTGATATTGTGTTTTAAACTATTAGGTAATGAATTTAGATGATGAAACATATTTTTTATTAGTTAGGTAGGTACGGTCAGCAACGGAAGTGGCTTAGCACTTTAGTACTATATAAAAGTACTAACTTTTTTGAGTATAGTTTCATAGTTTAAGAGATCTGTCTAGAAAGTTGCTATGACAAAGTACTAAAGCGTTAAGTGACTTTCGTTGCTGACTGTATATTTAAAAAGGATACAATCAAGACCATCATCTGAGAAGAAGTTTTTCTTATTTTTGCACTTGTTAAGTCCAAGTTGTTTCTCTAACTTTTTAATTACTTTGTCCTCATCCTCATTTGCTTGGACTAACATTTTCTTTCTCTGTCCCTCCATTTGTGATTGTAACTTCTTTGTTTCTCTAATATCTTGCTGTCTCTCTTTATTAAGAATATCTTGAGGACTGAGTTGAGGCTTCTTCTTTTTCTTCTGAGTATGAGAAACAATATTTAATTACATTCAATGAACATAAATAAAAAAACCCTTTTATCTTTTATTCTTGGCAATACTTTGTAAGAGAATATTTATATTTGTAAGAGTTCGATGGCACAGTGGTTTAAAGCCTGGCCCAGCGATTACGGAGGTTAAGCAACTTTCGCAAGGGTCGGTCATGGGATAGGTGACCAAAATTTGGTATTTCGGGCTCCTCCGTGCTTTGAAAGGCACATTACTGTGTTGGTCCCTGCTGTAATTGCAGTCTGTAACACCCACCAATCTGTATTGGGCCCGCATGGTGGGTTGTGGCCCATCCTCCTTATCCACGCATAAGGAAGGCTTGTGCCCTAGCAGCGGGGACATTAAAATGGCTGATGGTCATGATTGTTTAAAAAAAAATCTAGGTATGTATTATCTAATGTGCGCTTTTATAATTCTCAACGGCCCGGCATGGCACCGCCCGGCAGCCATCCAACGGCACAACAGGGAAGTGAAATGTATGGAATCATATGGAGACGCTTTTATATTTCCTCAACGGCACCGGCAAACCGTGCCGTGCCGGCCAAATCCTATGCTGCCGTCGAACTTTTACGATGTAGTGCGTAGCTACAAGGATTCATATGTGTGAGTGTGAGTCCAGAGCAAAGAATATACAGCGTGTATAAAGGGCATGTAACCAGTATATTCGCGTAATATCGTTAATGTGTTGTTGTTGGTATGCCATGTACCTATGTATGATTGTGGAAACAAACAACATCAAAATCAACAAATAGGTAATATTCCGACAAACAGTTATTTCGATACTGATCGGAAAGATATCTAGGTACTTACAGCGGTGGAAACACCTTTAATAGGGGACTTACCAAAGTTAAATATTGTTACCTATCTCAACAAATAATTACCTAGATATTACTAAAGTAGGTAGTTACCTACTTAATTAAATAATGTGTTGTGTAGATGCCTACCTATCTTGGTAAGTAGGTACGTAATGAAAACCAGCTACATATAATATATTCTTTGATTTTTAAAAGATTTATTTATCATTTAAGTAAGTACCTACTACCTACCTACATTGTAATATAATCATTAAGCAACGTGTAACAAAAAGGGGGTATCGACCCGAGAGGAGGTCAATGTACTTGTGAAACTTCCAACAGAAAAAATATATTTTTGAATGTCCCTCCCTATATAAAATGTTGGCGGCAAATTCAAATTTTCTATGGAGAGTCCAAAATTGTATTTTCGATTTGAAATCTTTTTCTGTTGGAAGTGTTCAGATTCACGAGTACATTGACTTCCTTTCGAGTTGATACCTCCTTTCTGTTACACCTTGTATAATTGGTAAACTATTATTTTATGAAATAATTATAAAGATAACAAATATCTAGAGAGAGAAGGTCAACTTTTATTCTTTATATTATTCTAAAGTAAAAAAAGGTACCACGACACTACTGTACAATTTACAAATAGTAACTTCTTCGCTATGAGTGTTCTGTGTTGAACATCCAACGGCCGGCAACGGCAGAAATTATAAAAGCGTCTTTCGGCGTCGCCGCTGCCGTGCCGAGCCGTGCCGTGCCGGGCCGTGCCGTGCCGGGCCGTCGAGAATTATAAAAGCGCACAATGGCTATATTAGAGCATAGAACGAGGAATGTCAAAGTGCTTACAGGTTAATTTAAGTCGATGCCAATATTTTGGAATTATTGGTATATTGAATCATAGACTATGGCCTCAGATGCTAGAAACTTCAAACAACCAGTATCTTTTCGTTCAATCTTAATTATAAAAATAAGCAGAAACATAAATGTTACCTATCATGTTCCATACATTTTTCAACAAAGTTCCCTAGTAAAGTAAATACTTTGTACCTGTACAATAGCGTCTGTTTCAGGAGGATCAGCAGGCCTCTTCACAAATCTGCCCGCAACATATTTTGGAGTTTCCTCGAGGGTTTTCTTCTTCATGTAATGTTCTTGACGGTGAACTTTTTTTTGCAAACGCTTTTGTTTCCTGATGGCTTTCCTAGTGTTTGTTGTACTTTGAGGGGCGTGTGCTTTGTTTTTCTTCATTTTCGTTATTTTTCAATGAGTAGAGCTTAATTATATTATATTTATTCTACTACATTACATACATGGTAAAAATTATATTTTAGGTTATAAATAACGCATGACAATGACATTGGGTACATTCCAGCAGACCAATCGCTAAGTCATCGATCATCCACCACAGTATACATTTTAACAATGGAAAGTAATTATTAATATTTCAGTTTTAAAGCCGGGCCAGACTGTTGCAAACAAGCCCTCCAAATCGGTCTCCACTGGCGGTTTATAACACTGTAAACACTTGTTTGCAACCAAAATTCGTTTGACCTTCCACAACCTTTGTGGACGGGACGCAGTTTGTAACGACGGCGACGAGTCGACATCACACTGAGGTGGGAGTCTTGTTGTAAACAGTGTGGACGCAAACACCAACCGTGGGCTCCACAAGCCTCCCACCAAGGTCACCCCTGTGGAAAGCTTGTTTGCAACAGTCTGGCCCGGGTTTCAGCGGTCATAAAATCTTAAATGTATGCTGTGGCCTTCGATGACTCAGCAATTTGTCTGTTGGAATTACTAGTCCTAGTAGTCTGTGTGCTTTGTCTTTCTTCTTTCTTGTTCATGTCTCAGTTTGTCTATGACCCGAAATTCTCATTTCAATATTATTTGGCGTTGCCAATCTGTGGGGAATTCCCCAATATTTGGGGATTTTCAGTCCGATTGGGATTTGTGGGGAGAGCGTCAATGTGGGGAAAACGCGGGTAATTAAGGGTTTTAGACATTTAAACTAGAACTGAACTTGGAAGTAATAAAAGTAGTTAGAAGAATTTCTAAATTATGTTCATTTTGATTAAGTTTAACTCGGCTTCAGCTTATCCAGTAGGTACGAAGGTTTTGTTAGAGTTTATTTTATGGCAACATTCATGACCATCAGTTGATAAACAATCAAAACTTACAAGTCTTGTACTATTTAAACACAAGCATTTTCCTTATGAAAATATTTTTCCCACAAATCATCAGTTTTTCAAAACACGTAACACTTTAAATTAAACGCTACAAATATTTTTGTTTACTTAACTAATATGTTTTCCCCCTTGTATTAGTGATTTCGTTAATCGAAAAAATCAAAACTTGTAAAAAAACATTCAACAAGAAATGATTTTTCACTTCTCATGCTAAAGCTGTTGGGTATAAGCTGCATAAAATCGCTTTCTAAGCTCTAGTCAACTTTAGTGCATAAAGTAAAATCTTCGTCTAAGGCTCAGACTCTAAGACAAAGGTCGTCAGGTAAACAGCCACACTCGCAATTAAACTTCGTTAATTTTAAATTTTATTGTTTCTTCATTTTTTTATACATTCCATGTTTTTTTAATTTTTGAAAATGTGTATCAATTGAAAGGCCTTGATGAATTTTTTTATGAATATGGGTATCAAATGAAAGGTCTTGATGAGCACATTTCAAAAATATATAATTTGTCACCAAAATTGAAGAAAATAATTTTTTTTAAAAATTTCGATATGAGTATAAAATGAAAGGCCTTAATGAGCATATTGCAAAAAAATTTTAGTGACAAATTATTATTTTTTGCAATATTGCTGTTTAATTTCCTTGCAATCGAAGTGAGAAGCAGAGTGTATAACTCATACATACTATTACATACAATCTACTATTTCTTTTTTTCAGGTATTTAGAAGATTTTCTAATAAATATGTTTAATTTATGTGAACAGTACTTTTATTTCGTTGATGATAATTTGTGGGGAAAATGCGGGGAATTTTGATTTTGTTTTCCCCAAATTTAGGGATTTTCAGTCAGGTTTGTGGGTAACCCAGTCGGTTGGCATTGGCAATGGCAACCCTGTTTTAGGCCGGCAACACACAGACGTAATCACGTAACGGAATTCCGAACGTAATTTCGACAATGTATGAAGATTCCGCACGGAAAAAACACGCTTGTGTGTGGCAGCCCATAGATTTTGTATGCAGCTGCTGCGTTCGGAATCACGTACGTACGGAATTCCGTTGCGTGATTCCGTCTGTGTGTGGCCGGCCTTATTCTTTGTCTCAAATTCAGGGTTGGTAGGTTGGGGACTTTTTCGCATTTTAGGGGATAAATAACGGCCTTGGTGAAATTTTGGGGAAATGAAATCTTTGGGGAAATGTTTGGGGAGAAAAATATACAAGGAAGAATTTTGGTTGGAGTATAAATTTAACTCCGTTAATGTTTATCTGACAATGTTAAGCGAAGAAGAAGTTTCGGAAGTTCTAAACGTTTTAGATGATTCAGTTTAGAACTTCCGATACTTCTTTATTTTCTTAATAAACTTAGTTTAATATCTTTCAATTCGTTTTATTTCTTGTTTAACAAAAATGGGGAAAAAAGTTGCCAAACGTATCATTTTGGGGAAAAGAATTCTTGAATATGGGGAAATATCAAAATCTGGGTCTACCAACCCTGCTCAAATTGTCTCATTCGCAAAAGGGGGAAACGTGACGGACGTGATGTTGTGGGTTTTCTGATTGGAATTTATTGTTACAGTATTGGAAATCATCTGTTAATTCAAGAGGACACTAGTTTAAGCAGCAGCTCCGTGATTTTTTGTGACAATAGCTTTATTTTTTAAACGGCATGATGGTGGAAGGTTCAGCATTTACGAGGAACGATGTGTTCCAAATGGCAATACGTGTGGCATTTGTGTCTGCAGTTACATATTTCTCGATAAAGTGGCTAGTGAATCAAATCGACCCGACCTCCAAAAGCCGGAAGAAAGCTGAGGAAAGAGCAAGAGAACAGTTACGCAAGTAAGTATCGATCGTGGGTACGATTACACCACCACTGTGTCAAATTAATAAGTTCAAAAATGTACCTTCAATATGTTCACTCTGACCCTCATGTTCCGATGTACCTACTGCACTCAACAGTTTAATATTTATGTAATTTTTAACCATTCAAGTTTATTGTATGGAATTTGATACATGTAAGATAGGTATTCTTCCTTATGGTATTTCATAACAGTATTGAAATATTGTTCATTTTCATGGTGTTTATTCATTAGTAACCTATCTTCATCAACAATCAGGGTCAGAGTGCCAGAAATTCTTATACAAAACATGACCTTGTTGTCAGTTCATATGCTTCTTACATTATCTTTTGTGATTCATTTAGCTAGAGCAGGGATGGGGAAATAGAATTTAATAATTATAATAATAATAAAACTTTATTTCAGACATTTAAGGTCCATATTGTAAAGAAAATTTAAAAATTATCTTAAAATCTAGCCACAGGTCTTCACGAGCTGTCTGATTATAGGGCAGTTGTTTTTAGGGCTATTACACCTAGAATACTGTTGGTGCTGCTCCTCATTCTTGCTAGGTGTGAAACAGCCTTTTTACGCACTATCGGGTCAAATCCGTCTCTGCGTGCCTCGCAGAACATACCTGAGGGGCTGCAGTGATGGGGCAGCCCCAACAGTACCCTAAATGCATTATTGTATTGCATTTTTAAGATAGATTTAAGATGGGTCGTTTAAAATAATTACAGTGGAGCGTCGATTATCCGAACGTCGCTCAACCGAACGGCCGCTTATCCGAACGTACAGTCCGAGACATATAACTTGAAATCGGGTAAGGATTGTGCGGAATGCGTATTTTGGGAACACGTCGCGGTGAGGAGCGGGGGCGGCGGTAGAGGGGCGTACGCTATTGGTCGCTCACAAGGGCGGATGCGTGAACTTATCCCTACTCCGTCGAAAAAATTTTAAGTTACATGGCTCATACTATAGTAATGCGCGGGTCAATGCTCCCACCTCCCACCACGCGGGTCTCGCGCACGCCGCCCGCGCTTCAGTTTTCGCCCACTTGTCGCGACTTGTTCACTTGTTACTGTACTCGTATGTCACTTATGATGTGCACGCGTCATTAAAGATATTCATAAATGTAAATAACATGGTTTTCATTTACCTGTACGTAAATTTGTATGGCTGAATCAATATAATAGGTCTTTACCTATGAAATTGCCGATTTGTATGGAGATTTTTCAAGAAGTTGCATTTTTCATAATAGCATTTTCTTTGTTCATTTAACAACCATGAACACTCATCTAACAAAACTTTTATGTACTAATGTTTAAACACTATGCTAACTTATTTCCATTTAAGATAAGCGAAAAAATAAGTTTTGGTTAAGTTACAACCCCTTCGGTCACCCTTTTTTTGCTCACAAAAAAAGAGTCACTTTCAAGATCTTTTTTTTAATGTCACGAAAGCTAAAATATGGACTTTATTTTTACTGATAGTTAACTATCATGATCATAATTCGATGTAATATTCACGATTTTGTTAAAATTTTAAATTATAGAAGTTATTATTTTCTCTGTATGTGACAAAATATCGGCAATTTCATAGGTAAAGACCTAATATATACATACATACATACATTAGTTTGATTATCCGAAAATACCAGTTTTACGAACACTCACGTCCCCCAATTAGTTTGGATAATCTACGCTCTACTGTACCTACATTTATATAGGCCGACACATTTTCATAGGTAGGTTAGGTACCAAAATTTTTCATATGAGTGATGTCAATATAAACAATGGGATTTAATCGTGGGTCCGATTGAATATTATCGAAGGCTAGATTTGGCCCATGGTCCCACCACTTACCCATCCCTGAGTTAGAGCATTAAAACAAGCATTTTCATGTAATGTACAGTACGAGGCAAACATCTTGAAATTGGGTGGGGATTGCGTAGAAAACGTATTTTGGGATTTTTGGATATGCGTGCGAGGTACGCAGGCAGCAGGAGATGGGTGCACGCTATTGGTTGCTGGCAAGTGCACATGCACGAACTTATCCCCACTCCATCAAAAAAGTGTCAAGATGTTTGTATCGTTTTGTTCAAACACTTATTTTCATCATTATGAATGGCTGCTAGAAAATCATACTTTTAAGTCAAAATGTAACCAGCCACTACATAGTTGTGCATGTGTGAAGGGTGTCTTGCAGAGCCGGGCTCAGCGGTAACCAGGCAGTGGCGCTGGACAAGCTCTCAGATCATGAGATGATTATTGCATCACAACTTGTCGTGCCTGATGAAATAAGTGTGAGTAGAATAGTTAACTATAATTTTTAGATATTAAAAGTTTTTGCAACTTCATTCGAAGAAATTTAATGACTATCATTGTGTGTGTTCTGCTAGTAAATGAGACATTAACGCAGTTTTACATAACGTCAACCACACCACACATAATTCAAAATTTGAATTCATTTATTCAGTCTAAGCTGTTACAAGCACTTGTGAATGTCAAAGAAGCTACTGTATTGGTTCGTAAACTCTAAGCAGGAGACCTTGTAATGAGAATATGGATATGCTCGACGATTGCCTATTCTGGAAAAATACTCATGTGTAGTATTTGGAGATAAGATGGCCAGTTCCTTTGTGGATTCTGACTCTAGTCTAGACCTGTGTCCTTCATGAAATGTTTTATGAAACGTGTCTTTCTCGATCGGCACTAAACACCACACCTATCGCTTTCTCAGTCACACTTGTTGTGGTAAGCTCGGTGAGCTGCCATTTCCAATCCCATTTTTTATCTGCCTGGGTTAGTAAGTGTAGAAATGAAGTATAAAGTTTTTCTTGAAGGTATGCTGGAAGGATATAGCGGGGCTGGACCACCTGATCCAGGAGTTGCGGGAGACTGTGATCCTGCCGATTCAGAAGCGGGACCTGTTCGCGGACAGCCGGCTCACGCAACCGCCCAAGGGGGTGTTGCTGCATGGACCTCCGGGTAAGTGGTGCTGATTAATTTATGTCCCAGTTCAGCCAGTTCCTCAGTATCAGTTATGAGGATTCCGGGAGTAGTGCGCTTCCACCTTTGGCCTTATCGACACTTAACATCAGGTGAGGAGAAGGCCAACCACTATCCCGTTGTGCATAAATAAAAAAATATATGAGCGGAGCTAAACTCATTTGACTCTCAATGTAGCCTGCTACCAAAGTGGCTGGTGGCTGGTAACCCTAGCCTAACTCCCTCATGACTAAGGGTAAACAAAGCGAAAATTGAAAAGTCAGAACAAAAGCCCAGCCAGGCAATCCAGGCATTCGAAAATAGCTTATAGTATATTCATTTTAGATTTAAATATATGGGAAAGTGGGCAAAATTAATAGTTAAGCTTTAAGTTTACCATAACTTCAAAACAGCTAATTATGCACCCACATGGCCGATCATTGTTTTTATCGCGTTGTTGGGGCTGCTAAGCCGTTGGTACACATAGGTATAGATTATGCTGGTCCCTTTAGTTCAGCCCCCCTAGCATGACCAGCAAAACACGATTGTATCGCAATATATAGCGTTTTATCGATATTCAACTATCAAAATCCATTGTCTTTTGACAATTTTTATTTATTTATTATACATAGAAAAACATACAACATTTAGAAAACCGAGTGACTAAAACCCGATTAGGTTTGTCCAGTCACTGCGTATTCATCAAAATAGATAGTCGATTGATATACAGTTATAATACAACTAAGCAGTATTGAGAAAAAAAAATACAATTTGTTTTATTTTAGTTACAATGGGGATGGAAACTGAGGAACTAATGGCACCACAAGCGGTTGTACCAATACATTTGATTGGTTGTTACAAATATCAAATGTCATTTGTGGCATATTTTAACCAATCAAAGTATTGATAGCGGTTAGATCGCCGCTGGCGCCATCTGCGATTAGCTTTGCGTTGCCAATCCCATTAAACGTGATAAATCGCTATAAGTATCATATCGCTAAGTGGTCATGCTAGGGAAGCTGAGTAACAGTTTCTAGTGATCGTGGTCGTGGCATACACTCAAAAGCTTATGTCTTCTGTAAGTATGGATCACATTTTTTCTTGTTACTTCCTTTTCTGCAGCTCAGAATAGTCATTTGTCAGGGTGGGTACCCACTTAGGTTCGCGAACCTCCGCGCTCCGCGAACCTGCTCAGAAAATATCGTTTATCCTCTGCTGGAACAGTGCGCCGAGGTGAGTACGTAAGGGAACTCGTATGCGAAGCTGGTTCGCACAGGCACACACTGTAGCCAAAGTAAAAATATTTGTTTTTGCCATGGATCACTGTTCTAGGTTCGCAGAGCGCGGAGGTTCGCGAACCTTAGTGGGTACCCACCCTTAGAGGGAGTAAGACAGCGTGAGTGCAGCGCATCGCTTAAGCTGCCGCGCGCGAAGTTTCTGTTTTAAATCAGATTTTGATCCCATATTTTTTCTTAAGGATGCGGCAAAACGCTGATAGCGAAGGCGACCGCGAAGGAAGCCAATATGAGTTTCATCAACTTGGACGTATCGTTGCTTACTGACAAGTGGTACGGCGAGACGCAAAAGTTGGCCGCTGCAGTGTTCAGTCTGGCCGTCAAACTGCAGCCCTGCATCGTGTTTATTGGTTAGTTTGCTTTTTAATAATAAATCATTGTCATCACTACATATTAAACAACAAAGTCTCTCGCTTGTCTTGTCTGTGCGTGATAAACTCAAAAACAACTGAATGGTTTGCGGTTTTCATCAAATTATATAGTGATTCCTGAGGAAGGTTTAGGCGTAAAATAAGTTGAGTTTTTATGTAAATGGTAGAAATATCACGATAATTGTTGAAGATGTCGGCAAAAATTTACCCGACTGGGAGCTTGCATCAAAAACGCTGCATAAAAGTTTTGAGCTATAACCACAGAATAAATATAAGTACTTACTGCTATATCGAAATAGTGTATGATGGAATTATTCCTCTTTTATACTCTACAAAAAAGTACAAAATGTCTACAAAAAAGTCTGCAATGGCATATTATCTATCTTTCAAAACTAGCTTACTAAAGTATGGAATCATAGGCCTATTTTCATACAAACGAGGTAACTTTGAAGCCTTGGTTTTCCGCTAAGGAATGACCTAGCTGTGATCTGATGATGGCTATCCAGGGAGTGAATGGAGGAGATTCAGATCGCTATACACTTCCAACTGTAAGGATACAGTATTAATCTTTATTAACTTAAATACGAAATTTTATGCAGATTATTTTATTTAATCTTTTACAACATACCATTTAAATATCTTAGGAGTTGTCGCAAAAAATTAACGCGCGCGAAAATAAATTCAAGCGTAGTAAAGTAACTAATATTTACCTGAATTGATAAATACATTATCGAGAAATGTCGTTCTTCCTTCATAATAATTGAATGGAAATGCATAGGCGCATGAGGAGTCTGAGTAGTTTTATCGACATAGTAATATAATAAAACAAGTAATTCATTACATTTGAAACCTTACTCAAGCTTGGGAAGGGAGAATTTGAGGTTAGGTTCGGTTATTTTTGGCTGATACTGCTATAATTCGAAGAAGAAACATATTTATGAAATATAAATTGTTTGCGTTTAAAAGGGTTGTGCTTAATTACTGATTGTTGTTACAACTCAGATGAAATCGAGTCGTTCCTGCGCACGCGCACACAACACGACCACGAGGCGACGGCCATGATGAAGACGCAGTTCATGTCGCTGTGGGACGGCCTCATCACCGACCCCAGCTGTACCGTCATCATCATGGGTATGTCATACTACTAAATACTAGTGCTAGTACTAGTAAGTACTACTTCTGTACGTAGTACACAAATTTCACTCAGCAAAATCGTTTAAATAAATAGTGACTATTGCTCCGACACACAGAGCACGGAATCGCGGTGCGCCCGCTACTAAAGACGGCACGCTTGTCAGCAGGGTTGGTAGATCCATATTTTGAAATTTCCCCATATTCAAGAATTCTTTTCCCCAAAATGATACGTTTGGCAACTTTTTTCCCCATTTTTGTTAAACAGGAAATAAAACGAATTGATAGATATAAAACTAAGTTTATTAAGAAAATAAAGAAGTATCGGAAGTTCTAAACTGAATCTTCTAAAACTTTTAGAACTTCCGAAACTTCATCTTCGCTTAACATGGTCAGATAAACATTAATTGGAGTTAAATTTATACTCCAACCTCCTTCTTTCTGTATATTTTTCTCCCCAAACATTTCCCCAAAGATTTCACTTCCCCAAAATTTCGCAAAGACCGTTATTTTTCCCCAAATATGCGAAAAAAAACCCCAACCTACCAACCCTGCTTGTCAGTTTCTATACAAAACTAGGGTGTCAGTGGGCGTCACCGTTTACGCACACCTATACACGGACGCCTACATAGATCACGTGTCCGTATTGTCTTAGAGTTTATTACAAGTGCTGCGGCACAGAGTCGATACCTTTTATCGATATTTTTATTTTATTGAGCATAAAAATGTTGGTGGTTGGCTAAGCAGTTTCTAATATATTATTGAAATACACAGTTAATTTTTAAGTATATCTAAAAATTAAATGGGGATTCAGACCACGTAAATGAATAACTTTTACTATGGGGCCAACCACGAAATCGCGAAATGTGTTTATCTTACTTTCTTGTGATATGATACGCCAGAATTATGTTTATTGATGTTTTTACTTTGATTATTACACCAAATCACAGCACAATGAGGCATTTCTATCGCTTTTTTGGTATTGTTTACTCCACGACGGACGAATAGAATCTGGCGGCTGCTTTCGCGCGCAGTTGCGCCCAGCGCAATGGGGAATGTCCGAAAAAAAAACAATTTGGCTGAATATTTTTTTATATGTAGGAATAAGCTCCCTTAGTAACAGAAAAAAGATTCAGAATTTTCGGTTGCGTATAAATAAAAATAAAAAATAAAGTCACTTCGACTTCACAAATATACGAAAGTAACAGCAGAATGGAGATTATACCTTTGCCACCACCTGTCATAACCACAACATGCTATTAAAAAAAAGTTTCAACACAAAATATCAAAACTTTTTTTTTAATACTTGCTGTGGTTGTGGCAGGTGGTGGCAAAGGTACAATCGCCATTCTGCTGTTACTTTCGTACATTTGTGACTTCGAAGAGACTTTAATTTATTAAAAAATTTTGACGCAACCGAAAATTCTGAAACTTTTTTCTAAAACTAAGGGAGCTTATTCCTACCTATAAAAAAATATTTAGCCATTTTCATTTTTTTCGGACATTCCCCATTGCGCAGCTACGGCTATTATTATTACTAGTAGCGGGCGCGCGGCAATTCCATGCTCTGTGCTCCGACACAATAAAGTCCAATTCAGGTCGCTCACCGCTCCTTTCTCTATATTATTGTACTCACCTAGTAGTTGCCTCTCTTTCTATCGCATAGCTCTTATCTTTTCTGACATATGAAATTGATCCTCGCTGAGGACGCCGAGCGCTTTATACTCGCGCGCGGAGTGACAGAGCCCTAGTGTCACGTCCATCTGTCATATTATGAAAGTTTACTTTAACTTCAGTGATTAACGACCAAACACTCAAACGAATTTTAAAGTTAAGGCCACCTTAAATTCAAGAAAGTTGTCAGATTTGACAGAAACTCTATGAAAATGACAGCTTCCTTAAAGTTAAGGAGATAACCTTAACTTAAGATTTTAACTAATAAGCCTGAGTATTCGGCCATTAGCCGATAGACCTGCAAGTTGGACCCCATTAAGGGTTAAGCTACTTTCATTGTTGACCGTACTGAGAGTATTAAAAGAGCAGTATTTTTTGGGCCTAAGGTCTTCTGCATCAGAATCGGAGCGGACGGATTTGTTGCTTTGTATGGATTTCTATGGCACTGCGTGCACTGCATTGGCATTTCCGTGCCATAGAAATCCATACAAAGTGACAAAGCCGACGCTCCGTCCGCGCCGAACGCTTCAATTTCGTTGCAGTGGACGCGAACACCGAACTAGCTGTTTCTGTTTTACAAAGCGTAGATCCGTCCGGTCATGGAGTACTGTTGTTATGTGGGATGGATTTTTTAAGTATCAGCTTCTGAAATCGATTGAAAACCGTCCCAGGAAGCTCATCGGAAACTCAACATTGGCCACGGCGGAACTTCAGAGCCAGAGAGACCGATATTAGGCGCCGATTTCCTAAGACATCACTGCGAGAGCGAAAATTAATCGACAAACGCACTGATTTTTGCGTCACCGGCAGCGTCACACCCAGCACGATCGGAAGTATTCGCACCATAGATGACAGCCAACCATACCACGACCTGCTGGAGAAATACGTCGAAATCACACGGCCCGGATTTCAAAAGCAAGTTGACTCCGAAGTGGAACATTACATTGAAACCGTTTGCCCCCAATTCACGCCAAGGCCAGACCGCTCCCGCCCCACAAGTTCAAGATATCCAAAAAAGAATTCCAAGCGTTGATGGAACAAGGCATTTGTCGTCCCTCGAGCTGCCCATGGGCCAGCCCACTTCACATGGTACTGAAGAAAGATGGAAAACACAGATTATGTGGCGATTACGGCTCCACGATTTCACTCTCAACCTACGAGGCAACAAAATATTTTCAAAAATAGACCTGCACAAAGCATACTATCAGCTCAGAAATCGTGAAGAAGATATAAAGAAGACAGCAGTTATAACTCCATTTGCCCTTTTTGACCGTCACAAAGTTGCATGTTTATCGGTGTTTTATTGAATTAAATACACTTTGAAGAGTGTGCAAGGGAACTTCACGACCTTGTTCTTTCAGCCCCTTCCCACCATTATATTGTAGATACTCCAAGGGTCCGTACCGAGCGCCTTTGCCAAATCCAATACATTTTTTATGCGAACTGCTAAAGAATAGAATGCGTCGCCTGCTTATGTCTTCCCCGATAGTTACAACCTTGATTTCTTCAAGGCAAGAGTGAATAGGCATCAGGACAAGCGTGTTACACCTTAGAACACATCCTGTTTATGAAGCAAGATGGTGGTCAAATGCTTACCTTATTATTTTTATCTAACTAATAAATAAAAAACCGGCCAAGTGCGAGTCGGACTCGCGCACGAAGGGTTCCGTACCAAAAACGGAAAAAAAACACGTTTGTTGTATGGGAGCCCCCTTAAATATTTATTTTACTATACTTTTAGTATTTGTTGTTATAGCGGCAATAGAAATACATCATCTGTGAAAATTTCAACTGTCTAGCTATCACGGTTCATGAGATACAGCCTGGTGACAGACAGACAGCGGAGTCTTAGTAATTGGGTTCCGTTTTTACCGTACCCAAAGTACGGAACCCTAAAAAACGCGCGCAATTTAAATGATCGTTGGAGTTGATTATTCTGTATTTGGTTGCAGGTGCAACGAACAGGCCCCAAGACTTAGATAAAGCGATCCAGCGGCGCATGCCGGCCACGTTCCACGTGCCCATGCCCAGCGAGGCGCAGCGGGACCGCATCCTGCGGCTCATACTGCACGCCGAGCCCACCGCACACGATGTGAGTATACTCACATACATATACATCGATCCAGCGGCGCATGCCGGCCACGTTCCACGTGCCCATGCCCAGCGAGGCGCAGCGGGACCGCATCCTGCGGCTCATACTGCACGCCGAGCCCACCGCACACGATGTGAGTATACTCACATACATATACATCGATCCAGCGGCGCATGCCGGCCACGTTCCACGTGCCCATGCCCAGCGAGGCGCAGCGGGACCGCATCCTGCGGCTCATACTGCACGCCGAGCCCACCGCACACGATGTGAGTATACTCACATACATATACATCGATCCAGCGGCGCATGCCGGCCACGTTCCACGTGCCCATGCCCAGCGAGGCGCAGCGGGACCGCATCCTGCGGCTCATACTGCACGCCGAGCCCACCGCACACGATGTGAGTATACTCACATACATATACATCGATCCAGCGGCGCATGCCGGCCACGTTCCACGTGCCCATGCCCAGCGAGGCGCAGCGGGACCGCATCCTGCGGCTCATACTGCACGCCGAGCCCACCGCACACGATGTGAGTATACTCACATACATATACATCGATCCAGCGGCGCATGCCGGCCACGTTCCACGTGCCCATGCCCAGCGAGGCGCAGCGGGACCGCATCCTGCGGCTCATACTGCACGCCGAGCCCACCGCACACGATGTGAGTATACTCACATACATATACATCGATCCAGCGGCGCATGCCGGCCACGTTCCACGTGCCCATGCCCAGCGAGGCGCAGCGGGACCGCATCCTGCGGCTCATACTGCACGCCGAGCCCACCGCACACGATGTGAGTATACTCACATACATATACATCGATCCAGCGGCGCATGCCGGCCACGTTCCACGTGCCCATGCCCAGCGAGGCGCAGCGGGACCGCATCCTGCGGCTCATACTGCACGCCGAGCCCACCGCACACGATGTGAGTATACTCACATACATATACATCGATCCAGCGGCGCATGCCGGCCACGTTCCACGTGCCCATGCCCAGCGAGGCGCAGCGGGACCGCATCCTGCGGCTCATACTGCACGCCGAGCCCACCGCACACGATGTGAGTATACTTACATAGGCCGCTATTACATTATCATATATTTATCATTTATATATGATTTCATATCTGTCAAATTCTATGATCATAGTTAAATGATGCTGTCCTTCATTTTTACATATCGACGCTTAAGAACCAAGACCATCTATCTACACTTTTGGCGATTTTTACTTTTTAATGCAATTCTTTTTATGGTTAACTTACGCATCGTTTCCTTTAATCAGTTACCTCAAATTTGCATTAAATAAGGAGTTATGAGAAAATACCAATACCATCTTAGTAACAAATTTTAACTAATACCAGCTATCTACAGTAATTTTAAAACTAATGAAGCTCTCTTGAAATACATGTAAACACCTTTTTTTTCATGCCAATCCTGTAAATGTTCAGACATAATTATAATGAAATTGTTTGAAAAATAAAGAAAACCATTTTTCGTCTCCTGTGAAGTCGACTTTTTGTAGATAGATGGTCTTGGTTCTTAAGCATCGATATTACACTTATGATCCACCTATGATCATATAAACAATGTCATAAATCAAGATGGATAACGAATTTAGCTGTGTTTTCCGTTGCTATGAGTGCAATTTAATAGCATTAAAAAAGAAGAAAACTGTTAAGAACAAAGCAAAAAATAAAAGACGTATTTGGGTTTTGTAAAAACGTATTTCGTCATCCGGAACAAGATTATTACATAAACACTCATTTTCCTCGTAAAGAGTAATGAATATTTTTGTTATTTCAATATTCCAGTCAAAATTCTTGCACTTGAAGACGCCATTTTTTGAAGTTAGGCGAATAGAGGAAAGAATCACTACTGGGCCAACGAATATGATCCTACTTGTACGCTCGCTGTCAAATAGGATCCCATAACTATGATCAAAGACAATATGACTCACATGTAGTTATTAAACCGTCCTATGTTCTTCATATAAAAATGACTCATACATATATGATCATATTTCTATGATAGTCTAATAGCACTCATACATATATATCGATTCCACTGCACACAATGTAAACACGAAGTTAATAAAAATCTTCTATAGAGCGTTCCAAAGACGTTCGAAAAAACTCGTATCCGTGTCAGTTTGTGCCGGCATCTACCTAGGTACTAGTACGAGAGCTCGCAAAAAATACTGCAAGAGTTATCTCAAGGTCCTTCTCTCAATATCATAGAGTGTTTAGGGTGTACATGAGGCAGCACCTACTCCCAGCGCCAGGAAGTGGAACACCTGGCGTGAGCACGCTTCCAAGTGTGTAACATTTCGACATGCTCTACAAGAGTTATCTCAAGGTTCAAATTTGGCAGTATAGTACAGAATAGCACAAAAAAAAAAAATAAGATGGTAGCAGACCGCAGTGTCATGGAATATGCCGAGTCAGCACGCCACGTAAGTTGTATGAATTTCGAGGTCGGTACAAGAGCTATCTCAAGGCTGAAAATTCGTATACTGCTCAATTATTATGCATAATTTATGAAAATAACAGTCAGACCATAGTGTCATGGAACATAGGCAGTCAGCAGTCGCTCAAAGGGTGGAGTCCAAACAAGCTGTTTGGAGCTACAACGCTTTACAAAACAGGATTACACAGTTGAAACTTGATAAGAAGATGTATTTTGTAAACCGCTTTACGATTTTTACACAAAAGTAAAAAAATAAAAATATTAATGGGGGCCTCCCCATACATGGAACTGAAACTGTAAAATTTTTTTCATTAAACCCATACTTAAGAAAAAATAGGGAGCTATCTAAAGACACCCCGAACGTATGGGTTTGAGGAAAAACATTTTTTTCAGTTTCAGTTCCATGTATGGGGAGCCCCCTTATTTTGATTTTATTTTTATGTAAAAATCGTAGAGCGGTTTACAGAATACATCTTACCAAGTTTCAACTGTGTAATCCTGTTTTGTAACGCGTTGTAGCTCCAAACAGCTTGTTTGGACTCCACCCTTTGAGCGACTGCTGACTGCCTGTGTTCCATGACACTATGGTCTGACTGTTATTTTCATAAATTATGCATAATAATTGAGCAGTATACGAATTTTCAGCCTTGAGATAGCTCTTGTACCGACCTCGAAATTCATACAACTTACGTGGCGTGCTGACTCAGCATGTTCCATGACACTACGGTCTGCTACCATCTTATTTTTTTGTGCTATTCTGTACTATACTGCCATATTTAAACGTTGAGATAACTCTTGTAGAGCATGTCGAAATGCTACATGTTTGGAAGCGTGCTGACGCCAGGTGTTCCACTTCCTGGCGCTGGGAGTAGGTGCTGCCTCATGTACACCCTAAACACTCTATCATATTGAGAGAAGGACCTTGAGATAACTCTTGCAGTATTTTTTGCGAGCTCTTTAGCTATACGCTACATCACCGTGTTCACTAGATAGCGCTGATATTAACAAATGTTTGGAAAAGACTAAAATAGTATGGAAACCTATATCTCGCTAAGGGAGTTCTCTCAGCGACTTAGCATATAACAACTTCCAACCGTGATCGGTTGGACATCCCGAGGCTAATACTACCCAGCCTGGAAAAAGATTTTTCATTTGGCCTTTCTATCAGTGGCTACCTACTACTACCATAACATTCCCATACCTAAAATTCCTAGGGTGGGTACTCATTTAGATTCGCGAACCTCCACGCTCCGCAAACCTGGAACAGTGCGCCATAGCAAACATTTTATTTTCACTTTGGCTTTAGTGTGTACGTGTGCGAACCAAGTTCTCATACGTGTTCGCACACGTAAACATTCAGTGTTTCTTTCAGGTACTAATCCGGGGGGGCGGTGCCCCCTCGGAGCAGCCTTGGTGCCCCCCCGAAAAAAATGTGTTGTGTGTAGGCAGACGGGCTAACTAGTGTAGTGATCGACGGACGAGCTCTCCCGAACGTCTTAATTGCCCCCCCGGAGAATTTTGTCTGAAAGAAACACTGTACACATTATGGTGCATTGTTGCAGCACAGGATAAACAATTGGGATGACGACTAATGAATAAAATAACTATATACTAATAAAAATCGTAAACATATTAAACTTTTAAAAAAGCTTGTATACCTTTTGGTTTTATATATTGTGTATTATTTGTTTTATGACCCTTGAAAGTTAGGTGGACAAGTCTATCTAAAAAGTATAAAGTTTATTAAAATAAATGATACCTTTAATTAGTTCGTAAAATGTATAGCAAATTTGTCTAAGAAACCATTTTGATAAACACAATTGGGATGTTGACTAATGAATAAAATAACGAAATACTAATAAAAATCGTAAACATATTCAACTTTTAGAGTAGCTTGTATACCTCTTGGTTTTATATATTGCATATTATTTGTTTTATGACCCTTCAAAGTTGGGTGGACAAGTTCATTTAAAAAGTATAAAATTTATTAAAATAAATGATACCTTTAATTAGTTCGTAAAATGTATAGCAAATTTGTCTAAGAAACCATTTTGATAAACACAATATTTAATATAGCTGCCGAACAAATTTCCTACGCGTTGCATACAACGTAGGAAGGCGTGACGTCATAACTTGGTAGCCGTTAGTATGGAGCGTTTTTGGGCGAGTCCATTTGTGTGCATTTCACACTGTGATATCTCGGGCAGTTTTCAAGCTAGCGAAATAATTATTTTACCAATGTTTCTTTTTTTGAGAGGTAATTTATGTAATATAAAATAAAAAAAGTTGTCAACATCCCAATAATTTAATCAAATTTCCTACGCGTTGCATACAAACTACTCAGACGTGACGTCATAATTGAGTAGCCGTTAGTATGGAGCGTTTTTGGGTGAGTCCAATTTGTGTGCATTTCAAACTGTGATATCTCGGGCAGTTTTCATGCTAGCGAAAAAATATTTTAACAATGTTTCTTTGTTTGAGAGGTAATTTATGTAACAAAAAAAATGTCGTCATCCCAATTGTTTTGGTGCAGGTTCGCGGACCTAAGTGGGTTCCTTATCGAATAACTGTTGTAACTAAATTGTACGACCTTTTATTGTCAAGTCAGTAAGTTGACGATTATTTATTATATTAAGATTTTTCGCATTTACAATGCTATTTTAAAATTAAGATAAATAACATCGTCAGAAAAATACTAAAAAAACCACTCGTAGCGGTTTGGGCCCTGTCTTAGGTGATATACGGGTGAGTCGATTCTTTCTAGCTTTTCTTATATATTATTTATCTTAATTTACCGATTGTCAACAAAAGAAGTGTGAATAAACGTTGTCATTTTTCTTAAATTTCCTCATAGATCGACTTCCACCGGCTGGCAGCCGCCACGGAAGGCTTCTCCGGGTCGGACCTGCACGAGCTGTGTCGTCAGGCCGCAGTGTATCGAGTGCGAGACTTGGCGCGACAGCAGATACAACAAGAAGAAGAGGTTACTATTACTGTGTTATTACTATATCGGGTCATTTTGAACCCAATCCAAAAGTACTTAATTATTAAGTTTATTTGAATAAAGCTTATTTGACTTTGACTTACCATCCAAATTTTAAGGATGTGTCCAGTCCATGAAACTAAACAACTTTCTCTAAGAAACATGTGTCAAATTTCGCCAGAAAATTTTGGTCATCCCATACTAAATTGATCACATGATCTCTTTGATTTGTATGGAAAGTCGATTTTTATTTTACATATTTGACCATGTGTTCCTTAGAGAAAGTTGTTCAGTTTCATGGACTGAACACATCCTCAAAATTTGGATGGTAAGTTCAAAAGGACGCTATATTAAGCTCTGTTCGTAGGGAGTACCAAAGAGAATGTAAAAAACTAGCGTTTTAGGGAGTAACTTGAAATTTAATTCTTTTTTGTTAGCAAAAAAGGCACAGAATGTATATTCTGTGCCTTTTTGTACAGTATATGTATGTATATATACATATATGTATAGTCTAGTATTAGACTAGCTAGACTACATTATGCAAAACACTTTTATGTGAAATAAGGCAACGCGTCGCATAGCAGTACTTCTAAACATCAGTGAAAATCTTAGCAGTAGTATTTGTCAATGAAAGCTAAACATCATCTTTACGTTTAGTCATAGATAATAGTAAAAAAGTATGTGTATGCAAAAATAAAGAATCGTCATAAGGGTAATAACTTTTGAAGTAATTTAATTAAGGTTGATACTATCTCCAAAACTATGCATTTTCGGACTACATGTTCTAAGAGTTTTTTTTTATTATTTTGATTTTTATATATAGAATATAACCTCAAAATTATGGGATATCAAAAAATACAGGTTGTGTAATAGTACTAGACGTACAGAAGCCCATCCGCGCGAGTACAATCAAATAGTAAGCTACTCTCGCTGCACGGCAATAAAGTACAATTTAATAGTACATTATTGCAAAGGCAGCGAAATAGGCAATTACCTGTCTCGTATCATTGAAGTCCTCGCCTGCGGCTCGGCCTTCAAACTCATACTCGACCTGCAATTGCCATTTCGGCCGAGGCATATATAGTGCTTTTCTTAAAAAATGCAAGGAAATAAAAAAGGGCCTTTTACATAATAATTTTAATTAATATTAAAAGTTATATTGCTCATGTTAGGATAATTATTGAACGAAAATGTTATCAATTTTCGCTTTGCCTTTGTCGCTAAATATATATCATCTGGGGCTTCGAGTAGAAACTGCTTTATGTTTCCAGTCAAAATCTTCGATTTTTTACTCTTAAACCCAGACGATTGTCGTTTTAGAAAAGTTGATAAATTTTCGTAGTTCTTCAAGTCAATGCCGTTTTTAATATGAACTGTACATTTCAGCATAGAATAAATCGCCCATAATGTAGACGGCTTTTTAGTTTTAGCAATTTCATTGAAATACGCTAAAAACACTGTTTCGGAGAACAATTTTGTATTTTTCTCGTTTTTCCAGAACATGAAATTTTCATATCCTTTCATATATTTTTCTTTTGATTTCGCTGGAAGCAGGTTTTCCATCGCTAATTTAGCTTCCGATCTGCAATCTGGTGGAGTGCAGTCAATGTTCGGAATTCATTTTAATTATTTTTATTAACAAAATAACGAACTCCGCTTTACCGCCAATTTTTTATTTTATTTTAGTTTGTGCCGAAAGGTAAACGCATCTGTGGCTATACAGCCACGAGAACGCAATGTGTACGATAGATGAAAGAGTTCTAAATTCAAACAGCACACCGTTTCATACAACATTGCCGGCGCGCTCTTCGTTCCAAATTCAAAGAACGCGCCGGGAAGTGATTTGGTTTTTCAGTCTACGTAAATATGATACTTCGCGTGTTCTTTATTCAAAAGTAATGACAATATTTCCGCGCATGTTTAAGAAAAATTATTTAAAATTATATGCGCCTCCGAAGCACTTCTCTTTCTGTCGCGTAGCTCTGTCTCAACCGACACTCGACATCCCTCGTACGCTGGCTCGACTGAGTCAGCCGCGAGCAGTAGGCTAATATAAAAGTTTAAGCGCGGAGTGACACCCCCTTTTTATACCGAGAAAAATGCATTTACGCATCCCCCCGCAAGGGAACAGGGGGTTCGTATGTGGGACTCGACTTTGCGGCTCCCTCCACGACCACCTCCAGCCAGTGGCTCGATGGGACCCCGGAAGGGGGAATACCCACTAAAAACCCGGTACTTTCCCCTCATGTACTGCCGGTTGGCCCTGATGGATGTGGAAGTCGTCTCATTAGAGCGAGCCTCCTGACAAAGGCAAGTGACATTAAATTAAACTAATAAATTTCAGAATGCTGCATCAAATAAGTCAAACCACTCAGACTCAGAGGATGAATTCGTAGACGCTGTCCGACCGATCACCATGGAAGATCTACGGTTATCTCTCAGCAAGCTCAAAGAGTCCAAAATCCAGTGCGGAACTCTACCACCCAGCATGAGAATAGAACTAGACTAGCCGCGGTGAAGCGGCCGAATGTGGACCTTACGTGATCGTGATTAGCAGACGTGAGTACTCTTTAATGTGAGCTTCGATCAAGAATACCTTAGAAAACGTTTCACGAACTAAAATAGCACTCAAATATCCTTTATTTCCGTTTCGTCAGATTTTCGTTTCGTCAGATTTATTTCCGTTTCGACAGATTTATTTCCATTTCGATCGACAGATTTTCGTTTCGTCAGAATGTTGTTTCGTCGGAGTTTGACACTGACTGACAAAACTAGTAAATGGACAAAACTACCTACAGCGTTTAAACTAACTTATACCTTGTCTACTAACTTTGAAGCGCAGTTTTGTCTCAATATGCTCCCAGTTTGAAGGTGGGGTGTTATTTCGGGGGTCGTTTTTGAGACTGACCAGACATCTAGGGTATTCTTGATTGAATAGTTAGATCTTTTATGTTTGTAACGCGGTTTTGTCTTGAAGAATGAGGTGCTTATAACTCTCTGTACTGGTTTTCGGTGCGGACATAGAGAATTTATTAGGAATGTTAACTTTCTGAGTTGTTGCTGAACCTGTTTCTTTTTATATCCGCAATCAGTATCAACCTGAACCAAAAGTTAACCTGTCAAACTAAAATAGATTTTCTATTATTGGAAACGTAAACTCACCGCTGATTTATATTGTCATTGGTTACATACCCACTAGTCGTTTTACGTCTGTAGTACACTTCCGCCGCGAAACAATACCAGCGAAACCGCAGTAGGTTCCGCCATGACTTGTCAGTTTCACGACAAGCGAAACAGCCAGGGGCCCTATTTTTAAATCGCTCGGCAGGCGTCGGGCGCTCTTTTCGAGTGATTTTCGTTCGACATATGACTCAAATGTTCGAGATAGAGTCATATGTCGAACGAAAATCAGTAGAAACGAGCGCTCGACTGGAGTCAAAAATAAGGCCCCTGTTCTGACGCATATATTTAATTATGATGCTATTAATTTATGATGATGACGATCTGCTTGGACCGTTGGGACACCTCCTCCGCGAAAGCAATGATTCGAAACCGCTATGTAGATGTGATCGTCATAATATATCCTCGTCGACAGAAGACAAGTCATGGTGGAACTACTGCGGTTTCGCTGGTATTGTTTCGCGGTGGAGGTGGGGCTACATGCGTTAATTGCTTTTTTCAAATGTTCAAAAAAGCGTGTTTACTTCAGAAATGTTAATTATTAGAATAAATCATATCAACAGCATAATAATTTTATAAATTTAACCAAACTACACACGAAATTTATTAATTCATTTTTGATCGCAATATGAATTGTATTTTACAAAGCTACATTATTACCCAAAAGTTGTACTTATTTATGACCATTTACAAAATAGTCCAATTTCTATAGTTCTACTGCACAAACACATTAAATTACATTTTACTAAATGTTTAAATATATATCATCTTTATGTAAATTATTCATAATATCTGGTGAAAAAGTAAAAGTATTATTTAATTTAAATAAATAAATTGATTTGTTCATAGATAATACTGTAATAAAACAAATAAAAACGTGATCTTAGAATTCACGTAGCTTGTGAGCAAAATAGAGATGTTATTCAGAAGATCTAAGTATTTGAAAAATTATTATAATAATCTTATTGAAGCATAATGAAATTACATTTTCCATACGAATATATTATATTACTTTTCCAAAGAGGACAGATTGTTTATCTCGTGACCACATTAAAAATAAACACTAAATGTATGTAATTAAGATTTAAAACGGAAAAGTAATGAAATTACGATGTTAAAATAGTTATTACCTTTAAAAACTTTGAGTAAATGATGTAGATAAATAATATTTCTTGTTAAATACTGAATTGAGATGTTTCTTCATAGATTATAAAGTAAAATGGTTGTTGTGATGTAACGTTTAAAAGCCTAAACACACCGGATCTGTACACGTACGCGTGCACGCGCACCCACGTACACGTGCACGCGAGCAACCGGTGTGCCATGTCCTATAAAGTTTCAGACATTACAACGTAAAGCCCGCCGGTAACGATCAATTGCGATTGTCAATTTTTCCGTCAATTCCATTGTTGGAGCAATTGACAATCGCTTCAATTGCACGCGTAAACGATCAATTTTTCCGTCAATGGGCGTCAATTGCGGAAAAATTGACAATCGCAATTGATCGTTACCGGTGGGCTTTACGGTACGTCCTCGTGCACGCGTACGTATGTACACGTACGTACGTCCGGTGTGTTTCGCACTTAAAGGTGTAAGTTAAAATGGTACGATTGAGTTATCGTGTCTTGGTGTTATCGTTTGGTTAGTTTAGGCTTTATGCTGAGAGCTAATAGTTTGACTATTCACGCTTATTAGTCTGTTGAAACTAAATAATTTATTTTCAGTATATGTGATACGATATGGACGATACGATCGAAATTCATGTGTAATAAAATTCATATAAAACATCAATACCTTGTAGATCCTAGCCCAGCTAAGTAGTATGCCACGTATTCACTAGGCAACATTTGTCGCGCTACACCTGTTGCTAAATATGACGCGCGACGGCTTCTTGTTAAAAAAGTTGCGCATCGTCGCTCAACATTGTTTCGGGTGATATTGCTTGTGCGTCAAAATATGTTTCCAAGTGAACTCAGTGCTTTTAAGAGTGCAATAGCATTAGACAAAAAAGCTCAAATACTTGTTAATGTTAAAAAACGGCGGCCATTGTATAGAAGGCGGGTACCTAAAAGGTTTCCTTATCGATTTAAAACTAATTGTCTATTCTTAAGCTTTTATAGTTTTACGGGTGATCACCAAAATTATTGTAACATTAATTTTAAACAGCAACAATTTAGTATAGTTTATGCAACATATACGCCAATAAAAAGTTTATTTCAATGCTTTCCGTTATAAATAAAAATAAAATTGTTGAAATCTTTGCACCATATCCTGCTACGAGGCTTCACATTGCAACATGAGACTTCAATTAATAATACTTATTTTCATTATCATGCAAGTTGTAATTAATATGTAACTAGGTCCTCACACTAAATTATTTAGTTGACATTATTTGTAATAAAAAAAATGGTTTCGACTAAGGTTTCATTTTCGTAAGCTCTGGCGTACTGTTGTATTTTTTTATTGCAATTTTTTAGGGGAAATCAATAAGTGTAGTGGAGTTCATGAATAAATTGCATAGAGTTCCGTAGGTGAAGCTTTTAATTAAAAGTATTTCTTGACTTGACTACTGACAATGGATAAGAATTCATATGTAACTCTCAGGTAACAAATTAATAGAAACTGTTATTATCTGTTCAAGAGTCCCTGCAAACTACAGTCCAAACTGTCGGCTGATAGTTGGGTCGGGCCTTTAATCAGTATGAAGAAGTATGCAAGTGCGCACATTACAACGATTTGGTATCGGCCGACTCGTCATATAAAAACCAACTATTGGCCAACTATCGGCCGTTAAAAAGTCTGTAGTCTGCGAGGACGCTTAAACCCTCTATCTATACACAATTTACATATAGTTTGCATACGAGACGGACTCATGCCTGCTACTGTGTATATATTTGTACAATATCGCTCGAAAGGCTTTATATAATAATTATAGACGCGTGGTGTGCGTGTGTAAGGTTGTTAATTTGTATGTTTAGTTAGTCGTTTACTATAGACGTGGGCTGTGCTAAAATTGTTAAGTTCAACAATCGGCATCAATGGTCGGGATCTTTCATCAACTATCGATATGGACTAAGCATGTCATTTTTCGGTTAGAAAATGTGTACCATGTCTTCCATGGCGCTAATTTCAAAATCTTAAAATATATAACTTCAATATATCTTTTTAATTTGCAACTTAAAAATCATAATTACGTCGTGTTCAAACACTTGATACTTAATGTTTTTGTTTATTGTGACTGGTCCATTGATGTCGAATGTATCGTTAATTTGTGAAGCTTAATAATATTCGGTCGTAGTATTTATTTGGGCTATCA
Organism: Agriphila geniculea; assembly: GCA_943789525.1. Classification (NCBI taxonomy): domain Eukaryota; kingdom Metazoa; phylum Arthropoda; class Insecta; order Lepidoptera; family Crambidae; genus Agriphila; species Agriphila geniculea. Next base: position 21,355,364 of record OX038885.1, on the reverse strand, counting down.
GTAGGTTAAAGTAAATTATTGCTATACTTTTTATATCAAGAAATGTGTTAAATTATAAGTAAAGCAAAGTAATAAATACGCTGGATTGTATTGTTGGTAAAACGTCCTTTCGGGGCCAAACCCTAAGACAATTTATCTAAGAAAAAAGGTTGTATAAACTTATGGGATTAATGATATTAGAGTGACCAGATTATTACAGTAGAGATATCAATTAAAATAATAAATATAGGACCCGTATAGGACCCGTCCCAGAATGACACCTATTTTTGAGTTAATGTATTGCAATTTATCTGTTAGATTTTATATCTAGAGCAAATCCAAGTAACTTAAAATCAAGTAACTTGTCTTGGGGTTAGGCAGATCTTTGCAGTGCAGTAAACAAGCCATATGAATCTATTCCACGAAATAAGCCATTGGTACAAACCATAAAGTTAGTATACCATCTTCCTAATGAAAAAGATTCGATATCTATGTATGTATAAATAAGGTTTATTTTTAAATGTCAAATGTTACTTAGTATTTCGTGGAATAGACTCTAATGCGGTATTTGATTATTTTGACTTTTGAGTTGTAATTTTAAGTGGTTAGTATTTTGGTTGGCGTTTTGTTTTTTTTGTATGATTTACTCTTGTACAGATTTTTACTTGTTCGTGAAAATAATCTGATTCAGAAGTCTACCAATAGGGAATATTTGTTTATTGTTCTAAATTTTTCTTTTATTGTATATAGAACATTTACCTTATAGTCTGTTCAACACGACTAAAAAAATTAACACACGATGTACCTGAGATTGGTAGTTTCTGATAATATTAGCGAATTATAAATCAGTGTAAAATATTCTATTAAAGATTTAAATAAATATATCATACAATGTAAACTTAAAGAGGGTCAAAGTGTTTTCTTGAAAAGCCGTCTCTTTTCAGTGTGTTCGAATAAAAAGAGATAGTGATGTGGATTATGTAGTAATAGATTGACAGCTTTTAATAGTTAGTGCAGATGACTAAAGTGGAAATAAATAAAACCTAAGTGACTAGACATACGATGCCGAAGTTACGCGACCGAAGTTCGGCATGATTACGCATGCAATGCTATTTGAATTACTGACGAATGACGGCACATCATGCCAAAATTACGTTGCCTTTTTTTCATAATAAAAGCGTTACCGCCGAACTTCGGTCGCGTAACTTCGGAATAGTGTATCTAGACGCTAATGTTCACCACATTTTCAATTTTATGTAAAAGAGCATTAGGTCGTTATTCGATGACGCGGTTATATTTATTGTGTAAATAAAAGAATAATTACAATTCTTGTGTTTCATTAATTTTCAGTCTAAAAAAGATGGTTACAAAAAGTTATGACTAATGAGTGTTTTTAAAAAGTTTATAATTAATTAATTCCTTAAATCTAAATAAATGCACTCGATTTATTTATTTTGTTTACATTATTGTAGGAAACGCCCAAGCACCTCTTATGTGACTGTGGACCCCTAATCCACAAGCGTAGTATCCATCTGGGGCGACACGTAATCGACCCGGAGGAAATAAAAACTCTGAAAACCAGGAAGATACTAGACTTCTTGGAAGCCGCTGGGCTTAAAGAGTTACTATAAATAGGTGGCGAGTTACAATAGATCTTTTAGGTCGCAGTGACTACAGCTTTATCTGAGCTGCATAGCCCCTAACAATCAAATAATAATAATAATAATACATTATTGTACTACTGTCAATATTACAGATTAAACTCATATAATTTCATATCACTAATGATATACCTAGTGCTAAAGTAAAAAAAATACATTATAGGTACTTGAGTAAAAACTTAAAATAGTAGTTTATGATACAAGGTTGGTAAGGAGGTTTTTAAAACGAGTTGACGTTTTATAAGCCCGAGCCGCAGGCGAGGGTTTATAATCGTCACGAGTTTTAAAAAACCTTAACAACCGTGTGCCATACTACGTTTTTCAATACATTTGCGAGAAAACATTATAGGTACTTAACTACTGAACTTATAATCTATACATATAATAAAACAGTAAATTCTAAATATTTGTGCGCGAATTACGCAAAAACCGCTAAATGAATTTTGATGGATTTTTTTACAATTTAGTAGATTGAGGTCCAACTTAAAATCTAAGCTATGTTTCATCAAATTCAGGTGGGTGGAACCAGGGAAATAGCTTGAACTCTCCGTAGTACTAGCTTTCATACACTAAAGGGGTCATTTTAAACTGGTTGCTATATTTTTCTACTGTCCACGCGGATGAAGTCGCGGGCGGAAGCTAGTAGAAATTAAAAAAACGTTCGTAACCAAAAACGCACGGCGCCGGCGTGCGGTAAAATCAACTTTCCGCACGCTGTACTAATCCGTAAACAAAAACGCACGGCGTGCGGTAAAATCAACTTACCGCACGCTCGACTGTCATCGTAAACTTACATTTTCGAGCAACTGTATTGAAAATAATATTTTAATAAATTATTATTATTATTTACCAAAAGTGAATACTGATGAAGATGTATCATAAAAAAATATTTTCTGGCAATAATGGCTCAATAGAAAAACCGGCCAAGTGCGTGTCGGGCCACGCGCCATAGGGTTCCGTAGTTACCTTATACCGTACCATATTTAATACCACCTATAATTTTTCGTCTGTAAAATAACTTTGTTTTTCACAGTGTTGGTATGAATGACAAAGTTATATTTGCGGTTTTGGAAAATGTGCTATATCTCGAAAACTAATTACTTTATCTCGTTCAAACCAATTTTGGTTGAAAGTGTTTATTAAGTACTACAGCATATTATTTTTTTAGATTTTTCACTCTCTTATTTTAAAAGTTAAAGGGGGGGGGGGGGGGGGGGGGGACACACATTTTACCACTTTGGCAGTGAATATCTTTCAAACAGTTGACTTTGAGAAAAAGTTGTCTTAGGAACCTTAATGTCATTTTTAAAGACCTATCTATAAACACCCAACACGTGTTGGTTTGAAGAAAAAAAAATTGGAGCCCCCCCTTAATCTTTTATGTTTCTTATTTTTGTTTTAAATTCGTTAAGCGGTTAACAGAATACATATACCTACCAAGTTTCAACTTTCGGAATAAAGTGGCTGTGACATACGGACAGACAGACAGACATGACGAATCTATAAGGGTTCCGTTTTTTGCCATTTAGGCTACGGAACCCTAAAAAAGTATAGCCGGCTCGTGAAAATGCTGAGCATACTTAGAACCTTATCATATTTACAAGTGTCATAAAATAACAGGTCACTGTTACTCTGACATATCTGTTATTTAATTTGACACCGTACTAAAGTGCTCACCATTTTCATGGGCCGACTGTCTGTATCACGGTCACAGTAAAGTTATATTTAAACCCACGACCGACCCGTGGTCACACCGACTCACCCTTGACATGAATAAATTACAAGGAATGGGGTTGGCAACGCGTACGCTTGTTCCTAAGACAGTAGACGTTCAGAACAAAATGTATGGGAAAATAGATATTTATAGATATTTTTTTTCCATATCCAGATTTTTCGGAAATTTGTAAGTGCCAACATTTTTAAAGCCTATTACACAGAATTTAATCATTTTAAGGCTCAAGAAAACGATTTTTTAAATAAAAGTCCTTTGTTTTCATAGTTCTCGTGGAACAAGCGTACGCAGCGCCATTTTGACAGTTGCCTTCCCCTACGTCATCAAAGTATCAGGATCACATAAATATGGAGAAGGTTTATCTTCTATATTTTAGTAGCTTTTGTATTTTTTTTCTCATTTTTCGTAATACTAATAAACATAGACTTATTATATTACAAGCGAATAAAAAAATTTTTTGAGACTTGAGATTTGAGATAAAAAAACGCGAGAGCGACAGAGATAAAGTATAGCTGGGTCATTGTACAAAATTCCTTCAGCTTCGCGGTAACCTCCTCTAAATCTATGCTACCCTAGTACTTTGGTAAAGTTATTTGAAGAAGATAAAGATTTTTATTAACTCACACGCTCACAGCGCTTCTACAATAAGTGTGAGTGAGTAAGCGAGAAGAAAACATGTAAGCCGCCCTTTCTAATCCCATTCTTTTACTGCGCCGGTTGTATTATTTTATTATATAAAATGGTACACGATTTTATGAAAATGTTTCTGTGTGTACGCATGCGCAAGCTTCCTACTTATAAATATTGAAATCACTATTAAGCTTCGTACAGATTGAGGCGAGCGAATCGCGCGCGTCGCTCATTTTGACAGATTTTGATCGCGTAACTCAAAGCATTAGCCATAGCCATAGCCATTGCCATAGCAATTTCTTTGACAATGGCTATGGCTATGGCTATCGCTTTGAGTTACGTGGTCGCACTCGCGAATTTCGCGCGGAATTCGCCTCAGTCTGTACGAAGCTTTAGGCAATAGGGTTATAGAAGCAAATTTGGTCAAGGGTGTGTTGGTGTGACCACGGATGGAGATAAATTCCCCATAGCCACACCGGTGTGACCACGGGTCGGTCGTGACATTGAGATGAGAAATACAGTTTTTTCAAATATGATATCTGCATATGAGTGTTTTTAGCTTTATCTATTTACTTAGCTATTCTGTAGTGTTAGGCGTGGTTTACACCAAACGCTATTACAGTCGCTGTCCGTAAATATGCTCTGCCAGAGATCCCAATATAGACATAAAATCAGACTTTTTTAATCAGCATTTTTTATTTAAACTACGTTGACACGCCAAAGCTGCGCTTATTTTCACCCAGGACTACACAGGACTATAATTACCTTGAACCTTGTTTCTGACAGTTGATAGATAGCGGTGGTGGCTGTCAAATCGATTGATGTGAACCAAGAACCTTATTTGATGTGAACCAAGATTCATTCTAGTGTCATAAGGCTGGTTTACATTATCTTAGTCTTTAGTAGAGTGCTTTAGGAGAGTGCTTTAGGAGAGTGCTTTAGTGGAAACATGTAAACGGTCGTCTTATGACTAAAGAGAGTAACGTTCTAGTAGCCTTTCTACTCGCTTTCCAGTAGCACCCCCTGCGCGCCCGCTCACCCCCCGCGCGATATTTTACTCGCACTCGAAGCATGTAAATCAACATTTTAGTAGCGTCTTTAGTAGAGTGCATTTGCCGGTGAACGCGTGACGTGTAATTGAATTAAATAAAATGACACTCTACTGGAAGCGTGTAAACGGTCACTGGAAAGGCACCAAAACTACTAAAGCACTCGCATTCGAATCTACTCGCACGCTACTAAGCACTCTACTAAATACTAAGATAATGTAAACCAGCCTTTAGATAGAGTTATTTTAAGGTTCGTGAACGCAGCCTAAAATATTTCTGTTACAAGCATGCAATAATATGCTCTATTGGCGGAGGCCAAGATCCACTTCGGGTCCCTGAGCCACAGCAGTAAATGAATATGTAACATTGATTGAAAGGCTTCTTAAATAGTGCACGAAATTTTAAGGGGTCAATGTACTCATGCATACAAACAACTTTTACTATGGGACCAACATTGAAATCGCAAAAAAAAAACCAGCTGTTCCATACATTTTGATCTATTCGATTTTAAATTTTCTATGGAACAGCTGATTTTTTCTCGCGATTTCAATGTTGGTCCCATAGTAAAAGTTGTTTGTATACATGCATACATTGACCCCTTAAAACTATGTGCACTATTTAAGAAGGACCTTATACCTTATATCATAATTATTGAGTATACAAGTCACAAAATAAGAAATATTATCTATTCTGTGACTGTGACTATGTCACAATCAGCGAACTAAAATATATGGAAGTGTAATTGCAAACAAATATTGCTTAAAAAATGGCCCCACGGGGCCGAATAAATTACAACCCGCTCAGCTTTAGTCGGGCCAGCCATGCACCGTGACTGACATTAGTGTTCTTTTCAATAAATTGCAGTTAATATTGTAGAGAAAAGATAGGAATGGAGAGTTTATTAGAAATGACGACCTTTATAGTCAAAAGATGTGAAAGATGCAAAGAAGGCAGTAAAAAGATGCAGAAATAACATCTTATTTTTTCGTTTAAGTACAGAAAAGATCTATTAGTATACAAATTATGGTCGCTAATAAGCAACCAGTGTCCAGACGCTTTGTGCTGCATAATTAAATGCCAGCATTTTTAGCTCCTTCCACTTAGTTGTATTTTTAGTGTGGTGCCATTTTTTGAGCGGAATGCTTATTCCATAGCTTTAGTTCGCTGGTCACAATACGCTCTTTAAAGAGTTTGTTGTCAGTCAGTTGTCACGTGCGGTTTCCTCTGATGTAGTTGGTCTTCTTCCGCTTCCTGGCCTTGTTCTTCTTCCTTCTCTTCTTCCGCCGCATGTACTTGCTGTTTTGTCTCGTCTTCTGCGGCCGATGGCGTTCCGCTTTCTCTCTTAGCAAGTGGAGTACACCTGGAATAGATTGTGTAGTTTAGGAACCTTTTCGTTGCATTGTTGGGGATAACCTGCCCCCATTGACAAAATCATATTTCCAAATCTTCACTAAATATCGCTATCACTTCGCTTTAGGAAGATGGACTTGACGTTTTAAAACTCGATAGCTGGCGAAAACTTATTTCAATCTGTAGTAATCGCATAAAGTTAATATAGTATAATAACTTCATGAGTAATCGATAGCGTAGATTTGCAAATGTGACCTTGTCTATGGATATATTATAGCCCTTGTTACCCACGTTCTGGCTACGAAGTGGTCCGAAGGGCGTTAGGGTGCTTACATTATAGAAAAAGGTAACAGGTACCTTTTTCTTTATAGGTGAATCGTGAATGCATAGGTAATGTGAATATTATAATTGCACCGATCGGTATCGAGCTGCACAGACTCGCCTGCACCGGAAACATGTTGACGAGCGACGGAGCAGAGTCTACCACGCAACGGCTGGGCAGAATTGAAATGATAAATTTTAATCTCTGTGTCGGGACTGGGTGTTAATATGAATGATAAGTTTATATTTCAAAAATATAATGGTAGTATATCAGTTGTCCAGCACTGATATTATAAGCCTTGCTCAGTTTGGGGCTAGATGGCGCTGTGTGAAATTGTCCAAGCATTGATTTGTTTATGTAAGCACCCTGGTTAACATGATTTACCACTGCGTGGTCGCGTTGACGCCTGTAGCACACCTCCGCAGCGATACCGGACCAGTGGCACCGCGGTAGTTCCGCCATAGATCCGCTTAGAGTTGCCAGGTCGTCTAACCAAATAGCCGGACAGACCAGCCAGTTTTGCCGGACACTTGGGTAAAAAAGCCGGACACCCTAAATTATTAAGGATTTTGTGTCAGTAATAATACGTCAATTTTTTTACATAAAACTAGTTTTTTTTATGCTTGGTGCTCGCTGTTTCGCTCTAACGCACGCGTCGCGTCACGCTACCGAGGTGCGAGGTGAAGTGCGGTGTGGGGCAAAACGACGACGCGCCGCTGCGCCTCGCCTCGCGCCGCTCGCTCGAACGACGTGCGTGAGTGGTAAATGTCAAAGGCTAAGCCGGACAGGCCGGACACTGAATCAAAAAGCCTACCTATGTCCGGTTTTAGCCGGACGCCGGGCAACACTAGTTCCGCTATGAGTTGTCTTCTATCGATGACGATAATCACATCTACGTAGCGGTTTCGCGTCATTAATTTCGCATATGTGTCAACGGTCGGAGCCGAAAAATCTATGCATTAAAACAGGTTGTTCGCATTTGTTTCGCTTGTCGAACTCATGGCGGAACCTACTCTACACTCGTGCTACTACGGTGTTCCGCGGGCGGAGGAGTGTTAGGCGTGAAATACACAGAAGAGATGCGGCGGAGATAAGGCGCAGATACGACGGCGATGCCGGCGATACGTGTATTTGATTGGCCGAAAGCATCCGAAAGTCTCACATCTGCACCGTAGCCGCGCCGCGTCGCTTCTGTGTATTTTACGCCACAGGCGTGAGGGACCGACATTACTGACACCTTCAATCTCAGCAGTGTTTCTTTCAGGTACTATTCCGGAATGTTGTTGGTGATGTAGCCGAAGGGTTACACATAGTCAGATGATGTCTCAGTCAGCTAATATTATATTATCTAACACACATGTTGTGATGATGATCAACGCAGAATTTTTAATAACTAGCTTCCGCCTGCGACTTTGTCCGCATGGACATTCGGAAATCCTAAGGAACCTTTGATAGGGATAAAAAGTAAGTAGACGTTTTAATCCAGGCTTGCATTAGACCGCCGGCCAAGAGGCTCATTTTCAATCTATCGCATATTAGGACCAGACCACATTGGCAAGATAGCCATTAGTTTGGAGTTATCAAATATCATCGTCTGGGCTGCGAGGTAGGAAGCTTCTGGAAGATATTTGGTCTGGTCCGAATATACGATAGATTGAAAAGAGCCTCTTGGCCGGCAGTCTATATAGGTACTATCAAATTTCATCCAAATTAGTTCAGCCGTTTTTGCGTTTATTGAGTAAAAAAGATAACTGTGACCGTCAATTTAAGCTAAGTTTGCTGTTTCCTTCGTTATTTCTGTTTTAAAAGTAACGGTAAAGCTGTCTGGGGGCATTGTAGCGGTATTGATGCGTTGTACCTATTTCATGAAATTATCATACCTAACTACTTAATATGTTAGTATTTTTAGTTTTTAAAGCTTCTATCTTTTAAACAATTCGTCAAATGTATAAAATGTTAGTATTTGTAGGCTTTGCAGACCTACAAATACTAAGCGTAAGCAGAAGGTCGGCAGTCTTAGTATTTTGCTGTTCCTTTGTTATTGATCAGTTATAAACATTTTTGATCGCACGTTTTAAACGTTTTCAAAGTCGAGATTACCATTTATCACTCAAGTCGTGTGTCCACAATGAATTAATTTACAAGAAAACAATGGATTTGTGATGATCACGTACCATTCGTCACTTCACTCTCAAACAATTGAATTTTTGCGGTAAGCCCCTCTCCTATTGATATTCACTTCAAGTACTTGTAAGAAAGTGAATCATTTAGAATAGATATTAATATGGAACGGCGAATTCTATTAACGATCGAATTAATCACCATGTCGGAATTAGAAAGTATTTAGCGATAGCTGACACTAATTTGAGACAATTATTCAGAGCAGATCTTTGAAACAATGGATCTCTATAAAAGGTGAACTTGGAAATTGATGAACTAAATTCAGTTCGTAAAATGTAATAGACTGTCTGTATTATCATATCACAGATGTAAGGGTAATTAATAATTCTTAAAAAAAAAACTTGTTTTTAACCTACCTATACCTAACACAAAGAGTTTATAATTAAGATCTCTGTAATTTTTAAGACAAAAGGAAAAGAAAAGGAGCCTTATAGTTTCGCCATGTCCGTCTGTCTGTCTGTCCGCGGCTTAGCTCATATCAGAGGCCCTTAGTACAGAAAGCTGTAATTAATTGGTAGAAAAAAATCTTTAAAAATACTTTCTTTAGTGTACCTCCCCTATATGTAAAGTGGGGATGAAAATATTTTTTTCTCATCAATCTCATAGTGTGGGGTGTCGTTGGACAGGTCTTTTAGAAATAAATAATTTATTTTGTGCCACTAAATAAATCAGTTTCTATTCTATTCTATTAAATATTGTAGGTAAAATGCAAAAGTTCCCTCTACCAGGTAAACGGTAGTTTTTGGAAATGTGAAAAATTTCAGGACAGTTAAAAGGAAAACTATTAATGCTAGGTAGGCTTTACAAATTAACAAGTAATAGTCTATCAACTTATACAACTGATTTATAATGGAAAAGGTTTCCTTAGAACTTTCATTGAATAGCTAACTATTACTAACTAGTTATGTTATTAATACCTAAGTATTAAACTTAGTAAAAGTCGTTAATTGTTTACAGAACTAATATATTTATATTATTTACATCATATGTTTATGTTTAAGTATAAATGTATATGTGAGAGAATAAATAAAGATTTATTATATTTATAACCATTATAAATGGTAGGTATGGTATAAGTATGGAACACCTTATATACTGCGCGGGGCCCGACACGCACTTGACCGGTTTTATAGCCTACTTGCAAAACGTAAAAAGGCTATTATTACTTTGAAGCTATACAGAAACTATACAATAGACAAAACGGGGAAATAAATAATATTCCTTTCTTTGCGTTTATTTTCGAAACCCTTTTAACGTGACCAAGTAACAAATTGCCTTTTATAATATCAGTTTATTGGTTTCCCACAATAAATAACAACACGCACTCAAAGGTAGTAAGTAATCGCACATTCCAAAATGCACATTCATGTCCTTACTATCTAAATCACAGTTTGAATAACAAATAACAACATGCAGAAATTTTTATGACATCATTCTTGTAAATCTATAAATTCGTATTACTTTTCATTTATGTAATTTTCTTCGATTGTGTCTATAATGTCGTCTTCTAGGTCCTTACCTTGCTGTTTGTCGAAGTACCCGTGCTTTAGATAATAGAGCAAAGGTGACGGTATATCGCCATACCCATCAGGCAAATCCTCGTCTATACTGTTTCCCGTAGCCAACCCGATGGATATGTCAGAGCAGGCACCGAACTGCTCCTGGTTTCCGCAGCCTAGACCTTGAGTACCGTTCTTGCAAGTGCCCCAGTTATTACCAGCGGTATACCTCCATTGCAAGACGCAGTGTTCACAGACTATTCCAGGAGGTAGTCTGTATTTGAGGTTATACTTCACACTGCCTTTCACAGGATAGTAGACCGTGCCTCCTTCTTCTAGTTCCAAGGGATGCCGGTCGAAGCACTCTTGATCGTTGTCGTAAGGGTCTGGGCAGAGCTTGAATTGCCAGGAGCCGAGGTGGGAGGCAGTGAGGTCGACTGTGGTGGAGATGACGTCACCGGGCAGGTAGTGGGCCACGATTTCACCAGCCCCGTATTCTCCCCCAAGCTCGTGAGGTCGAGGCTCTGGGAGATCGAAGGCGTCGCCGCAAATGCCGCATCTGGTGGCAAGACAAAGCATTTAAAAAATATATTCGTAAAAATTGTCAATACATCATTTACATTTTGTCGAAGTCGGTTTGAATAAAATTATCGATGTGGAGATTTCAAAAAAATCTGTGTGATGTTATATGTCCTACCTAGTCGAAACTTTCTAATTGCATTCGTAGAAGTTGTTGTGAGCAATTCAAATTGCATTTATACATAGTAGCATTGACGCATAAACTAATCGCAATTGCAATATAATAATGTAGCAGTCGTAAAAAATAGGTACAATTCTGCGCTATATCATACGGTAATGGTATAACTAAATACCTGCAAAAAAAAAACCGGTCAAGAGCGAGTCGGACTCGCGCACCGAGGGTTCCGTACAATCATAAATATTATATTTGGATATGTTACTTTAGTAGGATAAACGGCAGACAGGTGGAAGGGCGAACAGGCGGACACTTAATTTACAAATCTTAACCACAGCTGCTTATGGTGACTGAAAAACGTTTCAGCCACTCCACATTGCAAACTGTTTATATTACTAAGTAGTAACTTATTCTTCGTTTATTCGTACGGCATATAGTAGGTAATTATATTAGACACAGCCACCAATTAGTAGTATTAGGTTGCGCCATCTCTTGACCGATAGTGGAACTATTTTTTTTTCTTAGGTCAGCATTCTTAGGACAGCGCCATCTGTTGACTGGTAGTAAAACTAAAGAATTTTTGTTTGATTTTGAATTTCTAAAAAAGTGTGTTATATTGAGACATCGTTTTATTTTTCCTGTAATCTTTACATAAACTACTATCACATAGAATTATTTAATATTTTTCTTCAAATGCAAACTTCGGAGATAAGGGGCGGGGGATCGGTATTTTTTTTACATTTTTCATCATAAGTCAAAAACTATGCTGCCTAAGAAAAAAGAAAAAAAATATCTAAAATGTGCAAACAGCGCTCTTTCATATGATACCCCATTTGACCTAGTCACCACACTTCAAATTTTTAAGACCCCTTTACAGTCCGTGTTGTAAAAAAAAAATTATTTCTTTCTTATTTGCAAAATTGTTGGGCAAATGTCATCTTAAACTATTTCAAATTTCAAGTTGATACCATTAGTAGTTCTCGAGATATCCAGCTGTGACAGACAGACAGACAGACTGAGTCACACGTCACACCATAAGGGTTCCTTTTTTACCATTTTGGTACGGAACCCTAAAAAGGGTTAAGGTATGATTCCGATGTCGGCAGCACTGCTGCGCAGCAGTGACATGACTAACCACTGATAGTACAGGCCGCCGCAGTTGACTCCATCATCATCGTAATCTGTTCGGTCTGGTAGTCCAGACGCCAAGCAGACACGCGTGACAGCGGATGCAGTATAGTAAGCTTGATGCTAGAATTGCACTCACTTGCCGCCATTGACTGACCACTGATAGTACAGGCCGCCGCAGTTGACTCCATCATCATCGTAATCTGGCCTGGCCTGGTAGCCCAGACGCCAGGCAGACGCGCGTGACAGTGCATGCAGTGTAGTAAGCTTGATGACAGAATTGCACTCACTTGCCGCCATTGACTGACCACTGATAGTACAGGCCGCCGCAGTTGACTCCATCATCATCGTAATCTGGCCTGGCCTGGTAGCCCAGACGCCAGGCAGACGCGCGTGACAGTGCATGCAGTGTAGTAAGCTTGATGCTAGAATTGCACTCACTTGCCGCCATTGACTGACCACTGATAGTACAGGCCGCCGCAGTTGACCCCATCATCATCGTAATCTGGCCTGGCCTGGTAGCCCAGACGCCAGGCAGACGCGCGTGACAGTGCATGCAGTGTAGTAAGCTTGATGCTAGAATTGCACTCACTTGCCGCCATTGACTGACCACTGATAGTACAGGCCGCCGCAGTTGACTCCATCATCATCGTAATCTGGCCTGGCCTGGTAGCCCAGACGCCAGGCAGACGCGCGTGACAGTGCATGCAGTGTAGTAAGCTTGATGCTAGAATTGCACTCACTTGCCGCCATTGACTGACCACTGATAGTACAGGCCGCCGCAGTTGACCCCATCATCATCGTAATCTGGCCTGGCCTGGTAGCCCAGACGCCAGGCAGACGCGCGTGACAGTGCATGCAGTGTAGTAAGCTTGATGCTAGAATTGCACTCACTTGCCGCCATTGACTGACCACTGATAGTACAGGCCGCCGCAGTTGACTCCATCATCGTCGTAGTCTGGCCTGGTCTGGTAGCCCAGACGCCAGGCAGACGCACGTGACGGCGGCTGCAGCACACGCCCGTGGCCCCACGCGTGGGACACGCACGCTGTCACCGTCAATAATGCTAGCCACATCTGCGAATCAGCATAAACAAGTCGGATTGGATAGGGTTAACTTGGTGACTTCAATATTTCACGAACTTCATTAAATAAAAACCTAATTTAGATATATCTAGAAAACATATTATTATCTAGGTACTTAAAAAAATTAATCCAAGAGAGAAGAAGGTACAATATTATAAGCTAGAAGATAAACTACAGGGACATTTATAAGTAGGTATATAATTAATGTCACCGCTTTGAACAACTTTATTTTTAATTATTATCTAACAAAAGTATTTTTAAAAACTCAGGAATCGTATTAATTGAAAAAACTTCTAAAAATATTTCTTCTAATACAAAACAACAAACTTTTTCAATGTCAAAGCATCAAAATGTTAGAAAATACTTAAAATTCACAAATGTAAAAAGATATGAAATACGCACTGTGTAATGTCTTTATAAGAACTGTGTTTTTAAATTAATCGTATAAGTATAACTATTCTGTGGTATAGCATTCAAAAAAATTGTTTTCATGTCCGTGTACTTAACACATTTTTAGAGCTACTGTTCTAAAAATCTTTACATTTTCTAGGTCGTTCATACAAAAGACATCAACGCACTACGAAAAAAGAAATTAGTTTTTGCTTGTGAAGTTCTGATAACATATTTTTATCAAAATAATATATATTATTATAACTTATGTTATTATAATTTTTATATTATTATACCTACCTTAAAAAGCAACCAAACTAATAATATATCACCAAAAACTTAACACAATGTGAGCCCTCGTAACGTTTAAATTCGAAAGACATTTCTTGTGGCTGTTCCCTTGTTTATATATTTGAGAAATGAGAAATTCGTCATCGACTTATCTTCGATGGACAATTGAAGAGTGGGTACCGGCATATTATTAATAATTTCTACTATGTAATTACTCCTACTTGAGATTAATACTATTTTCAAGTGTCACTTCATTTTGAAGAAATTAATTCCGTTTTATTTATGAGTTCGGAAACGATAACTTTATACAAATTCCTACAATAATATCTACACATTCATCACATTTTTCAGCACAAACTGTAACTGTAAACAATGTGAAAAAAATAAATGAAAAATAGATCACTACTTAGTGAACTAATCAAAGACACTTGCCATTTCGAAAGTTGTTACAAAAATTGATACGCATTTACCAAAAAAATCCTTGTTACATCCGAGTTAATTAAATAAAAAATTAAATCATTTGTTGTGGAAGACGCACGCACCTAACGTATTCCGTGCGTCGCGGAACCATGGCAATGGCATGCCTTTGTGCATGGTACAAACAATAATATTTTCTTGGAACATGCTTTATGCTGCATTAAAATAGAGTGCGGAAACCGCAATATGTTTACTTATGAAAAACCAAATAAAGCTAAGCTTCCGTTACCACTGAAACTTACAGCGATTGACACCCACCTTTTCACACTGGTCCTATAAAATGGATTCATCAAGTGGGTATTTAATACTAATGACGTCTTATTAAATGGATATTTCTTACTAGAAGTATTTATTTATTGTACAGTGATCTCACTCATTGCACTCGAAGTTTGATGAATCAAAATTGATTAAATTCTTATCTCTAGATAAGATAGCTATTTATTACTGTGACAGAAGTTGACTACCTTCATAATATTATTATTTGAAATATTTCTAACTATGACTTAGTTAATATTAGAAACAGAATAAAGCAGGGAAAATGCTAACCCTTAGTTCCTGTTAGTTTTTCTCAGAACAAGATAGAAGATCTGCTTTCTGCTTCCGCAAAAAACTTGGCTTGCAAGCAGATTAAACTGAAATGAACTAGAAATAATAATAATTTGCAACGTTAGCACCAACCGTCTTCCTATTCAAAGTTTAAAAATAAGAATTTAAACATGTCATACATATTATATTTTTGGTTTGAACAAAGTTCTGCAATGTTTTTTGAGGTCCATGTTTCAACCCCCGACCGGGTGTACAAAATCTAACTTTTTTATTTATATTATTGTCTCGATTTTTTAGATTATAAGTATAACACAAGTGTTTGCGCTACTTTGAGATCAGTACCCTTAGCACGAACAGCTATCGAAAGAAATAACGCGCGTAAAATCATTCGATAGTGCAATTTTGTATTGGAAATTTATACAACGTCATCTAGCGTTATTAAAATTTTCATAGATAATTCTCTATCGAGTAATTTTACGCGCGTTTTTTTTTCTCGATAGCTGTTCGTGCTAAGGGTACAGGGAGCAACGGGTGACGTACATACGTGTATGCGTTTTGTTCTCTAAAAATTATAATATTGAAAAAAATGGAATGAGTTTAACGTAACGTTCTCCCGGACATATAATTTCTAGGTTTGTGTTAGTTTCTCAGTGCGTTTCTCATGTCAACAAGATGTTCTAACGTGTTTATTGTTGTTCTAGTGAAAACTCACACTTGACCGGGTTTACGTCGAGTACTATCGACGTTGTTTAATTTTAAAGACGGTCGTTGACCTCAAAAAACAATGATTTTATTCATACAGGGCTACCAGCAACATCAAGTCAAAATACATATTTAAGCATATTTTATTGAAAATAATTCACTGCCTTTCCTTTAGATTTTGGGAATAATATGAAGCTTTCCTTCAAAGTTTGGAAATTTATTTACATTATACATATAGGTACATACCTACGAAATTATTTGCTATGTAAGTAAGAGACAGAAGCGCGTGTTACTCTAAGAATGATTGCATATAGGTACTTGCGACCATTTATTATTCCAGCGCCATAATTCCCGACTGCATTTACATTATGCACTTACTAAACCGCATTAGATCCATGAATTAATTCTTAGTGGTTTTTGAAGCACGCTGTAAAATACTTCGTTGTCAAGCGTATTTAATATGTAGGTATGTCGATAAAGATTGTATGTCATTACGTCATTACGTACAAAATGGCAGAAAAATAGCTAGTTAAAGTTAAATTAGTTGGTAAAAGAAATGTTTTTCAACCCCAAAATCGTTACTCAATTAAAATTGGCAACCCTATATCGTATGATTCAGCAGTGCTGCGTTCCTAAACCGCATGCTTTGAGTGAGTACAATAGAAATGTGTTTATTTTTATATTTTGCTCTTGAGTAAGTTACTATATTTTGAACAAGAATGTAGGTAACGGCTGTTTTTATGAAAAATAATTCATTGTTAATATCGATATTATTTTGTTAGAGTCAAACCCCAGCACCGACTCTGTGCCCCAGACTTCTTCAAAATAATTGAAAATACAATAGGATTGCCAAACAAATAAGGAATTGGTTTACAGAAATCAATTTGTTTTAAGTTTTAAACATAACAGAGGTAATATGAATAGTAAAAATAAAAAAATAATTAAAAAAAATAATAAAAACCTTCCTGCATAAAAAGTCAAGTCAACTGAAAAGATGGAAACAAGATTAAATATTAAAGGCAATTATAACATGCAGTCGGAGGCATGCATAAAGAAAGTGACATTATGAATGATTTGAGTTATATGCCTCCGACTGCATGTTATAATGTTGCCTTTAATATTTAATCTTGTTTCCATCTTTTCAGTTGACTTGACTTTTTATGCAGGAGGGTTTTTAATTTTTTTATTTATTTCTTTTTAGTTACTATTTATTACAATCATGATATACCTTTTTGAAATCCTTTTAATGAGACCTTTAATTTGACACCCATATTGCAGTATTCTAAAAAAAAAATTTTTTCCACTACGTATAATCGCACCGTGCAGCCGCCATGTTGGTTTTTTTATAACGCCACTTTCTTAAGAACACTTGGGTTGGCAAGACAAATCTAACGATATGTTAATCATGGAAATCTGTTCAGCCGTTTAAAAGATATGAGGTAATAGTAGTACATTATGATACAAGTTAGCTAAGGTTGCTTATTGCACACAAGGCTGTGGGTTGCAGCCCGAGCCGCAGGCGAGGGCGTAACTCAGCCGAGTGTGCAATAAGTAAGAGCTCACGAGTTTCATACGACGTTTTTCAACACATTTGCAAGGAAAAAACAAAGTAATTTACCACACAGCAACAAATACGACAAAAACAAAATGATAATCATGATGAGAAAAAGCGCGCAGGTTTTTTTTTGTTTTTTTCACACGCCCAATGCAAGAATATTATGCGAACAAAGGGGTTAGTGAGCATACAGCCTACTTCAAAATTATAAATTTAGGTGATAAAATGCTAATATTTTAATATTTTATAACAAAATATTGTAAATTAGGAATAATTTGATAATAGTAAATATTTGTTTGACTTAATTAAGGACCTACACATTTATTTATACCAAAAATGCAAATGAATTTTCAGCGGCATAAAACCTCTTTGTTGTTACTAAAAAAATAACTGTATTACCCGGTTAAATTGAAAATGCTCTGTTTACTCGCTTAGAACTTGCAGTAAGGTACCTATTTAACTTTGTAGGGATAATTCTATAACCAACTAGTGTTTTATATATTATTGCACGCGTTTGTTATAGTTCGGTTTACGGCCCTAAAAGCGATGTATCACTTTACGAGCAAGTGTGTTGAAAAGAATATTACATACAAACATACAAGATACGCGCGAAAAACATAACCCTCTTGCAGTCGGGTAAAAATAACTAAAGCTTCGTAGTTATTGCAAAACCTAGGTATAAGAAAATTTATAAAAGGTGGTGATGGTGCCAGGGTAAGCGCATTTGCCTTTCGTTGCTGCCGTTAGCCAAATTAAAGAGTAAGCGAAATTCTGCTGGTGGTCATGAGATGGGTGACCAAACATTTAAGTACTATCGCGAAGCTCCTTTCCTTCGTGCTTTTGTAGAAACTAGACACGTTAAGCCATCGTTAAGCCGTTGGTCTCAGCTGCATTTGCATTGCAGTACAAGCGATTACTTAGACAGTGATGTAATGATTCATACTTAAGGCGGTTGTATGACCGAAAGTTGCGCCGCGGTGAATTTTTTTAATATTGTAATTCTAATACACATTATTATAATAACTTTACAAGGAATTTTAGGGCCTATAGTCTAGTATTTTCAAATGATATCATTACATTCCCTCGTAGTCACAGCTAGAAGCATAGATAGCAAAACTGCTAAAACTGGCCGTTTTTGCCACATTTTCTACGAATGACTGCGAGGGAATATAGTGATACCTTCTATAAATACTAGACCATGAGCCCTAAAAATTTCACGTAAAGTTTTATTAAAATCATGTTCTATTAAGGCTCCATTATGCGAAATCATTTGTCTCTGTCTTTTTCTTTACGTGTAAAGAGTGGTAAATAACCTCACTTCTGCACTTTTTCGATGTTTTTAGTTGTTTTTTCATTATCTTTCTTGAAAAAAAGTTATTGGAGCAACTGAACAGTACGTTAAAGTATATTTTGATATAGAATTCAATACATTTCCGCTATTATTTACGCAAAAAATATGGCCCGCGACAAGCGCTTTTGATGATATTCTGATATTTTTTTCTTCACAGATTATCATCTGTGAGGTTTATACGCAATTTAATACTTGTAGCTACTAGAAAATCTCTTTAGCTTGTCGTATGTTTTTTTTGTGGGCTACAACCTTACGTTTTCTTTAAAAAAATATGGCCCGCGCAAACCATGTTTTCCTATTATGGCCCCTTAACAACTTACCTCTGAGGGCGCCACCTTCGGTGGTTTAAACACCTTAAATGAATTTAAACTTCTTGGGTGCGCACAGATTTTAACAGATTATAATAGGTACTTATATCGTTTTGTACCGCAAGAGCTATATGAAGTTGCCGTAGTTTACTGTACATTGTCAACATCGCATTGTAACTACATATTATATACAGGGTCACTGGAAATATGACGTATTCCTGTTAAAGGGTTATAGATGAGGTCAAAACAAATATTTTTTGTCATATAACTTTTTCTCAAAAAATAAATAGTTTTTGAGTTAATTGAAATTAAGTATTTTTTTTCCAAAAGTACGTTTTCAGACACAAAAAATTAAAATAAAAGATAACTATTCATTCGATTCCGGATTTGTTATTATTTTGGGATAGAAAAAAATCTAAGTATTGATAATGAATTAAAAAAAATTCATAAAATACAGGTGTTTATAAAAAATTCAATCCTCAAATGCATTTTTTATTTTTTACTTTTTCAGATTTTTTAGAAATAGCTTCAAATATCTTTAAATAAATCCTAGTAACTAAGCGTGCATAATATTTTAAAAACATCACCATCTATTCAGCTTTCAGTTGAGGTATAAAACTTAATAATAGCTTAAATAAAAAATGAGAAATTAAGACTTAACTAAATAGCAGTCCCATTTCATGTAGCAAAAATTTCCTACTTCAAGCGCTTCGGAGGTAGCCGTATTATCCTTAATCCATAAATGTGAAAGTTTTCTTGTTTGGATGATTGTTAATCAATCACGTAAAACGGCTGAATGGATTTGGATGAAATTTGGCTCACAGATAGTTTATAAGCCGGATTAAAACATAGGAGGATACTATTATCTTGGTTAAAGGTTCCCTAGGGATTTTTTCAAATGTAAATGCGAATAAAGTTGCGGGCGGAAGCTAGTTTGCCATAAATGATCGTGCTTACTTAAGCGCTCCGGTAACGATCATTTGCGATTGTCAATTTTTACGTCATTGACGCCCATTGATGCGAAAATTGATCGTTTACGCGTGCAATTGAAGCGATTGTCAATTGCTCCAACAATGGCATTGACGAAAAAATTGACAATCGCAATTGATCGTTACCGGCGGGCTTAAAAATACTTTCGACCGAGTGAGTTTGAAACAGGATTATTTTCCGCCGATGAGAAAAAAATTTATATAGACAGCATCAAAAATGACCATGCATATCAGCCATTTTTAGTGACCCGCTGCTGGGGAATAGGCCTTCCTTTCCTTTTGGGATAAAGCGGTCGGGCCATAACCCACCACGTGGGCCCAATGTGGATTGGTCGGTGTAAATGTACCTTACATTGAGCTCTTGGTTCTGGCTGCATTTACAGTCGTTAACACTGACCAATCCACATTGGGCCCACGTGGTGGGTATGGCCCGTCCGCTTTATCCATCCACAAGCCAAAAGGAAGGCCAGTTCCCCAGCAGCGGGGCATTGAAATTGACTGATTTGCATGGTTATTTTTGATGCTGTCTGTATAAAATTTTGACTCATCGGCGGAAAATAATCATGTTTCAAACTCACTCGGACGAAAGTATTTTTAGTAAGCACGATCATTTATGGCAAAATAGCTTCCGCCCGCGACTTCATTCGCATTTACATTTGAGAAAATCCCTAGGGAACCTTTAACCAAGATAATAGTATCCTCCTATGTTTTAATCCGGCTTCTAAACTATCTGTGTGCCAAATTTCATCCAAATCCGTTCAGCCGTTTTACGTGATTGATTAACAATCATCCAAACAAGAAAACTTTCACATTTATGGAATAAGTAGGATTATTATTATTATTATTATTAAGCGCTTGAAGTAGGAAATTTTTGCTACATGAAATGGGACTGCTATTTAGTTAAGTCTTAATTTCTCACTTTTTATTTGAGCTATTATTAAGTTTTATACCTCAACTGAAAGCTGAATAGATGGTGATATTTTTAAAATATTATGCACGCTTAGTTACTAGGATTTTTTTAAAGATATTTGAAGCTATTTCTTAAAAATCTGAAAAATAAAAATAAAAGATGCATTTAAGGATTGAATTTTTTATAAACACCTGTATTTTATGAATTTTTTTTTATTCATTATCAACACTGAGATTTTTTTCTATCCCAAAATAATAAAAAATCCGGAATCGAATGAGTAGTTATCTTTTATTTTAAATTTTTGTGTCTGAAAACGTACTTTTGGTAAAAAAATACTTAATTTCAATTAACTCAAAAACTATTTATTTTTTGAGAAAAAGTTATATGACAAAAAATATTTGTTTTGACCTCATCTATAACCCCTTAACAGGAATACGTCATATTTCCAGTGACCCTGTATATTTATTGACTTATTTTCGAGGTTTTTTTAATTTAGTTTTGAGATCACGTTGGAATGCTTTACTCTTACTGCCTTACTAATAAACATTTACCCGCGATGTATACGGATGATACAGCGAAATCTTGACTAATAAACCAATTTTGACAGTTCCGTGACATACGCCTGTTGTAATGAGTGGGTAATTACTATGGAAACTTAAACTGTCACTAAACACTCACGGGACCTAGTTTAACTGATGTGTAAATACGTAAAATGAATAAAAATAAAGTTTTATGATTATTTCGATGTTGTTTCTAGAACAATTCGATAGGAGAAGTCTTTACTATCATACAAGGCAATGAAACTGGTCAATCAGCCTACAATTTATATAAGAAACCGTATTACTGAAGACCTGTTCCTTTTTATGAATTAAGCAAAATAGATTGATTCTATAATCCCATTATCATTTTAATAAGATCACTAAAAAACCAACCGTTGCAATGCTAGATCATATCTAATAGCGAATAAAAATGCACTAGTTTTTAACTCGATATATTTTATTTTATAGACATACATAACCTTTAAAAGAAAATATTTCTTCGTTGTTCTTAAGTTTTTAATCGATGCATCTTTCTTCAGGTTAGGACAGGGCAAAGATTGAAATCTTTGGGATAGGGTAGGTAGGTAGATATATAAGTTTCCTTCATGTGCTCGCTTCCTCGATCTTATTTCCATGATCTTGACTTAAGTATGATCTGGTGCTTGTTAGATTGTTTTGAGATCAAGTTAATAATAAACATTATTTATAAAATTGGTAAGAATTACATCTCTCCAGCGTTGATTCCTTTGGGATGACATTATTATACAACTCGTGAGCGTAAATCACAAACTGTGAAAATGGGATGGCTATTCCAAAGCTTGCTAATTTTGCCTATTACTGAGAAAAACACAAAGCAACCGAAAATAATTAAAGAAACACATAAAATATTGTGTATTTACATTTTGAACATTTGACAATATTTAAGTGTTTGTTTATTATTGTCATGACAACGTATGACATTTCCTGTGATCGTTTAAAAACACGATAGACAGTTCACTAAAAAAATATGTAAATTAAAACCAAAAAATTAAAAAACCCGTTACAATTTAAAGATTTTAACCAAATATGCCAAAATATAAGATTTAAATTATTTATTTATTTATATTTCACTAGAAAATAATTAAAGATAATGTTGTTTTAGAACGTGAGCAGCAGTGTTGCAAGTGATATTCGTTATAACCTTTGTGTAACTACCCAATACAATAAAAGCCTTTATTAGTAACCGACTGTATACGCGATCTATAACTCATCTATCACTGTCATAGTTACACACTTGTAAAACGGGTGGGTTGCAGTTCTTTATTAGTAAGGCAGTTAGATTATTTATTTACTATATGGTATGGTTATACACTTTATCTATGGTTATATCGAGATATTTGACTTGATGATTTGATGTTGTTCAAGAACTTTAAAATCATTATTTTGTTTATGATTTGACATTTGGTGGGAGTATGAGAGACGCAGACTAACTATTTTGTTGTATGAGTTACAATTTTACATGACCACAGAATAGTTTTGTGGACCACAATTTGTTACTGATGCTACATGCTATACGCACTAAATAAATACACTCAGTGGCACAAAAATCGGGACACTGTGTGATTTTAATATAAAAATGCTCACTTCACGTTCTCATAAATTAACAATTTAATTTCCACCGCAGTGTCTTTTATGTTGAGGATAGACAAGATATTCGTTCATCTCTCAAATTAGCATTCCAAACAACTAAAGAAAGGACTTGGCTAAATGAAAGTATAGGCGACTGCCCCAGCAATGTATTAACATTGTACCTAGTAAAATGTAATTCTAGAAATATCATTTATCAAACATACTTCAAACATACAAAAGAATAACATATCGATTCAATTGCCAAACAAAGTTGTATGAAAAGCGAAAGTTGTATGAATTGAAATCGAGAGGTTTTTTAAGATGGTTGAAATGCTTATTTGAGAGATAAACATCTGATCTATCCATCAACATAAAGTCACTACAGTGATATGTACTACACTCGGCGTCAGAAAAATCGCACCTTTTCAAAAATTTCTTCAAAGTTAATTAATCTTATCTAATTTATTGGTAAGTGTTGTTATATACTTCTTCCCCTTCGGACATAGCCAACAGTCTCTAGAAACCTTTGGAATACTCGTCGAACGGAATCAATTACTGAGATTCAGTTTCCGAGCAACATTACATTGCATCATTTTTTTGCAATGTTTGAACAACTTCATGGGCAAAGTATCCATCTTGAGTATTCCTTTTATAATTGAACTGTTGAAGTGTGTTTGCTCCATCATCTCGATAGCGAATTTACCCGCATTTCCTGAATTGACCCTTTTTATTTCCCTTTTATGGCGGCGCAAGCAATAACGCTTTAAGCATTTAATTATGGTAACAAAAAATATTAACTGAAAGGTCATTAAAAAGAATTTACACAATACAACGTCAGCTAGCAATAGCATCAGGTGGCCAAGTCTAAACTTATTTTCGAAGAGGTGCGATTTTTGACGTCGAGTGTATTTTATTTATGAGAATGTGAAGTGATTATGTTTGTATGAAAAATCACACACTGTCCCGATTTTTGTGCTACTAAGTGTAAATAAAAATTATAATATATCTCCCTTTTTTAATTCCGATCAACAGTTGTGCCGAATGAAACCCGTATGCAGATAACTAATCAACAAGTTTTAGCTGCTTTAATTAAGAAATACAGTACAAATATACACGCTGAAATTTTAATTATTTGGTTCCCGCCGTGTGGTGGTTCCACTCATGATTACAAGCAACTTTTACTGTGGGGCCAACTCTCCTGCTCGCAAAAAAATATCAGCTGTTCCATACAAAAGTGCAGTACCTAGTCGACCTTAATGTATGGAACAGCTGATTTTTATTGCGAGCAGGAGAGTTGGCCCCATAGTAAAAGTTGCTTGTAATCATGAGTGGAACCAGCCCACGGCGGGAACCAAATAATTAAAATTTCAGCGTGTGTATTCTGTGGTAATACATAACTTTATGGGTAATACTTAGTAACAGGACCTGTTAAAATCAGGGGTTCGAAACCTGCTTGAGTCAAATCGTAATGTGATGAATAGTTATGCTAATACAATGCATATTATTGTGTCGAGTACTTAACTTGTGTTGTGTCTAAACTATTTTTTTACTTAAGAAATATCGTTGATATCATAATAAGGTAGGTAAAAAACTTGTTTATTAACCTGCCACCTTACTCAAATGGCCATTCTACTAAAATTAACGCTAGTAGAATAGAATAACAATGTATGGGAATGACATAAGCTTACGCTTAACTGTTAATCCCATACATTGTCATTCTATTCTACTAGCGTTAATTTTAGTAGAATGCCCATTTGAGTAGGTCCTCTGATGTAAGTAGGTAATCTGTAATAAGGAAATCAATCAATTATGATTTCACAATTTCCAAGGGAGTTCTCGTTTTAAATAACAATCTCAAGGTATACTTTTCTTACAAAATAGAATCTTAAAGAGTTTGCTAAATAAAATACTACATGTAACTTGAGTAACTTACGATTTTCTGCAGGAATGCTGTTTATCTAATTTATAGAAAGGAAAACTATTTTCACACACAACATCACGCTCACCCTTCAGTGTCAAAAAGTCACTAAAATTACCAAAATGTAACTAAACACTAAACTGTCACATCACTACTTCTTTCACACTAACTTTTTGGGGTGCGTTTGATCGCACGGTCTGCATAGCACTAAAGTATTTTTAGCTGATTGGCATTGCCCTTTCTCTGTCAGTCCAATTTGTATGCTTTCTCTCAAAATTGAGCAGCTGCGAACTGTAGCACCGATCATGCGTGTAACGAGATGCAGCAATTGTCTTTAATATACTGTTTCCGCAAAAACTGGAAATCTAATGTAAAACCCCTTTAGGCACGTTAGGTCCTTTACCGGAATGTCCAGTCGGGTCATTAAGTCTATTTCACAGATCAAGTCGGTTTAGAGCGTTACTTGCCCATGGTCCTCCAGTCCCTTGGGGTACCACGAGCAAATATTTTTGGCCGTGGAACCTCCTAAATAACAATATCCTTATTAAATATATTTTTATTACCATGGTACTACATTTCAAACATTTCAATCTGACATAAAAAAGATTAGGGGTACCACGAGCCGTTTAATTTTCCCATGGTAACCCTTCGTCCCAAGTTCGTACCCCATGAGCAAATATTTTAACCTGTGGAACACAGGCTAAAATATTTGCTCGTGGCACCCCAAGAGGAACTCAAACAGGGGGACCACGTGCAAGTACGGTTTAGATAGCTTATCGGGAAAAAAGTAAATATCCGGTTAAGGTCAGATTCTGGTTGGAGCAGATTCTAACGTAAAAAACTTTTTTCCCCAATATCCCCCAGTGCTGGGTGGGCACCAAGGCCAAAACAAGAAGACAATATACTTTACTCAATGTAACAACGACGACCTGATAATCTAACAAAAGAATTGAATATTATGATGTAAATGCAACCGGCCGTTATGACACGGATTTATTCAAATTAGGGAGAGCGGAAACTCTTCGGCGAAATAAGCATACAAATTGGATTCTTTACAAACTTAAAGCGTGTAAATTAGTGAAAGTAAGCCCTTATGCCAATAAAAGATAAATTATGTATGCGAATACGATTATTCTTACTGCCTACAAAGAAATAAAATACTTTAAATTACGAAATAACTCTTTTAATTATCATAGGGGTTCCTTGCCATAATTTTAGGTAAATAAGTTAAATAATAAAATCACAACTTAATGAATACTTAAAATTAACTCGCACGCCGTCAAATTTGAAATTTGGAATTTGCAAAATCTCGCAACAAACTAGTTTTGGACAAATAAAGTGTTGACGTCGCCGTGGGCAATTCACTTATCACTATGGCAGGTAAAATGGACTCAAAAATTAATTAAAAATATATTTATATACGAACCGAAGTGAAACAGCAAATGACAAATTAGGTAAAAATAAAACTCTACCAGATATAAAGGTGAAGCGGGAAGTCTAACGCCGTCTAAATCAAATTAAAACAGTTTTTATATTTAAAATCAATTTTTATTTTAATGAAACAAAGAATCATTTACTCGTTAAACTTCCCGCGATGCGTGACATTATATTTATTCAAACTAATTTCATTAAAAATGTATTACGTTTTGTTTCGGGACAACATACAACTTTATGTTTGAATTTGTGGCAGTACATCTATCTATTCCTTTCGTTCTATATACATGTTTCAATCGAATCGTAAACCTAGTAATTAAGCGTGATAAATTATTCCAATTATCAACTTTTACCTAAAGATACATCACAGATAGAGACATAAAAAATTATTATCTAGACTCGTTTCATTCAGAGTTAATAACAGGTTACGTGAATTCAATTTGATTTTGGCATTAAAAACATAAATTTGTTTTCAGGCTATGCAAGCATAGAAGTAAAATAACAATCAATGCAAGAAGTACGAAGAAAGCTAATTATACGAAACAAATTACAAGCTAAATAGAAGAAGACAAGAATAAGTCGAGAAAAAACAAAGCTTTGGCTTCTTTCAGAAGCGAATAAAGTCCATTCGAAAAATTGGCAAGCACTTACACATTAAATTGATAAATCTTATTTTTATAAGTTCTGGTAACTTCACTGACATTTGTGAAAAAAATGCTCCATTTGACTAGATGTTCTTATTTTATTTTATCAGCACACTGATATTATTTTCAAATATCAGATTTTATCAAGTCATGCGGCGTTCGACTACGCTATCGTTGAAATAATTAAATTATGTGTATAAATAAAATACTATAAATAAAAAATAATACAAAATACGCAATGTTACCCACGTATCAAGATTTGAATTCAAAGATACGTTAAGCTTAAGCCAAAAATTTATTTGAAGCCAAAATAAAGTAGGTATGTAACTAGTAGAGATACCCATTCATTTCTTGTCATCTGTTGCACTGACTTTAGAATCATTTTTCTTAATTTGTCCGTCGTATTTGTTATTATCAGAAATGTTGTTTTCAATTTCCTTTTCTTCTTTTTTATTACTATTGACATGAGATTCAGCGCTGTCTTGTGTTTTCATTTTACTTTCCCACTTATTTTGGAATTCGTCGCTTAACATCTTTTCAAAATCAGCTGCAATCTTGTTAACGTTCTTCTTCATAGTCGCGTCAGGATAATTCTAAAACAAAAATATCACTTTTATAACAGTAAGTAATTGATAAAGGTCCATGCGTTAGATAGACTATGTTTTATATGGTTAACTGCCTATTTTAACAAGCAAAACATTCGCCTTCAGAAAAAATAAATTCTGAAGATGCATGTAAAACTATAAAACAAAGCCCATGGCTCTAGATCCATACAATGATATTAAGAAAAGCGTATGAAAAGTACCTTCAAATAGAGCCGAACATTGTTAAATATACGTCGAAAATCCTGCACCACTTGCTCGTACTCTGTGTATGACGCGTTCTTCAGTTTAGTGGATATATCATGGAGGCACATTGGATATTTAACAACTTCGTAAAATCTTGGCGCCTAAAACACAAACAATTTATGAGAGAAATTCCGCATTAATGATTAGAAAAAAGAACAGTGACAATTTACCATTTTTATATCCATATCGTGCTGTATGAATGCTGCTTCACTTAACTGCGACAAGTTGGATATTATTGTCTCAAACTTCTTAACAATATTCCCATGCAAAGGT
Source organism: Agriphila geniculea (assembly GCA_943789525.1). NCBI lineage: Eukaryota > Metazoa > Arthropoda > Insecta > Lepidoptera > Crambidae > Agriphila > Agriphila geniculea. The sequence continues at coordinate 21,327,271 of OX038885.1, read as the reverse complement.
TTCTTTTTTTTCGGATGATACCACATACCAGAAACGGTTACTTTAGAGCGTCCACTGGAGCGTTTCTGACTATCATCCCTCACATAATTGCCAGTTTGATCGAAATTTGCACAACGTGTTTCTTTAGTTTCTTCAGTTTTAGTTTCTGATATTTCAACAGTATCATCTGTTATTGGATGCTTTGTATCTGAATCCAGCAATTTAAAAATGTCTTCTGTAAACATAGTTTGATCTTGACTTTTAGTGAGGCCATAGTCATTTTTATTTAGCGCTTGTGGAGGCCATATATTTGACATATCTTTTGATATCAGATGGCTTGATGGCAAGCTTGCATTCCAAGCGTCGGTGTGTCCCATATTTAGACGAACTTGTTTCAAGTCATCACAATATTCATCGTTATTTGTCAATCCTAACGCATCATATAATCTTGCAGCGTCAGACTTATTTGACCCTTCGTGAATAAAATCCATGAGCTTGGGGGCAGATTGCTTAGCGGCTTCCCAGGCTCGATCTGATGTCATAGAACTGAGGATATCTATAGAATCTGTCGCCCTTATGTCAATGCAAGGTAAACCATGTCGGGATATTAACTTATGGTCATCACCGAAGACATCTTCCACACGTCTGGACATTAAGCATGGCCATGATTCTATGTTGTACTTTGGTTGCGGTGCCAATGTCACAGGCGGAAATGGTACTTTTATTTTCAAAGGAGCAATTTCATCTGCAACTGTATTATCAAAAATCACATCTTGTGAAGCAGCTTGTACAAATGCGGTGATTGGATCAGCAGGCTTAATTGGCACTTTATAACTGCCAGGCTTCATATATACTTTAGACATTTCATGAAACTCATCATTTTCAGGGTCAATAAATTGTACGGGGCCAGAGATATTATTTGGAATCGTCACAATATTCGATTGTATCGAAACATTGTGAGAGTGATGAGTTATATAATCGTTAGGTTCTTTTTGTACCATCTGACCCCACGCCGCAAAAAAATCAGCCTCTTCCTTGGTATCGCCACAGCTATTATTTTTCTGCAGGTAACATCCCCTCATATCAGCTCCTACGGCCATGCTAGGTATGAGAGTCTTTTCAACATGACTCAATGGTATCATTTTAGCTTTTAACTCCATCTCTCTTCTCTGCAAAAGGTCGCAAGGCATATTTCCTATTATAGGTTGACCGGGTGCTTTACCGAGCTCAGCATCCATTTTGTGTTTCAATTGATTATAAAGTTCTCTTTGTTCAGAGTGGCACATACCTTCTAATGTTCGAAAATCTGGAACATTTGTTATAGTCCAAGATTGACGGGGTTTTGCTTCACGAATACTGCATGGGTCACATTTATACTGAGTCTTTTGGAAGTTGTCTATGTCATTCTGATCATTCAAAGGATACAAATTGTGCGAAGCATGCGGTGAAACAACGGGAAATTTCTTGTACGTCATACTGGATCTAGGTGGCCACGGTCCATCATTAAAGTTTTGGGAAGATGATTGACTTTGGCTTTGGACCCACGGAGGCTGAATAGCATTAAAAGGTTGCGGTGAAGCATTCACTGGCCTGGGAGTACTAGCGTGAGGTTTGGCAGTTTGAAATTTATTTTGGCTCTGGTGCCGAGGTGCTGCAGTATTGGTGGCGTAGTAGTTATGTGTAAAACTCTTTTGCTCCATTGTAAAGCCGTGATCGAGACATTTAAAAGTCTTATATATATGAGTCAGCATCTCCTTTGTGACGGCTTGCCACTGTACGAAACATTCTCTTATATTTGGGCTATAATATTTATTTTCGATTTTAGAGAATGTATCATGTTTTTCACTGAGCAACTCTTTTACTCCCTTCCAACCATCCAATATTCTGACAAAAGAGAATATGAAGTTCTTAATAACCCACGGTATACCTTGAGAGTGAAGATTAGCAACTGCGCTGTCTGGTTTCTGTACATTAGATCGTGTTTTAGCGCAAATAGAATGAATGTTTTTAAAACAGGGTCTATTGTGATGAGCAATAGCTATATTTTCAGCGTCAGTGCAAGCCTCAATAGCTAGTTGGACTATTTGATTGGGAATTTGATCATGAATAACTATTTTGTCTAACACTGTCAACAGCGTTTCTGATGATGAAGTTGCTTTATTTTTGTCTTCGTCTTGATTGTTTTGTTTCTGATTTGGCTTTTGAGACATATCACCCCTAGTGCTGGTGTCAGGTATATTGCACAGTTCAGACACCATTCTTTCTCCTTCCACAAAGAAATCTAGGCTGGATGTAGACTCCGCAGTTAAGTTTCTATCCTTCCTATGGCGGTCAGTTTCAACACCTGCGTCCTTATATCTATCATGGTAACGTGGATCGGTGCCATAGTTGTTGCGTTTGTCCTGACTTTTAACTATTTTCTTTTTAGCTCCTGTCCCAATGGGCTCCTGGTTGGAAATGGACCAAGAGCTTTGTGACCGACGGTCGTTATTCAGGTTGCGTTCTCCAGCCATGGCCGGCCCTCCGTAGTTTGGTGAAGTTGGATCGAAGACCAAGCCGATCAGGGGAGAGTTCGGGGGAGAACTAAAGGTAGGAGCAGACTGATTGTTATATCTGGAATAAATAAGCCTATCTGTATAAGCAATCTTTGGAAAAGCAGATGATAGAATGCAATTTTATACCTTGAATTTTGATATTGTTGGTTAGATGTTGTAGCTTCGTAAATACCAGTGGCCACTCTACAGTATGTTGCCATATTTTGATCCGACAAATCCTTACTGGAACATCCTGTTGGGTTTTCACTATGTTATCGGTAAATTCAACTTTGCCAAAAAAAATGTTAAAGCTGAGAATAATTACGTATAGAAAGACAGTCTTCATACAATCGCTCTGTCAAAAGTTGAAGCACTAAACCGATTCACACTTTCGGTGACAATTTTTGTATTTGTAATTAGGTACTTGCTTGCGTTCGGCGACACACACACACTTGTAACTCCGTACCCGTAGTGTACTTACACTGAAAACTACGGCGTTTGGAGCTATATCTGGCTCCGAAAAGGTGCTTCAAAATAGACGCGCGGACTTATTTTCTTTACGTAATTATTTTAAGTGTTAAAATCCGTAACCTATTTCAACTTTGTTTACAGACGGATCTGCACTTTATTTGTCAAATTCTCTTACCATAGTTCTTCGGCTGGATCACGGCGTACTGGCTAGGCTGCTGGTAGCCGTCCTGATGAGCACTTCTCTCCCTTCCGTCTCCTTCGCGATATTCGTTCGTCTTGTTCGAACCGCCGCCACCATATTCTTGCATTTGGCTTGTGATCTCTTGAAAGTAAAAGTATTTTATTATTTTTCTACATAGATACCAGAAATTAATAAACTAAAACATTTAAAGTAAACAAAGAAGTTACAAAACTATTTTTATACTGACAAACACTCTCGTAAAAAGTTTGCTAAGTAGCCGAAATAATATTTTGAATAGTATGATTTCAAATAACTCGTTTTAAATACTTTTAAGTAGTTGGAGAAACGCAAATCTTCAAACTTTCTTTGTTCGGAAATTTTTGAAGACCTATTTATATATATAGGAGAAACTGAAAAAATATACTTTATTAGGTTGATTCACGGTTGTTTCGAAATCGTTATACCTATCCTATGATATAATGATCTTTGTATTGTAAGGAAAAAATACATATTCTAGGATTTCGAAACGTTACGAGAGTGATTAACGAATGACGTTCATTTTCATGATCTAGTTGGTGTCTCCAATTTGACTTTGTTACAATTTTTTTAGTCTTTTCGGAGATTAGACCAAAAACTTTCGGAATTAGCTCTCATGCACTTTATGCTATCAGTTTAGATAATTCTACGATTTCTGGTGGATACTGCGCTACGAACCAATTTAACCAACTACGGATTTTTCTAAGGATTTATCTATTTTACTGACCTTATAGTTTAGTTTCGTATCCTTTCCAAGGTTGTAGTCTAGCTTTCAGAACATAGTAAAAAAGGGCAGACACTTAACGTTGGCTGTCAAATGGTCTTTTGACTGTTATAAATATTTTATTCTTACGAATTAGCTTTATCTTTATGATTTTTTACTAAATTTTGATGATCTGGGGGCACTATCTATCTATCTTATCCTCTAACAATTTTTTTTCCTATGTGGAGAGTTATTTTCATGGTCACTTTCTTCGATGTGCGTTGAGCAATGTGCGAGTTGCCAAATTGAAACCAACCATATGATTCGGTTCATTTGTTTCTGTCATTTGATTTTTTGCTTTTATGGTGCGTTTTTTGGTTGCCTATCTATGTGAGAACCTCTTTGAGTTTTCACTAGTCATCATCATCCATTGATTTATGGTAGTATTAGTGATTATTTTCTCAGTGGTAGTATCATTACTCGTACATAATAATATATCTTCCCACACAAACAACATCTAAACGTCTTTACCTGAAAATAATAATTTTATTTAGTTTGAAATTATTTCACAACAGACCCTCGAATGTTCTCGAGGCCCACAGAAAAGAAAATATCCAAGTAGGTATTTCTTAATTTGTCTTCTTGGTGTGTTTCTGAAAACTACTTCACTAGAAGTGAAACGACTTATAAAAAAACTCTTTTTGATATATATATTTTTTGGCAGTACATATATGCTTTAGGTAGTATAGGACTTTTAATTTTACTCAAATAAAACCATACTCAGGTATCGATTATTATTTATCACATATTTTCTAAGAACAAAATATTTCGTTATTGGCACACGATTGTGCTAAGTATTAAGAAAACCGACGTGACGACCGACAGCACCGTGCCTCTGACATCAAGGGATCCGTTGCAGAAGTCCTTGGTACAGGAGCAGACTTCCTGGTGACCTCCATAGCCTGAACGGTGGTAGCAGGAACCCTGAGGAGAATCAAAATACGATTTAAGTATTTCTGTCGCAGCACCACAGAATAGATATAAGTGGCAGCGTCCCTTTTTTAAACGGTTAAACTTTGGACTACTCGGTCACTAATTATAGTAAAGTGTGTCTGACTGGGACTCAGCACTTTTCACAACTTTCACAACTCAGCACTTTTCCTCCGCGTTCATAAAGATTTTTCGCTGGTGTGAGAATGCCACTCTGTGAGGTTTCACACTTACGCAGCCTACGCTGCTCTAGTGGCTCACCCACCCGTGTAAGATGCCTGCATCTGGGACCCCTGGGTCCCAGGTTCGATTCCGGGGGGAGGGGGGGAGGGGCTACAATTTGTACTTGATTTGGTTGGTGGTAGGGCTTACTTCTCCTACCTAAGTCCCACTCCATAAAGTGGTAGGGCTTATTTCAACCACCTGCCAACTACCATCATCTTACCTAAGTCTGACGCCATAACAACAATTTAAAATAGCCAGTTTTTCAGTGATGAGGATTCCGGAAGTAGTGCGCTTCCACCTTCATACTTATCGTCACTAAACATCAGGTGAGATGAAGGCCAAGAACAAAGAAAAACTTTGAAATAATGGAGTTAACTTAAAACCTTTATGGTCCTTTCATTTTTGCTGAGCTCTTTACTCTGTGGTTAAGATAATACATACTTATGAGTGAAACCACAGAATACATAATAGTACAAGTGTGAAACCAAATTTAGATTTTATGGTATCAAATCTTCATCAATATTCGGTTTCGGTACCTTTCACTTGGAGTCATTGCAGCCCCAATGGTAAGTGTGCATGACCCTGCTGGAAGGCACGTTGCTGCTGCCTTTGCGCCTGTTGATGTCCCGATAGAACATAAAAAAATTCACTGTTTTGTGGATGCCGCCATATTCCATATGTTGCACCATCTTGCATAGTTGAATATAAATAACAAACAAATATCTTTGTACCTTTGGTCATCCCAGCCGCAACTGCGAATGACCCGGCTTGAAAGCAGATGTAGATACGTACCAGCTGCAAGTGCAGATGACCCTGCTCGAAAGCATTTTCCCGTTGACATCACCACAGTCTAATCTACGGTTTATACCAGCCCCTCCTAGCATGACCACCAAAACGTGATATAATATAGCAATCTATGGCTTTAACTGTCAAAAGACAACGGAATCTGTCAGTTGAGTGTCGATAAATCGCAATACCCGTGTTTCTGTGGTCAATGCTACGTGTGCAGCTTGATGAGTTGATCATAAATTAACAAATTAGTTTGTACTTGGAGTCATGACCCTGCTCGAAAGCAGCTACCTGTTGACGCCACCCTAGTCCACGTGCTACAGTGTAGCATCACTACACCATCTTCCGTCAGAACAGCAGTTCTCCACCAAGCTGTCGGGCAGCTGGCTGGTTAAGCCCCCATAAAATACCATCTTGCATAGTTGAATATAAAATTATACCTTGCTCTTGAAGTCATCCCAGCCGCATGTGCGGATGACCATGCTAGAAGGCAGCAGCCCGTTGACGCCGCCATAGTCCACGTGCTGCACCATCTTCCGTCGGAGAGTGTTCTGCACGCCCCAGTCCAGCTCCGAGTAGTTCTCTACCAGACTGGCGGGGAGGTTACGCCCCCATAAAATACCATTTTGCAAAGTTGAATATAATAGCTAAATAGTATACCTTGTACTTGGAGTCATCCCAGCCGCATGTACGGATGACCCTGCTCGAAGGCAGCAGCCCGTTGACGCCGCCATAGTCCACGTGCTGCACCATCTTCCGGCAGAGAGTGTGCCGCACGCCCCTGTCCAGCTCCGAGCAGTTCTTCACCAGGCTGGCGGGGAGCTGTCCGCCCTCGCACTGCGGGTGTATTGCGCTGTTGCATTCGTAGCAGATGATCGCTGACCCTGGAATTTACACCAGAAATCTAATGTGGGTACAAAAGTACCTACTTAACTACTGTTTTTAATGAGAATTGACAATGTAAATTGATAATGCCTACCTAATAAATTCTTCGAACTTTTAAACAATATATTCACATAATTAAGGGGGGAGGGGGTTCAACTACTGTATGAAGAATGTGTTGTTAAAATTAACTGATGGTATACCTATGTATTTGATACGTAATGTTCGAGCTCAATAAAAAGTCAATACTTCTTGGAATTCAAGAAATGTTTAAATATAGGTAGACTTTAGAGGATTACATTTTATTTATTTAGCCCGATTGAAGGGTAATAATTAGCTGGCCACAATTTTTAATGAGTTTAGAAACCCTGATTTTAACTTTTTTATCAACTGTTAATTAAAATAAGAACAATCTTCTAATTCACTTCAGTGTAAAACAACTTTATATTCAAACACCCGTATTCACAAACCATCACAAACAATACTATGGGATCTCACAGTGTTTACGGTAGCACAGCGAACAATTACCAATCACCGTAAAACAAACAAACTAATCACAGAGCTCTATTTCAACGCAGTGCGTTCGCATAGGCAAGGGTTAAAGTGTTCTTGACTATGGGTGAAAATGACCAAATGAGTTACAAAAATCGATCAGGTACGTACCTATTATTCATCCAAGGTACCTATGGAAAACAGATCAAGCCACTAAAGTCGTATAACTAAATCAATTTAATGCGGTTTGTTAACCACTACCTACTTTCACTGTTCTATTATAAATTATTAGATAATACCTACCTCGTAATATTACGAACAAACAGAAAGCTCTAACTTTCAAACTTGCACTTACCAAATTCAAAAACAGCGAATAGGATAACGCTGAGTGTCAAATTCAAATAGGCCATCTATTTTTCAAGAGCCAGGACCACAGTGTGCCAAGTACTTCAGACATCTGGCTTAGCACTATCAATAGTCAGTTACTAATACCATTGTGGAGTATTTTGTCATCCGAGGTTAAATAGAAAGGATGTGCCTCATTGAATCCTTTAAGATTAAGCGGAAGCACGCAATTGAGATTATTCGACTACCCAGCCCAGGTTGGACCATGTTCATGATTAAATCTAATAATATCCTCTCGAATTGAAGATGAAAATCATTCAAATAGGTCTACCGTCATTGCTAATTATTACAGCTACTGAAGGCGATAATGAAAGTCCTGTTAATGTAAAACCGTTTTAATAAATACATTCGCAAAATACAAACACAACAAGAAAGTTAGGTCGCGAAACACTTTACAGCGATTATTACTACTATGGTAACCATTGATGTCCTACACTCATGAAGCGAGGCAGTTTCTTAATTAAGAGCTTTAATGCCTTTACTTAAGACTGTTATCGGCATGTACAATGTATCCTGCGCGTGCGATCATTAACATCTATTTACAACATGTCCCTAACTTATTTAACGTGGTGACTATACTAGGGTATACACCTCTACTAAAACGAACACAGAGCCTTACTCATCCTAATAATTACAGACGTTCTAATTTGTTCCCTAGTTTCCTTTGTGCCTGATTATTTTGCCCCACTTTGACACCTGATTGGGTTCCACCAGGTATTCGTAAGGTTTCGATTCTAAAACTTGAGGATTGCGAGGGTTAGGAGCATGAGAGCGGTGGCTCCGAAGGAGATTGACGCCGAGTTGCATCCGTCTTCTAAACAGGAACACACTTCTTGTCTACCTCCGAAACCGGATCTTTGGTAGCAGCGACCCTGTGAACAAAATTAATAGGTTATATTTTTTTTGTTATGCCTATTATTTAATGAATGATGGGCCTTGAGAAACCTCTTGCAGTGTTTTGTCGCGAGCTCTGTAACTAGGTAATAGGTTAAGTAAAAACTTTTGTCTGTTACTTGAATTGAATAAATAATAATAATCCTATACTACTACTCCTGTCAACTAATTATAGACTTACGGCATATTTTAACAGACAAATAGGTGTCCTATGGCAACAATATAAAGCAGAAAAAAAAACTGTCGTCTCTCCATATATTCTACTTAGGTACTTTCATTTATGTCACAATCAGACTCACATCACATAGCTGAGCTTATCGTCATAAAAAATTAAAAGTGTTCTTTGTTTTCGTTTTTCAAAGAATCTCATCTTGCCATTTGCAAGCCTAATCAATCACCTAGGCTGAAATATTTATCTTTAAGTTTTGCCGCCTCTGTGTTCTTGGTTCGCCTACGCGTATATGACGCAGGGGTCCCGGGTTCGGTCCCTGGGGGGGTACAATTTGTACTCGGTTTGGTTGGTGGTAGGGCTTATTTCAAGTCCGCCTGGCTAGTTACCACCATCTTACTTAACAACAATTTAAAAATGATTGTGTTCCGGCAGTTAGAGGTAAGATAGGCAGTTCTTCTTTCTCAGAAATGAGGATTCCGGGTGTAAAGTGCTTCCTTCGGCCTTATCGTCAATTAACACCAGGTGAGGTGAAGGCCAGGCACTATCCCGTTGTGCATAAAAATAAAAAAATTGAGTTTGATTATAACCAGTTCAAACATACTTTGTAGCTGCTGTCATCCCATCCGCAGCCCCTGATGACGCGGCTGTCTGGGGGCATGCCGTTCATCTCGAACTCCACCACCTGCGAGATCTTGCGGCACATGGTGTCCTTAGGCCCGCACGGCAGCCGCAGCTGGTCTGGCAGCTTCTTCAGTAGGCAGCGGGAGTCGTTGTGGCTGTTGCATTGGTAGCAATTGATTGCTAGACCTACGGACAAAAGAAGTCACATAGTTATACCTGGTTCTGTAACAAACTCTTTGGAAAGCAAGACATGAATAGAGTTCTCTGAATTTTAGTAAAGAAGTGATTTTATATTTAAATACACTAGGTAGCAATATTTCATCTTTATCAATTGTCAAATATCTGCGGAAAGATAATAATTTGAATAAAACATTCAAATTACGAGGGTTCTTCCACTGATTGATGAAATAAAGCTGGCTTGCAGCTAAAAAGTAGTAACTACACGTAATAGGAGCTCGATGGTGCAATGGTTTAGCGCCTGGCTCAACGATTGTTCAATAGGGTTGGTCATGGGATGGGTGACCACAAATTTATTATCTCGAGTGGTGCTTCGGAAGGGACGTTAAGCCTTTGGTCCCGGTTGAATTTGCAGTCGTTAACACCCACTAATCCGCATTGGGTCCGTGTGGTGGTTATGGCCCATCCTCCTTATCCACCCATAAGGGAGGCCTGTGCTCCAGTAGTGGGGACTGGGGACATTAAACATGGCTAATTGTCACACGTACTAGAAAGTTTCTAGTGACTCGGTAGCTCAATCAGAAGAGCATTGTATCGGTATTCCAAAGGCTGTGGATTCGAGTCCTACAGTACGAGGCACGTATCTTGAAATCGGGTGGGGATTGCGCGAAACGCGAATTTTGGGTATGCGTAGCGGTGAGGGGCGCGGGCGGCGGGAGTAGGGCGCGCGCTATTGGTCGCTCACAAGAGCACATGCGCGAACTTATCCCCACTCCGTCGAAAAAATTTCAAGAAACGTGCCTCGTACCTATACCTAATGACTCGTAATAACGAGTTGTTTTTTCTAGCAGGTACATAACTAAGAGTATATTATTATTTAACTAAATACATATAGGTACCTAAATTAAATAGCATTGTAAATGCAGAAATCTAATAAAATTTAATAATAATTTAGGTATGTGCTACGGACTACGAGCTACGAAACATAGGAAGAGCTACGAAATATACTAAAAGTTTTCTGTAATTGTAGTTTTGTATTATATCATGGTCAATGTAATAAAAAGTTAATCTTATGAATATTTGTGGTATTATCGCCACACGATAACGCCCATTGATGGCTAAGTATGTGTCAGGCAGGATACAGCAAATCCTGTGTAAATTAAATTGGTAAGTTAAGTATATCAAAATGCTCAATTATATTTTATCCAAATTCAGTCCGCAAGATGCCCTATGAAGCCCTTGATGGGACTGATAAAATGTGGATAGAAGCCAACTCCTCCCAAATCGCAAATTTTGATGAATTTTGATACCTATATTATAATATAGATTGACTGGGAGAAAAATTAAGATATTTCCCGAAAACTAAATTCGTTTGAGACGAAGCCGCGTACAAAAGCAAAAGGATTAGTGTCTAAAGCAGGGATTCCCAAAGAAGTCGATATCGTTGTGCTCGAAATCGGTTTCCCAGGGGCCGACGAATTATAGCAATAATTATTAATTACACTTGACATTTGATAGTATTTTTAAGTAATTTGGCTACTGGGGGTCTGAAGTATCAGTTCATTCTGGAAAAGGAGTTTCTTGCCCAAAATAGTTTAAGAATCCCTGGTCTAAAAATTGAACCCTTGACTTCTCGCAATTACACTCGAGTGATCTCATTAGCAGCGATAGAAACTTTTTACAAGTTGCTTATTGTTTCAAACTTTTTTTAGCCAACTCGATATCATGCATGTATCCTAAAACGTGTACTAGTTTACAATAGTAATTTACTGGACTAACAATTATCCTCATTTAACTACAGTTCTCAGGGTTGGGCTGATTGAATGAAACCTCAAACCGGAAAGGCGTAACTAATAAATGGCCACAAACCTTGATGTAACAAACTGCACAATACCGCCAAAAAGCAAACTAGCACCGCAGCCATCTTGGTTTGGATATGAGCAGATTTTGCCGCTGCGTACCGCGCCGCTGTTCGCGTCCCACTGAACTCAGCCTAGGTACGAAACGAGCACGTCTATCCATACAACACTTATTCAATTGCCTTAATTCACCATAAATTGACTGTGATATAGAATATTGCATGCTACCACTATCGAGGACCTATACAAATTAGGTTAGTTAAATATTTCAGTGCTCAATCCTGAAAATAACTGGTTTGAAATGGATGAGCTTAAAGCGGCACTGAGAGCAGGTTACGAGTGAGCTTCCGCAGCGATTACTTCAGTGTTTCTGGAAATTTTAATATTAAACATGTAGTAGAATCTACTCTAGCTACTAAGTAGCTGATATAGTTTAATATGTTTTTCAAAACCTCCTTCAAAAACCTAAAAATAAAAAAAACAGCTTCAAATTTAAATAGTTCAAAACTAAGGTTCAAAATAGCAAGAAATAATATTCAAATCACTAATTTTAATAATTTTAATAAAAAAACGCATATCATTATTTTAATAAAAAAAAGTCTATTGAAGTCTGTTGGGGCTGGAGGATAAATTCTAAAAGCCCCACACGACTTCATTAAACGCTTTTTTATTAAAATTGATAGGCGTATTAGATGATTTGAATATTATTTCTTGCTATTTTGAACCTTAGTTTTAAACAACTTAAATTTGAAGCTTTTTTTTTTTTGTTTTTATTTTTTAAGCAGGAGGTTTTTTCTTTTCTTAAATTTATATATTTTCAAAATGCTCATAACTCAATTTCAAAACTCATCCTCTTTGTTTTTTTAATTAATAAGTTGTTGTGCCTTCGTAGTCCAACATCGCAGATCATACTCGTAGTTCAGTTTGTTTTGGATTATCATATACTTACTAATATCTGAATTTACTATACATACATACCTATCCTATTAGAGTTTGAGGAATTCCCTTGAATCTTCGATGTCCAAGGTCCAATATCAATTAAATGAAAAGGACTACACTGAAGGTAGGTCCATTTCCAACAAAAAAACGTCTAATTTGGTTCATAAATAAACAAAGTCGTCAAAGTAGTTAACCCAAAATCATAGTATTTTCAGGATTACTTGAAAATTACTGAAAAAATGTGAAAAAAATATTGGGCAATCTCGAAAGAAAACTCAATTAAACAAAAACATCACAACATCAAAAAAAATCGGGTTGCACTCCGGAAGTGCCGGCAGAAGTGAAAACTTTTTGCATGAATTTCCGTCTTACGAATTTACTCTGCATTTGAATTTACGAATACAGAACAGTATTGTACGAAGGTCTTATCCATAGCTTGACAGAAAATCTAGAGTTTTGACATTGAATTAAAAAAATATTTTGCGCGTTGCTATGGTGACACAAGTGTTTACACATTCTTACGAATTTTCGATCAGGGTCACGTGATCCTGACTGACTGACGCGAGTTCAAAATTTTTTCCCCATTACCTACAAAAAAGCATACAACGCAGCTAAAGAAGTTTTCACTTAAAAAATTAACTAATTAAGGCGGTTGTATGATCGAAAGTGGCGCCCTCAGAGGTTTTTATTTAATAAGTTATTAATAGATAAAGATTTTAATAATATTTATCGTGGAGATTTTAGGGCCCATGGTCTAGTATTTTTAGAAGGTATCACTACATGCCCTCGTAGTCATTCGTACAAGTAGATAGCAAATGTGTCAAAAACGGCCACTTTTAGCGGTTTTTCTATCTACTTCTAGCAGTGACTACTAGGGAATGTAACGATACCGTCTAAAAATACTAGACTGTGCCACTTTCGGTCATACAACCGCCTTAATACACCGTAATGTACAGACTTCGTGCCCTTTTCTAGGAAAAAAGTATCTTGCGCGAAAAAGGCAAGCAATCTGGTTTAAACAAAATCTGAGCAGGACGGTCAAGGAAAAGGTGTCATAACCAGATTTGGTGGTGTTAAAACTTTCAGATAATTTAAGTATCATAGCTTAGAGACTTTGAATCTTATTAAAATTAAGGTTGACAATGTCTGATTTATCATTATTATGCAGACCATTATGTCTACTGCAAGACGTAGACTTCTCCGCGGTAGGATTTAGGTAGGTATGAGTTTTTCATCGAAAAACTGTTTCTGGTCGAAATTCCTATTCAATTTATACATCTTATAAAGTCATTAATCGCCATTTACACTCTTGGTAAAAGGTCATTCATTGGCTAGGTTTCCTGATTAACTAGATAGTCAAGTACCTACCTACCACAGTTTTACAATCCATGGATTTCAAAACTGTGTAGGTAGGTACGACGTAGTCTACCTACACAAAATGGCAAATTGGCCCATGGTCTAGTATTTTTAGAAGGTATCACTACATGCCCTCGTAGTCATTCGTAGAAGTAGATAGCAAATGTGTCAAAAACGGCCACTTTTAGCGGTTTTTCTATCTACTTCTAGCAGTGACTACTAGGGAATGTAACGATACCGTCTAAAAATAGTAGACTGTGTGCCCTAAAATCTCCACGATAAACATTATTAAAATTGTGTATTAGAATTATAATATTAAATAAAATTTACCGCGGCGCCACATTCGCTCAGGGTACCACCTTAAGTACATGTACAAAATTCTTATCTCTACAACACAATTTGCCATTTTGTGTAGGTAGACTACGTCGTACCTACCTACACAGTTTTGAAATCCATGGATTGTAAAACTGTGGTAGGTAGGTACTTGACTATCTAGTTAATCAGGAAACCTAGCCAATGAATGACCTTTTACCAAGAGTGTAAATGGCGATTAATGACTTTATAAGATGTATAAATTGAATAGGAATTTCGACCAGAAACAGTTTTTCGATGAAAAACTCATACCTACCTAAATCCTACCGCGGAGAAGTCTACGTCTTGCAGTAGACATAATGGTCTGCATAATAATGATAAATCAGACATTGTCAACCTTAATTTTAATAAGATTCAAAGTCTCTAAGCTATGATACTTAAAGTATCTGAAAGTTTTAACACCACCAAATCTGGTTATGACACCTTTTCCTTGACCGTCCTGCTCAGATTTTGTTTAAACCAGATTGCTTGCCTTTTTCGCGCAAGATACTTTTTTCCTAGAAAAGGGCACGAAGTCTGTACATTACGGTGCATTAAGGCGGTTGTATGACCGAAAGTGGCACCCTCAGAGGTTTTTCTTTAATAAGTTATTAATGGAAAAAGATTTTAATAATGGTTAACGTGGAGTTTATAGGGCCCATGATCTAGTATTTTTAGAAGGTATCACACTACATGCTCTCGTAGACATTCGTAAAAGTAGATAACAAATGTGTCAAAAACGGCCACATTTAGCAGTTTTGGTATCTACTTCTAGCCGTGTAACGAGAATGTAACGATACTGTCTAAAATACTATACTGTGGGGCCCTAAAAATTCCACGTAAAACATTATTAAAATTGTGTATTAGAAATATAATATTAATTAAAATTGACCGCGGCGCCACTATCGCTCAGGGTGCCACCTTAAATAATTTAGGACTTCGTTTCTTCGGTGTACCCTGTTTATCAAAACTTACAAGTCTACAAGTATACTTTATAAGAAAAAATTACAAGTTTACTTAAATAATGTATGCAAAAACACTTGTAAAAATTGTCAGACGAAATGTAGAGTCGCCGGACACCTTCAGAAATACTCAGGATTTTCCATAGAGTTTTTTTATTAGTTGTATGTTGATTAACCAAATCACTAAGTGAAAACATACCTACTAGTTAAATAAACAATCACACGTGTAGTTAACGTGTATTGATAAACCGATTTGTGGAATAGTGATTTTCTTGAGGAAAATGGTTGTTTATAATAAGTACAAAACTTGTAGGTAAGTTTTGATAAAAAAGGCATAATCTTGAAGTCGGAAGGTGTCTCGTATTGCGTAAGGAATGACATAGATCGGCCATGCTTCCTCGTGATATATAGGGTTGGCGACTGTTTACATAATATATTTATAAGTTGTATTTTATTTTAGAGAGATGAAAAAATAACGCATTTTGAAGCATTTCTACTTCCCGTCAATGTTTTCAGGACAGAATAACTGCGAAATTGTACTCTACTAGGACAAAAATTAAACGTTTATAAACCATTATTTTTGTAATTCTTAAGTTTTTTCTGAAAACTTTCTTTGTGTGTTGACGAAAATTAAATGAAAATGCACTTAGTGCTAGCTAAAAATGGTCATAAATGTGATAGAATAGTGTAGTATGCTGTTGTTATTTTATATCGCATTGTAAAGTGAATTATGTAGTTCTAAAGATAGTGTATACGTTGACAACCCTAGTACACCGCCCTCGCACTGTCAATGAACGACATGCTGGGAAATATCACTTTCATAATTTATTTCATTTCAATAAAGAGTTGGTGAAGATTGTTTACCAAATACGACAAGTAAGGATAAACAGACATACTGCTCGGTTTTCACGAAGACAATAAATGTTACGGTTTCTCTTATATTTTCGCCATAAAATATTACTTACTTATAAAACCAAAAGCAAATAGATGTTTCGTGGTTTTTTGAAACTCAAGCCCATTTACCCCCTGTAAATGGGGTAAAAAAGCCCAAAATTGATATGGGTGTGGCTGGTTATTGAGGTTAGTTTAATTTACACTGTGGTTTTTATTAAAAAGTCGTTTGTAATGTTCAGTCAAGTCTTTCAGTTCATTTCCACGCAGACGAAGTCGTGTATCCATACTAAAATGTGAAGGTAAATAATTTGTCAATGGGGGCAGACACAAATACAAATATCTTTATTTGCTTTAAATAGGGTACAAATGGAGATCTTAAAAGTAGGTGAATCAGAAGCTTAACCTATTTAGCCAACTTAAGTAGCATGCAAACATAAACAGAAAATATTAATGTTATAAAGGATTAAATTAAATAATGTCATTTCATATTAATTATTAAATTTGTTGTAGTCGACTGATAGGTAGTTTTTTTAATTTATTGACAAATTAAAATTAAAACCCAATTTCAAACTTTTGATAATCTCTTATCGACCATAAATCCCTTTTGTTATTTATTACACAATTATTTATTATCATGTCTTAAGAATTCATCAATTGAGTAGAATGCACTAACCATTTGCGCAATAAAAATTTAAATCGACTAGTAGGAGTATCTTTGAAGCTAAATGGCAATCCTGACTAATATTATAAATGCGAAAGTCCGTTTGTTTGTTTGTTTGTTTGTTTGTTTGTTTGTTTGTTACGCCTTCACGTCTTAACTACTGAACCGATCATCATGAAATTTTGCACACACGTTGTCAGGGGTACAGAGAAGGACATAGGGTACCTTTCATCCCGAAAAAAAGTATAGTTACCGAGGGAGAGCAAAAAACCTTTCCACGCAGACGAAGTCGCGGGTGGCCGCTAGTTTGTTATAAATGGTCATACACATGGAATAGCAATTTTTTCGATATTTCGCTGAGTTTGGGACAGTTACGTGTACTAGTCTGCGAGGATATCTTAAGCTTCTTTGAGTTAGATCACTCGCTTGAGTGAACCTTTGACCATTTTGCTTGACATATAAAGCTACTTCTAATATATAAAGGCAGGGTAGCGTTAGCATGTTTAGGGATTTAAAATATGGCTTACACGATGTGTCCGATGTCAAATTGCATATGGCTCTGATGCATCGCAATAGGTCTCGAAAATTAATAACGAAGGGAGTGAAATAGGAACCTTGAGCTTAGCAGAAGGTAGCAGGAAAAAAGGAAAATACAACCAGTGTTTATGTTTATAGAACTCTCTTCTTTTTGAAAGTCGGTTAAAAGATAATGTCAATATGTCGTGTAAGTTTGTGTAGTTCTGATGTCTGTAGAGTTCTGATGGTGCGTGGAGCGGAGATTGGCAGAACAGCGGACGTCCGGCAATCTGTGGCACAGACGGACGAGCACGCTTCCCGTATTTATTACATAGCTAGGTTACGAAATACCTACGAACGCTAAAGTCAAGGAAATAGTTGAGCATTGTCCTAATTTTGGTTGATATACAGAAAACAGGAACACTGACTTTCCACATGCTACGAACTAATGATTTTACTTTAAAATGTAGAACGCTACATTAGGACGTTTATGGTCCTAATCAAAGAAAATTCGAAACAAAAATTCGTTAATTTTCCTGGCAGAGAAGATGTTTTGTGATTTAAGTCTCCCAACGGTTGTTACTAACAGCCCAGTCAGGGACAGCGCGGCAGGAGGCGAGGCAGGCGGCGCGGCAAGCGAATTCAATAATCACTGCGCGCTATCCCGATGGCGGCCACTCAGCTCGTCGTCACGACCGCGCAGTGGTTACTGAATTCGCTCGCCGCGCCGCCTGCCTCGCCTCCTGCCGCGCTGTCCGTTGCCGGGCCGAAGGACAATTATAATGGTTTGGTTTTGCAATAAATAAAATTATTGTGTACAATTGTTAATCTATTTTTTACAAGATGTCTCATCTCAGATGAATCACCTAATCGTCCTTTTTAACCACATAACACTAATAGTGGCTCTGTACAGCTGTAGACATCGCGTTAGTGACATTTTAGACATTTTTCGAAAAGGCTGAGACAGAATCGACAAAAAAATCTGTATCACTATAGAACCTGCTCACAAAATTTCACGCGAAACGGTAGAAAAATGCGACATGAGGAGAACAAGCAGACAACCGGACAGCCGGACGGACATACGAAATCATTTTTGCCAAGTTTTTTTAAGAGTTTGAGTTTGATTATATAATACGAGCCCAAGATCGTGCCCTGTTTATCAAAACTTACTAGTCTTGTACTTTTTAAAGACAAGCATTTTCCTTATGAAAATAATTATTCGGCACAAATCAGTTTATCAAAACACGTTAAATTAAACGCTACAAATGTTTTTGTTCATTTAACTAATATGTTTTCACCCTTATATAGTCATTTCATTTCATTCTTACATTACAACTTGTAAAAAACTCAATGGAAAATCCCGAGTATTTCTGAGGGTGTCCGGCGACTCTCCATTCCGTCTGACAATTTTTACAAGTGTCTTGCATAAATTATTTGGAAAAAGACATAATTTGAAATTTTTTTCATATAAATTTTACTTGTAGCTTATAAGTTTTGATAAACAGGGCACTGGCTTACCAGTCATTAGATACCTTAGTATCGGTAAGTAAACATTTATTGCGTTCCACAAATCACCGATCAAATACTCGCTTCGCCCAATCACTTGTTACCGTGGCTCAATGTAAAATCTATATTTATTCACAGTTTATTACTTTGGTCCACATTATGATACTGTTAGTTAATAATAAAGCTGTTACTTGTTAGAAAATGTTTTACTTATTTAAAATCAATAATAATGTTAAATCTCAGTAGGACGACAACAGGTAATGAGATACCTGTTGTCGTCCTACTGAGATTTAATTAACATAAACAAAACAACAACAGAAAAACTCTTAAATCGCTAAATATAGGTCTTTACCTATGAAACTGCCGATATTTTGTCACATACAGAGAAAATAATAACTTCTATAATTTAAAATTTTAACAAAATCGTGAATATTACATCGAATTATGATCATGATAGTTAACTATCAGTAAAAATAAAGTCCATATTTTAGCTTTCGTGACATTAAAAAAAAGATCTTGAAAGTGACTCTTTTTTTGTGAGCAAAAAAAAGGGTGACCGAAGGGGTTGTAACTTAACCAAAACTTATTTTTTCGCTTATCTTAAATGGAAATAAGTTAGCATAGTGTTCAAACATTAGTACATAAAAGTTTTGTTACATGAGTGTTCATGGTTGTTAAATGAACAAAGAAAATGCTATTATGAAAAATGCAACTTCTTGAAAAATCTCCATACAAATCGGCAATTTCATAGGTAAAGACCTATTATAACCGTTAACAAAAATTAAAAAACCCGCCTGCATAAAAAGACAAGTCAACTGAAAAGATGAAAACAAGATTAAATATTAACATAATAACATATAGTCGGAAGCATGCATAAAAATGATTTGAATTACATATTATGCCTCCGACTGCATACTATTATTGTTGTCTTTAATATTTAATCTTGTTTCCATCTTTGCAACTGACTTGTCTTTTTATGCAGGCGGGTTTTTATTATTTTAATTTATTATTTTATTTATGTCTTTTTAGTTATAATTATATTACGGTCATGACATACCTTTTTGAAATCCTTATAATAAGTCCTTTAATTTGACACCCATATTGCAGTATTCTAAATAAAATCCACTAGGTATAACAGTGCCGTGCAGCCGCCATTTTTTTTTAACGCCACCTTCTTAAGAACACTTGGGCTGACAAGACAAATCTAACGATATCTTAATCATAGAAATCCGTTCAGCCGTTTAAAGATATGAGGTACCTAATAAAGAATATTACATACATACAAGATACGCTCAAAAACATAACCCTCTTGCAGTCGGGTAAAAAGGTAGGTACCTACTCAGTTTAGTACCTATTTTATTTTTCGTTCCAAGCGGTTACTTCAAGCATACACCGCAAGTACAAGTACAATCTGTTTATTAACACATCCTCGGTACCTTTCTACCGAGTTTTTTAACTGAATTAATCCAGTTTCGCCCTTTGTGTGTCAACGCGGCTGACTCACAAAGGGGCGGCCCATTATAAGCTCCTGTTTGGATGGACAGACACCATTCAACTGGCCATATTCGATGGAGAAGAACCAATTTTATGGTTGTAAAGTTAGTTACGTTAAAGTTTACAACTATTTAGTGATTGGAAATAAGAAACACAGAGCCAAGTGCCTGTGCAATAAAATTAGCAATAACTTTGTGAGACTGATTGCTTTAACATAAAGGAGATTTTACAATGTTTTTGGAAAGTAAAAGTTTGCTCGCTTTACCCGTATTTCTGTTAAGTGTATTATATTCTCCATGTAAGTACTCCATTTAATGTAAATACTAAGAACTTTTTCGAGCATATATTAAAGGCAATAAAATCTGACCGAAGCTAAATATAAAAAAAGCTAATTACTTATTTTAATATCACTTATTTTAGATGTTATGACTTATATGCACAATGCTTTATAATATGTTAAGAAAAAAAACATCTCGAGGAATAGTTGTTTTCTGGGCTATATTAGGTATTTAACATAATATTCAGATCTAAGTATTGTTCAGGAAACTTTAAATGTGAAAAACGAAAAAATGACAGATTAGGTTTATACTCGTATAAGGTAAACACTACATCTCTACTTCTTCCTTTTTGTTTACTTGGCTCTACATAAGATTTATAATTATCTTGTATTGCTAATTCTTATTTTGTTCTTTCATATCAGCATTTGCGTAGATTTTTAAAGTTATCATTGCTACTTTAGTTCAATGTTGATATACTTAAGCTTTGAGATTATTCCAAAAAAGCAAACTTTATTTTTTATTGAATTAACGATAGGTACAACTTTACCATACACCCTTAACATTTATTAAGCAAAGTACATAATTTTGCTATGAAGTATTTCTTATTGTAATGTGATAGTAGGTTCAAAATTTCAAATTACAGATATTTCACGTAACGTTTGTAAGAAATAAAAGTATTAAATCATAAATCCACTAATATGTAATTATTTATTTAACGGCTATTCTAATGCATCAAACAGGTGAGGCGATAAAGTGCTTCGACTGCAACAGCGCCAACAACTCCGCGTGCCTGGAGCTGCACTCGCCCAGGATGCACGCCATCGTGCCGGTGGTGGACTGCGCGCGAGCACTGCCCGACGCCATCAGCCAGGACTTCTTCTGCAGGAAGATCACGCAAACCAGTGAGTCCTAGCCAAACTACCTGACTATAGTTCAAACGTACGACCCTGTGCCTACAACTCCGCGTGCCTGGAGCTGCACTCACCCAGGATGCACGCTATCGTGGTGGTGGTGGACTGCGCGCGAGCACTGCCCGACGCCATCAGCCAGGACTTCTTCTGCAGGAAGATCACGCAAACCAGTAAGTCCTAGTCAAACTACCTGATTGAAGTTCGAACGTACGACCCTGTGCCTACAACGCCGCGTGCCTGGAGCTGCACTCGCCCAGGATGCACGCCATCGTGCCGGTGGTGGACTGCGCGCGAGCACTGCCCGACGCCATCAGCCAGGACTTCTTCTGCAGGAAGATCACGCAAACCAGTGAGTCCTAGCCAAACTACCTGACTGTAGTTCAAACGTACGACCCTGTGCCTACAACTCCGCGTGCCTGGAGCTGCACTCACCCAGGATGCACGCCATCGTGACGGTGGTGGACTGCGTACGAGCACTGCCCGACGCCATCAGCCAAGACTTCTTCTGCAGGAAGTTCACGCAAACCAGTAAGTCCTAGCCAAACTACCTGACTGTAGTTCAAATGTACGACCCTGTGCCTACAACTACGCGTGCCTGGAGCTGCACTCACCCAGGATGCACACCATCGTGCCAGTGGTGGACTGCGCGCGAGCACTGCCCGACGCCGTCAGCCAGGACTTCTTCTGCAGGAAGATCACGCAAACCAGTGAGTCCTAGCCAAACTACCTGACTGTAGTTCAAATGTACGACCCTGTGCCTACAACTCCGCGTGCCTGGAGCTGCACTCACCCAGGATGCACACCATCGTGCCGGTGGTGGACTGCGCGCGAGCACTGCCCGACGCCATCAGCCAGGACTTCTTCTGCAGGAAGATCTTAGAGTGAAGCCCGCCGGACGCACTGTTCTCCCTCCTCCCCTGCCCACCTGTTGGGGGGAACCGCGTGGCAACCGGGCTAAATCAGCTCAGATCACACCCAGCAACACCTGTTCCAAGCGGTTTGCTTGTCTCAAAAATGCAAGGTGATTCCCCACGATCTCCTACTATTAATAAAATGCTGAAATTCTTGACTTTGCAAACTTAATTAGGAAAAAAAACAAAGCCAAATTAAGAAAAAGAACAAAAATTATCATTATAAAGTATTTGATGAAAATCCACGGTGAACGATTTGAAAATAATATATAGTGGTGGCCATGGCCACATAATTAAGGACACCAGTCGATTTTCATGCAAAGAGATAACTTTGTAGCCTTGGTTCTCCGCCAAGGATTGATCGAGCCATGATCTGATGATGGCCATCAAGTGAGTGAATGGAGGAGATCCAGATCACTATAAACATTGAACATTCTGAGAGATGAAATATGTTCAAAAACTGAAATCTGTGATATTTTAGATGATCACGCATTATATCTGCGAAATCATTTAACTTATTAACCGAGAGCATCTCGGAAAAGTCCGTGAAAATTTGTTAATAATTTTTCACACTTTTTGATACGCATCAAGAATCAACTCTAATGTCATAACATCAGTTTTTCATAATAAAGATGTATTTTCCGGTTGCAAACTCGTCGCTATTCCCGTTTGCATATTAATTTAACTTTGTGATTTACCATTGAAGTTTTTTATCAAGCCTTCATCTGCTGGAGGCCGGACTAGCATTGTTGACCAAATAATGCCGCAGCAGTTAAACCAGGTGAACAATAAGCGACACTGTGATAAACAGTGCGTGAAAATAACGGAGTATTCTGGCGATTTTACTCAAACTTTGAACTTTTTTGTTTGATTCCCACAAAAAAGTATTTCTGCCGTACAAATAAACGGAGTTAGTTTATAGCTAGTTTAACCAAAAATATTGCATAGTAATATTACTTCTTACGTTTACGTCTCAAAGCATCATAATAATATTCCTTAACGAACTTTTTGGTTATTCTAAGTTTAAACTATTCTTCGTTTATTGTATGGCAGTTTATATTTTATTTATTCTCATTTTTGTACTCTTTTGTAAATATATCACGTTTATGAGATATTGATGAATTTGCTTTTTAATGTTTCGTATATTTTAATCATAAAATGAATTAAATAAAAATAATCTAAAAATACCTTACAATATTACGTTACGACACGTAACTAGGTAGGTATTTCAGTACCTAAATAAAGTTTTGTATTAAGATAA
Source organism: Agriphila geniculea (assembly GCA_943789525.1). Taxonomy (NCBI): domain Eukaryota; kingdom Metazoa; phylum Arthropoda; class Insecta; order Lepidoptera; family Crambidae; genus Agriphila; species Agriphila geniculea. The sequence goes on along the minus strand of OX038885.1, from coordinate 21,303,821 downwards.
TTTTTATTACGATCATTTTCTAGGTACTATCTACCACATTGTTAAAACTTTGTACTAAACTTTATCTTTGTTCACAGTTCTTCACCCTGACAAGACTCCAGAGGTGCGCGTGACCCGCGGCTGCGGCTGGGTAAAGCACAGAAGAGAGTGCTATAGGGCCGACAACAAAGACCACCTCGAGATGGTGTGCCAGTGCTTCGGGGACATGTGCAACGCCGCTGCAGCTGTCAGAGACGTCACAATGACAGTTCTAGGCGTCATAACCTCTTCGCTCCTCGCTTACAGAAACTGGAGGGAAAAAGTGTGAAAAAGAATGAAAAGCTAAAGCCATAGACCTTTTGATTTTTAGTGATATTCATTCTGAGAAAATGGTAAAAGAAAATAACGAATTAGCGCACTATTCATTGTAATATTATTTAATTCAATCGGGTAACTTTTATCTAAGTATATTTTTGCCAAACTAAATATAACATATAGATTTACTTTATGTACACCGTATGTTATGTATACTTAATTAGGTAGGTACCTACTTTCTTTAAGATCATACGAGATCACCTTGACTGTTAATAGTTCAAATGTTATCAAAAGAACAAATTACAATACAGATAATACTGTAAATTGTTAATAACGCCTATTTAATAAGACTTGACGAATAAAGTAAAAAAATAAATTACCTCATATCAATACTTGTTTACTTTATTTTCTACTATTGAAGGATTTCAATATCAATTATTAAATACTTAATTGAAGTTTTTGCACAGAATAATGCCATAACTATATCACTGCGAGTTAACTGCGAAGCTTATTATAAACAGTGTCAATACATCTGCTGGGAACTTAACCCGTTGATATCGTAATAATAACTTAATGTTGTGACATACTTAGTTAATAATAAAAAACTATATTTGCTTTACTTTTGTCTTCAAAATGAAAGCTGCAGTGGCGTTGTTTGTTTTTTCTGTCAGCATACGACTAGGTGAGTTTGTTTAATTTATAAGTAGTGAAAGTGAATTAGTTTATATTTTTAGAAAATCATAAAAAGCTAATTTTTTAACCGACTTGAAAAGGAGGAGGTTATCTATTCGTCGCCGCCGTCGACCAACTCTGAAATCGCGAAAAAAAATCAGCTGTTTTACACATTTTGATATTTTCGTTATTAATTTTTGTATAAAACAGCAGAATTTTTTTTCGCTATTTCAGATCTTGTCCAATAGTAAAAGTTGTTCAGTTTTACAGTCTCATCAATACCTTAGAGTTAAAAGATATAAAAAAACATTGTAAACAACGTGTTATGTTAATGAATGAATCCAAAATAGATAACCGTTTCTTCGGACCATCAAACTAGACAAACAGCTTTTATGGGATCAAATTCTGCTGTTTCATACCAAAATTAATATCGAAAATGGCAAAATATATGAAACAGCTGATTTTTAGGGTTCCGTACCAAAATGGTAAAAAAGGAACGCTTATGGTGTGACTCAGTCTGTCTGTATGTCTGTCTGTCACAGCTGGATATCTCGAGAACTGCTAATGGTATCAACTTGAAATTTGGAATAGTTTAAGATGACATTTGCCCAACTATTTTGCAAATAAGAAAGAAATAAAAAAAAAAAATTTTTTTACAACAGGGACTGAAAAGGGGTCATACAAATTTGAAGTGGCTAGACTAGGGCATGTGGGGTATCATATGAAAGAGCGCTGTTTGGACATTTTAAAACATTTTTTCTTTTTTCTTAGGCCACATAATTTTCGACTTATGATGAAAAATGTGAAAAAAATACCGTTCCCCCCCCCCTTATCTCCGAAGTTGGCAAAGAGAAAAATCTGAAATAATTCTATGTGATAGTAGTTTATGTAAAGATTACAGGAAAAATAAAACGATGTCTCAATATAACACACTTTTTTAGAAATTAAAAAAACAAACAAAAATTCTTTAGTTTCACTACCAGTCAACAGATGGCGCTGTCCTAAGAATGCTGACCTAAGAAAAAAAAATAGTTCCACCATCGGTCAAGAGATGGCGCAACCTAATACTACAATAATAATTTTAATATAATTACCTACTATTTGCCGTACGAATAAACGAAGAATAAGTTACTACTTAGTATTATAAACAGTTTGCAATGTGGAGTGGCTGAAATGTTTTTCAGTCACCATAAGCAGCTGTGGTTAAGATTTGTAAATTAAATGTCCGCCTACTCGTCCTTCCACCTGTCTGCCGTTTATCCTACTTTTTTAAAGACTGTACTAAAGTAACATATCCAAATATAATATTTATGATTGTACGGAACCCTCGGTGCGCGAGTCCGACTCGCTCTTGACCGGTTTTATTATTCGTGATTTCAGAGTTCAGATTGTTTCCGAAGAAACTGTTTTCCCATTTTAGGTTCATTCATTATGTGTATGTATATTTTTTATGTATGTTTTAAACTATTTTCCCCAATGTAAGTAAGTGATTATTGTTATACGTAGTATAGTAGGATGTAGGTAATTTTAATATATTGTTTGTAGGTAATTTTAAATCATAGATAACGGCAAAGAAATCGCTTAGATACTAAATGTGTTAAACATTAATATAAGATGTGGTAGGTAGAGTAGGGTGGTCGATAATGAACCACCTAAATTTTAAAGAGCTGTAACTCTGGTTTTCCGAGTCCGATTTATATGATTTTTAGTTACAATCATAAAGAATTTTATTGGCTGTATTAGAGGTACATTCTTTTTGTCCAAACTCTAGGCTGCATTGTGAAATTTTGTTTTTATGTAAAATGAGAAATGGTTCATTGAGTGCCCCCAGTGGTACTTATTGAACCGGGGGCTGGTACCGAATGAACCAAGGGGGGACTTAATGAACCATGGTTGTTACAACAAGCTTAATATTGATATTTCTTATTTAAAAATGAAATAAAGCTATGTTTTTGTTGTCAAGTATTTAATTAAGTTCCGTGTACTATAATAAAACCATATAATATTTTACTTTGTAAACCCTAGGAGCATTTTAAACATAAAATTCTCATCTGAGAGCAGTTTAGTTGACTAAATCTTAATCAACTAATAATTAAATATCGTCTTTTAATCAACATTACCTTAATTATCACCATAATTATCATTTTCTTAAGTTTTTTCTTTCTTGTACAAATTGAAGCGGAAAAAATGAGCTTAGTAACGTAAATTCAAAAGTGAGTTATTAGCGGGAAATTTGTAAATAGGCAATCCACGAATATTGCCATTTTAAATTTTGTGTCAGCAGTGTCAACACCCGCTACGTCGGGTTCATTTGACACAAAATTTTTTTTTGTTAAATTTTACTTTGTAATTTTAAGTATGATTCAAAAAAAGTCACATTTTCGTCATCGTCCAATATCTATCAAGTTTTGATCATCCCATTTTAAAATAAAAAACCTAACAAACACATATAAAGCATTTACTAGGGATGGGACTATTTGAAACACAGGTGGTACCTAATGAACCAGTGGTTCATTAAGTACTCCTTCAAATTGGTTTATCCTGTACCACCCCGCACTTATAGACTTTAAAGTTATGTAACTTCTTGTACAACCACGTGAAGCTTATTTTCATTACTGTGCTAAAAAGCGCAAACAACAATAAATCTATCACATTAACTATTTTAAAGCTACTATACGCACAAAAGAAATAAAACCAAATAATACTCGCATATTATTTTCTACTTTTTTACGTAAAATGTGCAAACCACAGACGCAAATACGTGTCTTTTGCGCTAGCTTACTGGCGACTGGTCAGAGAGGGGCGATTCTATTACAGGCTTGCTTACTATTATTTGCACCAACTGGCAACGTCACATTTCCGAGAAATTTGCCTAGTTCATTTAGTACCTCTGGTTCATCATCGATCACCCTACCCTATTCAATAGACGAATACAAAAGTTATAAATACTACGTAAGTATACTGCCTTACTAGGTGGGTAGGTACTATGTAGAAACAATAATTTACAACGTGTTACAAAATAACCCCTAATGCCGAATATAGTAGACAGGTAGGTAACATCAAACTGACCAACTATGAAATAGCGAATAAAGATCATCAGTTTCATACAAAAATTAATAACGAAAATATAAAAATGGATGAAACAGTTTTTTTTTTTTAGTGTTTTCTGAGTTTTATTTTTATTTTTTATTTATTTTTTGCTTATTAAAGAAACATACAGCTCTTATAATACAGGTAGAAGTATAATAACTATGATTAGATCATTAGCCAAAACAGTTTCCAACAATGAGAATTACATAGCGAAGACTATGATGAGTTTAACTTAAGAGAGAAAAAAATTACAAAAAATTACAATGATAAATTTAAAGATTTCAATAATAACAAAACAAGTTACTTAGAAATTTAAAGAATTAAATTAAATGGTAGGCAAGTACAATTCCTTAATAATTAACGTATCATTCTTATTACACACTTTTAACTTTTTTGACATATGAAATGTAAGCTCTTAGTTTGCAGTTAAATAAATCAATATGACAGTATCTATTATTATGTGTATTGCAAGCTCGGATCAAAAATCGATTTTTAGAGTATTTAGTTCTACATGTGGGAACTGAAAAAATTGCCTTGGAGCGGGCACTTAACCTTGGGCACCTAAATGAGACACGGCTTAGAAGGAAGGGTGAATCAATGTGGTTATTTAACACCTTATATAAAAACACTTGATCTCTGTGTTCACGCCATAATTCCAGAGATTGAAGTAGCACTGGGGCATCTTTAAATTTATAACCAAGTCTTTTTATGAATTTATTCTGAATCCTTTCTATCTGATCAATGTAAGTAGCGTAGAAAGGGTTCCAGACTATGGAGGCATATTCTAAGTGGCTCCTAACTAAAGAGTTGTACAACAGTATATAGGTATGCACGTCCTTAAAGTCTTGACACTGCCTAAACACAAAACCCAACATTCGTAAGCTTTAGCTGTAGCTTTATTGATATGAAAAGAAAAGTCAAGCCCACTATCGAGGTATACACCCAGGTCCCTCACCTCGGTCACTCTCTTTATTGTGTTATTATTAAATTTGTAGTTGTAATTAATGAGTTGTTTCTTTCGAGAAAAAGTTATCGTATGACATTTATCAATATTTAATTTTAAGTCATTTGCAGAGCCATATTCGTAAAAATTATTTAAGTCATTTTGAAATAGTCCACAATGTTCAACAGATATAACAAAAGCAAATATTTTAGTATCATCAGCGTATAATAACGCTTTAGAATGATAAAAACAATTCATTACATCATTGATAAAAATGTTAAAAAGAAGAGGGCCGAGTTGGTCCTACAGTAAATGTTGTTCAGTTAGATGGTCCCTATCTACCATATTCGGCATATTACAAAGAAAGGTAGGTATTAACTTTCGCATTAATTTTAATATTTTTTGTGTGTGACCAAAAATGACCAATAAAGTTAGGCGTTTGTAACTTGACCGACACGAGACACGACACGACACGCGGGGCGCGGCAGTCACGCTACGCATCAATGAGAATGAATAGAATTTAGGACAAAGTAAGTTCATGCTCCCGTATCATGCATAACGAGCTCGAAAGGGGTTTTGCATATAAGTATATCGTAATGCCAAAAATGATATCCCAACAAAGGCAAAACTTTTATTAACATGTCAAAAATTACATTTCGATGTAGACAAAATCGGTTTGTTAGACAAACTACGCCTGCAGGTACGGAGCAGGCACAACATCATATCCAGCTGCTTAAATTCACCTTGTGTACAGTACAAGGCAAACATCTTGACACTTTTTCGACGAAGCGGGGATAAGTTCGCGCATATGAAATTGTGACAGCGACCCTCTCCCGCCACCGCCGCCCGCGTACCTCACCGTTACGCATACCCAAAATACGTGTTCTACGCAATCCCCAGCCGATTTCAAGATGTTTGCCCACTGCGCTATGGGCAACAGCAACAAAATTAGTGTGCGCGCGTATCGCCCCTGCACGAACTAAACGTACCTATGTTGTGACGGCGCGGCGTGCAAGTGATTTTATCGTTAGGAGTGGTTAAGCGACGCTGTTGGTACTATGGCCAACAGCGTCGCTTAACCAGTTTGCAACAAAATTAGTGTGCGCGCGTATCGCCCCTGCACGAACTAAACGTACCTATGTTGTGACGGCGCGGCGTGCAAGTGATTTTATCCTTAGGAGTGGTTAAGCGACGCGGTTGGTACTATGGGCAACAGCGTCGCTTAATCAGTTTGCAACAAAATTCGTTTGCGTGCGTATCGCCCCTGCACAAACTAAACGTATGTGACAGCGGCCGCCCCGCGTGCAAGCGATTTTGACCTTAGCAGTGGTTAAGCGACGCTGTTGCCCATGGTACGTAACGCATTATATCTCAATCCAGGTGCTACGATCCGGTGTTATGACTGCAACAGTGCGAACAACACCATGTGTCTCGACCCGACTATCTACGACGAGGAGTCGGTGCACAAGTACCTGCGGTTCACGGACTGCGAGCGAGGCGTGTACACGCCGGAGCCGCACGGCTTCTTCTGCAGGAAGATCGTGCAGACCAGTTAGTACAATACACTAGTGACTAAGCAATCCAGGTGCTACGATCCGGTGCTATGACTGCAACAGTGCGAACAACACCATGTGTCTCGACCCGACGATCTACGACCAGGAGTCGGTGCACAAGTACCTGCGGTTCACGGACTGCGAGCGATGCGTGTACACGCCGGAGCCGCACGGCTTCTTCTGCAGGAAGATCGTGCAGACCAGTTAGTACAATACACTAGTGACTAAGCAATCCAGGTGCTACGTTCCGGTGCTATGACTGCAACAGTGCGAACAACACCATGTGTCTCGACCCGACTATCTACGACGAGGAGTCGGTGCACAAGTACCTGCGGTTCACGGACTGCGAGCGAGGCGTGTACACGCCGGAGCCGCACGGCTTCTTCTGCAGGAAGATCGTGCAGACCAGTTAGTACAATACACTAGTGACTAAGCAATCCAGGTGCTACGATCCGGTGCTATGACTGCAACAGTGCGAACAACACCATGTGTCTCGACCCGACGATCTACGACCAGGAGTCGGTGCACAAGTACCTGCGGTTCACGGACTGCGAGCGATGCGTGTACACGCCGGAGCCGCACGGCTTCTTCTGCAGGAAGATCGTGCAGACCAGTTAGTACAATATACTAGTCACTAAGCAATCCAGGTGCTACGACTGCAGATCGAGGAGACTCATCCATCAATACTAATAATCCAAGTGCTACGAATGTTTTGCCGTTGGGGTGAGTGCCACCCAAGGTCCCCCATACAGCCCCTTGGCTGTCGGCGTAGCGGCGAGTGGGCAGGTGCCGTAGTTTTTAGTGGGTATTCCCTCCTCCCGAGATCCCATCGAACCACTTGGTTGGGTGGGATAACGGGAGGCAGTCGTGGAGGGAGCCGCAACGCTGAATGTTGCGGTCCCCTCCTGGCGAGTCCCACATGCCCCCTTCCCGATCACCTGCGGGAAGGGAAGCGCGTAAATGCGTTTTTCTACGGCATACAAAAAAGGTGCTACGAATGTTGGTACGAATGCAACTAAATCAATTAGTCGTCGGTGTCGGGACTACTAATAATTCAGGTGCTACGAGCTGGTGCGACGACTGCAGTGCAGATCGAGGAGACTCATCGGTACTAACAATCCAAGTACTACGAATATTGCTACTACTGCAGCTGCGACTAGTAGCAATATTCGTACTACGACTGCAGTACTACGACTGCAGATCAATGAGACTAGACGTCTCTCGACTAGACGTTGGTCGATACTAATAACCACAGAACAAAGATTTTTTCCCCCTGTTCTGTGCTAATAACAATCCGGCAGCCTATTACATAAAAACAATCGCGACAAGCGGACGATGTTCGTCCTACTCCGTGACACTATTAACTAACGAATAAGGTTCAATAAACGACGAATTGCGTCCCATTTTATGTAATAGGATTGCAGGTGCTACAAGCTGGTGCTATGACTGCAGATCGAGAAGACTCATCTGTATTAACAATCCAGGTGCTACGAATATTGCTACGACTGCAACTACGACTAGTACTACAGTTGATGCGACGACTGCAAATCAATGAGACTAGTCGTTCGGTCAGTACTAACAATCCAGGTGCTACGAGCTGGTGTTACGACTGCAGATCGAGGAGACTCATCGGTCGGTGTACTAACAATCCAAGTGCCACAAATGTTGCTAGTACTGCAGCTGCGACTAGTACTACGGTTGATGCTACGACTGCAGATCAATGAGACTAGTCGTTGGTCGGTACTACTAAGGGTGCCCCCACACAGCAGTTATATAACGTTATGTAACAAATGTTATGCAACATTCTCTTACTTTTTTCCCTTATATAGCAAAATGTTACACACTGTTTTAGAATGTTATCGTGTTACACATTACACAGTGTTATATAACTGCCATGTGGGAGCACTCTAACAATCCAGATGCTACGAGCTGATGCTACGACTGCAGATAGACTTCTACTGCGTAGATATTGTTAATTGACCAACAAGAAAATTTTATATTGCTTGACACTTTAGAGTAGTTTAGAGTGTAGGACTATCTTATTATAGCGTTCGTGGTAGTTATTCAGACATCTGACTTACCTACATATATTTTTGTACTAAGGGTATTTTTTTAATCAAAAGCGGTTATTACGATCTGTTACCCCAAAGAATCCACCCTGAGGTGAATTCTGGGAAACCTATGTTTGAGAATTCTCCCTAGCTGGCTAGCTAGCTCCCTCCTGACTTAGGGTAAATTCTCGGATATACGTTTGTAGAATTCACCTCAGAGTGGACTATTTGGGGTAACAGATCGGAATAACCGATCAAAATTGTCACATTCTAAAAAACAAAAGTTACAATTACAAGCTAAAATGTGTCGACTTGTAAATTTAAGGACCAAGTGGTTTCCAAGAAATGTTAGCAAAAATAGCCAATGATCCGTGCAGCGAACTGAATCAGCCTTATTATAAGGTTCTGATAAGCAAGGAGGTCAGGTCAGGCATCGATGAGGGGAACTAGGTCGTCGTTGCTAATAAGTTAATAACAAACCGTTTGCGAATAGTTAGTGCTCTAATATTTGAGACCCTTTGAACAGACTTGGTCAAAATGTGATAAAAAAATCACCGAGAGACCTTGATAATTTGGATATGCTCTATAGCTTTGCGATGTAAGTATGTACATAGGTACACCCTATTATATTAACCCTTAACATAGGTAAATAAGCGTCTACTTATCTGTCAACTGACAGACAGACTACGGTGAGCGTTTCGAACGCACATGATGACGCAATATGAACAAAAAGAGAATAGAGTCACGCCCCGTGCATCAAATAATGACTTTAATTGCTTTTTTGGTATTTTTAGCGTTTTATTTTTCTATATTATTTTTTCTGTGCACCAAAGTCGATTCTGAATTAATTTTAGTTCATTTACGATAAGGTGTAAAACTGACAAAAGTGTTAACGAACTTCGTCAAGCAGCTACGGTTCGTTACGCATTAGTTTTTGCTAGCGCCTGTCTTATATCAGTATTGTCACAGTGTGTGTTTTGTGTCTAGTATATACAGTTTAGAACTTTTTCACTGATATTGCTTTTTTGAACAGAAATCAACCACAACAGAGTGACAAAGTTCTAAACTGTATACATATTTTTAGTCGAACCTGTACATCTATCTCTATAACTTAGCACATTATTTATTTCAGTTCTGCACAAGCACCACGACGCAGAGGTGCGCGTGACCCGCGGCTGCGGCTGGGTGCGCCACCACCGCGACTGCTACAAGGCCGACAACGAGGATCACCTCGAAACTGTGTGCCAGTGCTTCACGAACGACTGCAACGGGGCAAATCTCACGGGGTACAGTGTTGCAGTCTTACTGGGGGCAGTCGGCATCGTCACGGCTAAAACCTTTATGATGCAATAAACTCTGTGATAAGAACTTTTCTCTTTTATTTTGTTGACCCCATTAGGAATAAAAGGAAGACCACCTGGAAACTGTCTGTCGATGATGCTTTACTGATAACTGCAACAGGGAAACTCTCACGGGGTACAGTGCTGCTGCTTTACTGGGGTAGTCGGCATCGTCACGGTTAAAACCTTTATGATTTAATAAACTCTATGATAAGATATTTTTATTTTAATGACACCATTAGGAATAAAAGGAACCCCATCTGGAAACTGTGTGCCAGTGCTTCACGGATGAATGGGAAGAAAAAAATTCTTTTCATTTCGAATGTAAGAAAAGTAAAAAAGTCTTAGTTTTTCCAAAAAGGAAGACCTTATATTTATTATACTAACATACCCACCTTACCCATTTAAATTTAATTGAAGAAAAATTATAATAATCTGTGAAATTTATGACAGATTTGACTTTGTTGGATGCCTGTAAAAGTTGGAGATATTCTTTGGTCTTTAATAAGACGGTGAAGTCCTAGGCAGAGACTATTTTACTTAGTTTCTTTTATTTTGTTCGAACTTTTTGTTTTATTTTTAAACTCATTTTTAGTAAATACAAAATAAACCCAAAACTTTAATACGGCACACACTTGGCACACATACCTATATATCAAAGTCACAGAGTTAGGTATCCCGCCAATATTAGGTATATATTTTTTCTTAATTTAAATTTGGAACACGCCGCGTCGCCGGCCGCTTCGCCCAATATTTTTAATTTTATACTGGCTGTTTATACCATGTTTCGTTGTTGTTCGTGAATGCGCCCTAACTATTTTTTTAAACCATTACCGATGAGGTGACTCTATGGTTGACTATGTATCCAAATTTAGTTCTATTTTTATATTTCTTTTACACCCTAGCGTGGAACGAAGAGTTTTGGACCCGCTGCTCAGTTTAAATATAAGTACATCACTTTCCGAATATGAGAAATGAAAAATACTTTATAGTAGGTATACGGATACGGAGAGATTATCACGGTTAAAACCTTTATGATGCAATAAACGCAGACCATCTGCAAACTGTGTGCCAGTGCTTTACCGATGACTGACGGTACAAATCTCACGGAGAACATACTACAGTACAATGCTATACTTTCCTATCTTACTGGGGCAGTTAGCATCGTTACTAAACACTATTTTCTTGCATTAAAAGTTTGTCTCTAATAAACATAATTCTTTTTTAACATTGAAAATGTTTTTTTTGAGGCATCTGTATAGGCCCGATTTTCAGCCAAAGTGCGATATCACCCTGGTGTCGTAGATATTAGAGCTATGTAAATGATTGAGATATCAAATGACGCGTCTAATCAAGGGCTATAAAATGAAAAAAAAAATTTTTCATGAATCTCAATATCTTTTTTTGAAAATCGCAAAAATGTGAAAAATCATATCTCGTAAACGAAACGCGATATCGGGTCGATTTTAAAAATACCTCGAGATATGACATCGGTCTACTTTGAAAAAAATATTTGAGGTAAAGAAATAAATAACAAAAAATAATAAATAAATAACATAAATGGATAATTCTGTAGCTAAACCTTTATGAAGCAAAGTTTGCGCGGAGCGTGTGAGTGAGCGCGCGCGCAGTAGTGTACGTTACGTATAGTCGTATCAACGCTAATGGTCTGAAAGACAAATGTTTGTTTATAGTTATATTTTGAGTTGTAAATATAATAAAATGTTATTATCTTATTATAAAAAAATCGGATAGGTACGTCTAATGAAAGTGTTTTTAAAAGCAAAACAAAAATATATTTTTAATTTATTGATACTTATGTAAAATTCTTTAATCAAGTTAAATTAGATTAAATGAGATTATGTTTGTATTAAATTTTGTTAATGTGATTTTTTAATAATTATTTATTTATGACTTTATAATGGTTAGGTGTCAAATCTAACGTAAAACAACTAAGTTAAATAAACACCATTAGTATTACCCATACGAAGAACAAGATATCATTTATTTATTAACCCTATTTTGGTTAATAACGCGTTTCTTCATACTTATGCAAAAGGCCGGGCTTTACCTTGCAGTTGCACGTGAGATTTTTCGTCCATGACTATACGTAGTGATTTTGTTAGTGCAACCAAAAAGCAAGCAAAAAGTAAGTACCCAACCGGAACCCATAAGAAAATGTTAGTATGGAAAATGTAACTTCTTTAAAATTTTCCACAATGTAGTTTTGTAATAATGTTGGAAATTATTTTATCACAGACCAAGAAACATTTTTTCCCTGGAGAAAAATCGTATATATAGCAAGCGCCATCTGTGACAGCTACCAAGCATTATTTCATGAACGTATGAAGCGGAGCTACACACACACAGTGAGACAACTACTATGTGCTCAGCACCATGTTCGCTTCGAAATAGACCAACAGATGGCAGTACGTGAATGCTTAAAGTAAAGTTCATTGATCATACATAACTCATAAACTGAACATTTAGGTAGAAAAAACAATTCTATCAAAAGTAATTTCACGAATGAAATAACAAAATGCTAAATTGAATGACCAACATAATTTTTAGCTGATGTTGTATCAGTAATGCTAGTGGTTTATTATTTTGTCATTATCCATATCGTCAGGTTGGCCGAGTGGTCTAAGGCGCCAGATTTAAGCTCTGGTTCCCGAGAGGGAGCGTGGGTTCGAACCCCACACCTGACAAACCGTTTCTTTTTTTATTTTATAAATGATTTTCTTTCGGAAACATAGTTTTATTATTATTTTATTGGCATTTTGTTTGCAGAGAAATTTTGACACCTGACAAACCGTTTCTTTTTTCTATTTTATAAATTATTTTCTTTCGGAAACATAGTTTTATTATTATTTTTTCAACACACTTGCTCGTAAAGTGAGCCCTAATACATCGCTTTTAGGGCCATAAACCGAGCTATAACAAACGCGTGCAATAATATATAAAACACTAGGTTGTTATAGAATTATCCCTACAAAGTTAAATAAGTACCTTACTGCAAGTTCTATGCGAGTAAACAGAGCATTCCCAATTTAACTGGGTTATACAGTTATTTTTTTTTAGTAACAACTAAGGGGTTTTATGCCGCTGAAAGTTCATATTCATTTTTAAAATAAATAAATGTGTAAGTCTTTAATTAAGTCAAACAAATATTTATTATTATAAAATTATTCACAACTCATAATATTTTGTTATAAAATATTAAAATATTTGCATTTTATCACTTAAAATTATAGTTTTGAAGTAGGCTGTATGCTCACTCACCCAAAATATTCTTGCATTGGGCGTGTGAAAAACACAAAAAAAAAACTTACGCGCCTTTTCCCATAATTGTCATATTTTGTTTTTGTCGTATTTGTTGCTGTGTGGTAAATTACTTTGTATTTTCCTCGCAAATGTGTTGAAAAACGTCGTATGAAACTCGTGAGCTTTTACTCATTGCACACTCGGCTGAGTTACGCCCTCGCCTATGGCTCGGGCTGCAACCCACAGCCTTGTGTGCAATGACCAACCTAAGCTAACTTGTTTCATAATGTACTATATTGGCATTTTGTTTGCAGAGATAATTTTCTTCCAGAACCTATGTGTTGACAGTTTTCCGGATTTCTCGTTCCAATAAATTTTCTATTGTAAAAATCTATTGTAAAAATAATTTGATAAACTTTTCAATAATTCTACAGTTGTCAATTATTCTTGGTTTTGTGGTTTTGGCACTTTGGGCATGACAGAACATAAACTTTGTTAATTTGAACTTTATCCCGAGCGGTATAAAATTGTTTTTCCGCGATGACTTGGCGAAGCAGGTAGACAGGATGGGACGGGATGCTCCTTCGTCTAGACTAGACGGGAGGGCGGGGCAATTCCCCTAAATATTTTGTTTTTTCAAGCCAGTTTTACCAGTCAGCATCATTTAGATATTATTATGCACATAGTATTATGGTGATATTTATGTATGATTATTTGTATCCTTCTTGATAAGATCTCCATGGACATAAATTATAAATGATTTTATATTAGTAAGAAAGAACATACACATAAATACTATAATATCTACTTTTTCGATCGAAGACCTCCGTGGTTGAGTGGTTTTTTATTTTATGGTGTTGCCATCTCTGAGGTCCCGGATTTGATTCCTAGCTGGATCCAATAAACGATTATTTCTATTGCTTCAGGTCTGAAGTGTATGGAGAAAAAGTGAAAATACATACGAGGTTCTTCTACTAAAAGTAAAATTTTTATAACTTTTTTAGAACTTCACTTTTTTAGAATTTTTTAGAACTTCACACTTGTTCATAAACATTACAAAAACAAAACACTATAATGATGAATCATTTAAGCTATTGTGCATGAAACCTTTAAACCCTTCTCCTGTAAAATTTGTAAAAAATGCAGTTGTGCGGATATTCCACCGGGTAAGCAATTTGTTTCTGATTTCCATAAAACACTTGTGTTAAAAGTTACTTATTTAATGAGCTATGTAAGCGTGTGATGGATGGATCCAACATTTATTTATTTATCGTCGTCAGAAAGAAAAATTCAAGGCTTCAAGCACCTTCAAGTCCAATGGCAATGATTTTACAGAATAGAACAGTAAGCACTTTAAACAACACAAAAAAATATATCTACGAGATCGTTTTCCTTTCTAAATATCGACTGAAAAATTTATCAATGAAAACAACTGCGCAGTATGTGACAGTATGTTTGGTAAACAAACAGCTTGGAAAATTACTAGAAGTGTCTGGAGCACGCTTATCACTGTACTCGAGTGATAGTCATTGAAAATCTGCATTTATACCTTTGTAATAAAGTCCTTTATCCTGTAGCATTAGAAAATAATTTATTGTTTAGGAAACGGAACGCATATATAAATGCGTGTGTGCGTGTTGCGTAAAAATAATATGACGTTTATTTACAAAAGTAGAGCGAATCAAATTGAACTTTTTTCTGGTGACAAAGGGTTGTTTGTTCGTAATGAAAGACGGTTTTACTATATTCGCACATGGTGCTGATAATGAACATCCGATATATTTTGATTATATCATTGACATAGATAATAGAATGATGTTGACATACCGATCGATTTGGTTACGCACGATTTAGTTACAATTGTTCGATAGAGCGATCTATGTAATATCTTTTAATATCCTCTAAGAATATAGGTGGCTCCTTCCTATCCTATGTATCGAGAAATCGATGGATGGGAATGGGAAATTGGGAATACATCAACATAGTCTACGAACCACTCTACGAACTATTAAATGCGTGCTAAATCGAGAATCCAGATTAATTTTAGTTTTAGCACAACATCTGTTGCTGAACGTCAGTATTCTGTAAAAATAAGTAGGTAGGTAGCAGGTACTTAAGTAAAATTCGTTTTGAAAAAATCTTTACCTGGCCTGGTAGAAACACCTTGTAGTACCTAATAAAGTAATTTTAGCACACACCATTAAAACCATAATATGTTTTGCCCAAGGGATATTATTATAAAAGAAAGGGCTTGCAGACAGCAGGTTTCCTCGTTCTATTTTAATGGCAAGGGTTTAGGATAACTATAACTAGTGTACCTATAACAATTATGTAGTTTGTACTTTTTTAACACTGAAATCCGGCCAACCGGCCATCTTATGTCTTAAGGTGATTAATAGCACTATTATTGATGATTTAATTTGAACTAAGATTCTACTTGTCGGTTCTACTGTGGTGGTTTTTATAAAAAAATAATTTTCAAGGTATTTCTCCTTTCTGGCCTTGAAGTAAACCTGACCAGCCCCCTTACTCAAATGGCCAACACTCTATTCGTTTGAACGCTACGCTTAAAACTTTAAAATAATCAGTAAACTATAAAATTACGTGCCGTAAGCTTGACAATTCCATACAATACATCGAAATCTGTGACTTACATAAGTTTGCGACTTGTGATTTAATCATCTATTGCTCATATTTAAGCTTTAAAAGTAAGCGTAGCGTTCAAACGAATAGAAAGTTGGCCATTTGAGTAGGGGGCAGGGCACAGATGACTATAAACTATAAAGGAAGGATGGTAGAAGTCAGAAGGCATGGAGTAAAAAGTTACAACTGTTAGCAAATCTAATGATTTGCTAACAGTTGTAACTTTTTTATCATAGTCGGCATTCGTGCCAATCAAATGAAAACATCAAAAATAAAAAAATAATTAAAAAAAATTAAAAAACCCGCCTGCATAAAAAGACAAGTCAACTGAAAAAATGGAAACAAGATTAAATATTAAAGGCAACATTATAACATGCAGTCGGAGGCATATAACTCAAATCATTCATAATGTCCCTTTCTTTATGAATGCCTCCGACTGCATGTTATAATGTTACCTTTAATATTTAATCTTGTTTACATCTTTTCAGTTGACTTGTCTTTTTATGCAGTCGGGTTTTTAATTTTTTTTATTTTTTTTTTATTTCTTTTTAGTTATTATTTATTACAATCATGATAATATACCTTTTTGAAATCCTTATAATGAGCCCTTTAATTTGACACCCGTATTGCAGTATTCTAAAAAAAAAAAAATTTCCACTACGTATACTTAGAATAATAACGCCTACGTATACTAGCACCCGTGCAGCCGCCATGTTGGTTTTTTATAACGCCGCTTTCTTAAGAACACTTGGGCTGGTAAGGCAAATCTAACGATATGTTAATCATGGAAATCCTTTCAGCCGTTTAAAAGACATAAGGTAATAAAGAATATTACATACAAACACACATACAAACAAACAATCAAACATACATACATACAAGATACGCGCGAAAAACATAACCCTCTTGCAGTCGGGTAAAAATGGGATGAAAACATAAAAAAAATCATTACTATGACGGCTTCCTATTTCAATGTAAGTAGGTAGTTAATTGTTATTTACTTACGTGGTAAACAAATTGGTGTTTACATGTTTTCGTTTTGGAATACCGAGAGTCACATGATATCGTAAAGGTGGTGATAGACGTACGAACTTAAAGTCTGCGGTTTTTAAGATCGCGAACTTACTTGGCTCGACGTCGGCGATACACGCGC
Source organism: Agriphila geniculea (assembly GCA_943789525.1). Classification (NCBI taxonomy): domain Eukaryota; kingdom Metazoa; phylum Arthropoda; class Insecta; order Lepidoptera; family Crambidae; genus Agriphila; species Agriphila geniculea. The sequence goes on along the minus strand of OX038885.1, from coordinate 21,286,818 downwards.
CAACTTACTCATACCGTATCGCGATGTCGTCCACTGAAGAAGCTTTGTGTTATTTAGGAATTATATCGTATTACATTTCAAAAACTAAAAACAATAGACGAAGGCGAAAAGTGTGGGTTACCTTCCGTATAATTTCTAATAAATTATTGTATGCTTGAAGCTTCAAATTTTTGTCTTTGTAGTCGTTGCTTCTAATTTTCCAAAGACAAGGGTTATTTCGGAAAGCTTCTATAAATTCGGTTAGCAGTTCATGCGAATAAGTTCGAAAATCACATATTTTGAGAAATTTCTGAATCAAAATTAACAAAAATTGCAACTTAAACAAGCGTGCGCGTCCACGGACTGGCGAAACAAAATGGCGGCTCGCGGCTCGCAGTGCTGCCACACGTACTGAGCCAAGACGAGCTACGAGTAAGATTTCAAACCGGTTGGATCGCCGACGAACTTACTCGGCGGTTTTAAAGTACGCGTACTTACGGTGACACACGAGCGAAAAAGGTCGTCGAGCCATAAGTACGCGTACTTGCTTGCCCGTCTATCACCCACTTAACTGGGTATACAAACATGTAATTAAGACCAAATTATGTCGTCTACTTTCGCAGAATGCTATACAGGCACATATCTAAATCAAATGTAGCTACTTAGGTATCAACTGCGTAAATACAGGTAGGTAGGAGGTACCACAAAACAGTTATATAAGGATGGCTTCGCATGAATTTACGTTGTACAGTTCTCGGAACAGGTGCCTACGTCACCTGCCACCAGTCTGAAGGTCACACCATTCAGCAACTATTGATCCGACGCTCCGTTTAGTTATGTTTTAGTATTTGCCTGTTTTTACTTTGTAGTCGTGTGAAGCCATTTTGCAAGTACAATCGACAACACGAGTGAAAGTGACCATTTACAATGATTTTGTTGTTGGTCTACGAAAGAGTTTCTGCTTACCTTTTGAATGCACCCACAATTTTGTTTTCTTTTTAAATTTTTTGTAGGTACATGTATACTATTGTAAATGTCTCTACATTAAATTTTAAGTACCTACCTACCTACCTAGGTATCGTATTTTTTTATACTGACTCGTTAATAGTTTATCGCTAGATGTATGTTTGTATCATAAACTTAATATTCCATAGAGAAAATTTTTCTAAGTGTATGGTTGTACATAACAGAATTACTTACAAACATATTATTTATTAAGTAGGAAGTGCATTGCATACCATATACCAGCCTATTTGAGATACCAATGACTTACTTATACTTATACCTTAGTTAGAGCATTTATCTTATACAAACATCTAGATTCTAGAACCTTGTAGAGCCTATTGTCATATTCGTTGTCAACAAAATGTTAGCGAGCGATAAATGAAAACTAAACCTTAGGTAACCTGTCACATGAAGATGCCTGCTGTAAAACAAGATCACGTTTTAGTATTGCATTCACATGCCGCAGTCGACATGTGAATTATCAGCTGTGCTGTATCTGTATACACAGAGAAACGTGAATGCACACATACAGCCAAATGTTTTGACGCATTACCCACACAGACGCTAAAACCCACGTGTCAACAACCGCACACACAAGAAACCTATATTTAATTTCTCACACACACACTCGTCCGCTGTATTGATAACAGGCAGACGATACGCACACAAAGAAAATTAACCACTCAGTGAAGTGACGTCCGAAAGGGGATGAGGGGCGCGGGGAGGGAAAGTACAGAATAAACGATATATTAAGGAGCGCTGACGCATCTGAAATCAGTTCAATTTCAGACTTAAACAAACACACATCTCGTAAGGACTAATTCAGCGGCCTAGGCCATTGCAATGGGTATGTACCTACGCCTAGTTTTTACCACACACCATCATCTATCATTCCGGTGCAATTTGATGTCACCATTACCACTGCAGTAACCACGATCATCAATCATCTTTTATCATCTCTTTACTTATTGAAACAGGTCAACGGCCTATCAAGTAAGCAATTACCATAAATCCGAAAATGGCGCAGTTTTGTTCATCATTTACCTATATCCCATTGCTTTTTGTATTTTTTTTGTTTCACGAATTTATATTCAGTATTTGTTTTAGTCAATTGGTACTATAATATGATAGATTTGTTTTTATGTAACAAGGATAGAATCACTTGATTCCATTTTAAAGTTATTTAATAGAAATCTTTCAGTATCCAAATTTTCAGCACACTCGAGTAATGTCAAGTAATGCTCCAACTCTCTCCAAATTTTCCTGAATTTCAAATGAAAATTACTGTATCAGAATTTTATTACAATAGATGATCGAAGAAAATTGATATTTTATGATAAAATAAAAAAAACTGCATAATTTTTATTTTGAATCTGACCCAACAGAATGATTACAGTTAATTTATCGCAAAAGAAAAAAATTGCATTGATTATGCAATCGTATCGCAGACCGCAGTACTTAGCAATGTTATTGATTTTTTGGGAAACCATGAGTCACCAGCGACCTTGGTTTCCATCATATCACTATGCGAAATCATAACTATTTTCACATAACTTCGTATCTCTTACAATCTTATCTTTTATTAGGGGTACACCTAATTCAAAGAGAGACGTATGAAATACGCAAAATTTCTATAAAATTTTCATTTGATGGGACTTGTCCAAAACTTTGTTTGAAATTTTGTGCACAGATCCTGCCAATATAATTAGTTACCTATTGTCCCTTTTTGTGAGCTAAAAAAGGTCATCTTATCATTGTGACTTAGGTATTTGCCATTTTAAAAATTTACCTTCTATAAACTCAGACTTTCTCTTTAAATTGTAATCAAAACTTAAATTATTGAACAAATGCATTTTGCATTTCATAAAATGTTTGATAAACATTTTCTTCTGGGACAAACAAATGGCCTGAAAATGTCTGGAGAAAAATACCTATTTCAGCATCAGACAGAAGTATTGCGTATTAACTCGGTAGGTTTTCCCTTGAATTTATACCGCATGGAAACGAGAACATTGTGCAAAAATAACCTTTAATAATTTCCCTATGACGTCGTCGGGAAAATGCGTCACCCAAAGTCCATTAGTCGGGTCTTGCGTGACCAATTTCATTTAAGTCCATCCATTTAAGTTTATATTTCCTTCTCGGTACCTATTCACTGAAACTAACACTAAGTACCTAATTGTAAATACCTACGGACAATGGACATTGTTTTAACGAGTTAGTTAATTAATTAGGGGTTTTGTGTTGCATAAATAGTTTTAGGGATTTCCACTCTTTACATTGATGATTGACCTCGAATAATATTATCATTGTTGTTTACAAACACAGACAGAATTTTAAACAAAAAGTTTATCATCACATTCGTTCCATGAGATACCAAAGTTATCTCTCGAATAGGTGTTTCAGTGTGTATTTAAGCTAACGAAGTGAAAGAAGACATTATCATTTGCATATCCGCTTTATCCATTACATCCTACTCAACTTATAATGACTTTGATCAATGATAGACATCCTGATTTTAGTTTATAATTTTTTCCCAATTTTTGCAAAGTGTACAATTTAGTTTTTTTTTCAGATATGTTTAATATAAAACCGTTAAGTAAGGACGAGTGGTCTCCTGATACGCTGAACGGCGTGGAGGCCACTGGGGCCGCGGGTGGACACCTCGCCGACCCCACCGATGTCGCATCCACCTCCGCGGAGGAGCGCGCGCTGCGCCGCGTCACCGGCCGCTGGGGCGCCGAGTGGTTGAGCTGACTCGGCTCCAGCACCGGCAAGCCTGCGGCGTGGCCCGCAGACCACCCCCTGCCGCCCCCGCGGTGGGGAGCGCCCCGCCCGGCCCTGCACCTCACCCTCCAGCAATATGAGGAGATGGTCGCGAAGGCCGAGGCGCTGTTAAGCCGACTCGTCGTCTCAGAGAACTATGACTCCGTCAACAACTTCCTCAGTCTATACGACGCTTATATGGCGTCCCCTGACGAGGACCTCGAGACCTTCTTCCCCAAGTACAACCCGCCGATCCGCGCGCACAGACACACTTGCGTCGGTCTCGCCATGGAGGTTATGAAGCGTCTTAGAGTTTTGGAGAAAGACTACCCGGGCATCACCAAATCGATGATGCTCGTGTCTTGCGATGAGAACATTCAGGACCTGCTCGACTACACGACATCGTTCCCTGGACCTCAAGGGTTCCTGATCGAGACGGAGAAGGACCACGTGATGCTGGCTATACACGTGAAGGTTGGAGGAAGAACTGGTGTCTTCCTCTCGGACTTGGGATACCACATCTCCCGAGTTGTGACCGTGATGGCTGATCGTTGTTACCCACACACTGGTAAATGTTCTTGCTCCTGATTTGTGTGCCTAAACATTTAAATTAAACAATTGACAACCCATTAACCTTCCGACTTGCTTTTCCAGGCTGGTTTACCCAATCTGATGAGCCTCATTGCCGCAAGGAGTACAACTACCAGTTCAACAGCCACAATGGCGGCTACGTGGAGTGGCACGAGCGGGAGACCAGAGGCGGAGTCACCAAGGAGCGCCTGTCCCTCGTCTACGTTGCCAGAAGCTACATGACAGCCGTCAGCGTCACTGAGAAGAGGAACCTGATTTGGGACTTAAAGTATGTTTTTTTCAAAGCATTTTAAGTTATAGAAAGTATAGGTATAAGTACTTAAGGAATGCTAAAAGTTGAGTTCAAAAGTCGTCATCAAGACTTAACTTATCGTAGAATACGAATACCAAACTAATTAGCCTGATAAAATTACGATTTATAAAAATAAAATAAAATAAAATTTGTTTATTTCAGACAAGGTCCATATTGGCAACATAAACAGCTCAAGTATCTAATAATAACACTATACATCATTAGAAATTAAAATCAATATAATTTATAAATTAAAATTAATATCATTTATGAAGGGCATAACCTTTTTATCATCGAAATGATATCTAATCTTTGTGAATAATCAATCATATCTAAAAGAACCAAAGCAAATGTAGAGGTCATGAGGGTCAAGGTCTTTGACCTTCATAAATGATTAAGTTCGTAGAAACGGAACTACCATAACAAAAGATTACAGACTAAACACGCTTGATTCGGAATAATTCTAACAGTACCTACGTATTTTTTCCAGGAGTCTTCTAGCCAGGGACCCGAAGGGCCACCTCACAGCCGGCATCTACTTCCACGTCAAAAAGATGAAGAAAGACCAGCAGTTCACCATATTCTTCGACAGCAACAGCGGCAAGCAGCGGAAGAAGCTTAAATTCGAAACCTTCTTGGAGCTGCAAAAGGTAATTTTTACTCTTTTCCTTTTTTGGGTTAGATAAGTGGCAATAGGCCCACAGCTAGTATTCTAGTCGCTAGGCACTTATTTACCAACCAATATAGGTACAGTTAATGGCACGTCAGACTATACATGTTGACCTTGAAACCGCCTTTATGCCATACATAATAAGAGCTGATATCGTAATTCAACTGTGTAACTTACCGTGTTGTCGTGCGTATCACGCAAGGAAACTAAATTGGTTTAACAAATAGAATAAATGAAACAATTAAAAATTGCGGGCTAGTTTTAATCGAGCGAGTTGCTGCCACTTATAATTCCATTTTCTGTTACAAAATGACTTTTTATCGTTATAGGTAAAAAATAGATACTCAAATATGTTTAGTAACAGTTATTTTCTCCAGTGAATGGTTTTGGCAACTGCGAGATTTCACAGCCAAAGCGTCAGTACTTTGGCAATCTGCCAATCTATAAAAATATGGAATGCGCAGAGCTTTGATGATGCAAGTAAAAGAAAAACCTTGTTTGAGAAAATTCGCAGCTTTTAACTGATAAAAAGACATTTTTCGAAAATTATGTATAAGTGTATCTGAAGATGTTCGAGAAGCAGATTTTATTAATAAAGTAATAATAATATATTAAGAAAATAATAATTAAAAACATTTTCATATTGTTTCGATTAATGAAAATGATTTTTACCTGACCGAAAGTGGCGCCGCGGTGAATTTTATTGATATTGTAATTCTAATACACAGTTTTATAAAACTTCTTGTGAAATTTTTAGACCCGGTTAGTCACTGCTAGAAGTAAAAATGCCCGTTTTTGACACATTTGCTATCTACTTCTACGAATGACTACGAAGGAATGTAATAATATCTTCTAATAAAATACTAGACTACGAGCCCTTAAAATTCCACGAAAAGTTTTATTAAAATACTTTTCTATTAACAACTTATTAAATAAAAACCTCCGATGGCGTTTTTTCACATAATATGCATCTTATACCTTTAAACGAGAAATTCTTGTATATTTATTTATATATTTCTGTGATCTCGGAAACGGCTCTAACGATTTCGCCGAAAGTTGGTATATGGGGGTTTTCGGGGGTAAACAATCGATATAGATTAGTCTTATGTTTGGGAAAACAGGCGTTTTAGAGTTTTCATGCGTTTTTCATTCGACGCAGAATATGGATATTTTTGTGTGGTCTAACGCCATCTAGCAAAAACTTTTGAAATAGGTGCTTGGCTAGCATGCAATGCGGCAAGCAGAGGCTGAGTGTAGTAAAGTAGCACCACAGAACAAAATGTACACAGCACTTCATAGATGACGATACTCCGACTATTACCAATTAGTTTTTTAGTTTTTGGAAAATAAAAAAGAAATCATAACTAGTTATACTACGTTTTATAACACCACCATATTACAATAAATAGTTATAACCGAGCAAAGCTCGGTCGCCCAGATATTAAATGTTTAAACTCTACAAATTGTTTTATTCTTTTTACAGATTCCCGATGATGTAGTTGAGGATGTGGACCAGTGCAACGACCAACTGCGCCTGAGGGATGGAGAACTCCTCTCCATCCTGAACAGACTGGCTACCATCATGGCCGACCAGGAGTACGTGTCAGAGGTCCTCGATATCAACGACAAAGTCGTCCAACTGTCAGCAGGAAACTAAACATCGTATAGTCATGCTTTAAAAATAAAAATTTCGCTGCAATGTTATTAAAAATAAAAAATTGGAATGAAGAATTACCTATTTGAAATACCTACCATAGAAAATCTGTCTTATTTTTCCGTGCAACGGAGGCATAGCAAATATTCGAAAATGGTTTAATTTCTTAGGTTTTTTTTTGTCTTTCGTGTATTTGGTTATTCTTCCTGTAATCAGTTACAGGAATTCCTGTAATCTCATTTAGTTTTTCATGTTAGACTTTAGATTCACGTTGTAGTTGATTAGTTAACATCAAAATGTGTTGTCGTAAATTAGACTTGTAGTTTTGTAGTAGACTAGAAACTACTCTCTGAGAAAAAGACGAGAATGGCTAGGGCAAATAAAACATTAAAAAAGAAACATTTTGTTTTTTTTATCAACCCACGGTAGTTCTATCAACTTTATCAAAAACGGTAAAAAGATGATACTCAATTACAAAAAGCAATGACTTTTATATTTCGAAAAGTTGACATTTTGCAGTTAAAATTAAACGATGCGTTAAAATATTAGTCATCAAATACCTTTGTAGCTATCCCTGTGAAACCCAAAGAATAAAAAAATACAGTAAGTATAGTTCTAATACACACATCAACTTTGTCTAGGGATACAGGTGTTATTTTCATACAAACCAGGTAACTTTGAAGCCTTGGTTTCCTGCCAGGGATGTACTGTGCTGTGATCTGATGACGGCTATCCAGGGAGTGAATGGAGGAGATTCAGATCGCTATACACACCCAACTGATCTGACCAGCATTCTAAAAACGTAATGGACATGTTTAAAAAAAGCGCGAAAATAGCATGAAAATGTATGGAAATCCTCAAACTGAGAACTCTGACCCATTAATCTTTTAGAATGCTGATCAGATTAGTTGGCTGTGTATAGCAATCTAAATCTACTCCATTCACTCCCTGGATGGCCATCATCAGATTACAGCACGGTACATCCCTGGCAGAAAACCAATTCGTCCAAGAAACCGAGGCTTCAAAAGTTACCTCGTTTGTATGAAAATAACACCTGTATCGCTAGACAAAGTTGATGTGTATATTTAAAAATTTTGAAGAGTGAATCAAACTGAAACATATATTATTTTCTAAGTTCAATTTTATTTAAATTTAACAAATTTTCATGCAGCGCGCGCCACGACGCGTATATACTCGCCATACTCCAGCATGAAGTAGATAAGTAATCATAATTTATTTATTGCATAAAAACATGGTATGGTAAGTGGTTTATAAGATAACAATAGTCACACAAATATTTTACTATTGGAGAGCGTGCAATATTTTAAATTAGATTCAAAACTCCATACGACAGCTACAAGCTCCCCTTTTCGTAAACATTTAAATAACTGCTAGTTTATTAGTGTAAAATTTACTTGTCATTTTTAGGGTTCCGTACCAAAATGGTAAAAAAGGAACCCTTATGGTGTGACTCAGTCTGTCTGTCTGTCTGTCACAGCTAGATATCTCGAGAACTACTAATGGTATCAACTTGAAATTTGGAACAGTTTAAGATGACATTTGCCTAACTATTTTTGCAAATAAGAAAGAAATTAAAAAAAAAATTACAACAGGGACTGAAAAGGGGTCTTAAAAATTTGAAGTGAGGTGACTAGAGCATGTGGGGTATCATATGAAAGAACGCTGTTTGCACATTTTAAAACATTTTTTTCTTTTTTCTCAGGCCGCATAGTTTTCGACTTATGATGAAAAATGTAAAAAAAATACCGTTCCCCCCCCTTATCTCCGAAGTTTGCAAAGAGACAAATCTGAAATAATTCTATGTGATAGTAGTTTATGTAAAGATTACAGGAAAAATAAAACGATGTCTCAATATAACACATTTTTTTAGAAATTCAAAAAACAAACAAAAATTCTTTAGTTTCACTACTAGTCAACAGATGGCGATCTCCTATGAATGCTGAGCTAAGAAAAAAAAATTGTTTCACTATCGGTCAAGAGATGGCGCAACTTAATACTACAATAATAAATGGTGGCTGGTTCTAATATAATTACCTACTATTTGCCGTATGAATAAACGAAGAATAAGTTCCTTCTTAGTAATATAAACAGTTTGCAATGTGGAGTGGCTGAAACGTTATTCAGTCACCTTAAGTAGCTGTGGTTAAGATTTGTAAATTAACTGTCCGCCTGTTCGCTCTTCCACCTGTCTGCCGTTTATCCTACTTTTTTAAAGACTGCACTAAAGTAACATGTCCAAATATATTTATGATTGTACGGAACCCTTGGTGCGCGAGTCCGACTCGCTCTTGACCGGTTTTAATTTAATTTAATTTATTTATTTACTCGAGAAACAGAGTCTCATTATATTTAGTAACATAATTTGATTTAAAGCTAGGTTAGTACAAAATTATTAAATTCAATTCATTAAATTAATTAACTATTATCAATTCATTAAATTAATTATTATTTCCAATTCATGTTCTGTTTATGTAGTCACTACATGAACCATAGCAGCATGATTCATATAGTGACAGTCAAAACGATTCGAAAATGTTTTGAGGATGCCGTTAGTGCTGGCACGAACCCTGCGCACCAGAGATGTATACCGCTTACGCATGGTGGCATAAAAACAATCCACGCCGTATTCAGCAAACATCCCCGATGCACTACAAAATCGCGGCAACCCTAACAGCACCCTAAAAGCATTATTATATTGCACGCGCAAGGCGCTGTACTGTTTCTTTGTGTAGTCTATCCACAAACTGCTCGTGTAGAAGGACGTACAAAATGCCCTAAAAAGGGTAATTTTGACGCCCTCCGAACAACGAGCGAAACGGCGTGCGATCATGTTTGCCCTAACAGACAGCGCCCTGCGCTCCCTTTCTATGTCTGCATCATTCTTCAGGTCAGCGGCAACCAGGTGTCCAAGATATTTAAAACTATCAACCCATTTAAGCGGCTAGTCCAGTTTGACCGCAGGAATGTTGTCTAGGCACTTATACCGCTGGCCCGAAAGACCATACATTCACTCTTTTTAGAGTTATACACCAGGCCATGATTAGCTGCATATCGCTCACAAATTGATAACAACTTACGCAACCCACATATAGAAGCACTCAGCAGCACCATATCATCAGCATAATTGATATTGTTAAGACAAACGTCATCAATATTACATCCGACGTGAGTGCTGCTGAGCTCCTCCAAAAGGGCGTTCACATAAAGGTTGAAGAGCTTAGGTGAGGTCAGCCCGCCCTGTCTCACCCCGCACTCCATCCTGTATGGATCCGAATATGCAGTCGTCCAGCGAACAACGTTGACCTGGGGCCGTACCGGCTAACGAATCGATTATCGAAAAATCTGAATCGGTTTCAACTTAGAACTGAAAAATCAAAGTAAGGAATTTCGTCTTGTACTTTCTGTTGACGTAATTTGGAAGATAACGATGTTCGTGTGACATCATGAAATGGGGTTCGCCATTTTCGCCCAATTGGGGCTCGATTTATCTGTTTTAATTTGAAACCCGGCAGACTTTTCGAAGCTCGATTCGTTAGCCGGTACGGCCCCTGATTTTCATACCAGTACTTAAATTTCTATTAATTTTCTATAAAAATACATTTAGGAGAGCGCGTTGATGTCTTTTGAATCGTAAATTTAAAAAAAAATATGAAAACAATAGGTATTTCGATTAAATTAATAAGTTTCTTACCATTGTTTTATAAGCGAGTTACAAAATATTTTACGATCACTTTTGTACTCAAAATACCTGTAACTGTAAGTAATAAAAATATTATGAGGAGTGACTTTGATTTTGAGAAAAAAAAACAATACTTTTAGCTCTTTGCTAGTACATGGTTGCCACATGTACCTCCACTGTCGAGTGACTTAAACACCGCTTTTATTTTAACAGGCTTTATTATACATTTATAAAACAAATGTTACGAAGGGCAGACTTAATGCTAAAAGCATTCTCTCCCAGTCAACCTTTAGGAAACAGATATCAATGAAGGCGGTATAAGTAAAATAGTAATTAATACAGACAACATCAATCCGCATTGGGCCCGCGTGGTGGGTTATGGCCCGTCCTCCTTATCCACCCAAAAGGAAGGCCTGTGCCCCAGCAGTGGGGACATTAAAATGGCTGATGGACACACACAAACAACATCTAATTCAATACATATGATATGATAAATTAAAAAAACATAAATATAATAAAAACCCCTAATGCCAAATATGGTGGATAGGGACCATGAAACTGAACAGGATCTCAATAGTTTAATGTCATATTACACTAGAAACAACATCAACATCAGTATATCTAAGTGTCAGTGCATAAGTTTTACCCGTAAGAAGAATCCAATTGTCTTCAATTACAAATTCAACGACACTGTACTTGAGAGAGTCGAGGTTGTTCGAGATCTGGGGGTATGGTTGGACTCAAAATTGTCGTTCTGTAACCATATCGACAAAGTAGTCAACAGATCCTACCGTAATTTGGGCTTTGTCATTAGAACCTGTAAACCTTTCTCGGGAATAACTGCGTCTAAAGTCGTTTACTTTTCATTTGTCAGAAGTGTTTTAGAGTATTCGAGTTCAATATGGTCCCCGGTCTACGCCGTGCATAAAAATAGAATTGAACAAATTAAAAAAAAAAATTATACGTTACCTTAAATTTAAACTAAAAATAACTGATACAATATCCTATGAGAGTGTTTGTGTCCAGCAAGGGTTTTTAACACTGGAACAGCGACGCATGGTCATGGACATGGGATTACTGTATGATGTGGTACGCGGGCGTATAGACTGTCCAGAGCTTGTTGAGCGAGTGGCGTTGCGGGTGCCGACGCGCCGTACGCGCCACACGGCGCTTTCGCTGTTAGCTGTACAATCACATGATACCAAATATGGGAAAAACGCGGTCATGACCAGAATCGTTAATACCTATAATAAATATTTTTATCATGTTGACCCGTTTATAGGAAACAAAAACACATTTCTGAAAAAAGTAAAAATGGTATTTGAAGCTCATTAATTGTTCCCATGCTCCTTCCTACCCTGCACGTATCCGCATGTTATGCATCCAGCTACTTATATTTATCTGTTTATCCACGTAATTTAACTGGCCTGGCGATCTTCCTTTTCTATTTCTTTTTTTTTCCTTTTTCCTTTAAATTATAGTCCTTTACTTTGGACAGATTGTAAGGTAGAGTAAGAGGTTCTGACTTCTGTCATTTTGACAAAGTAGTCAGTAGTTCATTATTTTTACTACGAGTACCCACTATGATATAAATGTAAGCAAATTTGTGGATAACGTTTTTGGCCCAATTAATTTTAGCATAAACTGTATTATCTTGTATTAGTTAAGAGTTGGCTGTTGTTATCCCTTGTAAAATAAAAAAAAAATAAAAAAAAACTTTTACTATGGGTCCAACTCTGAAATTGCAAAAAAAAAATCAGCTGTTTCATACATTTTAATATTTTGATTTTTTTCGCGATTTCAGAGTTGCGGTCCCATAGTAAAAGTTGTTCAGTTTCATGGTCCCCTATCTACTATATTCGTCATTAGGGGTTAGTAGATACAAAATACGATGATTTCACATTTTACCTATGAGCTTTTTGAGTGAGGCATTAACTTTATTTTTAAGAGTCCGCTTGCAAAAATTTTACGTGCGTTCGCTGCCCTTCGCCCGCTTATTTTACTCGCAACGTCGCAACTGTCTCGCTCCCGCACACTATCGCGCGGCTATCAGCGCGAGCGCTTTGTGTCCATCGTTCTGGCAGCGCCCCGGTTTCTGATTTTAAAGTGCTAAAATTTTCAACCGATTTGAAAAATATATATTTTATATGATTGTTTTGTTTCTTTAAGATTTCGCCAAGCAAACACGTCCTACCTCGACAGCGCACTGCGCGGTACTAACGAAGGCGGCTCCCGTAGCGCGCTGGTATTATAATCTATTTTTGGTAATAACAAAAGTAATAATTATCATATTCGATTTTGGTGCCGTTAGTCACTGGAATACGTAATTTGCTAATGATTTACATTAATTTTGCTCAGAAACGATGTATAATTAAAGAGATATTTCAAAAATTCCTCTAAAAAGCACATGTTTTCAGAAAATAAAAGTATCGAGCCAAACTCAATAATTTCTGAAATCCTGCCGTTATCCACTCAATGAAGGTCCATAAAATCATATATCTGAATTTGACATTCATTGAGATTGAAGAGACGTCACTATTTTAGTTCAAATATTGAGAAATTCTGGGAGCCCCCTCTTAAAGGAGACTTTGCTGGGAGAATTTTTGATAGATCCAGGGAGACTATTCCAGAGACGCGACGCAGAGCTTGCAGTATGAAAGAATTAGACATGTAGCCGGAATTAAAAAGAGGAGTAAAGAGAGTTAGTAGATCGAAGTTGACGATTGTGGTGCTCTTGATGGTGTCACAAGGTCACAACCTCTGAGGTCACTGGCATGGCTGGTTCAATGTAAAAAAATAATATTTTATACTTTGTCTCGGGACTGCGTATTTGTGGGTGGCGTCTTTGCTTGCGATTTTCATAACACAAAATTGTTACTGACTTTTGGGGCCAGAGTAATGTATATGATGTAGGCCAGAGTAAAGGTATTATTTATTCTGTACACAAGCGATTAGATCGCGTGCGACGCCATTTTACAAGTGCCTTAGGCTGACCCTCGCAAAATATTAATAGAAAATAATTAGCAAGTACCTACCTATACAATTTTGTCACTCAAAAAAAAGTGCCTGTCTTTGGTGTGTCTTGATGATGATAATACGTCTTGATGACGATAAGAATCCATACGCTCCATGTACCTAGCAAAAGTGACTGACTATATTTTCAAAGTGATTAATATCTGACGTAAATAAGATGATACATAAACTATTCGAATGCCCCTGCGGTAAAGGGCAAAGGATGTCTACATGATGAGCTACGGGCGAGCGACCTTTTGTCAGAATGCCGATTCCATTAAATTTTATATTCCTTCGTAGAAATTAGGTTTACCATTCTAATAAAAATGAGGTTTACATAACGAAAGAACAGCGCCATCTAGTAAATACGCCATACACTAATCGAAGCAACGGCAACGCGCTTTTAGGTCATTGATTTGCCGTACTTTGCTGCGCTGTGCATTTGACAAATATTTTAGACTTCCCAGCCAGAGGATAGAAAAAATAAAATTTACAAATTATATTTCAGCAATGCATAGCCAGTGGCCAGCATTAACGTTCTAGCCAGAAGTTGTCAAAAATTAGAAATAGCTAGTAGTTATGTAAATTGTACATATCTATAGGACTGACATTACATGGATAACTTTGAAATCGGATGTTTTCAAATAGGTTTGACTGCCCATATTTGACGCTGACTTGATGATCCAATATTTATTTCCTTGAAAATTAAGGTACTTACCTACTTTTTAGGGTTCCGTAGCCTAAATGGCAAAAAACGGAACCCTTATAGATTCGTCATGTCTGTCTGTCTGTCTGTCCGTCCGTATGTCACAGCCACTTTATTCCGAAAGTATTAAGATTACATAGTTGAAACTTAGTAGGTAGATGTATTCTGTTAACCGCTTAACGAATTTAATACAAAAATAAAATTTTTTTTTTTTTGGGGTGGCTCCCCATACATGGAACTGAAACTGATTTTTTTTTTCTTCAATCCAATACCTGTGGGATGTCTATAGATAGGTCTTTAAAAATGACATTGAGGTTCTTAAGTCAATTTTTTCTCAAAGTCAACCGTTTGAAAGATATACACCGCCAAAGTGGTAAAATGTGTGTCCCCCCCCTTTAACTTTTGAAATAAGAGAGTGAAAAATCTAAAAAAAATATACGCTGTAGATCTTAATAAAAACTTTCAACCAAAATTGGTTTGAACGAGATATAGTTATAAGTTTTCGAGATATAGCACATTTTCCATAACCGCAAATATAACTTTGTCATTTATTATACCAACACTGAAAAACAAAGTTATTTTTGCAGACGAAAAATGATAGGTGGTATTAAATATGGTATTGTATAAGGTAACTACGGAACCCTACGGCACGCGGCCCGACACGCACTTGGCCGATTTTTTTAATATGTAGGTGTAGTGTATACTGATATTTTCTTTTGTTTTTATCAGAAAAACGCTTACATGATCATCACGCACTACCCCCGTGATCATCATCAACGAACCTTGAACTCTGGTTTGATAAACTCAATAGACTGGCCTATAATTATTGCGGTCACATTTAAATAATCAATTTTCCTCTATTAATTGTTCAAAGACTTAAAGCAATAACTAATTACCTAACACTACCTACGTATCACAATCACATAAAGTAGTTTATGTTGATCGTGAAAAGTTGCGTTAAAGGACAATGTAAATTATTTCATTACGGTAAACGTGGCGTCATGTATTTTCACAATCAAATGAACGTGAGTTTGGTATTTACGCGTGATTTGCACTATTAAATTAATAATGTTGGGCAGGATATTACTACAAAATTGCATCAATTTATTTATTTGCTCTTCTAGTGTTATTGAAACTGGGTTAATTAAGGTTGTTTCCTTGTCAGTTTAAAAGCAAGGCCCAGTGTCAGTAATTGACTTTCAAAGTCACTTAATAAATAGTTACCTACTGGTCAAATAATTAGCAATTCTTATTAGAAATTAAACACTTTTAACGGATTACAGTGCGTTTATTATTAATTCAGGTGTTATTTTAGAATGAGAATTAATTAATTGGGCGACTGGAAATAATTAAAGGCGACTGTTAATGGGATACTTAAATACTAAACCTGGCAGCAGTTTATTTTTTGGGCGACAAAATAACTAACCGGGCAACAAACTGTGGATTACAAAAATACGTAAAACGGGCGACTACATGTGGGAGATAAATAAATCAAGTTAGCAGTGAAAATTCTAAGTAAGTGGCAAAAATACCGAGTGGGCAACTATTATACCAAGTAGGTAGGTATAAGTATAACTGATTTAAGCTGCCCAACATGGTATTTTTGTCATCTCGAAATAGTCACTTTTTATTTAAATAAAATATATGCCAAATTTTTAATGTTTTGTGCCCTAAGGTTGTCGCCCAAATAGTAATTTGGTCCCCGTTCTGAATAACTATTGTACTGTATTTAAAGCCCGCCGGTAACGATCAATTGCGATTGTCAATTTTTCCGTCAATTCCATTGTTGGAGCAATTGACAATCACTTCAATTGCACGCGTAAACGATCAATTTTTCCGTCAATGGGCGTCAATTGCGGAAAAATTGACAATCGCAATTGATCGTTACCGGCGGGCTTTAAAGTTACTTATTTTCAACATTTTTGTAGTCGCCTTCAGTCCGTCACGCGTCGCCCAGTTAGTACCTATTTCAGTACACTTATTCAGTATTTTTGGTACCCAAAATGGAAATTTATTATTACCCGATTAAATACTACCCTTTTAGAATTATTTAGTTTGGTTGGATACATTGGTTTTTTTTTATTTCCTAACATTCCGACACCTTGCCAGGGGCCGCTGGTCACGGGATGACCAAAGCAAAAAGGCTGCTCATAATTTAATGAAATTACCCGCTCGGAACTTAAAAATACATTCAAATTTTAAAGCTGCGTACTGTTTTTTAATTATTATTACTGAATTAAAATTTATTAAAGTTAACTAGAAAATAAGACATAGCTACTGTTAATGTTATTAATATTAAATTCTTATTTTAAGTAAATACTTACTTTACAGTTTTAAGTTATGATCATTCTCATTAGTTGAAACTGGACAAAAAAAATGCTGGTAAGGTAATTATTACCTATATTAGAAAAAGCTTTTTTTTCGGAGTGAGATAATTATTGGAACCAGAACCTCAAGAAGAGATCTCGATTAGGCATGTTGACTATTTTTTTTTTATTTTATGTTACATAAATTACCCCTAAAAAAAAGAAACATTTGTATAAGAATTATTACGCGAGCATGAAAACTGCCCGAGATATCACAGTTTGAAATGCACAAAATTGGACTCACCCGAAAACGCTCCATACTAACGGCTACCAAGTTATGACGTTACGCCTTCCTACGTTGTATGCAACGCGTAGGAAATTTGTTCGGCAGCTATATCAAATATTGTGTTTATCAAAATGGTTTTTTTGACAAATTTGCTATAAATTTTACGGACTAATTTAATGTATTATTTATTTTAATAAATTTTATACTTTTTAAATGGACTTGTCCACTCAACTTTGAAGGGTCATAAAACAAATAATATACAATATATAAAACCAAGAGGTATACAAGCTACTCCAAAAGTTTGATATGTTTACGTTTTTTATTAGTATTTCGTTATTTTATAGAGAATTATATTTATTTGAAGTTAACTGAAAAAACGATGCTTTGATGTAAGTAATTAATAACGGAGTTAGCCACCAATGGTCAGGTAAATAGGTATTCTAAATTTTATTTTGCTAATATTGTGAAAAGGTAGCTAGGAACTTTATTTGATTCTATTTATATATAGATTGAAAGGTCTTCAATTACCTAAGCAAATCAAAGCTAAAATGACGATTGATTGTCTATTCACGAGTTGAGTTTGCAAATAATACCTCAGCTCCTAATTTTATAAATTAAATACCTTTTGAAGTCACGCGTACAAAAACGTGAACAAAACAAAAGCACGCGAACGCGATATACATTTGACAGTTCATTGTTATCTCCCAAAAATGCGCAGTAAGCGATCTCTATTAAAATTTATAGAACTATCAATTTAACTGAGTGTGTACTATGTACCTACTTTATTTCCTAACGATAACGATACACGCGTCGTGAATGCGTCACAATCGAATTCGTCTTCGAATATTTCTTTGAAAACACAAGCTCTAGTAATCACAGCTGTGTTGTTTGATAGTGGGGGTGTGGGAGGGGTGGTGCTGCCATGCGCAGTTGTCATGGACGCCACGTTCACACGTGCAGAGTTTGCGGCAAAGCGCAGTGTAGGGATGTGGTCAGAAATAACTGCTGAAAACGCGATGGCAAAAATAACCGTTTCTCAGAAAAAGCGACGTAAAAGTAAAGGCTCATCTAAGAAGGATGAAAGAAAATGAAATGACTATATGTATCATCTTTATAAGCGAAGTGATAACATTGTAACTTATAGAATTTATCAATATTCGTTATGTCAGCCATAAGACGCCCAGGAGGCCGATCGCGCTAATTTACAACGTGAAAGGTTCACATTAGGCTGCTCTTGTTCCAGTTCTGTCAATGATCCAACTGTGGTGAAAAACCGTATCGCCATAAAGTTCCACCGCCAACCAAACTGCCATCAATGTTGAACGGCTGTCAGAGTTGAAACGTTAGGGATGTCATACGCTATTTTTAGCAATCGACGGTCGACTTAACAATTTTACCACATCACTAGGTGTAATTTGACGCTTCTTTTTTTTAAGTGTTTGTTTTGTTTTGAGTTGAGAAACAGAGGTTATGATATTATTACAAATAGAATTAATATTTAATGAAGTATTATAAAGCAATTTTAAAGTAATAATTTCATAACAGAGAGTGAATTTTATTGAGATCATTTAATATTGGGAAAATATTGTAGTGCTGCTAAACGAACAAATATCTTTGTAAACGAAGCGATTGTCTAAGTTGTTAGTATTTTGTGATTTATTTGTGATCACATAAAGTCATAAAACAAACGAACATCCCAACACTCTTTGAAGTGTAACGATAAACAAAATACGACCGACCCCAGTCAACAAGGTACCTCAATAATCAAAGGTTTGTAATTATGTATTAGCAGTGAACTTTTTATAGCTATGCCAAAATGTAGGAGTAATAATGAAAGTGAATTTTTTTACAGAAGTGCAAAGCAAGATCAAAATTGAGCATAATGCTGACCAAAGAGATAGAAAATACACAACCATCAAGATGCAGCTTTCATATATAACAGCATTAGAGGAATTACCGAATGCAGTGGAAATTTATGTATAATGTTAATGATGAACGGTAAGATCAAAACCTATTACTTCTGTTTTAGAAAGGTAATAAGTACTAGTGAAACAATAAATAGAATTTAGAATTTCTTTCGTTTAACTTCCTACTAATATTTTGTGCCCTTTGATTAATGATTATTAGTGTGCCCTTTTTCATTCAATATTTAATAACATCAGTTCCGACTCCAATAAGTATTTTAGTATTTATTTATGTAATTTCCCTAATATTTTTTATTAATTTCAGGTTATAGAATATAATAAGCATTACAAAAATTAAGATAAATAAAAATTGGTTCTGCAATAGATAAAATGAAGCAACATTGCAGTTTGCAGAGATTTAAAATGTTTGCAGAAGACGGAAGTCAGAGACCTTATGTATAAAAAAGGTAATATTATTTTAATCTAATCTAGATATTAACTCGTCAACGCCTGTAAAACAAGACACAATCGATTTTCTATTGTTGTCCGGTCGCCTGCGACCGCTAATGAATTAAAATAATATGCCCCAATATTATTAAATCTATGTTTAAAAGATACAAAACATCTAGTTATCATTAGAGTTGAGGTTTTGCATCTAGTGTGATTAATATTTATTTTGAATCATATACTAGAACAAAATGACTCGTCACCAGCTCGTCAGGTGGGACTCGAACCCACAGCCTTAGGATCTACATCTAGTTATGTTTTTATTACTTAACTGCTGATTTGGAATCATATTATTAAAATAATTATGTTATAAAAGTGACTAAAAATATTTTTTTATGTTTTGTTTTAGTATTGCCAACAAGGATATGCAATTGGAGGAGAAGATAGCAGTTTAGTTAGTAATTAATAAGAAATAACATTAATAAAGTTTTCTAAAATAATTTATTATTATTATTCAGTTGTCCTATTACCCCGAAACAACTAGGTAAACGAGACCACATTCGGCAAACATAGTGTGGGACTCCCTCAGACAAGGTGGAGCGACGATCTTCGCAAGGTGGCTGGCATAAACTGGATGAGTGTAGGCGCGGATCGTGCTCAGTGGAGTGCACTCGGAGAGGCCTATGTTCAGCAGTGGACGATGATAGGCTGATGATGATGATGAATTAGGTAAACAACTCTAATTTTGTCAAGAGCATCAGCGAGCACCACACCTAGCTAGTATGTTACACTTCCACTAGTCCTCAGTCTGCTCAGACCCACGGATTCTGCCACCAACAGAGTGAATAATGCATTGCCTCTTTGTGCTTTATGTCTAATGCAGCACACAGCATGCATTGGTTATCTTCGTAGGCACCTAAAACAAAACATGTTAAAAGTTAAAGGACTATAGATGATTCAACAATAATGTTAAAATAAATAACATTGTTCTTAGCCTATTACAGATGCCGGCATATAAATTGGCAAGAGAAAGATGAGACAAAAGATGTGCCGAGTTTAGTGTTTGTGGCTACTGCGCATCTTTTGTCTCGTTTTTATGTTGCCAAGTTACGTGCCGGGCAGTATACCTAGGTACTCATAAATGTTTTAGTTGTATGTATGGACAAGGGTGAGTAAATTAAAATTGTAATACCAAAATAGGTAGGTACTTTTACCTAACTTACTTAATGAGAAGTTTAGATTCCAGTGGCATTTTATGGTTAATACCACCAAAATCTAGGTACCTATACTAGTAAGAAATTAATACAAAAACAAAGAAAGAATGAAATTAATTCACAGTGAAAATTTTTAGGTTAGGTATGGTTATCTTACCTTTATCTTGTTTCCACACCGAAGGCATCCGAATTGGCATAATTATGGTGTTCATATCTCATAAGTAAACAAACTAAATGATTTGATAGTCTGTAGCTTTTTACAAATTTGCAGATTGGACATTTGAATACACTTTTTCACGACTTTTTCACAGTTCATCAATTAAATTTAGATTATTTAGCACTCTTACAGAAGATCTTCTTACAATAACCATAAAAGCATTGTATATTTTTGCATTTAGACTGAATAAATATCACAAAATTGTGAGAGTAAACACCAAATAGTTGAGAAATAGTCCAAAAAAAGTAGCATCCTTTTAACTTTGCCTTGGATGGCAAGTTACGGTCCAGTTCCGCATGACATCTGTCTCAACTAGCTGTCAAAACGTTAGCGCGATACGGAATATGTCAAAAGTTATGATTGATCGCGGTTCAGTCGAGGTCCAGTTGATCTAAATATTAGCGCGATTGGCCCCCAGTGCTGCGCATCGACATACCCCAAAGGATCTCCACGATTGGTCTTGGGTTGCCCACATCCTGCAACCTTCACAAGATCTTTGGTCTACCCTGTCAGTTGGGGGCCGGGCCTGACCATGGAACGTTGTCCGGTGGGCAGTTTCCATTCCAGATGTTTTTCGCACCAAACGGCCGTTGATTATTCTCGTAACAGCGTGTCCCCTGTCCCGCCCACTGTCACATCTATCTGAGCAATCGTCTCTTGAGAATTTTTATGAGAATTCGAAGAGTTTTAGATGGTTTACCTAACAAGTTCTGGTATTGGAAGGCTTCTGAAGTTTAATCCTCCTCACTCAAAACAAAACCACCAACAAACGATGCTTCCTCTGTATAGCAACGAGTGATACTAACTAAGCAGCGCGATGCAGTGCAGTTAACGATACAATTACAACGCTTGTGGAAGTCACTATAATTCGCTACATAAATATATTAACGAGGGCACAACGCTATTCAACGATCAGTTTGCCTGGTGTCGTTGAAGGTGATCCACGTTCGGATAGAGCGCGCCCGAAGGCAGCGATCTTTTCTTTTTTTATTTGGCTTCTAGCCGTTGTATGGGTGAGTTGACATCCTTATTCAGTTTTTAATTTAAAGTGTCTTTGTTATATTGTTGTGTTAGTGGTTAGTTATCGTGAAAGATAGTGAATGGTTTCATCCATTAAGGCTACGTGAAAGGGGAGTGTTTTAGAAACATAAACAAAGACTGGCAGCTTAGAATCAATAGGTACAGGATTTTGACTTTTCAGAAAACTGTTTTCTTTAAAAACAATATAAATTAACCGAAAACATTTTAAGCATGTTAAAAACTCTAAGGAATTTCTTTATTTTTTGGGTTTAACGAATGGGCAATTTGGGACTTGTGGATTGTTAGATAAGGTTGCTTACTTTATTTGTTAATTAATTGTTTATTACTTATCGTTTTAGTAAACAATTCGCGCAACGTTCGATTTTCACTTTCATTTTAAAATAGCATGCCAACGTGTAATTACCACACAATGATACAAAGTAGCAGAAAGTAACTAAAACACTTTTCCTCTATTTTAAACAAACATTATCATTCAAATCCTTCGTAGAAAAATCAAACCTTTATTTACTAATTCATAACATTGATTGATATCGATCCAAAAAGCATTCGGTTGCCACATTTCAGGACGAAACGAAGTCATAGCCTTGGAATAGAATAGAATGGTTTGATGAATTCAAATGATCCTTTTTTTCTAATGCTCCAACGTCATCATATCGTGACCTTTTCCATAACACAAGTCTTTCGCCAGATCCTTGAGGTTTTTTAGAAGTTGTTTTTTTAACTTGGAGGTAGGTAATATATTTCTAACACACGTTCCATTTATCCTCTAACTCCATTTATGACCGTGAAAAATATTGCGCAATTTTTTATCTCGAGATAAAATAAAAGCTAAATCTCTAAATCTTTATCATACGTCATTTTATTATCAACTTAATTATTATTATCTAAATTAGGTAGATAGATTTATTATACAAAAAAAAACGAAAAATTAATTGGTACTTACCTTGATAATTAGTTAGGTATTTCTAAAAGTTTTTACTTCGTACTGCACATTTAATAGTTTGAGAACCACTGTATTTTCTTTTTATAATTTACTATGATATTTATTGTCTGCTGAATCCTAGGGATTTATTAGTAA